>CM073312.1:13432856-14032856 GCA_037043255.1 Diadegma fenestrale
CCGCATAAACGTTCTTGGCACCAAAACCAACAGTTTTCTCCAACGAATTTGAGATTTCTAATTTTCCTCCACTGAACGCGTGTAAATCTGAGTCAAGCGTCGTTAAAAAGTTGCAAAAACAAAATGTATTTAGGATTTTTCTTGCAGAAAGTTAAAAAGGCTATGGAGCCGAATTTTTTCAAGAAAATCTCAATCACATTTATTTGCAACTCATAAATGAGACGTGATTTAAATTTACACGCGTTTAGATGGGAAAATTGAAAAATTGGAAATTGAATATCTCAAATTTTTTATATAAAAAAATTGTTAGTTTTCAGGATCAAAAATGTTCGTAAAAAATGATTGGAGAGTCTTAAATGAAGTAATTTTGTGATGGTAATGCGTAAAGCGTTACTTTTATTGGATAAAGAAGAAAAATATCGAATTTTGACGTCGTTACAGAAGCGAATGGGGGTCCGATGGAAATTTCTGGTTTGGATACGTACCGGCACGAATAATATCAACGCCTGTTGGGCACCAGCGTTCGCCATGCCTCAGCAACAGTAAGATCGTGTTGTTGGCAAGAGTCTTGAAATACTCGCCGTCCTCTACCTGAGTCCCGTCCGACTCGAGCACCAGAGAAACGATCTCGCTCTGTGGGACGCCTAATTTTTCTTTCCCTGAATGATTTAATCGATAAAACCAACAATTAGGCCAAGATGTTTGCAACGTCTACCAGCAATTTATATCCCAACGAGAATACGAACAAATCGAGTAGAAAAAAACACGTACACAAATGTGCAGGCCTCACCTCTGTGTACGAGCTCCTCGAAGTTGCTTACGACGAGTCCCTTTCTCACGTTACGCCAGCTGTCCCATATCTTAAAAGGTCTTTTGCTCCGTAACTCCTGCATCACAAACGTCAAGCATGACCTGCTGAAGAAGCACGTGAGAAAAAGCACAAAATTCTTATAAATAACAAACGAAATGAAAAGAAATTTTCAATTATTATCGCATAAAATCTATGGATCAACGAATTTCAAATTTATCGCTATATTCATCGGAAAAGCAACGAGTTCGATTATGGGGAGTGCTCAACAAGGTAAATAATAGAAAATGATGGAGAAATTATCGAGCTAGGACCACAGCGAGTATTTTTCCAATACATGCAAGTTTCGTCAAGTCTGTCATCCAACGTGCAAGCCAGGGAAACGACTGATTACACCGAATATAATCACGACCATAAAAAAAAGTTTGAAAATACCATAAATAATAGCGGACTCGCGACGTTATGGGGATTTTATTACGTCGGATATTTAAAGACACACACACGTATATCGAAGCTTGGCCAACACGATGATTTGCTCGGTAATCACCTAGATGTTAAGTCGAGTGTCCATATCAGGTCAATGGAATATCAATTCAACCTGCTGCACCGTCGAGCTGATCACGCTTCGCTTTGAAGCGGAAAATACTTCGCAGCCACCGGGGTTTGCGATTTTTTAGTTCCTTTCCCCCCATAGAATTATGGGAAATTTAATTAATGTAAAATGGAAACTATCCCGCGATACGAATCACCCAAAACTAACAAAAGTTTCAATTTATTCCCATTAGCATCGTTGTCATTGTTTGTATCAATATTATCAATGTGTTTTTTATGCTATTGGGGTTTTTGGCGTTGCTGTTATTGTTGCTCGGGTGCCGGGTTGGAAATGGAGAGAGTAAATCGGTTTATTGTGTCGATAAACCGATGAACCAGCCTCCGTGGACACGCGAGCGTGTTACAGACTCTGACAAAATACCGCGGAATCAATTGCACATTTGTTTTTCATTTTTTTTCAAGGAACGTCACGCTTTGGATTGTCATTAAGATTCTCAGAACGTGTCGGGACCATTTAAAAATATCCCAGCGTCCCATTTGGATGGATGAGAAAAAAGATTCGAGTAGTCCGCGCGTCTGACCAAAGCGTGGTTTTTACTACTTGCAAGATTTTTACTACTTGCGCTGCTCAAACGAATTTGCGCTGAGACTTTGGAGGGTTTCAGCGTTTTTTTCGACGCGGCTTGTCCGCGGTTGAGACAAACTACTCACGTGGACAATTTTTATACCGAAACAACGTCCCGCAAACGGCAGAGTCGGTCGTTAAATAACCGCAAAATAATGGTGGAAAATCAAGTGGAATGAACGAATTGAATCGACAATCGGCGGGGGAAGGCGCGCAAATGTAAAATATGTGAAAAAATCACGGGCTATGCGAACAAAAAGAACGACAAAATAGTGTTCGAGTTTTGCCCTCCTATTGTTTTCAACCGGGGTGGCGCTCAGCCCCTTCTGCGCATGCGCCGACAAAAACTTATGGTCGAAAACACTGACCTGATTCAATCACTCCTCACGAATTCTTACAGTAGCAAAAAAAAAAACAATACGACTCGAAAATTAATTCATTTTCCGCCGGGTTTCCTATCCTGAGACACAGAAATCCTAATAGCGAAGAAAAAACGGAAAATAAAAAAATTTGGGATTGATTTCTAGGTTAAAGGCCACGAGCTAGATTTTCCAGTTGACCCACAATAATAAGAAATGTAGGCACACGCAGAAATCGATATGCAAAGCTAAATGTTGATCTTTTATTGTCGTTTATTTATTTTCAATCGAATTTCCAGTCATGGGCGAAAGTTCTGGAGCGAAAAAACCGAATAAATGAAACGATTCCTAACCTGAAAACCCAAGCGAGAGTAGTTCGTAGTTCCAAGGACGTTCGACATGGAACGATTTAGTAATCGTTGCTGAGGAAAATTGCAGGGTGAAGAAATTGAAGGTGAAGCGAGAGCTCGTGTGAAACAATAAACAGAAGGCGAAAAGGGTCCAGGTGAAAATCGATAAAGGTGAATCACCTTTTTCGTTTAAAGTAATCGCCGCGTCGGTGCATTTTGGCGAACGAGCACACTCGACGAATTTCGTGAAATGTTTATTGTCGCAGCAGCAGGTGTTATTGAGCTGCGCATAATCGCGATCCCTGGCTCATTGTTGGTTTTTAATCTATCGATTAATCTAGCGCGATTGTTTCATTTACGAAATGCGTGAGTGCATGCGTAAGGGGAGGTGGGTGTGCGAGAGAGAGAGAGAGAGAGAGAGAGAGAGAGAGAGAGAGGAGCCGGAACATGGTCAACGATCCCTCGAGATTGCAACACCGAGAGGCGGGCATGCATGGGAAGCGATGAAATAGTTGTTTGGCGTCGCCAATAGCAAACAAAATCTTCAGAAACCAAACGAAACGCTCGACCACTAAAATTAGTGGAATCTGCAGCGTTAGGGAAGGTCAACAGATCGCTGTGTCAATGACCCGTTTCGTTCGATCATAACGACGAGAGCGTCCAACAGGGAATCGAAAATTTGAATATACGTGAGAAGGAGATTCATTGTCGACGCGAGATTCAATAAAACTTGACAGGAAGTTTAAAATGTCGATGGGCAAGAACAAATCAAAAGTCCAAAAAGCAAATTAGGCATGTGGAAAAAGTGCATAGGAGCTGCAGCGAAGAAGGTTGAAAAGTCAAATAGATAGAGAGAGTGCGGGGTGCGACACACGTTTAATGAGAAAAGTCGAACGGCAGTGGTTCGTGTGTCATGGGGTTATCTACCAGGGAAACTGGGTCACGTAAAGTATTTGGGACAGGGAAGGGTCCATTGGCCGAGTGGCAGCCACCGCGACCGATATACGGAAAGTACTGCTGCTGCTGCTGCTGCTGCTGCTGCCGCCACCGCCAGCACCATCGAAAAAAATATCTTTGTCTTTAGCCCAGCTCGCAGGTGCACCAAAACCTGCTTAGGACGTGTCAATAATGACGATCTCGCCCCTCGCCATGAGAAAGCACTGAACACGATGGTATACAAATCAAACGAAAGAAAAAAGGAATAAATTTTCGATTTAGCGAGCAAGAAGAAATTGCTTGCAGCGTAACATTTCGCATTCGAGTCATTCGAAACGTGGAAAAGACGATGAAAAATAGTTTAAAGGGAGGCACGAACTTTAGAAACAAAAGGGAATAACAAACGATGCAGTCATTTTGCAAGTAGAAAGCTTTGCTTTAACGAAGCTGGAATGCAGGTCAATCGTAGGGAAGGGCTGCACTACGACGACTACTTTTTTCAGCACACACACACACACACACGTATACGCGGGGCAAACACACAGACACATGCGAAAATACACACACACACACACACACACGCTTACGCGCACACGTAAACTCGTTTCGTGCATCCGCAAGATCGGAGAAAAAATAAAAAGAAAAAGTCAACAAATATCTTCGCGAATGTTCGTGACGAAATGAGGAAATTTTGAATTCCTGAAATAATGGACCAGCGAGCTTTGGCAGACTTTTGCGACAACACAGTGGACACACTTAAACGCTTGACAAATTGACAGTTTTTCATACCTCTCTTGCCATTACGTCATGTCCCTGCAGGTAAGGGACGATCCCGAAAATACTCGTTCAAAATTTCGTCGGAAAAAACGAAAGCCCACTCGCACGCAACATTTTTCTCGACGTATAATTCCAATTTTTTTTTGTTTTTCACACCTCCGCCTCTCCCGCGAGTCTTTACGATGATCCCCGGTCGAGTTGCACACCGATGAAGCCTCGAACCTAGTCACTGACGATACTTGTGTTTATCCGATTCGATATTTCGTTGGCGTTTTCCATCACTCCTGCCCAAAAACCGTATTGTTCGTGCTGTATCTGTTTTTCAGTTTTACCCCGACTCAATTCGTTTTTTTGTGTTTTTTTTTTTTAGTTTTTTTTTTTTTTTATAAGGCTTTTCTTGTTATTTTTCAGTTTTTTTTTGCATGCAACAGCAGCAGCAACGGCAGAGAGGAACCCGAACCGCCACTAGCGAAACCTTCAGCTGCACCCCTTATCGGAGAGTTTAGCCGCTCCTCGGTGACTATACCCAACACTCACACCAATCTGCCGCGCCGCCAATGGCCAACCAACTCTTCTACATAGAACTATGTGCGCCTCGTCGGTATGCGTGCACATGTAAAGGCGTGTGGGTTCGCAAGAGAAAGAGGGAGAAAGAGAGAGAGAGAGAGATGGAGGCCGCAGAAGCACACAGCGCACCGAGGACACTCCGAGACGACCCCCTGACGATATCGGGACTATCTTGCAGCAATCCCCTATATCTTATACTTTTTTCTTCTTCTCCGCGCGTCTTGTTGCTCTCGGAGTACTTGCAGACGCAATTCCACCGAAAAAATGAGTATATGGGAATTATCACCTCATCACGGTTATGCAAATCATTGTTTTTTGCTCTCAACGACCATGGGAAATCTGTGGACCACTATAATTTCTCCACTCCCTCGCGATCCCACTGCCTGCTTAATTATTGTTCAATCTCGCATGTTCAATCTGCTGGAGCCTTCCTCGTTCATTCGTCTTCTGTTTCGAGGTTATTACCGCACGGCAAAGAATCACACTTCACAGAGCCAGAGTGCAACTTTATGGTTGATGCAGTTTTTAGTTTTTACTACGTGCTTGACAGTTTTTTCGTTGCTAGTTGTATTCTAGTTCGCTTGGAAACGTTTATTAGTGTCTTTATTGCGAAAGGGATTATCATTGAGACGACACGCGTTCACTAAAAAAGGAAGCACCTTTTTTTTGTTTACTTAATTTTTTTCATGATTACAGTCTGCGTGATTGTTATAACCGAGTAATAAATATAAAAATATAATGTAGATCTGTTATAAAACAGCATCGACGACGGTGGCGACGGCGACGCAACGTGCGAACGATACGAGACGGCGACGGTGACGACGTGGCGGCCGGTGGAAATGTCCAAGAAGGACCGGGCGTGCCTCAATAATTCGCAAGAGCAGCAGCAGCAGCAGCAACTACCTGGATGCCCCCGATCATGCACCACCAGGTGACGCGTCCATCATCCTCGCACCGAATCACCGAATTTTCTCACCGTTAAAACGTTTGCAACGACCTTACCAAAGTGGCCGCTGCTGCGGAACCTCGTGCCTCGATGCTTACGCGATACACTAGCCTGCTTGGATAACCTATTTCATACATACACATATATATTTGTTACGTAGACTCTATACATAAATGTAAACGCGCCAGCCAGCAGGTAGCGGCGGGGTGGGAAACTCATATGGAATAAGAACAGGAGCAACGCAGAAGCAACGCGGCGCTCAAGCCTCGGCGCATCACCCTCTCCACCCCCTGTATGGTAAATTCACCCCCCACCTCGAAATCCCCGAGCACCCCCAGCACCAAGAATCTATTTCAGCCATTGCCACACACACACACACACACCCTTGTTCTTCTGTGCTTACTGCGACGACTCCTAGTGCTGCTGCTGCTTTCTAGATCGATCCTCCCTCCTCGCGGTACTCGTATATCTATTTATACAACCGGACTACACCTTCACCGCGAGGACCGCGAGTATCCTCTGCTCCTTCACGTGCTCTTGTATTTACTTTTTTTTTTTACGTAATTTTCAATAGGTACATGAAACACCAGACTCGGCATAGCCTGAGAGGGTGTAACTTTGTCGTACGGAGTTGCTCATCATCGGCCTTGTATAAGCTTTTCCAGCTCCCCTACCCATCAGGAAAATAAGTCGAGATTTTGTACAAGATTTGAAAAGAAAGACCTGAGCACTCTGTGCGTAAACATCGAATTAATTGAATAGGGATTCATTGTTTCATTTGGAGTAGAATTCAACTTGAAGCCCTTTCCCGCCACTTTTCATTTGTCGCGATTGTGAGGTCTTGCGAGACATCTAGTTGTTTGATTTTGAACTTGGGTATACTCCGGATATGATGGTATCAACTTTTAAATGATACAAAACTAGGGGAACGTTGACTCATGCGGCCGGCTGTTTACTTTACACAAAAAAATGGAATGGTTTTTGAAGAATAAATATTTATTTGAATGAATTGCATAAAGCTTGAGCGCGACCGAGTGGCGGAGACAACTTCACGGAGGTTCGTCGCAATAATGAATTCTTAAAGCCACACAAACTTGAACCTCCTTTTTTGATTTTTGTTAGTTTTTCGAAAACGAATCGATTGTTGGTCGTCTGTGGGTGTTTGTTACATGAATTAAAACGTTTGGTCGATCATATTAACGCTAAGAAATCAAATTCTAAAAATGCCACAAAGTTAGCCGCAATTTTGTTCGTTTCGATTGTTTGACGATAAATATTATCGAACAAACGTTCTAATTAATCAAACAATTGCGAACTATCGTCGAACAATCATTAGAAATTTGGAAAAATTGTCAAAGTTATGGTTGGGAGCCAATTTTGTAGAGCTCAGAGCCGCCACTGAGTTCATTTGGTAGCGGCAGCGGATGAGGACGAGATCAGCCCAAATGGGTCGGTCGGTTCAACCGACGGCTTACCGCTCGTCGGTTAAAGTAAAAATTGAGTAAACGCAAGTAGACCAAAAGGAATAACAGAATTTGTCTTGATCCGCAGTGGATGAAAGAAATCAGCTTACCATAGTGTCTCGTGAATAATTTTATTTCAATTTATAAAAATAAATCGTCCTTACAAATAATTGATCGTATATTTTCTTTTCGGCTTTGAATTTTTGTTTTCTCCTACGTTCATAGGGATTGTCGACCGTCACTAAGTGCAAAGTGGACGGTTGAAAAAATGAAAAGTGCAAATAGCAATAAAATCATCAAAGTTAATTAATTTATTCGTTGAAAAAAAAATTGCGTGTCTAATTATTCAGATTTCGTGGCATTCCTTTTTGACAATTTGTCCAAAGACATTCGTACGAGTTTCCTCGCCATTGGCTTACTCCAACGCACCAATTCGCGAAAAAATAACAACGTTGTCACGAACGATAGAACAAGAACGATACAAGGTGAATAATAATGCAAATAACTAATGTCTCTTCCGTGGTATGTAAAATGTTTGGAATCAGGAAATTTAAGGACGTGCTCAACACTCCAGACTGCACGATCTATAGGCTTGACGAGTTCGTCTTTCGTAATATCTGACATTTTTTTCATGTTTTGCCGATATCTGGAACATAAAAATTTCCACATCTCGTGTCAGTTCAATTATTTTCATTAAATCATCAAAAAAGTTGCAATTTTCTCGTTTTTATCGCTTTGCTTTTTTCTGTTTACTTTTTATTCGCGATGACTTCTGTGACGACTCGAACGATCGTCTCATTCGTCATCGTATCGACGTCGAGTGTGAGTCCCACTTCGGAATCGAGAATTTTCCTCGCATTGAAATTTTGGTCACCAAAAAATGGTATCGCTACTACAGGGACAGCATAGTGCACTGCTTCTTGGAAAGATTGCAAGCCACCCTGCATCATGTATGCCAATACTTTGGGGTGAGCTGTGAGCAAAAAAATTCCAATATGAAATTCATAAAATTCTAACACAAAGTTACGAGCTCGATGCAATTTTTATTATTATTTTCTTTCTTATTAAATACGTCGAGGATCGAGGCTTACGATATTTGAAAATAACTACACACGAATGCATGAAATTTCAAAAACGACTTTTTAAATTTAGTGATGAGGAAAATATGCCAATTTAATTTTTTTTTAATACGAAAACTACGACGAAAACTTTACATGAGAATTTTCGTTTCGTGCTCATTTTATATTGGAAAAATATTTATTCACTCCGGTATTTCTTTGACCAGATTTTGAGCCTCTGACGCTTTGCTGCCGGGGATTTTTACGATCCGGGAAGCTTCAGAAGTTCTCAAGAAATTTAAATTTTTCGACACTTTTTTTTCAAAATTTGGAAATTTGAGGCTCTTCGACATCATTTTTGTGAATTTTTAATACTCGAGGAGGCACGTAGGACAAAAAAACGTCGGGAAAAAAGATGTTCGAGCGGCGTCGTGTCTTTGTTTTCATTTGGTTTCGTAAAAGCCGTGCAAGGATGGGCAAAGGACTCGACTTTTTTCTTACCAAGAACCGCTTGCTGGGGCACCCATTTTACAAATTTGATGTTGATCGCTCGAGCGAGCTTGTCTCCGTTGCTACCAGTGCTGTTTTCTTGTGTGCCATCGCCCTGATGTTTCCACAGAATTCTTTGCTTCAACGAGCCAAGAGCATCCACTAGCGCGGTCAAAGAATCTGCGGGTAACTGGTGAGTTTGCAAATTCGAACCCAACGAAAAGTAAACCACTCCGTCCTTCGAACCGTCTAAAAACTCCTGAATATCCTTCGATAAAAAATGACGAAAAATCATCTTAAAAAATGATGAATATACCAAAAATTTTGGCGAGGAAACGAAACAAAATGTTTAAATCATTTTTCTCCAATTTCTCGTTGGTCAAACGTTTTTTTTTCACTCGATTTCGAATTTATTTTCATTTCTCGAATCGATAAACTCGATAAACTTTCAGGAAACCGTTTTTTTTTCAAATTTTTTCATATTTTTTTTCATTTTTGTAATTATAAAATTATTTCCAACAATTTTCGTCAAGCACTTTTGACTAATTGAAAAATTTCGAGGACAATGCTCGTCGTTCGAAATATTTAATTTCTTCGGTTCACTTTTCGAACGAATATTCTCGAGTAGAAATAAACATAATGGGCAGATTTTTCTTCTCATAAAAACGTGATTCAAGTACTTTCCGCGACTGGACGCACAAATTTCGGTGAAAATTCTGTTTTTAATCTAATTGCTCGGGCTGATCGAGAATATTTCAAAATCAAATGTAATTTCTAGTATTCATGGCTGTTAAAAATAATGAATTACTCTTATCGAGCAACCGCGTGCACTTTTGCGAGCGATGCGCGCGCGTGAAGGCTTTTGCATGTGCCGGCCTTCACCAGCGTTTACTCTTTTTGCCAGATTCGCTACACCGAAATACATTTCATAACGAATGAAAAGGTTTCCATCAACTCTACTCGCTTTTAACTCGTCCCCAATCAATAAAGCAATTTTTTTGCACAAAATACGAGAGAGAAATTTTTTTAACGAAACGATTCAAAATTGTTTGCAATAAATTTTATCACGTCAAGTTTTTTCCGGTAGAGAAAATTGAGAATATTTATCGGAAAATGCACATCGGGTCATTTTGACCCAGAGATTCAATTTTTCTTAGTCAATTTTTTTCCGGATTTTCCGAAATTTTTTAACAATTGAATTTCACGAGTTTGCGATTTTTTTTCTTATCCACGCGTCTCAAAAATTATTTCATCCAGTTTTTTAATATCGACGCACCGATTGAGAAATAATCGATCAAAAAACAAATGGCAGAATAAAAAATTGTTTTGCTTCCTCATGGAGGAAGCTTTGTGACGGTGACATTTTTTTTTTCCGAGTTTTCAATGTCAATGTTCTTAAAATGTCCCAAAACGTCCAAAAATCATATTTAGAAAAAAGTCCGGATGTGTGTGTGCATGTGTGTGTGTGTATGTGCTGGCACTGTAAAATTCAAATTGTTATAACTCGAGAACGGTTGGAGCTACTAAGCTCTAGTTTTGCATAGATGTTAATCTATACCAGCTCTTCGTTTGCTGAGAATTTTGTCCGGATCGCTAGAAAAATTCAAATTCTACAGCATTTTGAAATTTTCAAAAAAATGGTGTCACTGCTCTAACTTTCGCAAATTTTAAGATTTATTACTAATTTTTTTTTTATAATTAGAGTATCATAATAGGAAGGTTGGTATTGAATTTGGGAAATATCGGTTGAGCGGTTTAAATTTTATGGGTTTTTGAATTTTACGAAAATGTTAGTTTTTCGAAAAATCGTTTTACCGTGCATCTTGAGCACCATGAGGAAGCAGTTTGCAAATTTCAATTTGCAGCACTTTTTTTTCTGGACGAACTTACTTTGGGCAAAAGGTCAAGCTTTTCTCCGATCTGTAGACTGTGAACTTCCACTACGTTCGGTAATAGAGGTTTAGGATAACCGAATACGTGATTGTTGCCAAGTATAACGAGACTGAAATTCTTGTCGATCTCGTTCACGGATGTGCCAGGAACGATTTTAGAAGCAATCTGTTGCGCTCTCGGTAAATGCCAATTTCTGTAGTAGAATCTCGTTGCAGCGGTGTACAGTAGATTTATTATTGCTTCGATCGTGTTCATACGGTTGTTGAATGGAAAAGCCATGTCAGGATTGAGCATCGGATCGTCCGGATTTCCTGGTTCATTTATTTTCATACCGACATTTATTAGTTTATCGTTGATCAGCAAAAATTCATTCTTGTGCGCGATCGATTGCTGTGACTTAATTAAAAAATGCTCGGAAATTTCGTTGCAATTTTTTATTTGGAATCCGCAGCATTGCGTGGATGCAAATTTCGGGGTCATTGAGCTTGGGAATTTCTAGATAAGCGGAAGCGAGTTCGGTATCGGATTAAAAGAGGATCATGAATTTAATAGAGCGAGTGCGTAGCGGTGGAATCGACTCGAGACTGGAAATTCAATAGAAAGACACTTGATATACTTTGGCAAAGAGTTTACGTCAATTTTCGCAGCGGTAAACGTCAGGGCAACGCGAGAGCCGCGGGAGATAGCAGTGCGAAGGGAGAATGGGCGGCGGTGCAGAGAGACGTCGAAGACGACGATGAAATGAGACGCGATGGCGGTTAAGAGGGAGGGTCGGGTAAAGACCGCGCAAGCGAGAGCAATAAAGAGCCGCGCAACGGAAGCTAGTTGTTGCAAAGTTCCAATTGGCAAGCGCCACTACCACCCGCGAAGGGAAACTCGGCTCCGGGGTAATTTCAGCTCTCGCGCTATATACTTACCTCTAAATTCAACCAACCAAAACTTCATATCTCTCCTCGCCTTGTTTTCTTCATCTAAATATGCTTTTGCAGTTATGTACACGGAGCAATAAATTAATATCGAAAAATTATCGTGTCTGAATTAGTTTGATTCGATTTTCAGTTGAAAAAAATGGCCAATCGATTAAATTTCCTTTTTTTTCGATTTTCGTCATTTGTTATTGAAGAATTCGACTTGAGTATTAAATTTGGCCAACAGCTTGAACGGAAAAACTTGATCCGATCAGACAATTTTGTTGAATTATTTACACTGAAATTTCACTCCCTCCCTCCTTGTCTCTCTCTTTTATTGTTTTCGCTCGTAACTCACCAACAGAATCCATGACGTAAGGCAAATTCCCAACGCTGAGAAAACCAATGAGCACGGGAAAGTTAAATTTTTTGACGAGCGAATAATAACACTGGAACCACAGTTGCTCGATGATGATCCCATCGAAGCTCTCGTTTTTCGATCTGCACAGGGAAATCAATGCATTCACGTATTTCATACGAGTCTGGATTTCATTGGTTGATCGGATCGCTCTCAGATGCATGCAGCTTTTCGTAGAGCAATCCTGTTTGAAAATCTCTTGTTATTTTTCGTGCGAATGGAAACAAAAATGATGAGGAAAATGAAAAATTGGCGAGCTGATTAATATTTAAATGGGAAATTATCGTGGAGCTGGGAAATGTGAAATTTTTCTTCATTTTTGATTTTTCAATATTTATCGTTTTTTTCTGCCCCCTTTTAACACAATTGTCAATAAATTCTACTCGCAATATACGGCAGTGGATATGGAAGATTTTTCCGAAGCAAAAATGGCACACAAAACATCACGTGGTAACAGGGTTGAAAAAAAGCGCAATGAAGATGAATTTCTACGAAAGTTTGAACGAGTACGAGGCAGAGATTTTCGCAACGCTTGGCGCAGTGTCTTTTTAGCATTAAATCATATTACGATTTCTAGAACAGATTCATGGAAACTCGTTTTTCCAGCCAGTCATATCAGAGCACCCGACGTTATTATGGAGATTGAAAAATTACGTAAATTAGTTTGAAAGAGTTTTTTTTTCGTTCATTCTTTCGTCCACGAACAACAAACAAGCGAACATTTCGTTAAAGCCAGTTATATACGATATTCGCAGCAATTTTGTGGTGAATTTTTTTTGTTATAAAACGAGATTCGCTGGATTGAAATTACTTGATTAGATCCTGGACCGCGATGCTGCGTATCTGCTCCTCGCACAGCTCGTTCGACTCCATCATGTTTCTTCGCAGAAGCTCAAAAGCTCCGACGTGTCTATCGTCGACAGAGAAAAATTCATTTTATACTCATTCATTTTCGGTCCAAATGCGACAAACTTGCTCAGCCGTTTTGTTTGCATTTTTCAATTAACAACTTTTAATCGATTCCTTCGGAAACTTGATTGTTTCTGTTTGCTGATGCGACCAGAGGATCGCAATCACGAACCCCAAAATTCATGAAAATTCAATTAATTAATTCACCATTATTGAACTTATAGGCTCATTTTATTCATAATTACTTTGCATAATTATCAAGCGGCTTTCCTTTCAATCAATTCTCAATTTAGTCACTTGCCATCTTACCTCAGTCCAGTACAATCCTTTTTGCGATAAGTAAACGACACGTCAATGTCGCGATAATTATCTCTGGCCTCCTGTGACAATTGCCCAAATCATTTCTCAATATAATTCAAAAAAAAAAAATAACAATACAAATTTACGAAAGCAGAATCAATGTCCGGAGAGAGCGAATACCGAAAAATTGTTGTTTTGGCAGAGAATTTAATGACGACCTTGAATTTTTCGTCCATAATTACCGTTTCGATCTGTTTGTTTGAGTTTTTTGTTTTTTTTTTATGGCAGTTGTGGGTGTGTGTGTGTCCTTTGTCGAAATATACGAAATTTTATCGAAAATTTGTGAGAACTTCAAAATCCCATAACGCATGAAGTTTATGGGAAATGTCGGCCTCGATCCCCTAACGGAATTGCTGGCAACGAATCAAATCAGCCTACGAAAAAAAATTCTCCATTTTTCGGAAAAATTACCAAACTGTATAATTACCGCGAATTTTATTGGATAGAATTTATTCTTTTTTCGACAAAAATGGCCGAAAGTTCAAGTTCAGTTCTCATTCGACTACGTAACGATAATTTTGTAAGAAACTCCCTCGAGTTTTTAGCAATTTTGACAGGCAGAATAAAAATTTACATAAAGACCAAATAAATTTTCAGCTACAAAAATAATCTGGAAAACAAAAATTGACAAAAATTCAAGGTCGAGCTTCCGATCGCCTATTCCGAAACGGTAATTTTTCGATTTATATTCTCTCCGTGTACTCAAGCAGATGAATTCGAAGGCTGGATAAACATCTATCGCTCATTTAATATTTATCGGAATTTCAGAGACAAATAAATGGTAAAATTAGTCAGGGGAATGAGATTGCATGAAAGAATGAACTTTTTTGGAGAAATTCATAAATATATGCATTAGGCCTGACTGCACTGATACGTAGAATGCGTAATAACGTGTGTGTACACAGCTCAATTGAATGTATGACCACAGTAGGCAGATGTAAAAGGAGGGCAAGCCCGTTACGAAAGAGAAATGTTGGTAGGAGTAAATTGAAGTTGGTCTAAGTTTGTGTAACTTTCGACTCAAGTTTAGGAAGATGGAATAAGAAAGAGCGCGAGAAAGAGAGAGAGGGCGGAAGGCAGTCATCCTCACTGCTGCGAGGCTGTAGAGAGATAGTCAGTAAGATCAAGAAAGAGTCAGAGAATCCATACGAGTAACGCACGAAAGAGTGAATAAGAAAAAGAACAAGAACCATGAGAAATAGAGTAGGTTGTAAAATACGAGAGGGTGAGATAACACGAGGAAGAGAAACGAGTGGAGATGATGGGGACTGAGTCGGACATCCGTTTGAGATATACTCCAAGAAGTTTTATTTTCTTCTCTATTCTCTTCTCGTTCTCCAACACATATATGCCTTTTTTTCTCCCTTAACCTTCCCCTTGTTTCCCTTTTGCTTCCATATCATATCGCCACCCTGCCCGCTCCAAATGGAAATTGTTTCATTGAAAAATTTAAATAATTCACGAAACGTAATGTTTTCACATCAATTTACCGGCAAGCACACTGACACCAAAGCTTTATCACTGTAAAACGCTTTTTCGCATTATCGATTTTTCTTCTCTTTCGTTTCCACTTTTCTTCTCTTATTTCTCTTCAGATTTATTGGCTCTTTATTGTTTCTCTCTTCCCAATGATTAATCGCAACTTGGAGTTCTACAGCTCGTTCCTTTCGCCTCTAGTAATAATTGATTCTGTAGCAAGTGCATTTTGCAACGTTTGTGCGTTGTTTTGCCAGCATTCGGTCAGGAAATGACACGAATTGTTACACTAACGAAATCAATGCGTGTTGCCGCATCATTATTATCGTTTTTTTTCTTCTTTTATCGCGAGTACGAAAAGTTTGGAGATAAATCTCGAAAGATTTTGGCGAATGACTGGGATGAAGAGAGAGTTGGATTGATTTGCACGATGAGAGGCAAAAGTGCGATGTGTATAGTTAACACGTTGGAGAACGAGAGAAACGAGAGGTAAAAGTCGAAAGGCGTTCATCATCTCTCGGCAAGACAGGACGAAAGTTCTCCACGTTGAATGTCTCGGAAGAAAAGTTTGGCACGGGCCAAGCTAACAGCAAAAGTCTAAGCGTCGGAAGCTCCTATGTCAAGGGTGGAAACGCGGCAGTGAGAGAAAGACGAAGAAAGAAAAGTGCTAGAGGCAGGGACACGCGGATTGAGATAATTGTCGTCACGACGGAATAAGATTCTGAGCGTGCCGGCTGGCTCACGTTCTTCCATTCTGCTTTTTCCCTCTTTTCCTCCTTCTCCCTCTCCTTTTTACTTCTCACTTTTTCAGACTCTCGGAACGCCCTTCGGCTCATTCGGCCGTTTGCGACGACAGATTTGTCTTATAAATGTCCCTCGCGTCAACTACTCTCAGCTGGAGAAAATTAATATTGCCGATTTGATTACGGTCAGCGCTGCGTGTCGTGCGACTGACGTTATAGAATCCAGAGATTCAACGTCATTCTTAATTTTATTGATATCCTCCTCATTTTTTATCTCCGCGTAATTTCGATCGCGGCGCCAACAATAAAAGTTTCTTGGACTCGAATAAGCACTCGATTTCATTCACCCAGCAATTTTCCACTTTGCCTACAAATTTATATCTAAATCATTCGCAAACTTGAAGTTTTTTGCCTAATTAGCGATTTCAAGAGTTTTACAAATATTGTCAGTTGTGAGCGGAAACTTGGACAAGTTTTCACGACGTACCTTTAAGGGGATAGGCGATATAACAGTCACTCGATGGCCACGAGCAGCGAGAGCCTTCGTCAGGGCTTGAAACGGTTGTTGATGACTGTAACTTGCACTTGGACAAATTGCCAATATTTTAAAACCGTCGGACATGCCGATCAACAATAACAACGAAAAACTCACTGGAAAAAACGTCATGACGCTTAAAATAATTGCGTATAACAATTGGATTTATGTAATGAAAATATTAACGACTTGACGATGCGTTTCACTCAAAGTTTCAACGACGAATGATCCAATTCCGATGCCGCGAAGTTATGTAATAAAGTTTTTATGGGCAGACGTCTATCCGGATCCCATCAAGAATTGAGATAAATTTGGAGAACAGAGAGACCACTGTGTGGCGAATATAATAAATTTATTATTGCCAATTCTCGATCGTATCATTCTGCTGCATCTCGCTGACTAGATTTAACTGTTCACGAACACAGGCCAGACGGATTGTTCTTAATATTCGTGAACCATGACAAAAAATTGAGTTATTTGCGGAAAATAATTTTCTAGTTCTCTCCAAATTCGAGATTTATCGATTACAGCTCCAAATTTGCACAGGAAGAAAAGTAGTTTTTCATTTTTTTCGAACTTGGAGAAATAATCGAGCTTTTTGTGCTTTACGAGAATCGAAAATTTTGAAAAATTTGTCGTGGTACGATTTTTGTTTAAAAAAATGAATAAAAATTCTTTTATGGAAAAACATTTGCTCGAAATTACGTGGAATCTGTTTTGGTGGTAGAAAATCGAGACGATTTTTTGAAAAATTGACAAAAGTTCCTTGTAAAACAAACGACCAAGCTCGGAATTTGTAATGAAGATAATCAACGCGTGCTTTTTGTCAATGTTTCGTTGATTATTATTTTTAGATATAAATCATGGAGAACTTGGTCCATAGAAAATGTTGCCTACATCGGTGAAAGTGCCGAGATGGACACAGAGTATTTGCGGAAATGAAAAGGTCGTTTTCGTAGGGGCAGCTTTGGCTGCGATGGCCAAAGGAGAAAGGAGCAGAAAAGGGGGGGGGGGGAATACGAAGAAGGAGATGAAGAAGGTGGTGGAAAAAAGAGAAGAGGAAAAACGAAAGCAATTTTATTTTCCACCTCAGTCCTGTAACCCCTGCGTGTATCTTCATCCCTTGTACGATATACTTATTCCTCCACCGCGAGGCTTCGAGTCGCTCGTTTTTCGCTTTTGTTTCTCCGCGTTCCCTTCTCGTTGAGCGTCCATATATAAACGCGTTGCTCTGTTTCTGAACGAAGACGAAGAGCTTGGATTATCACGGCATAACTTTACCGCGAAGCCATTTTTTTCTTTTTTTCTCTCTCGCTTCACTCTCCGCGGCACAACTTTTACATTTCGATCTTACGCGCCAAGAGAATTTCCTTCTCACTTGTTTTCCCGCCTATTTCTCTTCCTTTCCTATACATTCTCACCTACTTTCCTTTTTTTTCTTTCTTTCTTGCTCCTTGCTCGCTCGCCCTCTCGCTCCGTTCCTTCTTCTCGGGCATCACCCTCGAATTTCTAAGACCCTTTCGCTTCGGGGCTAATGGTCCACACCGTCAGCCAATTTCTTCGCTAGTCCTCCGTTCACACCAAACACTATATACCGAAAGACCATTCCCTCCGTATAACCGACTGCCGCGCGTTACGCACGTGGAAAAATCGTAAAAGTAATAGGCCGTCCGGTTAAATAAGCAGCTCCCGACCGACCACGCTGGAAAGACTCGAGATAAAAGCTCCTGAGGTGTGAGAAACGTTTTTTTTTCGTTACTTTTTATTTTCGTCAGACCTCCTCCACTCCTTTTATTCGCTCACTGTTCATTCAAGAAGGATGAGCTTTTCGAGCTTCGCGAGACATTTAACCGCGGAAACGATTCTTAATTATCTTGTTTATTGATTTTTTTTCCTACTCGAAACGTCCAACACCACAAGCGTATCAAACGTTATTTCACGTCGTGTCATCTATGAATTTTAACATCCGAGTTGCGAGGCTAAAGATTTGGAAAAATGACTTAGAGCTTTTTTAATTCATTTCGTATTCATTTCCGAAGGGCAAGGGCGAGGGGGCATTCACTACCAAAATTGTGACACAGTGATTGCTGATACCACATGATTTCAAGACAACTTTTGATAATTTCTTGAAATCATTAATTTCAAGTGATTTCATGAGAATATTTTAGTGATTTCACGATTTCATATATGACTCCGTGATTTCAACGTGATTTCAAAAGCAATTTCAATATCATCGCGCGCTCCCCAATATTATAAATTGAAATTTTTCCGGTTTTTTGTGATAAGGACCGTAACAAAGCTACGAGTCTTCATTCTGATCCAATATTTCCTTTCAAACATCTCTCGCGTACGTCTCCTCTTCATTAATAGTTTTTGGTATTTTCCCCTCAAAAGCGACTGGATGATCCCTTTTGCCATCCATTTGCTTATGTTGTGATTGCATGTGAATTCACTGATTGCATATGACTTCACATGATTTCTTCCGAAATCATGTGAAATCAACGAAATCACATTTTGTTGATTTCACTCGACTTCCGCCGATTTCAAATGATTTCAAGCGTGATTTCATCAACCAGTGACACGGTCACTTCAAAAATGAGCAGCCCCTCAGACAAAGGGGGAGAGGCAATTAACGTATCGAGATTCGCGGGCGATGTCATGTCAAATTCTCTATCGCAGTTTCCAAGAATCTTTCGCTTTCTTCTCCTCAAGCGTACAAAAAAAAAAGAAGCGAATTATGAACTAATTGTATACACACGCTCAATCTTTACCAGTGAGTTCACCAAAATCGAGTAATCCTTCGCAACCCAAACTTGGCGGCCTTTGGGAAACAGCTTCGGGATACTCACCATTTATTTATAATGTTTCCCAAGCTGTGTGTTCCCTTCGGCGGCAATTAGTGCGTCGCAGGATTCAACAAAACTCCGCGTTAACATTAAACATCTGATTTTCTCTCTCAACTCTCCATTTTAGTCTCTTCTCGTCTCTTTTACGTACTAAAACACTGTGTTTGGTGAAATGAGATATAATATTCGGTGTATTCGTGTCTGTGTACGTTACGTGATACTCCGTGGAACATGATGCCCGGAAGCGGTCACGAGTCGTATACAACAGTTGATCTTAGCGTCTTTACAAGCCTCTTGGCTCATGCCCGTGGGCTAAATACACCGGGACTAGTCCCATCAGCCGACAAACATCATGGGAAGCGTTGGAGCTGCTTCGTCGTGTGGCTTTCGTAGCCTCAACGCTGCGAATCCTGTCGAGGATTATGTGCGAACACGTTTTACTGCAGGTTAAAGGACACGCTGCTTTTTTCCGTTTCCCTGGACTTCGTCTTGCGACATCTTCGTGACACATTTCGGGTCAGTTTAGAGATAATTATTTCAATTACTTCTGGTCCATTCCGCCAGTTTCCTCGATTCGATTTATTTGTTGCTATTTGCAACGAAATGGACTTTTTAAGGGAGAAATAAAATGTTTGGGACGGCGTGAAAAATGTTGCGTTTGTTCGCGGGCAACATATCACGTGGTATTCCGCGAAGAGGCTTCTGAAATTTACACAGCAAAAGGTTCTTTCCCTTCGCGGATAGTGTCAAGTGCAACGCTGTCAACTTCACTTGCACACGAGATTTTAAGAGCCTTCCAACCGCGCGGGAAACTTTGCAATCGCCATTTCTCTCTTTCTCATCCATTCTATTTCTCGGTTTCTCTATCGTCTCTTCCGGTCTTTTTGGGGCTCGTATTCGCGCGGCTGTTTCTTTTTCTCTTTTCTCTGTGTAAACCTCGTGGCTGCTGAGCCCCTTGAACGAGCTTGCAACTCGCCAAGAGCCCTCGTGCTGCTTCTACGCTGCTCGCTCGGATCAACGAGTGGGCAAAAATGCCTTTGCTCCCTTATGTCTTTACTTCCACAGGGATTAAATCATTCGCAGCGCTTAGGGATCATCTCCGTGCAATATGCTTTTTGTCACCCACATATTTTTACTCTCATCGGATATTCCGCAAAGTTTCCACCGTCAGGACGTTGTTTTCATAGCGAATTTGTGATTGACACGTTATCGGCTCGCAGGAGCCCAAAATTCTGCGCAACTTTTACACATTAAATCTTGTGCCATTAATAATCTTTCACGAAAAAAAAGAAAAGTGCTGCAAATTGAAATTTGCAAATTGCTTCCTCATGGTGCTCAAGATGCACGGTAAAACGATTTTTCGAAAAACTAATATTTTCGTAAAATTCAAAAACCCATAAAATTTAAACCGCTCAACCGATATTTCCCAAATTCAATACCAACCTTCCTATTATGATACTCTAATTATAAAAAAAAAAATTAGTAATAAATCTTAAAATTTGCGAAAGTTAGAGCGGTGAAACCATTTTTTTGAAAATTTCAAAATGCTGTAGAACTCGAATTTTTCTAGCGATCCGGATAAAATTCTCAGCAAACGAAGAGCTGGTATAGATTAACATCTATGCAAAACTAGAGTCTTGTAGCTCAAACCGTTCTCGAGTTATAACAATTTGAATTTTACAGTGCCAGCACATACACACACACATACACACACACATCCGGACATTTTTTCTAAATATGATTTTTGGACGTTTTGGGACATTTTAAGAACATTGACAATGAAAACTCGAAAAAAAAATTTTCACCGTCACAAAGCTTCCTCCATGAGGAAGCGAAAACACCTGAAATCCGATGTAGCCGTGCG
Source organism: Diadegma fenestrale (assembly GCA_037043255.1). Classification (NCBI taxonomy): domain Eukaryota; kingdom Metazoa; phylum Arthropoda; class Insecta; order Hymenoptera; family Ichneumonidae; genus Diadegma; species Diadegma fenestrale. The sequence goes on from CM073312.1 coordinate 13,453,739, forward strand.
TGGACTACAGAAAATGTTGGGACGCAGTGGATTAAGTTTAATTAACCTCTTTACTAATGAATGCACAAGGAAGAAACTGTTCAGAGATGTCGACGAGACTGTAAAACGTCTTATCACGAAGAACGTTGCGTCGATTGGTTTTCGAATCATAAACTCATATTAAAATGAAGTTTTCTTAGGTCTATAAGGCCGCGTATGATAAAAAAAACGAATCTATTATCGTCGACCAATTAACATCGTGTGTGTGATTAGTGGATAAGGAAATATTGAATCATAGCAAGGGTAACAGGTGGATGAGAACATCTGCGTAAAATCTTGGTGATACGTAGCCCGAGCTAAACTTAATCCATGAAAGACTCGGCCTTATCTAATTCAATAGAATGGAGCTTAACTCGCCATCATCGGCGAGTATATTTGAAGTTTTGTCCGCAAGAATCCGCTATGTCCTCAAAAGTTAACGATGGCTATTCTATTCTCGAAGTTTACAAAAGCACAAAAAGTAGAAAATAAAATTAGAAGAAACCAAGTGGCAAACTCTGCTTCTATCAATCCTCTTAGTAGGGTGCTCGTTGTTAACCGCGTTAACGTCGTTATACGCCATTTATGTGGCCGCAAACTCATTCATGCTTCTTCTTGTATTTTTTTTTCTTTTCACTTTTCCTCATATTTTTATTTTCTATCATACTCTCTTTCTCTTTTCTTCGTACTTTGTCCTTTAGCTCCCAAGCCCAGCCTCCAAGTATCGGAAAAGCGCGACTCCTCGTGACCGAGGACGTCCCAACCATTTCTCTCCACCCATGAAAATCTTATTAAAGTAAGTTTAATGGATTCCGGTTGGTCTCACTCTCCCCGCGTGCATCACTACAACAACCATGTTTTTCCCACCAACATTCGGTAAATGTCAAGCTGCCCATCCTTTTTTCAGTCCTTCCCTTTTTTCCACCTGGTTCTCTCTTACTCATTCATGAAAACATTTGAGCATCATTTGAGCATCGCGTGCTGCATCTTGAGCAAGCAATTTGCAATTTTTTAAAAATCCTTCGATGACCTATTTTTCTCGTTTTCATCCTCGTTGATTCAAATACTTGCATTTTTGTTTGTATATCGAGGTCGATTTTTTCAATCCCCCGAATGTGTGGTCGTTTCATTTGGAAGGCTCGTATTTCACTGAGAGCTTTTACTATAATTTCCTAACATAGACAGGCAAAGCCTCAAGAACCTACGTATTGAGCTCGTTTTTTGGCTCTCGCGGTGCAGCTACTGTCTGTTTGTGCTTTTTTTTTTGTTCACTTAGAAACGACGAAAAAGTATGAAGAATGCGACAAAAGTCGCGGAGGAACTAAATGAGAATTAGAGTGAAATGGAGATAACGTGTATGCTCAAAGTTGCACCGTTTCTTGAAAGAACGAGAGGCAGACCGAGAGAGAGACGAAGAAGAAAAGAAGTGAATGTGAACGAAAAGTCGATACGCAGAGGTTCTCCAACGTCGACTGTTTTTATAAATGGTGCTATCCTTGAATAACGGGGTATTGAATATTCCGAGTGCAAATATGCTTCGTATGAATGAGAATTATTCTAATAACTCGAGCATCAAAACTTGAGTTGGGAAACGAGATAAATTTACCTTGAATTATGCAGACAACGAATTCGGTCCATCGTCCCGAGAGCCTGCAAATTATTGAGAGGGAATTCTCAAATGTCAACATGTGCTATGAAATTACAAGCAAAAAAACATTCTCGAAAACTGGGGAACGCACGTGGTCGCAGTTTATTTTCACAATTGCTTTCTTCCGGAAATGCCAACCCTTTTTAATCAGGGCTTCCGTTTAATTAACAAATTGATCAAATTAGCCAATTAAAAATATGGGTGGCATGCGAATTTATTATGGACTGGATTTTGCAGGGAAAATATGAAACTTTATCGGCTCAATGGTCAGCGAATTGCTCAAGGAATTGAAGTGGCTGTTAAGATTTTTGTCGTGAATAAAGTTTCTCGAGATAAACCGAGTGAAGCGTAGACGTATTTGGCGAATTTTCTTCCGAGATCCATCTCGAGTGGGGCTGGAGGAAAGCATTTGAAATATTTTCTTAGCGCGCGTATGCATGGCGATGCTATTTTCATAGGAGACGAGTTTTGCGTCCTCGCGGATGATCCCGGATCATACGATCGGTCTGGTCTCGTTTTATCTTCTTGCGTAAGCGACGATGGTGTGGATCTCAGAGGTTCCGAAAGAGCGAAGCTTTTCAGGCAATCCGAAGATGATGCGCGCCCTGAAAGGGCCTCAAAACGAGAAGCAACATCCTTTTCTCGTACCGTGCGCTTCCTGCTGCTGCTTCCTAGCAGGCCATGCATCATCCACCGAGTATTACCGGAAGAACGACGACGACGATGCTGACGACGCCCACTACCCCGACGACAAAGAAAAGACGAGAGTTCTCGTAGACGTTTCGAGTAAACGTTCTACTGTTGCTACTTTAACGTCTTACTATACATATTGAGCCCTCTGGCGATTTGTAAATCTCGTGCAAGCCCACTTGGTGACGCGCACCTTTATCTCCTTTTTCTCAAAGCCTCTGGCTCTCTTTCCTTCTGTTAACAAAATTTCCTTTCGAGCATGAAAATAGATATTGTATTGTTTTCTCTAGGATTCTTTCATTTCAGTGATATGACTCAATATTTGTCGTACAATTAAAAAACAAATTGCAACGATCTTGCTTCGGTTTCTGCTGTATTTCCAAGTTTCAAAAGCTTCTTCTTCGTTTTTTCTTCTTTTAACATGCTATCTCGTCGTTAAGCTATAGTTTAGTGCGACGTACACATGACATGAGAAGTTTGTTCATCCGTAAAGTTGCCTCTTACAAGAAAATGTTTTTTACCTTATCGTTTGTCTCGAGAGACGAAAGACGAGCTCGTCTGTAAGTTTTCTATCGTTCTCGGTACTGTTGCCATGTTAAATTTTTCCTCTTATGCAGTTTCAAGAGGCGGCCTTCGTATGGAGCTTGTTCACCATCTCGAAAGCGCTTTTTTTTCCTTTGTAATTCACGAATTCTCCAAAGGGAAAAGAAATTGGCTCATTAGAGTGTTTTTTCATTGTTTTTTTTCGCTCGGAGTTCTATTTCCCTTCGCGTAAAGTATCGTAAGGTTATTTTATCGTCAAAAGCATTCCAATTTTTATCCCTGCGCTTTGAACCCGCGTCACATGCTTCCCACAGTCTTGGCAAACCCAGCGATCCCTCCGCTGCTCTTATTTCACTCTCATCTTCACCATTTTGTCTCTTTTATTCATGCACGTCGATCGAAAATGCTAAACATCCGGTGTAAAAGTGGAAAATAATTCAACCACAAGTTCGTAATTTTCAATTGAATAATCAGAGCTTCGCCGGTCGAGACCAATCGTGACGAATTTCCGTACTTTGCCAACAACTGATGAATTGAAATTCATCAAACTTGGCATTTTTCGTGATTCTCATTTTTTTATGACAGTTTCAATTAATTCCTTGTTTACGTGTGATCGTAATAAATTGGCCCTGATGATCAACAGTTGGTGTCGATGAAAACTCCATTTCAACTAGATACTTTGGCCGACCAGGCTAACCGTGAATAATACGCGGTAAATTCCTTTGAGGAATTGTCACTGCACTTCATATCTTGTCTCTTCGTTATTCCTAGAATTTTAATATATTCGAGCCAATATTGTCATCTCTGCACAGTTACTTAGCGAGGTTTTAATGAAAGTTTTACAACCTGCTGATGAATTGTGTCATTCATCGGTGCGACTCTTTGAGCTGGAGTGTTTTTGTCGTTAATATTTCCATTTAATAGCACATCGTCTGTGTCAGCAATTCACAAAGTTTCGATTACACTTTTTTCTCTCTATTTTCATTTTTCCAATTATTTTTGTTATTATTTTAGATACGCCAGTTTCGGTTACATTGTTTTTCCTCCATTTCTATTTTGCAAATTATTTCGATCCATTTTTGTAAATTTATTCTATTTTCAATTTATTCCATTTTTTATTTTGTTTTTATTTTCGATCCGCGAGCCTCTTCATGGTTCACGGTCGCCCAACCACATATTGACCTTGGACGAGACTGCTTGTCGCTTGTTGATTTTTTTTACCGTTCTTTTAGGAAAGAAAATCGTTCGGAGTAATGAGTTGAGAAAAAGAAAGAGAAATATTAACAAAAAGCGTTTATACGTACGGAAAAAGTTGATTGAAAAGTTGATTTTTGGGATGCTGGATAAAATTTCATATCACGCAGAGACTGTTGATAAGATTTTTTTGCTAGATCGAGGATCACATTGGGTTGAGCATCATCGCGCTCGACACAGGTTGAAAAATTCTTTTGATATTCTTCTTCCATGTCTACTGATGATCGTATGCTCTTGCCAAAGGTACACAGGCTGCTGTGTAGAGTACATTCTAATATTCTACTGTTGGAGTATGAAACATAGGATGCTCACGTTGATATTTTACCCTCGTTATTCATGGCTCCTTCAGTATTCCACTTCTGTATTACTTGCACGTACTTACACGCGCTCTGCGTGCTGTTGAGTTTTCAAAGAATACCTCGAGCCTCGACTCCCATTGGCGTAAACACCGACACACCCGTTTCTTACCCTTCACCGCATGCCATATATCGATTGACTTATCAATTTTATTTCTTTATCCATAGGCAAGAGACTTGTCTCAATTTTTTATCCCTCGCCACGTCCATCGATCAGCATTCATTGATTTCTTCATCAACTTCCACCCACCAAGACCTGCTGCTGCTGTTGCTGGCGTTTTAAAATCATTTTTTCTCCTCTTTTGTTTTTAACTCTCGACTTTCCGATCACAATAACTTGCCCTACAAATATATTATTCAATCTTATCGTAAATAATGCTGTTACAACTCGAAATCTTCAAGTATAAATCAGGCAGAAGCCAACGTTCTAACTTTGACGTACAACTCCTATACTCTGGTTTTGCTAAGAGAGAAGGAGGACGAGGGCATTCGTCTCTGTGGGTATCGCCTCACCATACAACTATATAATATCCCGAGACTCCTCGGTCTCGATATCGTCTACAGGATCATTCAGAATTCATGACTTTTCCCGTTTTCTTCGATTATTGTGCCATCAGCTGTTTTTCTTTTTGTTTCTCGTTGCAGTCGTGGCTCATTTCCAATTCCTAAAGTCGTTGTTTCCGTTGAGTGTGCAGCGCATCGCGATGTCCTGCATGTGCAGCTCCTGGTTCAATTCTTGACACTCTTTTTTTATCAAGCCAATCATTTTGTTGCCAGAAATTGTGTCGTCGCGATCGTTTCGTCACTTTGTGCGGTGTATTTTTCATTATAAAGTTTAGCGTGAATTCTGAATGAGCCAGTAAATCGAAACTGATGCGGAATCGAGCAGGAGCGTGCTTACTGTGAGTTTCGATAATTCGATCGGCCTTACGCGGAAGCTCGAGCTTTTGGTATGGAGGATTTGGATCGATGGCCACCCAAACTTCTCACCGTAACTACTGTGTGCTCCCCCTCGGTTTCTGACTCTTTCAAACTCCGAATCTCGTTCGTTGTCCGATTGAATGCGACGCGACATCCGTAAATTCCGATTTCACTGTGCACTGTGTACTATACACAGACGTTCCGGGCCTTTTTTTTTATCTACGTATTTTCTCGTGTATCTACCAAACGAAGGAGCCGAGATTGCTGCGATGCTATGTCATTTATATAGAGCTCACGATGTATGACGATCGCAAACGAGAATTTTACCAACGCTCCTTCCAAACTGATCTCACTCTTCGCTCAATTTAATTCCTTCCACCCTGCTGGGGAATTTGCTTACGGAGCTGAGAATGTCAGAACTTTTTTCTTCGGTTTTCGGCTCAAATAGTTATCGTTCGAGGATCACAAAATCCTTGAGTGTTTTCCTTCGCGACCAAAAAATTATCGTCACGGAATAAAAACCGGAAACAAGCTGGAGTTTTGCGTTACGTTTTTCATGCAGAGTGTACAAAGTGGCCAAAACTGAAGATCGTCCGCAGGTTCGATTCTGCGATGATGATTTTTCCGTTTTTATCCTTCCCGGATCAGGCGCGGTGTCGTTTAATTTGACTGGACTCTGTTTACGAAAACGCGATATCCGTTTCGAACGTTGACGTTCGTAACAACGAAACGTTAAAATTGTTTGAGTTTTTTGCGACGCGGTTTCGTTTTGTTAATTGAAATCGAATATCAAAATGGAAACGCATAATGCATAATGCAGGAAACTTTTTTTTTCGTGCTGTTGATATATTTAATAATCGAACGAGTATTCACCAGACTTCGTGTGTAAAACGCGCGAAGCCATGGAAACAAGAAATCACTTAGTAAAAAGCTTATAGAGGTCAACGGGAAAATATTAGGTCAGTTTTTGTTTCATTGGACGATCGATTATTGTGCACATGGCTTTTATAATCGAAAAGGGTGAAAAAAAAACAGTAACGAAAATGCAGGGCACGACCTGCAGGATTCGTAACGTTGCGGAACATTTTTCGTAGCATTCTTACTGGTTTTGCCGCGTTTCGCGTTGCCATTAATTCACGAAATATATGGCCGTATCCTTTTTATCGTTAAAAAAGTGATTGAAATTTGTGTGTGTCTGTTTTTTCGTGGTTGGAGTTTTGTTTGCGCCGTACGTCAAACGTTCGGACGTTGATCGGGAATGACGGCGATGGATTTTGTATTACGTTGAAAATATTTGGAAATGCATAGAATTTTCTGTTTTATTCGCTTTGACAACTTTTAACAGAAAGAATCGTCGGCAACCGAGTTTTTTTCGCCGGTAAAAAAATGTTACGTACGCTACGTGTTTCTACGCCTTTGCATAGAGTATGCGGAGCGTCGTTTGGTTGGCAAAGGTGAGCGAAACACGTAGAGATGCACAGAAAGGATTGTCCTCCCGTTCCTCCTTGGAAGCATTTCACGCTGATTACACTCCTACATCTCGGCAGCCCGGGCACAGTCCAAGAGTCAAGCAACGCGACAAAGAGAGGGTGAGCTGGAGCGGGCGTGTGAGAGGGCAAGAGGAAGAGCGAGACGGGGTCGTCGTTGCTATTTTCCAGCTCTTTTTCCCTCGGTTCATCGTGAAAAAAAGCCAGTCAGGGAAATGAATACTACGTGTGTTTTCGCGAACAAGCTTTTTGTCCGACTTTATTTGTTTTTCGCTTTTATACAATTTCGTAAAATGCTCTCTGCACTCTCTGCAAAGGTATGAACGAAACTGGAGGAGGAATCGGCCCCTTGTGCGAGCATGTATGGAACTTTTGATATCGTAATCTTATCAATAATTTTTCTGCCGTAAAGATGATCCATTTTGATGCCATACATCGCAGTAAATCATTCTCCGATTGCGTTCTCGCTTTCCAAACGTCATCCATTAGATTTTCAGCAAACTAGACCCAAGTGATTCCTTTGGAATTCATGAATGCAGAGTTTATCCTTTAAGCCACATGTTCCACGACAAACCAAACTTGATACTGAGAGAGGAACAGATCCAATCTACGGGACAGCCGCGTGCGATCTTAGGTAGCCATGTGGTGCGATGCAGTATAGAGGTGAGTGGCCAGCATCTAATATAGGTGCTTCAGTCAACAAGATGTAAATTCGTCACCGGGATAACCCGAACGGAGGAAGGAAGTAATTAGATGCGTTGTTGCGGTAGCCACCTTTGAGCTCCGGGACGCTTCCTATCAAGCACGCTGTTCCAGCTCAGAGAAAGCTTGTCTCTCGGGTCCTCTCGCTCTCTGTACACCAAGTAAGGGTCGACCACGCCTCTCTTACTCCTATCATGGCCAAGTTGCGAACTCTGTACAGTGAGACCCTCGCATATGAGAGCAAAGGATCATATGAAGCTCGCTGGCGACTCATACAACGGGAAGGCATGCACACTAGTTGTAAATACGTTCTGTTTACAGTTTCGTTGGGTTGCTCGATAGTGTGAACTCTCTATAGCCACTGGGTGGCTGGAGGGATGCACACGTTATCACTTTGAGGGTTCCGCATTGAAAAAACTTGGAGTTGGGGTCTTTTACCGAAGCCCGTGGATTATGTTGAGCGAGCTTTGATCGTTGAATTCGAATCATGTTTGGCGCGATTTTTGTTACTACTGGATATTATTATTTTATCTGGAACCCTATCCATTCTGTCCGTTTGTCCTAGTGATACAGATTCTTGTTGCCAGTCCAACGGACCCAAGATCCTTTGCCAGAAGTTATCGAGGTAGGCCATCCAATTTTATAGCATTGGAAAAGCTGATTCAATCGTGCGCGGTCCATCAAAACAAGTTTACCTCTCTCTTTCTGTCTTCCTGTAAAACGTATTATTGATCCTATATAGCTCGTCTACTTATAAAGACAGCGAAGAGGATTGCAACGAAGAATTTGGCAAAGAGGATAAAGCCTCGTATATTTCAGGTACACGTTGAGCTCAAAGAGAATAAGGATGAAAGAAGATCCCAGTTTTTTTTTTCTTTCTGCTGTATTTTTTTTTTTTGATAAATCTGATTCTTTCGTTTGACCTTATTTCTCTTGAATCGCCTTCTTCGGTTAAGGTTTTTCGCGCGTCTCAGCTCATCGTACGTGTATACCCTTTCGGTTGGAATATTCATAATTGTGGTATTGGGAAGCTTTGCGCGTCGAGCAAAGACCAACGAAACGTGCTGCACAACACAGTATCGTTTCCCATTTGAATTTCATGGAGATTCGTCAGAAAGTTGTCCTTGCACGCGGTGACGGGATGGACTTGATGATCAGGATGAACCAATCAATACACACAACTTTCTACACACATAGACAGATTGGAGAAGTGCGCTGCGCCATGAGAAACACTATACCCGGCCAAAAGGAGAGAGTTTAGAATTTGCTTTTCGTGGGGTTGTATTGATGAGTATGTTTGAGAAAGTACCAGGACACTGACTGTAGAATGATGTTGACGCTGCCATACTGCTGCCCTAACCACGTTGCACAGAACTCCATGATCCAAGGACTGCTGAACTATCCTGCTTACTCTTCTCTCTTGATCGCTCTTTGTCTATCCTTTCGTTGCTCTCGCTCTCGCAGTCTCTGTTGAGCTTTAGCGATGCCACTCCATCAGACCACTTTCGTTCTCTTACCTTTTCCGAGGCTTCGGGAGAGAACGATCGGGCCGTAGTAAGAGCCACCAGCTCGGCAAGACACTCTATCCTCTCAAGACTTTCAAGAGCTCGATCGAAACGAAGGAGGAGATGAAGAAGAAGGTAACAGCGGCATCCCTTTTGCTTGCTAGGATGTGTACACTTTGACTTCCAACACTAAAGCGCTGTACCATCCTGAAACAATTCTTCCCAGTCTATTTCCTTCAGGTTCCATCATTCTCGCTCTCTGTCCCTTTCTCTTCTTCATCTTTGACTTTACCACTATATCTACGTGCAGCACTGGAACGTTGGGCTGAGGATGTGCTTCAGTTAATTGTATAAATTAGTTGTTGCTTTCCGACTGTTGGACGTGGGCAAAGGGCCCCAGCCAACTTTATCACCACGGGCACTCATTTACCTCGTACGCGACCAGCAGCAGCTTCTCTATCGATTTTACCAAGCACGTTAAACTTGCCGCAAAGAACGTTGCGAACCAATAGATCGACTCAAATTTCACTTGGACGTTTATTAAGATACATTCGTTCTCCGCGGAGTAAACGCGGCTTTGTACCATATCGATTGCGCCCGTGCCATGAATAATGTTCCATACTTGATTAAATTCCGTGCGGAGAAACACTATATTTTTCAAACTTTACCTCCTTTCGTGTTTTGCAGCATGAAAATAGTTGTTGGTTCTCGAATTTCACAATTTCTTACTCACGTGGCGTTAAGGAGGTTCCGTTATGGCGCAAGCAATAACGAATGAAGTGAGGCACAAGAGGCACAATTCCCAAGAAAAAATGATGATCTGTTTTTCGTTTAGCAATAAGCGATCCGTCGCCAAACTCCTAAAAACCGAGCATTCCGTTGATTTTAACTAGAAATATCTCCTGCAAACATTCGTTGACCCCACTACTTTTTCATTGATTCGGAACCCTCGGAGTTTTTTTATAAATTGGGATGTTAATACGGAAGTATTTAAAATATTTTTCCGATTTCATAAGGGCAAGAAATTTCCGTAAAGCCAATGTCAAATCAAGTGACTTTCGACTTGGAAAATATGTAGTAAAACTTGGTTGACTTAGGATCATTTTGGAAGAGATTAAAGTTTGCTGCCTAAATAACAACATATTTCGTTTTCAGATTTTTATCTAATTATAGCTCTGATAACGGAACCTCCTTAATTGAGTTATTTCATTCGCAACATTCCAATGATGAAATGAACTGCTAACGATTGATTATTCTTTCATTTGAATGACAAAAAAATGATTAAAACGGCTATAATAATGATGAGAAGGATAATAGAGCACAAGCGGCAATAGGGGAGAGGCAGTTCGTGCGAACTTTGCTATACAACTGCTGCGAAATGTTCTGTGCGCTACTTTAATATAGAGCTGTAGCAGAGATAGAAAAGCACGAGATGAGGGGTGAACCTCCTGGTCCGCATATCGGAGAGCACGACTGTTAATATTGTGCAGTGTTGGTGGTGGTCTCTTGACGGAGGTGGATAGCGAGGGTGGTTGAACGTCGAGGGAGTTACGAAAGAGGGTGGGAATGGTTGAGCTGGAAAGAGAACACGAGTGCATGCAGGAGAGCACCAGAGGATGAGGACGAAATGGAGGAGGAGAAGGAGGAGGAGAGGAGCGGATGGTCGAACGTGTTTCTCGTTAAGTGAAGCAATTACCCGACCTATCTATTACGTACACCTCCGTCAGCGACTACCACAGCCTTTTAGTTTTGAAGAGTCCATTAACGTTGCCCTCTGCCATACACATACATATACATATATTTATGTATGCTCGTTATGCCCTTCTCACTCTGTTCTCCAACCTCTTTCTACTTTTCCCTCTCACTCTATCAATCTTTTTCTTTTTTAAATGTTTATCGAGTGTGTTAGTTATCGCGTATCACGCCACGGGATGAGAATATCAAAAACCCTACATCGGAGCACATTTCGTGTTGCAAATGTTTTTCTTTTCTTTTTCATGAGTGAAATGCGCATTTTTCAGGCATTTTTCGGTTATTCATTAAGGAATTTGTTATTTTGTATATTTTTCATGAGATTATTCGAAATAATGCAATATCTTTTGATCCTTCCTCGTTTCGAAGGGTTTGGCTAGATTTTCAATTAAAATGTTTGTTGTTATTACTGAGTAGGAGCTTATGATCACCTGTCAAAATTCCGATAGATGGTCTCGAATTAATGCAACACACTATGGTCTCGGCGATTCTGCGGAACAGGATGAATTTTCTCCATTAATCCATACAGACCGGTTGAATTTTTCTCGTGCCTCTGTGACCCGACATCGATTCGTAGTTGAGGATGTTCTCAGGGACTCAAGATTTTCATAAATTGGTGATTTTTTTATAACGTTTTGATAGATCGAGCTGAAAATTCAGCCTCCGGTAACTTTAATCGCTCGCTGAAATTTATCCTTCAGGATAGCATTAGTTTGTGTTGACAAACTTCACAAATGCACATAATTGGGTCTTGAACAAAGAAGCCTCAAGGCTGGCCTCGATGAATACTGTAATTTTAATGCTTTACATACACAGATAGATTAATGCTCGGGCTGTATAAGAGACCAGGGGAGGGGGGGAGTCGGAACAGCGTTGGAAAGAGAGGACATGAAGAACGCATCGATAAACCCGTAAATAATTAGGGAACATAGGTGGTCCCGAGAGCGGTCAAATTCGGGTGCTATATTCCGAGCGTTATTGGCTCCTCGTCCTTCTCTCCCAAGCCCCTCTTACCATCCGTCCAGCTTTCGAGCGTGCGAGCTTTTGGTTGCGTTATCACACGAGAGTGGATAGTGTGGCTAAGCATGTTTCGGACCAGGTAAAATATTCCTTCTACTACGTCCGTTGCATAAATAAATTTAAGATTGACCTGGGCGCGCATAACCCTCGCGGCCACCTGATCATCCCCCTTTGCCCTTTCCGCCCTATTTCTCTCTCTCTCCCTCTTTCTCCGGAGCTACCCTTTGCTATAATAATTCGGGAATGGGTGCATCGTACGTTAGTGGTTATAGCACCAACCTAACTCGATCCACTATTTGCCCCCGTGTCTGTATATTCATAAATATCTCCCAGTACAGGATTAAAACCAATCCTCTTGCCAATATGGAACATTTACGATCTACGGATAATTGCGCCCCGAACGATTGATACGCATGATTCTCGTTCTCGCTTCCTGGCTTTCATTATTCTAGGCTTACAATCTAATAATTGCACTGCTTGTACGAAATCTATCGGGAATTCGTATCAATAATTATTCTGGAACTCTACGCTATGGCATCGGTTTTTTATCTTTTTTTTTCTATTTAATTCCAATGTGTGCATTTTTAATTAATACAGGGTATGATGCCTGTGCATTAGCCTCGTATATCTTGAGCAATTTTTCATTTAACACGAGAGCGTTTAGTTGCATTCAAAAGCATAAAAAAACGATGTGAATTTTTTTCGTTCGAGATGTTTTCCCATGAAAAACATGGAGCTGTACCAAAAACGTGGATTCTCGGGCCAGAAATTGTGTAATCGAAATCAAAGGACGAGAGTTGGGAATAAAAAATTGTAAACGAGCGTTGTCGGTTATTTTTTTGATCCAATCGATCGAATCTTGTTGTTCGTCATCATAAATTTCGATGTTTTTGAACGTGTCGTATCACTGGCTCGGTTTTGTTTCGAATTCGGGCGATGGACGCTGTAAAATTGCAGTCTATAGCGCGATTCGCACATACAAAGTATGGGCTTTAGTAGGCGCGTCAGGTTTCATCCTACGATATGTGTAGAGTGAACCTGCTGGTAGGTTGAGCCCACACAAACGATGCACCAACCTCCGTAGCGCATTATATCCTGCTGCAGGAAGCCAGAGTGTATAACTCTCGTCCCTGCTCTATCTCTCTTACACTTTCACCCTAAACATTCTTCTCTCTCTCTCCCTCTCGCCGTTAGGCTTTCCATCCCTTACTGTAGAACCAGAGCATGACATATATGTCTGCATATATATAGATTGGAGCAACCGAGTATTCTTGCTTCTCGGAGGCCGCCGCAGCACCCACTTTGAATCCTAATTCGGATTATTAGCTTTGCTAACTATCCCGACCTGGGCCAACGTGATGAATGAAAGACGAGGATTCATATATCTATATATATATATATATATATGTAATATCTACGTGTGTGCGTCGGCGTGCGATTGTGTCGGATTCAGAAAGTATTCCATGCGGCATTTAAATATATTTTTAACTGTTCCGGAAACTGACCCGGATTTTGCCGCTGTTTTTATGATCGACGGCGGGATGGAATCATGCAAGAGAATTTTGGGTTTGAGAAAATAAGAGACTGACACGAGGCGTTTAGAGAGTACACTTTTGTTAATTTATTGCCGATTTACAAAGGGCAAACATCCATTAAAGAGCGATCACTCGCATAAAAATGCGTAACACCAACACGTGTCCGCCGCGTGGTGAGAGAAAAACGGAGATTACCAAGAGTTTAACTGAATAATTGTCCCGGAGAATACACTTGATAAAAATACTAGAGGAGCAGTCGCTTCGCCGTGATAATGCGGACACTTTAACACACCGAAAAGGAGTTAAACCGAGCAAGGCTGAGCGGTCCTTGTCGGAGATGGCCGCGGTGCCTCGTGTCGCGAGGTCCAAGAGAGCGAGAGCTCACACGTCTTCCCGGTTTGACGTCCGGATAAGAAGAGAGTAATTAATATGGACGCTGATCAAGTTGTCACGATATCCCTTGTGGCAGCGCCACCCGACAACTTGACAGCCGCCTGTAATCCATATTCGCGACTATACTGCCGCGCTGGGAGCGCGAGTCGCGGCGCGAGAATTTGACCATGCTCATTCCTGAACATTCCGCCCGCCATCTTCGCAAAGCGAAGATGTCCTCTTGTTGGAGAGTCCACGTCTGGAGTTGAACCATGGAGAAGTTCCTGAGGAGTCCTGAGGAGTAGTCCAGCGTGTTCGACACCCGTGTGTCCGGAGGAGTGAGAAAGCGTGACACGGCAGAGAGGTAGTTGGCACACCGATTGATGTGCACGGATCCCCCTCTGACGAGCACAGATCTCACCCTGAAGTACGTGAGTCTTCACAGACGCACGTCTTCCGTTGATCCAGTCGAAAGATCGAGAGGAAATTCGATCCTCCCGGATGGAGCTGTCCAAGAGCTGTTGTTTCAGGCTGAATATTCTGAAACAGAGCAGAAAAAAAGTGCAGAAAATTCCTGACGAGCCGAGTTACTGGCACCGTCGGTGATCAGCCTGAAGGGGCCAGTTTTCCATTTATGTTGAGAGCCATGATGGTCCCGTCCACCATAGCTAATGACCTTGGAGCTGGCCGTTGTCATTCCTCGAGACATGCAATCAGCTGGTTTGCACGACCAAGCACGTGCAACCACTGTGCGTCCTGGGAGAGCTCCTGGATCTGCGTGAGCTGATTTCTCGTGCAGTCCTTGCGGCGGGATTGGAGAGCCTTCATCCAGGTAGAGTGCCTAAGAGTCCGCGTCCACTGGTTGCTTCCACGTCAAGCCCCGCCATTCTCTTAACGTGTTGAGCGAGCTTCGCCAGGAGAGCGCCTGAGAGCTCGATCCACGGGAGGGTCAGGCGTTTCAAAGGAGCGACCTTTGATTTGGAGTCGTCATTTCCTTGTGGACGAGAGGCCGACAGTGTATGTTTATCACCGCCGCCATGGCGCTGTGACCGGTCTGGGAAGAAACTGAGCAATTCACGAGCCCTTTCGCTCGTGTTGAACCACCTGAGAACAAAGAAACCTTGAATATTGATTATTTCTTCTCATACAGCGAGCCATTTTGTAGAGACCAGAGCTGGGAGTGGTTCGTCCCCAGAATTTCATGCAGCCAAAGCTCCTGGATTAGCTTTTGGCTCGGAGCGATGAATACGAGCTGATCGCAAGGTTGCGATCTCCAAGAGAGCAGAGCGCTTGTATACACACTCTGCATTGGAGCTGGCCTCGGGCTGAGCGCAAGTTCGCCGTCGCGAACTGAGCGCGGATTGCCGGATTGGCGACACGCCGTATCGCCAGCGGGGCGCCGCCCGCGTGACGAAGTCCCTGGAGCAGTCTAGAAGTTCCGACGCACGTGAGCCAGAATGCTCACGCGTTCCTGGGAGTAGACCGAGTGGTCCTGGTTTCGTGGCGTGCCATTTCGCCCGCGGGGCGCCGCCCGCGTGACGAAGTCCCTGGGGCTGTCACAGATTCCACGCACGTGAGCTAAAATGCTCACGCGTTCCTGGGAGTGGACCGAGTGGAACCAAAGGTTGACGATTCCCTGAGTCCTTGAACCACGATTTCCCTTGATTCCTGTGATTGGAAAAGAGAAAACGGAGGTGGGTGACGCGAGGTTTAGCGCGCAGTCACTTGACCGGAGCAGTGCCAATTGGGAGAGAGGGAGGGGAGTGACGCGAGGTGTAAACTCGTAATCACTTTACAGGAGCACTGCCGTTTGGGAGAGGGGGGTGACGCGAGATTGAGATCGCGATCACTTCACAGGAGCACTGCCATTTGAGAGAAGGGGGGGGGTGATGCGAGGTTTGAGACTCGCACTCACTCACAGGAGCACAGCCGATTGTGAGAGAAAAAGAAGGGGGGGGGGGGGACGCGAGGTTTTGGCTCGCAATCACTCCTTAGGAGCGCTGCCGTTTTGGAGAAGGAAGGGGAGGGGGGGGTGACGCGAGGTTTGAGCTCGCAATCACTCCCCAGGAGCATTGCCAATTGGGACAGGAAAAAGGGAGAGGGGGGGTGACGCGAGGTTTGAGCTCGCCGTCACTCCACTGGAACACTGGATTTTTCTCGTCGCTAAGATTTGTGCCCGTTCAAGTCAAACCAAAAAACACCAATTTTAACACCAATTTTGTCGAGATCGCGGTCGTAAAGTCCGAAATCGTCCATACGATACTCGAAAATCACAAAACCACACGCGAGACGTTCGAGGGTTTGCGAAAATTCCCGGAAAATCTTCAAAACACGCGAAATACCGGAGCAATCGGGAGAGCTCACGCGCGATTGGCCGAGACGCGCGTGAGAACTCACAACACACACAAATTTTAAACGCGCACATGCAACGCGTTCGAGCTGTCACTTGGCTTGAGCTCGTTGCGACGAGATTCGCGAAGTCCGAGAATACCTGGATTTTCGAAACGGAAGAATTGAATTTATCGCGAAAAAGGAAATTCGCGACGTACCGGAGAGATCGCGAAGACGCACGCGAGGCTGACCAAAGGGTGCGCGTGAACTTACAAAACACGAGAGTAAAGAACGCGCACTTGTTTCCCGTTTGAGCTGTCACTTGATTTCAGCTCGATGCGAAGAATTTCGCAGAGTCCGAGAGTACTCCGATTTTCAAACAAAAGAATTAAATTTATCGCGAAAGAATAATTTCACGAACCACCGGAGAGATCGCGAGGACGCACGCGACGCTGTCCGAAGCGTGCACGGGAACTCACGAGACACAGGAGGAAAGAACGCGCACTTACTACGCGTTTGAGCTGTCACTTTATTTAAGCCCGTTGCGAAAAAATTCGCAAAGTCCAAGAGTGCCGTGCATTCCCCTTAATATAGAGAAATATAGTGCGCGATCGCGAATTTGAATTAAAGACAACGACTTGAGAACGTGATACTTCGCGAACGTTCGTAGACTCGAGTTGTAATTCACGTTGCCTTGATCGACAATCGTCCGAGATTGAGATCACTCGCGCGATAATCGATGTAAAGTTACCGACTGTCACTTACACGTGGCCGGGCGCTTCACTTACCGCTAGAGCCGTTCCGAGCATTGATTATCGATCAGAGAATTTCGGCGGCCACAGCGCACTCGAAACCCAAGACTGCCACCTTGTTACGCAGGCGCGCGGTCTCGGTCTGGCTCACACACTCATCAAACGTGCCACTGGGCCTCGAGGTCAACCTTGTTTTGAATTCGCGCACAAGAGAACGAGGCACTTGAGTTCGAAATAGAAAAACTGTCTACCGAGAAATGGCCGTTACAGAATTTCACGAAAATTATTCGCACTGCAACATTAAACGCAGAGGAAAATAGAGAATTCACGGAGCGGTCACTTGAGATTGTTCACCGAGAATTCACTTGTGGGAGCGCAATCGAAACTCTCGCGAAATATTCACAAAACGCGAGATTTTCCCTGAGAACGCGAGATGTTCACAGAGTGCGACATTTTCACTGAAAACACGGTCTTTTGAGAATGTCACAGAGTTCGCCACAGAGTTCGCCTTCGCGAAAGCGACCGAAGCTTTAACGCGATCGACATAGAACTGTCCAGGAGACCGTTTCACACACAAAAATTCCACGCACTAGTCCTCGATACGGCTTAAAGAACCAAATGTTCGAGCCGAATTTCCTTTGAGAGCCCGATCAAACCCAAAATTCTCCAACATTAGCCCTCGATCCGGCTCGAAGGACCAAATGTTCCGGAAACTGACCCGGATTTTGCCGCTGTTTTTATGATCGACGGCGGGATGGAATCATGCAAGAGAATTTTGGGTTTGAGAAAATAAGAGACTGACACGAGGCGTTTAGAGAGTACACTTTTGTTAATTTATTGCCGATTTACAAAGGGCAAACATCCATTAAAGAGCGATCACTCGCATAAAAATGCGTAACACCAACACGTGTCCGCCGCGTGGTGAGAGAAAAACGGAGATTACCAAGAGTTTAACTGAATAATTGTCCCGGAGAATACACTTGATAAAAATACTAGAGGAGCAGTCGCTTCGCCGTGATAATGCGGACACTTTAACACACCGAAAAGGAGTTAAACCGAGCAAGGCTGAGCGGTCCTTGTCGGAGATGGCCGCGGTGCCTCGTGTCGCGAGGTCCAAGAGAGCGAGAGCTCACACGTCTTCCCGGTTTGACGTCCGGATAAGAAGAGAGTAATTAATATGGACGCTGATCAAGTTGTCACGATATCCCTTGTGGCAGCGCCACCCGACAACTTGACAGCCGCCTGTAATCCATATTCGCGACTATACTGCCGCGCTGGGAGCGCGAGTCGCGGCGCGAGAATTTGACCATGCTCATTCCTGAACATTAACTCATATTTCACTTTACATTTGTTGACGAAGAATGGCGTATGAAGATAAAAAAGTGTTTGCATCAAATTTTGCATTCCTCTGAAATAGTTTCTTTGGAATTGAATAAAATTTTGTCGAGGGGCCATTCACTACCAAAATTGTGACACAGTGATTGCTGATTTCACATGATTTTAAGACAATTTTTGATAATTTCTTGAAATCATTAATTTCAAGTGATTTCATGAGAATATTTTAGTGATTTCACGATTTCATGTATGACACCGTGATTTCAACGTTATTTCAAGAGCAATTTCAATATCATCGCACGCTCCCCAATATTAAATTGAAATTTTTCCGGTTTTTTGTGATGAGGACCGTAACAAAGCTACAAGTCTTCGTTCTGATCCAATATTTCCTTTCAAACATCTCTCGCGTACGTCTCCTCTTCATTAATAGTTTTTGGTATTTTCCCCTCAAAAGCGACTGGATGATCCCTTTTGCCATCCATTTGCTTATGTTGTGATTGCATGTGAATTCACTGATTGCATATGACTTAACATGATTTCTTCCGAAATCATGTGAAATCAACGAAATCACATTTATTTGATTTCACTCGACTTCAGCCGATTTCAAATGATTTCAAGCATGATTTCATCCACCAGTGACACAGTGACTTCAAAAATGAACAGCTCCTCGAATTTTGTGGATTTTGTTCTCTTTTCATGCGATGAAACGTTGAAGGTTTTATTTCTAAGATTTCCCATACAAACAAGAAAGCGAACGAGGTTTTGTGTGTCGGTTGGGATTATTTCGGCCGGAATATCCTGTACAAAGATATCGGATATTTAATACAGCTGATAATACTGCGAGAGTGCGTGGTGGGCGAGACCAGTTTCCTCGCGCCATATTTTCCAAATGAGCCAAAAGTCTAGCCCGAGGCGTCGTGAGTAGCTCGAATCACACCCTTATCGCAACCCTCGTGTTCTCTTTGTCTCCTCTCGTCGTACACTTGATTCCCTAGACGTGACGATAAAATTTCGACGATTCAGCCACCGTTGCTTTACATTTTTAATATGATTTTTCCATCCATCGAAAATGTCATTTGAATTTTTAGTCTCTGCTTCATAAAACCCTCGCGGAATGAATTGAAAAGTTTTTTTTTTGGAGAATGTTTTTTTTTTAAATACTTTTTACGTTTTTTTGTCTCTCCTGTTTTTCGGGTTTTTTTTGACGACGAAAAATTCGGCTGGTCGATCTATAAAATCTTTTGCATCGTGACACATGCAGTTCGGGAACGGAGAGCTTAGGATTCAGGGTTTATGCAGTACCAATTTACAACTCTGACGACTGCTGTGAAAGATAATGTGGCTCGAATAGAAAATCCTTGGGATAATGGAGCCTCTGAAATTCTTTTGTCCGAGCAGTGCACCGTCTTTTGCTAGATAACGTTTCTATGGTGTAGTATCTTTGCGGGTATTCCGTATGTGTGCACGAGATGGCGAGGGAGAGGAAAAGGGAGAGAGATCGTATCAGCTAATTATACGACAGTAGAAGAATTGTCCTTTCGCCACGTTCTCGTAGATTCGCGTCTCGCTATTTTGCCGGGATGAAACTTACGGATTCCTTTGGAACATGAAAAAAGCAGAAGTAGCAGAAAAACGATAAGCGGCTAAAGTAACTAGTTTTAATGCAGAGATTCCGAGATAAGTCGATTGTAATGACATTTTTTCTCGCTCGCATCCGTAATCTTCTTTATTTCATTACATTTTTATGCATCGCGATGTATGGACCATCGTCTCGCCTCGGAAATATCATCATCATTCAAATGTCAGCGTTTGTTTTTCTACAGCCTTGTACAGCCTGCGTTTTCACAATTTTCAACATTTTTGCTTCCTCATGGAGGAAGCTTTGTGACGGTGAAATTTTTTTTTTTTCGAGTTTTCAATGTCAATGTTCTTGAAATGTCCCAAAACGTCCAAAAATCATATTTAGAAAAAATGTCCGGATGTGTGTGTGTATGTGTGTGTGTATGTGCTGGCACTGTAAAATTCAAATTGTTATAACTCGAGAAAGGTTTGAGCTACAAGGCTCTAGTTTTACATAGATGTTAATCTATACCAGCTCTTCGTTTGCTGAGAATTTTATCCGGATCGCTAGAAAAATTCGAATTCTACAGCATTTTGAAATTTTCAAAAAAATGGTGTCACCGCTCTAACTTTCGCAAATTTTAAGATTTATTACTAATTTTTTTTATTATAATTAGAGTATCATAATAGGAAGGTTGGTATTGAATTTGGGAAATATCGGTTGAGCGGTTTAAATTTTATGGGTTTTTGAATTTTACGAAAATATTAGTTTTTCGAAAAATCGTTTTACCGTGCATCTTGAGCACCATGAGGAAGCAATTTGCAAATTTTAATTTGCAGCACTTTTTTATTCAATTCCCATCAATTCGATTGCATCACGCTCTCCGAATTCGTGCTCCGAGTCGGAAAAGAGTCGAATATTTTGTGCTGCACACTGGAATGTTTCGGCCGAGTACAAAAATCGTTTTAGACAATTAACCAACCATATTTTTCATTGTTGATAACGTTTCATTTGAGGAAAATCAAAAAATAAAGTTTTTTGTGTCATTTTGATGCAACAGCCACTTTTTCGGATTCTTTTGGTTTTCCCCATTCGTTATCAAATTACTGATCGTCGCCTGGGACGAAACCTGGGTCAATTTATTTATAAAGTGTTGAAAAATTGAATACACAAAAGGAAAGTACAAACAAAAGACTTTCCGAAACGATAATGTGAATATTTAAATATTTTTAGAGCTTCTCGCACGAGATTATAAACGTGTACGAAAAATTCTCCATACATTTGACGCGTAGGGCTCTGTGATATCGTTTTCCGCTAGGATATACGCGACGGTACGGTATACACGTCGAAGAGGCAAGTGAGAGATGTAAAGGAGGACGAGAGAAATCGAGCGTGGGATTTTGATTATTCACAGGCTCCCTCGGATCTCGGGATGCAGCTGGGGAACTTCCGTCTACATGTTTGCCGCATGAATATGCGTTTTGCTTTTCAGAACAATATATCCAACGTATATATAGAGACATCTTTGTCAGAGTGAATACCATCCCTTGTCTCATCCGTGTCATTTACAAATGCTTGTCATTAAACGACAAACTTGGAATAACTCGTAACTACGGCTGCGGAACAAAAGGATCGGAATCGCATGACTTTCCTGTGTGCAAATTCCAATTTTTTATTTTTTCATAGCTCCGCATTTTGCCTGACCCTTGCCATTTTCTTTTGATATTTTAGTCAACAACTCTACGCAACTTTTCAACGTGTCGTTTCCTTCTTCACTGGACGAAATAAACCAGAAAAATTAGCCCGTAGACGGTATTTGGATTCGGAAATTTCGATCGGCGATAAAAATTCACGGTTCATCTTTATATTGAAAATGTAATTCACCCCCATATACGTTTATGGGGAAACTTGCAAGTTTATCCAAACCGATTGCATTGCTATGTCATCTTGTGTGCCCGTTCGTTTTATTTTCTCCGGATATCCCTGGTCCATCTTTCCTCCGAAGATTTCAACGGTGCAGCATCCCCTTCTCTTTTTATATATCCCCGTTGACTGTGTGGCCCACACGCGGCCGATGTGCGCGAGCGCCGACACAACCCCGCGCGTGTCTTGATTCACCTTTCTCTCTCTCCTTTTCTCTCCCTCGCGCTCTCTTATACTCAATATATAGTTATATGCTTGAGGAATGTGTATATAGAGCGAGAGATCTAAAGAGCCGCGCGCCTGTACCTTGCTCCTATCCACCCACACAGCCCCGCACGCGTATACGCGCGCGTACGATGGAGAGCAGGAGCGAGGCGGACTCGGAGCTTCTCAAATGTCCTACCTCGGGCTAGTCTGTCGCGACGTGCCGCCGCGCGTTAACCGTCGCTCTAACACCGCGAATATCACTTTCAAATCGAACATTACCGGCTAACACGTCACTTTTTTCCTCTCCTCGGTATTCAACGTTCAAGTGGAATTTGAATAAACGAGGTTGCTAAAAAAATCTTTACGGGACGAATGAGCGTTTTGAGGCTAAACGATTGTATGAAAAATTATGGTTTAGGGGATGAAATTCCGAAAAAAATATATCGAAAAATAAAAACCTACGAATTATAACGATTCAGGCCTTTTCGGAGTTTTATCATTCTCGCAAATTTTTTGCCACAGTGTCGAAACGACGTCGCTCTCTTGATTGATGCTTTTCACGAATCATTTTTTTCTCCCACCTTTTTATTGGCTTTTTATTCTCGTACGTGACCTATACGCGGCCTGGGACATCGAGATTGCTCGGGAATATGAATGTTTTGTTGAATTTTCGCAACAAATCGTTTCCAAGTTTGCTTTGCGCTACTTTTGTTTGTTTGTTGATTTTTTTTTTAACTTCCCGAGATATCGTTTTTTTTTTTATCGAACGGAAATTTTTCACCGGGTTGTGGATTGATCACTGTGCGGCTTTAAATTCATGGTTGATTGTTGTGTAAACTAACGTATGGGATGCTTCATACGCTCCATTTGTTTGAACTCTGAGGGTCGCACGTGACGTGTGTGCGGGGTGCACGGAATACACGCTCTAAAGGATATATATGGAGATATGCATGAGATCAAGGGCCGATGAAGTTTAAACCACGTGTCGGGGGGGAAAGATCAAAGTCCCCGCTGCGTTACCTTCCCGCACTTTTTCTAGCACCCAACCCCTTCATCATCGTTTGTTTTTATTCTTGTATACCCTCGTTTTTTTAACGCTTCATTCAGCACCGCGTTCGCTCTTTTTTTTTATTATAACATTTTATACCTTTTTTTCGATTTCGTTTAATTTTCCCCGTAGTTTTTTTTTGCTTCTGTAAAATGCACAAAAAAACACACATTTTCGGTCTCTCGCAGATTTTCAATTTCGCAATCCGAGCCTTGAAATCAACTCACGCCGTTCTCATTATTATTTTTATTCATGCAATTTGTTTATTGATTTCCGCAACTTCACTCCTGAGTCGTTGTAATTTTGTCTTTGCGAGTTTATCGCAAAAAATGTTTCTCGACGTCAATTCGAGTATTTTGGAAAATCGCGTTTCAGGATATGGTCAGGCGTATGGAAATTGTGGTGAATTGAGAAAAAAAGAGAATCGTATGATTGGAAAAATCGAATTTTATCAGAATCAGTGAAATTCCGCGAAATACGTTCGTCGATACGTAAAATTTTCATTGATTCATCAATATTTATAACTTTTTAAGAAAACGTGAATTTCGTGGATTCAGTTTGGTTTTCGGATTGTGAAGAACCCACCGGTCTGAGTGCAGTGCGATTAATAGTTTATAGATGTTTTTCCGCCAGCGAGTAATCTGAGCTTTGTGGTAGAGAACACGCGATATAATCGAGCAAGCTGCAGTTGCGTTTGGGCCACCGGTTCGCAAAAACCACAGGAGAAAACCAACGTTACGAATATATAACGGAAATATCCCATGTGTGTGTGTGAATTTCACGAACTTTGAGATTCCAACGTGAAATACATAAGTACGTAAATATAAAAGTTTCTCCTAATCAATTACACTGAAAAGAAAATTTTGTTGGATACGTTCAACTAAACGTTTTTCGAAAAATCGCGAAAATTTTGTCATTCCAGCAAAAAACATTCTGGAAAATCTTTTCGCAAAGTAAATTTTTGTCATTCCAATCATAAATTTTGCTGACAGTTCCGTTACAATGAAAAATATTGTCGAAATAACGAAAATTTTGAAATCATCCCAAAATATTTAGTTCGCCGTATTCAACAAAATATCGACGTTTTTTGACAAAATTAAATTTTCAGTGTATTGTGGAAATCATTTGAAAAACAAACATTTCTCGTTTCTTCGAAAACGTTTATTCGTTCGAATTTTCATAAATTTGAAAGCTTTTGCAATTCGCTCCGAATTCGTCGAATTCATTCGAAATTGTTATTAAGTGAATTTCTGCAATGTTTTTTACTGTTCAACGAAACATTCATAATTTATTTAACTTTATCACTCTTCACGTTCGTGTCAAACTCGCGATGTTCTCATATTTTTTTCAGTTCCCCATTAAATATCGTTCTATTGATATACAACGTCGAGTTGAATGTTCTCTGGACAAATTTGACAGCTCGTTTTAACCCGTGCAGTTCGAGCTGCGATATTTTTCGAGGATTATTAATTTCTCCATGTGTCTCCGGGTTTTCTCGTGGAAACACTCCTCAGGTGGGGAATTACGATTTTAGGAATCTAATTACGGTTCCGTGATAAGCTTTTTAGTTTTAATAATTACGCTCGATTCTTCGATAATTGAATTTCTGTCGGGGCGTGGAAAAAAATTCATTATTCCGTTAATTATGACGATGGGCTAATTCAAATGCCCTAGTTGAGGGTTATTATCGTTGTCCATCGATCCATCAATTGTTATCGGAAAGTTTCGTGTAAAGTAACAGAGCGCTCGGGCTCATTTCAATCCGAAAAAATCTCACTCGTATCTCACAATTTCCCATCGATTTAATTTTTATTCATATGAACGTTCATGCTGTTTATGTGCGTGGATAACGCGCAATTAAGATGAAAATATCGTTCACCTGCTGTTCACGTGACGAATAACCTCTGGAATATAAAAAATGCTCAATCCTTATTATGACAGGGAATTCGCTGTTCCCAATACGTCGTCTCGACACATACGTCGTCTCGAGCAAGATGAAAATTTGCTGCATATGTCTCTGAGTTTCGTTAAAAATACGAAAATGCAATAAAAGCCCCGATGAATTCACGTTTCGGGAAATGGTGTCAGTTTTTCTTGTCAATCACGTCTCCGACTCGCACGTCATTTAATTATCGTCATTGTTTATTCGGCAGTGTCTCAAAACAGCGATAAAATTATGGTTTTTTTTTGGTTCTGTATAAAATTGTTGACAACTCACGAACCAGAAGGTTCAGTGAAAAATCCTTGGGCTAATGACGTTTGCGGTATTTGACAGCCTCACAGGATGAATCGGTGCGAATAAATAGTTGGAATGAAAAAAACAACGTCCGAAAGTGACAGCCAAGAATCTTATCGAAACCAATAACAACGATATATCGACGTGGCCGAAGATTTTCGACCATTTTTTGCTGACCATCGCAGAGTAATGGTCCAAGATCTGACCAATAAAAAAAGCGGATGATGCGGTGTCAAAAACAAATGAAAAAAAAAAATTGAGCGACAGCAAGTGTTGAAAAGAGCCTTTTCAGCTTATCGGAATTGCTATAGGCGTGACGGTCCGGGATTCTTATGACTTGGGGGTCGGGACGACTCCAGTTATGTCCTCGTCCAACCTTCTCTTTTATTTTTCGTTACTGATAAAACCTGGAGCACGAAAAATCGAGCCACGTTTTCTATTTGACGAACTTTTGCCTAATTTTCAGCTCATAATAAAAAAGCTCGTGTCAATTTCATTACTCCATCGAATTTGAAATTAATTGTTGCCCAAAGGCTTCAGTCTCGGGAATTTTATTTCGATGGACGATAATAAATTCAAATGTTTGTCGGGATCGAAAATATTGTCGGACTAACGCATGCAAAAGTTTCCAAATCTGACGTTGATCCTGTCTACTTGTCACTTGGTTTACGTGAAACAAGTGGAGAAGGTCTGGATTCGATCAGACGAGAAAACAGCAGTCGACAATGCCACTCCACGCTTCTTCGCGTCCACGAATTTTTAATCATTATCCATGCATTTTTCTGTATTGGCCCATTTTTCAAACTCGCCGTTTTTTTTTCTCACCGTTTCCTATCATTTGCTTCATCCAAATAGTCAGGAATTGGAAAAATGTTCAATTTTAGAGAAACCGCTACTCATTCGCGGCTCTCAAGATACTTCTGCCCGAGAGATTTTTTTTTACATTTGTCGAGTGAGACGCGTCACGGATTTCACAAAACTCGGATGAATCTTACCAGAGAAAAGTTTTTTTGTTGTATTTCTTGATGCGGTTCGTTTCTTTCTCGTAAAATTGCACATTTTTTGATTTTTCATTTTGTAAGAAAATTTTCGATTGCCAACGTTGATTTTTTTTTTTTTTAATTTGGTCAAAATGTTTCCAAATTGAAATTTAGAACGAAAGGTCGAATATTATGAGCCAGAACTTGAAAAATTGTTGAGAATTATTTTTTTTCGAAAATTCACGAGTCTTGAGAAATGTGAGAAAAAAAAAATTGGACAAGAATCTTGTCAGCCGGTAATTATTAAATTCGCAAAGATATCAGTTTTGTGTCGTCCGCAGGTCTTAAACGCGAGACTGATGAAAGTGAAGTGGAAAGCAGATTTAACTTGTTTCCTTTTGGCGAATTTAAAAAGCGTTATCGCGTTCTGTTCTCGTACTTTGCGAGAGGCTGGTGCGATACCGGAAATGCAAAACCGTGTTGCTGACAGAGTTCAAGCCTCGCGCTTATGCCACCCTCATATGCATTTCCGGAGGAGAAGGCGCGCGGGGCTGGGAACGTGTGGCGGAGAGCCGACCGGCATGCCGTCGTCGCGAAACTATCGCGTGTCAACAATTACCAGGAACGAAAAGTCCTGCGCTTAAGAACACGCGAAATGGCTTCAAAATTGTGCCAGTGTCTACATGCACGAACACACCTGTCCACATTCCTTCGTTTTTAAATAAATAGGCCAATTTTTTCGCTGCGATGAACACTTTGTCGTAATTCAACGTCTGCATAACGAAAAGTGCGATATTTTTTTCTCTTTTCATTTCAAGTCTCATACAAAACGATTCTTGGCAACTGGAAACGCAAGCTTGTTAAACAAAGTCGATTATTTTCTTAAAATCTTCGGTAAAATTCCAAAATCCAATAATTTTGACTCGATCAAGTATTAATTGACATTTTTTAACAAAATTTCATTCTCAATATAGTTCAAGGACATCTGCTCAAGGAAAATTAACTTACAGCTGTGATTAAAAAAGTTCGAACACAATTTTCGCGCCATCTACAAAGTCAGTCGTCAAAATTGCGGCGATATTTTTTATGAGTGAAGAACTTGTCGTCCTTTTTTATGGTTCGTTAGAAAAAATGGTCCTTTAGAGTTGTGAAAAATGGAATAAATAAACTTTTTCCGCAAAATGATAATAAATTCTTCATTTTATGTGGACACATTGTGTTATTTTTATTATTGGATATAAACGTGGCACATCAGAAAAATCGTGTGTGTTTATGACGCAAAATTCTTCAGGACGATTTTATTTTTCCATCACCAAGAACCAAGTCTGAGAGGAAAATAAATTCGGCATTTAAATGGAGACGCGGTTGGGTGATAAGAAAAAAGTGAGATCGCGGAAAGAGGCTCGAATAGTTGAATTATACTGCGAGGAAGATGTTACGAAAATCGTTGAAAAAATATTTAACCGTGACCAAAGTCGCACTGCGTTGTAAGCAAGCAACCTGAAAAACGCATTGTAATATACCGGTTGCCTCAAAACTCACCTGAGCCACGAACCTCCGGCAAATTCTCTCGAAAAACAATCGAAATGCGATCCCAACGATCGTCCAACCGCGTATAGACATTTTTTTACACCTCGTTGGGTTCATGGAGAAATTTCGAGCTCAATACGCCCCGAAGTTGAGAGGAACACGATTTTTTCCATAAAATACTGCGCAATCAAACCGGAATGTGCGGAATTTTTACAATTAGCGAATAACGACTGGCCAAATTTTTTATCCTCCCGAAAATGTTTTAAGAAGCAATAAATAATCTCGTTTTACAAGAAAAAAACTTGATGACTATTAGTTTCATGATAATTGCATTATTTCATGATTCATTCAATTTTTGATTGACTCTGTATATCGAGATGTAACACATGAATAAGAAAACCCGGTCTGCCATAGTTTAGTTTATACGTTTCGCGCCGAGGATAATAAAAGTAATGCTGGATCGTAAAAAGAGCGTTGCTCAAGGTAGAATATTATTCACGCTAGTGGTTTCTTGTATTCTACACATCGATGTAACAACCCCGGAGATAAGCTCGTTTTACATGTCGTAGAAAACCTCATGGTCTCTCCAGTACGAGGTTTCCAAGTTTTTTGCATGACTATGAGAGTCGTGCGCATTCAGACTTGGCATTTAACTTTATTTGCATTGAAAGGGACCAAGCGAGGGAGCCTCAAATGCACAATAACAAAGAAAAAAGCTTCAGCAACATTTCGTCAAATGTTTGGTTCTGGAAAATGTGACGTGACGGAAAAGTTTGTGATTTGGAATGACGTCGTCCTTTGACAACTTGGAAAACGCGTACACTCTGAATAAAATACTAATGTATATTCTTCGTGCGCACGCGAGAAGAGGAAAAATCGAGGGAAAATAGGAAAAAGCGTAAATTTTGTGTCTTGGTGCTCCAGCCGTTGTTCGAAAGCCTCGAAATCTTGAGGCCGAGGTACTCTGTTGTGTATATGGATATTATTTTGTTCTGGGGTATGCATAAATTCATCTTCTTCTTATCCCAGTCCCCGTTGCCATTGTCGGAATTCCCGTCGTCTCGCATATTATAATATTCGCGTAGAGAGTGTGGCAGGGCTCGCGTGGGGTTTGCCTTTGAATACTTGACGCGTCGAGCCGCTGCCGGGTCTCTTGGTAACTTAATTTTCGACGGGCCAGCCCTTGAGCATCGAAATATTCAGGCCCACACGCACACAAACACGTTTATTTATGTATTTTGTGTGACGATGTGTTACCGAGGAGTTGAGTCGCATCGCGCTCCAGAAAAATCAGTTTGGAAAACGTCATGATAAAATTCACCCCTCGCCTCGTTAAACGAGCTCGCGCGCTTATATTGCTCCAGCTCACTCGCCCTTTCCGCTGGCGTTTCACTACTCTCGACGTTAATTATCTTGTTAAATCATTCCTCGCGTCCAGCCTCTTTCTCTTCTCTCTGCTTTTCGACTCTCTTCCTGTTCTTGCCCTTCTTTCCGCTCCTACCACGACGATTCTCGTTGATCTCATTTGTTTTATACTCGCCTTTCCCTCTCTCCATTTCCTTTCTCTCAGTTTAACTTGGTCTATGCAAGTCTGCAACTTGCTGAGTTGATTGTTTCGCTATACTTCAAGCTCATCTTGTTCCCAACGTTCAACATCAATCCGCTTCGATCTCTATCCGTAATTCATTATCGGAGTAATCAATCTTCGTTCTCCAAACGTGTACACTCCCGAATTTTGGCTCTGAAGAACGTTCCAATGATGGAAAGAAGTGCCTGTAAAGCTATTGAGTGAGGGAGGAGGAAAACTTTTACAACAAACGCGCGAGCGAACCACAATCGAGCTGAGACTTTACTCCGCGCGTCTACCCGGCTCATTGTTATTCTGTCAATAACTTGATTGACATAAAATTCTGTCTATTATCTTCGAATCATTATCGCTTTATTTACATGAAATTATCGGCCGGTGAAAAGCCATTTTTTCGATATTGAGTGAATTAATTAATTTGTTCCTCTTCTTTTTATTGCTCTCGTCACTTTTTGCTGTTCCTATTCCTGCCAGTTCCTGTGAGACCTCCCGCAATGTTGCTCAGCCACTCTTTCTTAATGCATTTCGATTTGCACTCCTGCGTTTGCAGGAGCGCCAAGGGAAGCTGGAAAAGCCAATCGATACGAGCGACCAAAGTTTCACTGAGTTTCTGTTGGTTATCAGAGTCGATGACTCGGAGAGAACTGTTTCCCAACGCTCAGCGATTGACGAGCTAGCTGGTGCATGGCTAAACGGTCACCCAACCGAGTACTGGCCTCGCTCAAGCCTATCATTGTTGGTCCTTTGACCAACAAGGATTTTTTGCATTTTCATATTTTAATCTTGTCTTTTGTTAATGAAAAAAAAACAAGAAATTTATTTAATTGTGTTTAAAAGATTTTTTTCCATTTTTTCAGCAATTTTCTGCTATTTAATCGATTTTTTGCAATTTCATGAATGTTTGAGGGGACTATGAGCCACATTTATTGCAGAATCAGATCAAGCAGATTAAATTACATGAAAATCTTCGTCAATCCGGGTCCACAAAATTTTTTTTATACCAAGATAATCCCAATTTTTCACGATTTTTGCAATTTTTAAGGCAATTTTACAATTTTTTAGAATTAAAAAAGTTTAGGATTAAAGTACGATCGAAATTAGTATTTAACAGATCAAAATACATGAAACTTATACTTGCCTCAGATCTCAACATTTTTTTTCTTGCCAAAACATTGAATTTTCGCTATGTTTGGGTTTTTTTGCAATTTACTCGAAATTGAAGGCTGGACGGCCTAAACTGACTTGAAATTCGTGTTCAGCGGGTCGAAAAACATGCCCGTAGATAGGTGGCACCCGATGTACAGACAATTTTTTTTTTGTCTGCCGGTGTAGTTGAAAATTTCTCTCCTAGTCTTTTTTTTTAGTTCTCACGTTTTCTTGACAGGCGCGAAATCATCAACTGAAGATAAGTCTATAAATGAATCACGATAATTTCTGATCTGGATCGCAGTCGAAATTGCTCTCAGAACGAATAATTCCCAATTGAGCAGTTCGAGTCTGTGCTCCGTTTGTTAAAATACAAATGCATTGTTTGAATGGGAAGCTTTTATCGCGAACTGTGCAATGAGAATGCAGAAGCGGGAAAGTGACGTCGACGTCCTTTCTTGTGGAATTTCGACCGAAAATTTGAGAGTCAACTATCGCGAACCGGATATCGGGGGGACTGTCGGCACAGTGAAATAGGTGATGGCTGTTAAGATGAGTGGGGATAAAAGTGGAGAAAAAAGAGATAGGTGAAAAACGTTACGCAATCGTGAAATTACGAGAGGCACGAGAGGGTTGGGCGACGAGGCACCAGAGAGGGAGAGAGAAAGAGAGGGGGGGGGGGCTATGGGTTGGGTAACCGCGGGATGCATCTCCATCCATGCATTATTCAGATCTCATTTCGAAAAGCTACTTCGCAAAATTGAACAGCGAGCGCTGGTCTCATTATGCGGCTCTGCGATTAGCTTTCTCTTTCCCTACACACGCAGACACACACGTATGTGCCGCACACCTTAGCACGAGTTAGGGTTCTTTCTCACACCCTAATACATATGTATATATAAATACATAAGTACGCCGCATATACCTCAGGAGACTTTTCGACTTTTACTCTTAGTCTCAGCTTGGAAAAAGGACCAGTCGTTTTTCCATATGTATATATGTATAGACTTCGAGCCGGAATATAAGAAAAAGGTAGGCTCATATAAAACTCGGAATAAAAAGTAGTGAAGCCAATATATAGGATGCTTCGGCACAAGATTTCAGCTGACAAAAAGGAAATCTTGTGGACGGAAAATCGGATAGGATTTGAGACACACAAACACTGGGATATTTATATCGGAAAGTAAAATGTGATATACATGTAGGTCGAAATAGCGACGAGACAAAGTGGATGAAGCTCACGTCAATCTCGTATAATCCATGGGTCAACTGCTTGACGAAGGGGTCAGATACCGCACCGAGACACACCAATGACGAATCAGGCTTGGTTGGGAAAAAGCAAATCGATTACATACAGATATATATCGGTGTCTGTGCAATATGAACGCTTGCAATATGGAGGGTGGAAGAGTCAAGCGATTTAGGACGTTGATCATTCCACCTCGTAAACTTCCATATAGCCCGTATGTGAAAATGGTAAAAAGAAAAAAAAACAAAACTGTATTTACTGCGTCTTGATTTACGACGTCCATATAGATCGATCTGTACACGAAAAAACAAAAACCCATTTTGTCCATGTTTTTTTATCGTGTTTTTGGTTCGGCCATCACTGAAATCAAATTTATCTGGCACTACTTTCGATCAAGCAATCGGATGAAATCGAAAATGTTTCATCGAGTCGTTGAACGCATCCATGTTGACGTTAATTGGACAGATCCCTCGACCCAGCTATGATATACTGGAATGTACGTCTGCTTTGCTAATTGACTTCTCACGTCCAGCCCTTGTCGCCAGACTCCACTGAGAATTCCTCCTTCCCATTCACACTCTGCTCTCCTCGTCCTCGGACACTCTCTGCTGCTGTGGATTGTCCTTCCCTTCCCATTGATGCTCGTGGCGAACGTAGTGTCAAGTGGGATCATGCAATGATTGAGAAAAAACCGACTGAGAAGTTTTCTCATCCTTGTAATTTCAGAACGCTGCGAGGATTTTCTCTTGGTTACAAGTTTACAATTCCCTACTGTACTCGACGCACTGCTCGAACGAATAGCATTGAAGCGTGAGGAGACGCCGACTGCTTGACTGAATAGCACCGCGAGGCACATTGACGTACGACATCGAACGATATTCGAGACAGGGAGTCGTAGCTCTATCGGGCCAAACGAGACTAGTCCTGACGTTTAATGAACGTTGCACTCGCCCAACGAGGACGTTTTGATTTAGAGGACAGTTTGATTTCCGCGCGGTACAATAACCGCCAATTTGTAAATCGCCTCGTAAATCTGCAAACTGGCGAGAGTTCGGGCATCCCCTGGTGCCCGTTCTCTCCCTCTTTCTCTCGCTCACACATACTCTCACACTCTCGATCCCTCATACTCGTTATGTCGCCCGTATCCTCGATCTGTATTCCCATCCCGGAGCCACGTCTCCATGTCCAAGCCCCTGCAGATACGGCTTGGCCGGCGCAGCGATTTCGACTGTGTGTCATGCGTGTCTACTGTCCGATACTCTAACTCTGATTATTACCGAATTTCTAGGCCAATGTGACGCGACGTTTCTCAATTTTTCACATTCTTCCCGTCCCTCCCCCTGCCCGCGCTTCCAACTCTCTACTCATCCTCTAAATACCTCTCGACTCGATAGTTATTCATCGGCGAATTGGATTAAACAATCCTGATTCATCAGCAAACAACTCTCGCTTATTATTACCAACGAAATATCAAGCGATCTGATTCACGCTGCAGTTGTCGTCGCGTTTAACACGTTCCCTTTTTTATCTGTAATCTACGTAATGGACATGGCAACATGTCGTCAATTTCACCCAACCCGCCGTATTGTCACATGGCTTGCTAAATATTCAATCGGTTTAGAGTGCTGAAACAAACTTCAGAATTCTCTCTCATCGTACATACCGTCCAAATGGCTAGTGATACGGCAAAAATGCAAGAGATCAAACTTGTAGAGCATAAAATTCTCTAGAAAAAAGTTATTCAGCAAATTTTTCTATCGTTTGTAGTTTCGTTACAAAAGCAGCTCGATGAACGACTTGGTTTCCTGCGAGTCAACTGATCGCTCGGACCTCTTCCATCGGCTCTCAACACTTAACTATGGGAGATGGAAAAATCTTGCCGAATACTTTTCTTCGCAAAATTTTATTCTCTACAAATTTGGTCCTATGCATTTTTACTCTATCTTTGACGGTTCTACTAGTTATCGCGTTAAACGTATACTTTCGACAACTTTCGTCACTGATTGATTGTTTGGCATGAACTATTCAATCCTAACCAATATCCACAAGTTTTCAAGTACATTTTGCACTCTCGTCGTTCACAATCTGCTCGGAAATTGTCGCCAGGTACACTGCATCCGTCTTGAAGTGTCCAAATCAGCTTGATTCCTACGATTACAGCTCCTCATCATTTTTCTTGTGATATGAACTAATATCTGATTCGTTCGTAATGCCAGCTATTGTTGCGGTACGTTTTTGCGTGCAGTTTCGATTCTGTCCTCTCAATACCCATGGGATAAACTCGTTGATTCGTTCCCAGACCAAACGGTATCACGCCAGATTCAACCCTTCGGCTTTTCACACAATTCCAATTTACTCGATTGGATTAAACCATGCACGGGTTAGCAGCGTTCATGCTGCGACCATACGAGATCACAATAATTGTTAGCAGAAACTGAATCCATGTTGATGGACACACCAATCCTTTTGCCTTTCATGCCAGTGAACATCGAGTGCACAGGTACGTCGCGAGTTCTTCTTACATGGAACTCTTCAATTCTAAGGTGTAGTGTTTAGCTCTCGCAAAGTGTCCTGTGTATTGAACTCAGACTGCTGATCGAAACATCCGGAACAAAAACTGTCAGCCTTCAGAAATTGTCATCCAACGCTTCCCCACAAAATTTCAAGTGATTCAGGAACGTTTTGAGTTCAAGCACGCTCCGAACTATATTTCCATGTTGTTTTAATAAGGAAATCGTTCGCTCGATCATGCAGTCGATTCGAATCTTATTTCGATGCTCTGCCTTCCATGGAATAACCTGATTTCTAATGGAGGATACTTTTTAGATTACTGAATCTTTCATCTTATTGGGATACATCTTTAATGGAGCTTCTCATCTTAACTCCCTTTATGATAATTGGATTCGAGTACCAAGTCGATCTGCACTTTTGCACATACAGAAAGGAATAAATAAACTCAGAGAAATGAGGTTATAAGGAAATTAGGACAGAAGATGCTCTTTGGTCATGAGAAATTCGGGATGAAAATATTAAAGAGAAAGACAACAGAATGGAGAAATTTAACTTGCAAGTTTTTGAACTCGGGAATGTGCATAATTGCTTACCATATGAGATTTCAACAATTAATTAGTAGAGTGTTTTCATTTAATTCCCCATCTTCGTCTTATACTGAGCTCCTCGGCAGCTCGAGGGAATATTTGATTCTGGAATTTCATTCTGCTCATTCCAAAAATATTGAGGTTGCACGTCTGTGCAACGATTCGCAACTTTTCGTGAAAAAAGTAGAGCAAACCCTCTCGCCACTGTGGCGCGCTTCGGGCAAAGGAAGGAACTTGATGGTTCGGATACAAAGGCTCCAATTGCAAGTAGATGTACGTAGCGGGATATGTGGGAACTGGGATAACGTGTATGCCAAGCGATCGAGAGAACCGGTGTGTTAACTACTCCCTAATTATGAAAGGGCCAAAACCGCAACACTGGCAGTATTCGCCTCCCTCATTCTTCGTCCTACCCTCCCAGTCTCTTTATCGTTTCTGACTCCCTTTCGCCTTTCCTTTCGTGAACATCCGTTTCATCTCGTTCTCTCAGCTCTGCCAAAACATGCATCCGGTATTTACGATCGGTCATTCGTTTCCTCAATAATTAATTAACTTTTAATTGTATCGTACGTTCCAAGGCAAATGTTAAAAAACGCTGACTGCATCAAAGTGAATGTAAAGCAAACGCAAACATCGAATTTTCCATGTTTCGTTGTTGACTGACGTTACAATCGCCGCAATATCCAATTGACCTGTCTCCTGTGTAATTTCAAGCTCGTTCCGAAACAATGTTTTTCCAATATTTCCCATTATTCCCAAACTTTGTACATTTTGATTACAATTTAATATTTTACGATATTTACAATTGAATATTTTTCCCAATACTCCATGGCACGAGGTCGAGGTTTATTCGTCTGTCTCGGACGATGAATCAATAACCAACGAAATTCATGCCACTCGGCATCGATTTGGTTTCTATTTTAGTTAATGATGCAATTTAATTGTTAATCGAAGTGAATCATCATGCATCCGGGGCTTTTTTTTTACAGTAAACGTGACTTCGTAACCGGAGTGGACGACAGTTTGACGGGAAGATTTAGGGCATCATGGCAGAACGGCACAGAAGGAGTCGATATTTGACCATCAGTATCCTGCAAATAATAACGATAATCTGTCAAGGTAAGTGACACGCTAACGTCCTCATTTCATACGAATTAATTCCGTTTTTTTTAAACCCAAACCGAGTTAGGCGCGGTGGTGAATGTTTTTTCAGTTCGTCTCTCGTAAAATTTCAACTAACGCAAAAATTTTGGAAATAAGTGTCGAAATATTCGAGATTTTTCGAGGGGTTTTGAAAACTTGAAAACTTCGAAATTTATGGGAAATTTTTTGGCCTCGCCCATGGCGGGGAAGACAATTTCCCATAATTTTTCGGAAAAGCACCGAAACTGCATAAAATTATCAAAAGATTTATTACACGACTAATTAAAAACCTGGAAATATTGAGTTCAAATTCGTACTTTTTGGGATCGCGTTTTTTTTTTCATTTCCAAAGGCCATTCAGTTCATTCACACACGATCCTCGAAGCACGGCGCCGAAGAAGGGGTTAGGGGTAGAAGGAAAAGAGAATTTTTATGCAGTAATCTGGGGATGACAGAATATCGTAACAGTGTTGAGTGCAGCGTGGTCGAGTCATAAGCAGACTCGAAAAAAGCAACAAAAGCAAATTTGTCACATGCCGGAAACGAAGTTTCCTCATCCACAGGACGCGGGGTTGAATTTCAGCATGACTTTTTTTCATTTCCACAATTGCAATTAAACGAAGCGCAAAAAAAGGCCAGAAAAAAGAAAAAAAACGGGGGGTGCATAAAGTATGAAAAAGATAAAAATAAAAAGGAGAGAAAACGGGTAACACGGAAGCCTGTTGAAAAAGTTTGTTTTATTATTTTCTCGGGTAACGAGACGAGAATACCTGGGACCGTAAAATTAATAACATTTTGTTACGGTTGCCACGATAAATGCTCGATATAGAAGAAACATGTAATTTTCCGAGTTGAATAATCAAACTTTTTATTTGTTCAATTTAAATTTAATTATCGTTGGGAATTCGCGTCGAGGAGATTGTACGAGTTTCGTAGATAATTTATACACGTGGCGTACAGTGCGGATGAGACGAATTGTCGGGGGTTATTTGCAAGTACCTCGCGAGAAGACACGAGGCTCGAGCTCTTTCCTTTAATGAAAATACTTTCGTTCATGTAATGAATACTTAATTACTCGCTCGATTACTCGAAATCGCAGCAATCGGCTTTCGACCTCGTCTTCCAAAGGGTCTTCACCTTATCGTCATAACTCTCCGTTCTACCTCGAATCGTTCGTCGTCCTGTTCGTCTCTCGTCATTCTCTTTTGGCCGGTTCATACACGGCCGTTTCTACTCGAAGGCTCAGCTGCTTTTGCTCCGGGCAACTGACATAGCTGCGAGTCTTCGAGCTTCGTTTCATCCTGCTTCCTTCGGACGTAATCAAAACTTGTACCTTCGCCGCATATATCGCTCTGTATATAAGAAATCCTGTCGATCCTTTCGTCCATTACGATCGGCAAACTTGTAATTATATCTAAATAAGGAAAGTAATAGTTTTCCCTCGAAATTTTGCCACCCACTGTTTCCAACCTGAGTCTCTCGAGCATAAAAAATATAAATTATATATACGTATATATTGTAAAATGGGGAAGAGAGACAGGCCAACTTTTGTCCAGGATCTACGGAATCTTCTTGCCCCCGATACATATAGAAGTATCCATGGGCACCTGCCGGTGCTATAAAGTTTAACGTGCACTATAAAGTTTTAAACGATCTCGTATCTCTTCGAACGTCTCCGATAATATTATCAACGCGTTCAAACACCACGAAACCTTTTTCTTGCAGCGCCCCCTTTCTCTCCACTTTCTCGTGCGCTCCTCGCGACTCTGGCCATGGCCCTTGTGAGCTTGTTGAATTTACCTGGCTATTTCCGCGATCGGCTAACCCAGGAAATTGGCTCGTTTTGTTACATTTACTTTATTGCTTCGAGCACCCCCCCCCTTCGCCCTACCACTCATTCCCTCCTAGTCGACGAAGCTTCGGAAATTCGGATCATTTTACGCGATCAGTTTTTTGTTCATTTTTAATTATTTGCATTGTTCTTGCTGGTTTTTCATATAAAACAGCGGAAATTTGCTCGGTGGGGTTTCCTCGCGAAAAGCATTCAACGGATTCCGAGAAATTTGATGTTGGCTGGGGTTTGAAATACGAATCGAAAAAAATTTCACATTATTTTGGTGAATTAATCAGAATTTTATACATTTTTTGTTGCCCTCAGTTTTAATTGGATAAAAATTGAATTTTATTGGAATTTTCCTGGAATTATTCATCAACGCTTTTCCAACAATCAAACTCGCATGTTTATTTGCGAATTGGCTGAGTTTATTAATTAAATTTCATGATCATTTGGTCCAATAAAAATAAATGCGAAATAATTTATTGATTGCTTTTGTTTTAATCGACATTTTTATCGGATACGGTGACGATGGATAACATCGATGTTATCAGATTGATCGATCCTGGAGGATTATTAAGTGGAAATCGGTTTAGGGCAGGCGGGAAAGCACGTCTACAAAGAGTAGGATTGTCCGGTAACGAGGATTGCACGAAAAGCCCTTGGAGGCCGCGTCCTAAGATGCGAGGGTCGTTGAGCAGGATGGCTTAAGACCGATGAAATCTCGCGGGAGTTTCCTCTGGTCGTTCGCCTCTTAATCGAATCTTTGTCGCCGTCGAATAACCCGTAGATATGCGGTGACGGATTCGCTTCGATTATCACTATTTTCTCTCCTCTCCCTCCCTCTTTTTCTTCCTCATCTCTTACCGTCTCGAATCACCGGTCCCGCATAACGAGAATTTGCCAGTAATCGACTCGTTTTAGACATTTCGCAGACCGTATGACGATCCCACCAGAGCCTCATGGCGACACGATATTAGACCCGATGGCGTATATTTTGCGGCGCGGTTTTTTTTGCTTCCTCAGAGAAATTTCTAAAAAAATGGCGAAATCGCTCAAATTTTCGCAAATTTCAAGATTTGTTGCTAATTTATTATTTATAAGTAGAGTATATCATAATAGGAAATTTGATATCGAATTTGGAAAATATGGGTTGGAAGGTTAGAATTTTACGAATTTTCGAATTATGCAAAAATCTGAGTTTTTCGAAAAATCCGTCCAATTTCGGCATTGCAGAGGTGCCATTTTGAATAATTTTTCTCTCCTCATTCGTTGACACAATTGCGACAAATTGACGTCGAAATGTGTCACGCTTAACGTATGGAAATGGCTTTGCTACACTCTCACGTAGTGTGACTTTCGAATGTGACGGCCGGATCTGTGGCAGTGACAAGGAAAATTTCCCACGCATTTATATACAAATATTAATGGTGTCATTAAAGCGTCGATTTCTCCGACTAGTTTATTCAAACGTATATACGAAAGGGAAGAACTTGGAGTGGCACAATAATCAGGTTTCCAAAATATCTTGCACTTCGGAGGGTTGAATATCCATTAAGATGTGACGCCGGTTACAAAATTTGTCAAAGCGTTGAAACGTGATATTGGATTCGTAATAATGGGAGCAGTGAAATGTGTCACGTGCAGTGAAATTTCACGAAATTATCAGGATCCGACAACTCTCGGAAAATCGGTGCTCCATTTCCATTAGTGAACCCGAACGAAGACGAGATTTTGTGCATATGCAAATAAGTCAAGACGAAAAAAAAAAAAAAACACTCGCCTCCGCATTAGGTGAAATGTGTCACGACACTCTGTCAACTTTTATGTTTTTTCTTTACATCTTTCCGTATTTTCGAGCTTCCGCGTCAATGTGTTACTGAGGAGAAACTT
Source organism: Diadegma fenestrale (assembly GCA_037043255.1). NCBI lineage: Eukaryota > Metazoa > Arthropoda > Insecta > Hymenoptera > Ichneumonidae > Diadegma > Diadegma fenestrale. Next base: position 13,493,393 of record CM073312.1, read on the forward strand.
TGTTTTTTTATGAAAAACCATGTTAAGTAGTTCATTCCTGTGACATAATTGGCCAGATTATTTCGAAGGGAATCGAACGCGATCTCTTTTCATTGATTTTCCACGAATTACGGATCCTGAGGGTTTCAGATACGATTTCGGATTCCTTGAGGACGTTGTATGGCGACGGTAAAATCGAAAAATTTTGTCATCACTTTTTCTCACATATAAAATGGTTTGCGAGCCTAAGTTGATGAAATAAAGTTGTTAAAAATTGACTAAAGAACAACATACTCTAAATTCAAGATTGTCCAAGGTAATTTGTATTTGTTATATAATAAATAAAATTTCGAAAAAAGTTCACGACAGATTTTTTCGAAAAACTTGTAATAAAGCTCCTTGATCGATGTCACATAAAAGCGAATGCAAAGTTTCAAGAGGCTTCACCATTTAGAAATCGAAATATTAAACGTTGAAAATTGCAACTTTTAACACGCGCTCTTATGAGAAACTCCTGAAAATTGTCATTGTTATAAATGAATATCTCGACCTGTTCATGGTGAAACCTCGTAAAATTGTACGCGCAAGTAGATCCGACTATTCTCTTGGTGTGGTGGAAATTTAAAGGAATTCTATCGATAGAAAATTCACAATATACAACGTCCTTAAGCACGTATAAACTTGTTATTGTTTCGGATCGATCAAAATATGATAACGTGGGAATAAAATTTGGGAAAAGCCCATAAGTTTTAGTTTACACTATTATTAATCTTGAGTTTTACTCGGCGAAATGAAAATCTAACGTCGTCGCTCCGACACAATGAGGAATATATTGTTTGTTCGAGCTTGGTGCACCCACATGCTGGCTGTAGACATGTATGTACAACCAAGCTCAGTACTAAAGCCTGTGGCTTAGGTTGGAATGAATTCAAATCAGGGAGGCGTCGTGGGTATCGCCGCGAGACGACCGCACGCTCATGGCGTTGCATCGTCCAGGATGCGCTTTCGCTGGCAATAACGTTGGCTTATTAGGTAGTTTCAAAATGTATACATAGATAGACAATATATTCGTACGTGTATTTCCGCGGCACATGGGAAATCGAGGCTAGCACACAGAGTTTACGATTATTCTACTAAGGTGATGAATCTAAAGCCCGCAGAAGCTTTAAGCCCCTCATGAGCTTTGCAGAGACTCGAAACACGTGTTACGTCAACATTGTAAATGCAACAAATTTCAATTTTGTTATTATTCATTTTGATACATCGCAACAAACGCGGGAAATGCATGTGTACTGAAAATGACGGAAACTCAAATGAAATGGGCAGGTTATTATGAAGCAGTCACGCGTGTTGTGATTGCGGTGAAAGTTGCGAATGCAAATCGCTCCGAAAGGAACGTGATTGGCAAGAAATATTTAGTCGTGCTCCCAGGCGAGCGCTATTCAATTGCGTTCGGCATGTGTTTCTTTGTGCCTGTAAAGTGGATATTTTGGGCTCCAAGTAAAGCCATAAATACAATGGGTGCGGATTGAGTTTTTGGTGATTAATGTCCGATGCCGATTCGGCGGATTTGAATTTTGCGCTAGCATCAATGAGAGAGTTAGTCAACAAGAAAGAAGAGTCGAGAGAGGAGGCTGCATAGTTGGCCGGATCGCAATATCCAACGATCAATTATGTTCCGTGTGCTCACCGCCCTGTACGCTCCATTTCCATTAGTCTGATTGAATCGACTGTATATACAACCTCCGCGGTATATACATCCATAGAAATATATACGAATGTTTCCATCGCGTGCCGCATCGACGAATAATCGATGCAAACGCACATAAATCTTACTCCGGCGTGCTCGAGGCCTTAAGCTTCGACTTGCGGATCTCTCGCGAAGTATCAAATCCAAATGGATTCGAACCGTCTCTGATCCGTTACCCAAGAACCGTCGATCCCTCTTAGTTCTTGGGGAATATTTATTCCTCGAGATTGACAGCTGTCACTTGTATTCTGGATTATTCACTAAACGTTGCGAGCAAACTTATTCCCACTTTGTATTTTTACTTTTCCGCTACGTTTATCGAATTATCATCGACTTGCTGCGATATTCTCGGGGAGCATGCATTTTCTCAATACACTTTTCGTACGTTCCAAGGTCAAGAAAAAACAAACTGAGGGATAAGAAAAAAGGCTGCAAATTAAAATTTGCAAATTGCTTCCTCATGGTACTTAAGATGCACGGTGCTCAAGATGAACGGTGCTGCAAATTGAAATTTCCAAATTGCTTCCTCAAGGTGCTCTGAAAATCTGAATGACGAGTCACGAGAAAAACATTTTGCAACTTTCAATTCGCAACGTTTTTTGTATTTGTATTTAAATTAGATAATTACAACAACTTCGCTGGAAAATATAGAAGAAGTACAGACTTATTTACCATATCTTGTAACATTTGCACAAATTAAAGTGGTTAAACGATTTTTCGAAAAACTAACATTTTCGTAAAATTCAAAAACTCATAAAATTTAAACCGCTCAACCGATATTTCCCAAATTCAATACCAACCTTCCTATTATGATACTCTAATTATAAAAAAAAAAATAGTAATAAATCTCAAAATTTGTGAAAGTTAGAGCGGTGACACCATTTTTTTGAAAATTTCAAAATGCTGTAGAATTCGAATTTTTCTAGCGGTCCGAACAAAATTCTCAGCAAACGAAGAGCTGGTATAGATTAACATCTATGCAAAATTGGAGCCTTGTAGCTCAAACCGTTCTCGAGTTATAACCATTTGAATTTTACAGTGCCAGCACATACACACACACATCCGGACATTTTTTCTAAATATGATTTTTGGACGTTTTGGGACATTTCAAGAACATTGACATTGAAAACTCGAAAAAAAAAATTTTCACCGTCACAAAGCTTCCTCCATGAGGAAGCAAAAATGAGGAAAAAAATATTTGAGATTTTATCTCTTCTGGTTGCGTTGGCTGCATCCCTCCGCGTGCTCTGCCTTCTCCACGCGGCTGATCCACTCCGAGGGCGTAGCATTCCAAGTTAAGACATTAAATGTACATTAGTGCCGTTATAGCGGGGGTTAAAACTCAAGTAACGGAGACTCCATCGCAACTGCATGCCCGTGAGCCGGCTGCAATCTTACCAACGACGAAAATCAAGCTCGACGAAAAGCCAAGAGAAAACGTACTCCTTGTTTCATCCCCCCTCCCCCATTTTCCTCGCGGCGTTGGCTCGTACCCTTTGCTTTTCTATACACCACACCACATAATAAAGAAACTTTTTTTCCTCGTGAATAAGATATATATGCATGTAGATTACGATAAATGCCCGCCCTTAAAGCGGAAAAGTCACGCGAATTTTCGCCCCCTCTCGTCCATTTTTTTAACACTTTTTTCTTTTTCTTTATCTTTCTCGAATATAAACATTTCTTTCGACCCATAGCGCAACGGAAGATTCTCGTTTTTTTTTTATCTCGTCCTCTTCTTTTCCTTCTTCTTTACCTTTGCCCAGAAAATTCCGTCGTGAATCTCTGTTTACCAAACTTTTATCTCAAATTAATGAATGTTTCCTTATTCTTTGAAATTTCGTTGCATGCTATGCGTGAAATTATTGAAATTAGTTTTCGTAACATTCAACCAAACTTTCGTTAGCCTTGCTCTCTGCTATCCGAGCTAAAAAGTATAAACATTTTTTCTTTTTACTACCAGCTCTTGTATATTTGAAAACGAAAACTTTTCCCTCGAAATTGTGGCTGCACAGAGTTTTTCCAAGATTTCATGTCGGTGCCAATTTTCATTCGCACTTAATGAAAACGTCTCGCCAAACCGCCGCATATATTAAAATAAATAAAACTGACTTTAGTAGATGAAAAAAAAAATTCTCCTTTTTATTCGAAATTCAAGCCTTTTTTTGTTTTTATTTCAATTCTCGATTACGCAGGGTTTTACGAATTTGATTCTGTTCAATGGAGAGTAGTTATTATCGAGGGATCTAGCAATTGATCGGTTGCGTAATTGTCCACGACTTGTCGATTATGTCATGTGTAAAATCGATAACGAGAGTTAATAAGTAATTCCCATTGACAACGTAATCAGACATCGAGGATTTGTACGGATTATCGTTGTGTAAAGGAGTTAGAGAACAAGGCATAGGTATAGATCGATACGTGATTCTGCAATGTAGTTTTCTCCTCATCTCTCTTTTTCTCTCTCTCTCTCTCTCTCTTTTGTATTGTAGAGAATCGGCATTCGGTTGGTCCCAATAGAGCTTTATTCGACACTACTGTATAATGCGGCACGTTCGATTGCGTTCCCAACGACCCGTAAAACGTCGAGTAATATGATTCGATGAACGGGGCAAAATTGTATCCAGCCTCGATCCACTACTCTGCTGTCTATGAAAAATCTATACAGAGCTGACTATACATACATAGTATATGTATTAAATTCATATACGATTGGAATGGAAATGATAGTGAAGGGGGAAGACATCGAGAATAAGAAAGAGGGATCGCAGCGCCAAATGTAATTGATCTTCTCGAAAAAGCTTTGCCTTTTCACTCGGCTAGATCGGATCTTCGCATAGTCACTCTGTGGATCGTTATTTTAAGCGTTTGATCAAATTTTAGATTCGAGCTCGATAAAAATCTACTTGGTATAATATTCCTGTTGCATTAAATTCGAGTAAAATACAGAAAAAACAATAATTTCTTTAGACGTGAATAAGATTCGTGATAAATCGATTGATTTCGACATTTATGAAATTTTTTTAAAAAATCACTTTGTTTTTGAGTCATGACGCAGTATGGCGAAGTATAATTGAAAAAGGATTGTCGTAAAATCATTGGGAAGACGTAGTGTGATGATGGAAAAGCTCAAAAGCTTTGAAAATAAATAATTCACAGCTTTCGATCGACGGATTTCTCTGCCTGGCTCAACGATCTCTATATCATCGTTCCTCGTGTTTGGAGTCACACGCCGAATCTTTCGTTTCCACAGGAGATAAAAAAAGGGAAGAGAGAAGGGAAAAAAATGAACGAGGGACACAGCAGAAAGCTCAGTGGATATAAAACGCGATTCCAGGCGACTTTCCATTCCCGTTTTGCTTACCCACTCGTGTGTCGGGGTTTGTACCGAAAATAACGCACCAGCGCGATACTCAATAAAGGATTACCCCAACGGTTTGCAGGATAGGCGCGAGCGCGGGAGACGAATGTACAGCAGGCGCGAATGCCTATGGGGGGTGGTTTCCGCTCCGAGAGACCGCGCTTTTAGTTTCATCCTGCAAAATATTCCCCCTCTCTTCTGTCCACCCCCCCCCCCTCCGCTGTCATTTTCTCTCGCTCTTTATTTTTTGCGTGTGCATTTTATCTCGCTCTCGCCGTATTCCTCATATTTCCCGTAATTGCGTTTTATTCGTACAACCCCTTGCGCCCTAGCCTTGGTGGCACACTCACGATATGAAGTACGAGCGGCACGGATTGATTTATAGCGTCACACTACCTTTCTCTCTCTCTCTCTTTCTGCTCTTTCTCTGTGGCGTTGTTCACGTGTACAATCAGGAATAATCCGTCGACGGGCGGTTTGCCTTTTTTTTTTCTTTCTCTTTCATTTTGTTTTCGTTTCTCGCTCTCCGTCCCCCTTTTCACCTCAGGTACACACACCTCTCTGCCCGTTGACACTCCCTGGGCCGCAATCCCGTTAGTACGCGAGTACGTATGCGTTTTATTGCTGGCTAGAAAAAAAAGGGCGTAAATGAGACGGCGCCGCTTGCTTCAACGTCACGGACTTTCGCCCTTTTCTCTCCTAGCTCTTTGCACTAAAATATATCTACGTACGTTTCTGTGTATACCGACTTTTGCAAACTCCGCGTGTTATCCTCACCAACTCGCGGTCTACCTCCATAACCCCCCGCCCCCACCCCCACCCCTGCCTTGATGCTTGTATACACGTTATTGCGCTAACGCTAAAGTCCCCGGCATTTCGCCATCATCGGCTTTTCCCACGGAATAATGAAATATATCGTTGGCCAACCCTTCCCTCCGCGCGTCTACGTCGCCGACTTATATACCTTTTACTCTCGTATAAGCCAAGTCGATTTTTCATGTATTAAATACCATGCCCCGTCCCCAACCGCGATAATTGTACGAGATGACACCCGCGTTTACTTTTTTTTTTTTTTTTTAATTTTTTGTTGTTGTTGTTATAATCAAGATTTTGTTTCATACTCCGGCGGGCTCGGAAGCCATGGATTATATTCCGTATAATGGGGTTGTGACGTCTTGACGCTTTTATCTTCTCTTTGTTTAAAGTTTTCCTCTTTTCATTGTGTTCATGTTTCATTAATTATCTCTCGTCAAATCTTTCGTTCAAGTTTTCCGTTATTTTTGCTTCCGATATCGCTATTTTACCGGATTACTGCTCCAGGCAAACATCAGAAACGTTAATGCGATGAGAAGCTCGTTTGGACTGCATCTGATCCAATTTCGAGCTGGTCCTCATTATAAATTGGAGCTTTCAATAATTGAGCATTTTTAAAATGGTCGTTTGACGTTTTTTTGGTATCGGAAGTGAAAACAAGTTTCGGGGGTTGAAATGCCGATGGAACACACGGAAAAATGGCTACTGAAATATTTACAAATATATTTGAAGCGTGAAGTTTGTTTATTTCATTATACGCGATGAATATTTTATGATCGGCGCAAAGAACGTGACTGGCTGTTACATTTTATTCAGAATATTATGCAGAAAAGCAACGGCATGAAAGTTCAACACGCCAGGGATGTTGAATATCATGAATCTAATTTTTTTCTAACGGGAATAAACCTCAGGCAATTATTGATTTAATTTGTCGTGCCTTCATTCGTGGATGATACGTTTATTAATGAACTTGCGAGAAAATGTTCTCTCGCTCCAATTAATGACGCAATTATCGCGATTGAAAGGCTCCCGGCTCGATTTTACAGGCTGCGAGATAGGGGAATAGGGCATACGCGGTTAATGCCTCGCACGGTGGTGAACGTGGTCGATGCTGCAGACAGAAAACCACAAGCTTCGGGGTACAAAATCTCATGGAAGCTTCGTACAGTGACAGATGCTTGATCCGAGCGACCAACACGCATTCGTACGGCTCGTTTGTTAATAATAATCATCGCAAAATATTGGATCGCATGTACTCGTTTTTTCTACGCAAAACTTCATATCGAGGGGCTGCTCATTTTTGAAGTCACTGTGTCACTGGTGGATGAAATCATGCTGGAAATCATTTGAAATCGGCGGAAGTCGAGTGAAATCAAATAATTGTGATTTCGCTGATTTCACATGATTTCGGAAGAAATCATGTTAAGTCATATGCGATCAGTGAATTCACATGCAATCACAACATAAGCGAATGGATGGCAAAAGGGATAATCCAGTCGCTTTTGAGTGGAAAACACCAAAAACTATTAATGAAGAGGAGACGTACGCGATGACGAGAGATGTTTGAAAGGAAATATTGGATCAGAACGAAGACTTGCAGCTTTGTTACGGTCCTTATCACAAAAAACCGGAAAAATTTCAATTTAATATTGGGGAGCGCGTGATGGTATTGAAATTGCTCTGGAAATCACGTTGAAATCACGGAGTCATATATGAAATCGTGAAATCACTAAAATATTCTCATGAAATCACTTGAAATTAATGATTTCGAAAAATTATCAAAAATTTTCTTGGAATCATGTGAAATCAGCAATCACTGTGTCACTATTTTGGTAGCGAATGGCCCCTCGCTTCATATCGATGTTTCCCTCGTAAAATTTCAGTTTTTTACCATTCGCTTGAAAAAAAATTTGACAGGTATTGTAAAGTTTGTTTCATAAGAAAAAATCATGAGCTTTTTGTTGGAATATAAAAAAAAAAAAACGTTGGACTCAAGAATATCGAAGAATTCAACGTTTTACATTTTTCCACAAAATTTTCCATTTTCCTTGCTCCCTTTTCGCCCAGGCTCGAGGTAATATCGCAGTCTTAACTCAGACCGAAAGTATTTCAGACGTTTTGAAACTATTTGACGCTAGGGCATTGCACGGGGGAATCCCGTGCCCCGGAGGATGAAATATAAAAAAGCAGGGATCTGATGAAACTTGGTAGTTTACCCACTCTTGGTATACGATGTTTTGCAAGGTAGCTGTGCATACGGTTGTTATAAGAAGAGACTCTCGCAAACTTGCCTCATATATGATGAAAGTTGACAAGAATTTCTCCCTCTTTCTCATTCCCTCAACGTTTCTTTTTTTCGGAAGTCTTAGACAGCATCGGTTGGCTTATCTTTGCATGAATATGTGGGAGGATAAAAAAAAATAGCTCGATCTTATACAGGGTGTCTTTAAAAATTGTTAATCGTTGACAATTTTACACCGTTAATGAAAAAATTTTGCGAGGTTTCCTCGTTTCCGGTGCGAGATACTGGCAATTCAAGATTTCGCGATTATCCGCAAGATTTTATCAAAGTTTCCATATTTTTAAGCAAACTCGTCATGTTAGAATTTTTGAGATCGATTGACTGAATGCAGATGGAACTGTAACTTCAAGGTCACGTTGTATGCCCATGGATTCATGGGAGTGTCTCGTTTTTATTTTTAAGCGTTTCATTTCACTCGGTAAGAAGTCCAAGACGAAAAAGTCTTGGATGCCATAAGCTCCGCATTTGTGTACATTCGACAAGGATATTTTTCTTTCGGCTCGGAGCCACAAACTCCTAGCGACTGTGAACGATTCGCGGTTGATTTTTACGGACCAAAATTTGCCAATGAAAATGGGCGTAACGGGGCGATGCAAGGAAAGAGAAATCGGGGATTTAAGGCCCTTTGCTGGCTAGCCGTCCATATGGGCTTTCAAAGAGGCTCGAGTATTCGCGTTACTTGGCAACCACCAAACACCCTCGTGGTAAGGGTTACTCAACAGACAAATGTCGCCTTAAAGGTTTATACGTATATAGGCACTCGTCTCTGTCGCGACATTGCCGTTTGGGTTATTGAAATTTTGGCCAACTATATAAACCTTTCGCATGCTTTTGTATACACACTGCCACGAGCAAATCTCTCAGAGTTTTTGCTTCGACATATAACACCACCGAGCGACTCAGACGACTTTGCCAATGTGTACTCTATTTCCCATTTCTCCCTTCTGAACTTGACTTATTCAAGCCTCTACTACAAATACGTCAAAAGCATCCTAGCTTCTCTCCCCCGGGTGTAGACCTAAGTAGGCAAGCACACACCAACCCGTTGCCTAACTCTGCGACAGCACCTGGTCTCGGCGATGAGGTGAGAAAGACCTCATCGTTTACATTGAACTAGCTGTGGCATGCATTTTTCCCTCTGGAGCCAAAAAAACACTATCAAACATCTCTCTACGCCCTTAAAACACACTTTTTCATCTCTCGATGTAGAAAATTCCCTGCTTCGTTACGTTCGTGTTGGCAGGTGAATAGAATTACCGTTCAGAATTCAAAAAAATTTCGTAAATTAGTAGATTATGATGAATACATTCGAGGACGTTGTATGCAAAATTTTCTACCGATAGAATTCTATCGTTGTACATATGTACATGTCTACAGCCAGCATGTGGGTGCACCAAGCTCGAACAAACAAAATATTCCTTATTGTGTCGGAGCGACGACGTTAGATTTTCATTTCGCCGAGTAAAACTCAAGATTAATAATGGTGTAAACTAAAACTCATGGGCTTTTCCCAAATTTTATTTCCACGTTATCATATTTTGATCGATCCGAAACAATAACAAGTTTATACGTGCTTTAAGGACTTGTATATGTGAATTTTCTATGGATAGAATTCCTTTAAATTTGCAGCACACAAAGAGAATAGTCGGATCTAATTGCTCGTACAATTTTAAGAGGTTTCACCATGTACAGGTCGAGATATTCATTTATAAAAATTACAATTTTCAGGACTTTCTTATAAGAGCGCGTGTTAAAAGTTGCAAGTTCAATGTTTAATATTTCGATTTCTAAATGGTGAAGCCTCTCGAAACTTTGCATTAGCTTTTATGTGACATCGATCAAGGAGCTTTATTAAGTTTTTCGAAAAAATCTGTCGTAAACTTTTTTCGAAAGTTTATTTATTATATAACAAATACAAATTACCTTGGACAATCTTGGATTTAGAGTATGTTGTTGTTTAATAAATTTTTAACAACTTTATTTCATCAACCTAGACTCGCAAACTATTTTATATGTAAGAAAAAATGATGACAACATTTTTCGATTTTACCGTCGTCATACAACGTCCTCAAGGAATCCGAAATCGTATCTGAAACCCTCAGGATCCGTAATTCGTGGAAAATCAATGAAAAAAGATCGTGCTCGCTTCCCTTCAAAATTATCTGGCCAATTATGTCACAGGAATGAACTACTTAACATGGTTTTTCATAAAACCAAAGTTTCTCGACGCCTCTCCTATCAATTCTCAGTAGAAATCACAGTTTCCATGGTAAAATACAATAAAACGTACGAAATCAATGTTAAATCCATTAAATCACCAATCGGAATATATTTTTCCCGGTTCTCTGTGGCCTCTTGAAAATTTAACTGCATATTTTTCTTATCATAATCCACTACTGTACCAAATTTTATTAAATTCGGAACGGTAATTCTAAAACCGACGATACTGCCTTGAACCGAGCCATGAAAAGATGGAGCGATATCCGAGGATGTTGACATTAAAGTTGATTAACTTGAAACTATTTAACTTGAATTCATGGCTCTCGGTGTATCGTGGTATAATTGTCATCATAAATTTCCAGTTTACCTTCCAATATATTCGCCAAACTATCAACATTTTATGACGTCGGTAATTCACCGATCTCAACTTTAGATACGTTATCTCTAGGCACTGCTGCGAATAGCTTATAAGAGCTACTTAAGATCGTGATATTCACTTCATCGGATGGAAGTGTCGGTGGCATTTCGTGACATTCGACTTTCTTCAACTTGTCGTCTTTGCTTCGTCCCCATTCTCCCAAAGACGACGATGAAACAACGCCTTTCGTTAAGGATTAATTACGAGTTATAATTGCAAAGAAGTGAATTGGAGGGAGCGGGGGAAGGGAGTTTGTGCATTAAGACGATGATAGACTGTACATTGTGGGGGAATTTCGTTAAGCTGCTCAAAACTAATGCGATGAAGAGTTGCAAGCGTTGCGAAACATCGTTTGCTCATTTATGACCAGTGTCGTCCTCTCAAAATTACTTTACAGCAAATTAAATCGTCACTTCATTCACCATGCGAGACTTTTTTGTTTGTTTGTTTATTTATTCAAACAAAATGGTTGATTTTTCACATTTTTTCACCCTTTTCACCAAGGTCAATCGCTGCATGCAAAAGACAGAGTGTGTCAAAGAAGTTTTACCGATCGTTGGTGGGTGTTCTGTGTTTGATCTCCATATATCCAAAAGCTGTTCCATATGTATGTCGCTGCATAGCACAGTATTAGCTCGAGCGAATTCATCCCCTTTCACAACCAAGTGAAATCTCGGTAAAAGGAGGCAAAGGTGAGAGATAGTAACGAGAGCTTGCTCAAACAGTGAATGAAAATCGAGCGAAACTTCAATATTGAATTCGATGAATAAGCCATGCTGTGCTCAACTACCCCCTGCACCTCAATGCATTTTCCACGTTTATACAAAAACCTCCCTCGACCGATACATCCTTGCCGCATAAAATCCATTCCCACCCAATCTCCTTCAAATATTCTCAAAAATACCATCAATTTATACATGACTCGAAATAATTATCAATGGAAAATTACGTTTATTTATTTGATTATCGCGAAAAACTTTCAAATTACGTTGAAATCCTACAAATTCGCATCTTTTATTGAGTCTTCAATTCAGCAAAAATATTTTCATATAAAGGCTTGTAAATGGAAAAGACTTTGAAGATTTCAGTGATGAATTGAATGCCTTAATGTTGATAATTGATGATGCAGTAACGATTCAAATTATCTCGTATCCCGCGAGAACTATTCGCGAGAATCACGACGAGATGTCAGTCCGATCCATCCTATTGTTATAGATTTGTGGATCAGTGTTTTTATTATAATATTGCGATGAATTGAGAAAATTGTTTGGTTTATAATAAATGAATAATAGCAGTCTGTCTATTGACACGGACACAAGTTTTATATTTTCGTGTAATTATTTTGATACTTTGTCTAACAATCTTCCAATAATAATTTTCATAGAATTCATTTTCAAATGAAGTTTCGGTTGAAAATTTGCGGAATTGAGTGTTTTCTCAAAACGCTCTGTCCACTTGAAGCAATTAGCGAATGTTTAACAAACGATTCCGCGGAATATGTTGAAAGACGTATTTTCATTACCTTGGATGTTAAGAAGGGACACGGGACGGTAGTAGATCTCTTGGCGTATTGTTTTATTGCACGAGATAAAACGAATTGGAGGAAGAAGATGGGAAAGCGAGAAATGAAAGCAGACGAATGGAAGACACACGTTGCGGAGGACGGGACAAGAAAAAGACGAGAGGGTAGGGATGATGCGGTGAGGTTTGCAACGAGGTATAATTTCTGAAATTGTAGGAAAACGATTTCCCGGTATTTTCAGTGCTGGCTTGCTTCTCTAGTGTCTCTAGCATCTGATAACAATCCGGGGGGAGTAAAGGTGGAAAGAGGAGAAACGGAGGGATGGATTGGTTTTTTGCGGGACGGAGCGACCGAGCGGGCTTCCGCCGGTGCCTCCAGCATGAACCACGTCGTCCCTTTCGGGAACGATTCTATCCAGGGCTATTATTCGCTCTCACTATCCACATTCTTCGTCACCACAATGCTCTCATTGTGTGCACAAAATATACACACACGTACGAAATACACGCTCAAACACACACACACACATACGTTTATTTTCGTAGCCTGCTCTCACTGTTTCATTCTGTTTTTCCGCTACTTCTTTCCTCGTTCTTCTTTCATTCCGCCGCTGTCGCACCGACGCAAAGCCCGGCCTGCTTTTTCTCCCCGAACATTTATTTTTTTCCGACCGCCACTTTTACCAAACCAACCCGCGCGTTTATGCGGCAACTCGAGGGGCAAAAACCATAATTGTATGAAAGATGTTCCAACCAGCCAGCTGGCTCGCGTCCTCTTTGCTCATCTTCTCTAGAAATTCTAACCTCGTATACGTCTCCATTGCTGTAAGCGAGCAGCCCTTTTCGTTCGCTTTTTCTCGCGTTTTAACGTCATCCCCGATCTTTCCTGTGTGTGTATGAACACTGAAAAGAAAAATTTGATTGAAAAGATCGACATTTTGTTGGATACCTTCGACTCAACTTTGATTGAAAATTTTCAAAAATATTCAGTCCGTCGTATTCAACAAAATTTAATCATGAGTGTGGGATTTATCGCCGAAACAATGAAACAATCGAACTAGATTTTGTTCCCCAGCCAGCAAAGTTGGAGACATTTACGAAAATTTAAAAAAAGCAGCATATTAAAATTGGGAACGTAATAATATATTTGTAGAGCTGGTGGGGGGGGGGGGGGGATGAAAGGCGGTCAAGCTGCTGCAAAAACTTTGCTCGTTACATGATACCCTCGCTATCGGAGAAAAACGTTCGTGAAAAGGAACTATGTACGTAAAATGGTATATAGAAAGAGCGAAAATTGAGAATGGGATAGAAGGAGACGAAAAGAAAGAAAAAAAGTGCAGACTTTGCGAGAATCGTGCTCTTCGATAGTCGTTAATTCGTTTCCCGATCGGGCACTAAGCTCTTGAATTTATCGACTGGTATAGAGAGAAGTGTGTGGAATGTTCCGTCGTTCTTTCACTCCTTTTCCGTCTCATCTGTACACTCCGCTGTGCCCTCTTTCCTCTAGTTTCCTGCGCATTCTCCACAGCCTTGTTCACCAGGTGACGGTGTGTGCTCAACACCCTGTAACATTCGCATTTCCTGTGTGCGACGATTGGTTCGTAACATGCCACATCCTCGTCGCATCGCAACTAGTCAGACTCTCTTATCAATATCACGTCGATAGTGCTATTACGTGCCAGGCTTATAATTATCCACTCAATTATTCAGTGTACAATTTCACGACACGTGGCGGCGCTTTTGGAATGTGACGATGAAACGTTTCATGAAGTTTCAAAAGTTCCTCGAGCCTCGCAAGTTTTTAGTAAATTGGAAAAAAGTATTTTTCATTGAATTTTGCAAACGAGAATTATTCACCGAACTTCGGAACGACTGGTCGAGTCGTTCCTAAATTGGAAACACGTAAAGATAACGAAAATTCTGTTGGTGTGTAATGGAGAAAGTGGAACATGGCAGGAAGTTGTGCTCGGGGTATGGAATCAATGGTAAAATCGACCCAATAAGTTTAGACGATCCATCGTTGATCAAGTTCCCATCAACTGCTGGAGGAAGAGATGGTAAGAGGTTGATTGGTGCGGGAACGAGGTGAAGCGATGCGTGTACGGTTTGGCAACTTCCTGATGGACATTGCGAAGTCAGTCACGTACAGGAAGCCCAGAAAGTTAGGAGATAATCACGACCTGACTAACGACCTCGAGTTGAGAGTATACCAAGTACACACACCTTTCGTGTTAGATCGATATTACAGGATGAAAAGCAGTTGTATATCAAACAGTTAACAAAAGTTAACAAAAGATGGATGCGAGAATGATGGTCTGTGTGAAATTGGCAGTTCAGCAGCTTTTCTGTACGCCCATTCATACGAATTCGAGGGGCTGTTCATTTTTGAAGTCTCTGTGTCACTGGTGAATGAAATCATGCTGGAAATCATTTGAAATCGGCTGAAGTCGAGTGAAATCAAATAAATGTGATTTCGTTGATTTCACATGATTTCGGAAGAAATCATGTTAAGTCATATGCAATCAGTGAATTCACATGCAATCACAACATAAGCAAATGGATGGCAAAAGGGATCATCCAGTCGCTTTTGAGGGGAAAACACCAAAAACTATTAATGAAGAGAAGACGTACGCGAGAGATGTTTGATAGGAAAAATTGGATCAGAACGAAGTCTTGTAGCTTTGTTACGGTCCTTATCACAAAAAAACGGAAAATTTCAATTTAATATTGGGGAGCGCGCAATGATATTGAAATTGCTTTTGAAATCACGGTGTCATACATGAAATCGTGAAATCACTAAAATATTCTCATGAAATCACTTGAAATTAATGATTTCAAGAAATTATCAAAAATTGTCTTGAAATCATGTGAAATCAGCAATCACTGTGTCACAATTTTAGTAGTGAATGGCCCCTCGGAATAAGTTTTTAGTTGGAATCGCTAAAGATATGTCATTTTTCGCCACCCTCTCATCGCATCTCTCGTAGAGCAACGAAACTTGAAGATATACGCGGAAAATTGGGAGGCACATGATGTTGAATTTGAATAACTGGACGACAAATAATATCAATTGTATATCCAATTGGGTGCCTTGAGCTTTCGGATGTTAGTTACCAGTTGGCATGAATCCGCAAACGGTCAACACGTCACGGAGAAGACCTTAGATTAATTTTGGGGAGCAGAGCAGAGTATATACGCGCTTGGGTCTCTCGTGGATGCTGCAAACACCATGCCAAAGTTTTCCTTCCTCCTCGTATAGGTACTCGGTCCAAAAGCTTTCCAGGATATTCAACATCCAATGTATCTACGAGCTCTCGCGTCCCTTGCCTCGCTGCTGTGTCTGCATTGCCCTCAAAGTTCTCACGTCGAAGGTTCCATCGGCCAATCTTGCATCCTTTATGCTCCTCGCTCGCTCGCTCACTGCGCTTCTGGTTCTTCTTCGTTCTGTCTAAACCTATGCCCGAATGAATATATATGCATATGTACACACAAAGTGAATGAATATAAATGAAGGTGGATGGTGAGTGAACGTTGTGCGCGAGTACAACGTGGCGTACAAGCAACTATCGGAGAGCCAGAGGCCGGACAATGTCCACATTCGTTGAGTTTATATCAGATCATTCTATATCTGTAAATTTAATGGAGCTGGCGATGCGGCAAACGATAGAGATTTGGAGAAAAAGCAGCAGCTCAAAATTTTAACGATCTCTGCTGTGTAGCACAATGTCGAATTGTAAAGCAACTTTGGATGCTATCGTTGCGAAATGGCCGATATATAATATGAATTGAATTTTCTAGTGACGTCTTATGGGACGCAGCAAGTCCGTTGGCAACACCTTTTCTATTCTCGAACCTGCTTTTATTACGCTCCCTTTTCTGTCCAAGATGAACAAGGATTCCTCGCACGATTCCATCTTGTCAGAGTTTTATGATCGTGCGAGACTCCCACGTTGGCGTTGATTGGATTGCAGGGGTTAATAACATTTTTTGAACTGGCTGTAAAAAAGCTTCGGTAATTGTTTTATCGGCAACGGATCAAAGCAAAAATCTTGGGCTGTAAAAAAAGACGAGCGATTGCAGTGTTGTGGAGAAAAAAAAATATAATTGAGGCCAATCTCGTTCGTTAACGTCACTCGGGCCCCGTTCGAGCTCTGCTCCCTCGTTGCATCCTCTCCCGCATAGTTCACGTTGTTGTAAACGTCTATACACGCACGGACAAAGAGAAGAGAGACATTTACCGATCACGCTCTTCTCTCTTACTGATTGTACCGATTTCTCTCTCTCTCTCTCTCTCTCCTTCTCTTCTTCTAGCTGGGTCGTTTAACCGGGCAGTTTGAGCTTTGAAAATGGTCTCTCGAACGAGATCGTTGCTGAACAAACGTTCGATTCGCCACCCACGCTTTTCCTGTTATTTCGAGTGTGCATAGTTACTGGGCATTACTCTACAACGTTGTTTAACTCTTGCTTCCCGAATCCACTGTCTGTCTCCTTCCTCGTTGCGTCGTTACGCCCACAGAAAAAGCGATTTTTCCTTGTGGCACAACGGCAAACTTGCTTCGACATAAATTAACCAATTATCGACGCGGACAAGCCAACTGCACAATGTCTCCTCTCTCCCTCGGCTACAAGATCCATTGATAATATCATTTATAAAATTTTCTCTCGCCGTCGATATTCTGTCGTATTCGGTGGGAGCGACATACAGACCATCCTAATAACAATTACCACCTCAGCAGATGTCTTCGAAACTACAAGGTTCACAATAAAATGTGTCGATCGGAAATTACACACTACGAAATGATAACAAAGTATCATTATACACGGAGAAAACGGATTCATTTTGTTTAGTAAGAAATGAAATGTTTTGGGAAAATGTCCCATACGAAGGTTAAGAAGCAAAAGAATCGAAGCACCAATTGCAAAACAGCATAGTATTTTTTAACACTTACCATTTTTCTTAGCATCAATTATAAACAGTTCTATATGAATAAGAAATAGTAATGCGCGCGATAATGAATTTCAGGTTTGTTTTCATAAACAATTTACTATGTCAGATAAGAATTCAGTTATGAATGAGAATATCTCAAATTTTAAACATCGACATAGTAAAATTCTATTATCCCAATATGAATATATATCGAACATGTGTGAAATTTTATCACACGTATTGTTTTGTTTACCATGACCATTGCGATTTTCTTTAATTGCTATGCTAAATTGTCAAATCGGTTTTAATCTGATGATCACGTTTTACTATGCTGTTTAGAACGATTTGTCGCATTGACATTCGAGATATTGCTGTGATTTCCGAACTGTCCTCAAAATACTATAATTTTCAGCAATGAGTAACTGGATTCCTAGTATATTTTTTAATAATTTTCGACTTTGTTTTCTCCGTGTAGTTAAATTTCTCTGGATTGACTGAACGGATTCTCTTCAACCGAGAACCATTCGAAACATAAAAAATCGTAGAATATTAAAATACAATACGAGATTTTTCCCTCAACCCGTTTTCCTGTGAGAACGATTTAAAGTTTCCGTGACGTCATAAAATTGCCACTGATGATTTTGCCGTTACTTCGTAGGGGAGAGGCGGGCGAAGTGGGACGGTGGGCCAAGTGCCAAGACCCACAAAATAAATATGTATAATAATAATAAATCAAATAAATATTCAAATTTTGTATTGAATGAAAAATGACGAATTTTGTATTCGTTTTTCTCAAAGTCAATGCAGTCCGAGTGTTTTATCGGGTCGGAAATTTTTCATACGGTCGTTTTAGTTTGGTAATGATATTGGATAGTGATTAATTATGAATTTTCAAACTTTGTGTTTATGGCCAGATCGTTGGCTTGGATGCTCATCAGCAAATATCAAGGGGAATTATGATCAGAATGTTTTGGCCGAGAAATGTTTATTATACGTTATACGAAATTTTGAATTTTTAACTTGGGCAATTTGGTTGAATTTAGTCGCGACGTGCGAAGCTTCAATTACGAAGTTATAATCGGATCCGTATGGTATTTATAGATGATTTTTGATCGGCTGATAACGGTGGCGTTATTAATTTCTCGTGAGAAAGTTTTCATGGCTCTGGCAACCGAAACTTGTATTTTATGACTTAAATACTAAAGTAGAACGGGCGGGAGAGGAAATATTAATAAATTCTTGGAACAAAAGCCAACGAGGACATGAAAATGTGTCAGTGTCGAACTTGTTATGGTCCTCATAGAGGAAACGCAATTAAAACGTCTTCGTTCCGAGAGCGCAGACGAAAGCTGGAAAGTTTGAACGGAAATATATTTTTATACGCATTCTCGGGTGGCAATTTGCTGCAAATCCGTAGTGCGGTTGAGTAAATCCATGGACCGAAGGAGAAACGAGAGAACGGTCTGAGATAGCGATTCAGTGAGGAAGAGTAACGGTATCGACGGAAATAACGTTAAGTGTTATAAAACGGCAGGTGAAAAAGACAAGGGGGAAGGAAACAGTTGGACTCTTTGCTTGCGATCTCTTTGTCCGACTCGTTGGATCGCAATGCGAGTCCCGATAATACGAGTATTACCGGGAGCTTACGGTCACTGTGATAAATCGAGAAAGAAAAAAAAGCGTAAAAACAAAAAAGATAAACCATGTCGGAGGAGATAAAGCGAGCAAGCTACTGGCGTAGTCGCGCGGCTCGATCCAGAATAGAGAAAAGAAATTGAGTCCGCAGGGATATAAAACAAGTTGAATTGTACACTTTGCTTTCTCGTCATTTTTTCTTTAACGTTCGCAAAGTCTTTTTACTGCGCAATATCTTGAGTGTGTTGAATTTAGCGAAAACTTCATCTCGACTAGAAAGAATCCAAGTGTATCGTGTACGGTGGAGCAAAAAATATTGAGGAACTGTTCAAATTAATTAAAAAATAGTTC
The DNA here is from genome assembly GCA_037043255.1 of Diadegma fenestrale. Lineage (NCBI taxonomy): Eukaryota > Metazoa > Arthropoda > Insecta > Hymenoptera > Ichneumonidae > Diadegma > Diadegma fenestrale. The sequence goes on from CM073312.1 coordinate 13,512,670, forward strand.
AAGGACGATGAAAAATCTCACATCAAAGATACGGGCATTCCTCGAACATTTGTAAGCTCCGGAGCAACCAAATTCCGCCAGCGCTTTTTATCTCGACATCGCAATTACCCTCGAATATAAAATTTGATGAAAAAAAAAACGAACAATTTTTAAGTGTAACCCCTTAATAGGAGCGTACTTGTACAATAAATAACGAGGCAGTTAACCGGCCACAAATATACGAGAGTGTAGAGCTTAACGTGTATAATTTCATTCGCATTAAGCGTCCTGCTTCCGGCTTTTTTACAAGACGTCCCGCACAATCGCTTCGGGTTTAGCTTTTACCCTCGAGCTTTTCTTCACTGGGTTTCGTTATAGCTTCTCGCTCTCTCTGTCTCTCTCGCTCCGCCACACACACACACACACACCGAGATGTATGTGTGTAATGAAACTATATCGAGCCCTCACTCTCTTTTTTCTTTTTATTCTTCTCAATGGCCTCGTGCCGGCTCAATGTTGAATCGCGACCTCAGTGTGGCGGTGCTTACAGCCGGAAATACCGGGAGCTACCCTGGCAATGGCCTCACTACGAACGTAACAGATTCTAACGGTTATGCTTATGGCCTTAGAGGGTCCTCTCGTTGCTCTACTGCGTTACGGGACACTCTCGCTTCGCTGGCAACGAAAAAATGTCTAATTACTTGGGAATATCCTTCGGCTACATCCCTCGCAATATATCTGTGTTTCAAAATATATATGTATATAGAGAAATCTTGTTCTGTCGTTATAGACCTCCATCTAAAATCCACCACTCATTCTCGTACCAAAATACAGCTTCCTGTAACAGAGCTTTTCTTCTCTTTTCGTTTCGTTTCCGCAACGAGATTGGGGGCACGTTCGTTCTCGTTTATTTCGCGCTTAATACCCCCGGCGGTGCTACTGTATTTTTGGAAATTGTCCGCCCCGAATTTTACTAGTTTACTCGTCGCTATTTTTGGCTTGATTTACTGAACGAGAAGAAAAATCAAATTTGTAAAATATTAACGGATATCTGCTTCGTGAAAAAGAAACTCTGTTTGCGTTTGCGAAAAAATACAAATTTCCCATTCTCGAATATCGCGATTGTACTGCATTTTTCGAGAAATCGAATATCGCTCCGAAATATACTCTCGGCTCGTCATTTCAGCTTCAAAATGTTGTTGAAACAACGTCGAAATTTTGTTGAACACGATAAACTGAATGTTTTTGGTCAATTTCAAAATTTTCGTAATTTTGACGATATTTTTGATTCCTGGCGGAACCGTCAGCTGAATTTTGGATCGGACGACAAAAATTTACTTTTCGAAGATTTCAAGAAAAAAGTTTAGTTGAAAATATCGATCATTCCCAACAAAATGTTCTTTTCGGTGAATTTTTGCATTCGTTACTGAGATTGACTTTGTTTTCATGAATCTTTATTGAATTACTGCGAAATCACCGAAGGGATGACTCGTTAACGTTTTTTGCTTCGAATCACGATGTAGTTTTTAAAAAGAAAATGAACGAGCTGGGATAAGCCAGGATGGCAACAAGAAAGTTTGAAAGCACCCGGGGTATCGACCACTGGCTACTATCGAGACAAGTAGTGTACACATATACACACCATTACCAAGAGCCAGGTAAGAAAGACGGAAGAAAAAAAGAAATACATCGTAATAGACCGAGCGAGAGGTACGAGTTGCGATGCAACGTGAAAAAGGAAGAAAAGACAAAGTAATAAAGTTGATGGGGAAAAAGTATAAAGGAGGACAGCTAATGAAATGGAAAAGTTTTGTGCACAAGGATAGAGTTTCAGCTGCCCCTCGCGCAGGCTGCACCGCCCAGCCAGTCACAAAGATAGACCGAGAGAGAAACAGCACGGTAATGGCCGGTAAACGAATTAAAGAACCAAGAATCCTCACCAAAGAGAAATGGGCAAAGAACTTGTAACGAAAGGTATTGCTGTCTCATTCGCTTCATGAAACATGCCTCGTTGCAGTGTTTTTATTACGCGTCTTCCGTTATACTCGTATTAGCAACTTTTGCCGCCACTGCTTTCACTCCTCCTTCTTGCTTGTCGACCTGCTGGACAGTTTGATCTCCTTGATGCACCTGAATCATTTTTGTACAATTACGACGTTGGCAAAGCTAAAAAATAAATAAGGAATAAGATTTTCTCATTATTTCGAGCTGCTTCATATCGTTTTGTTATTTTTTATAAAAACTGGAGCTTTAAGAGTTTTAGTCTCAAAAATCGCTTCCACATCGAGCCAAGGGGCTGTTCATTTTTGAAGTCACTGTGTCACTGGTGGATGCAATCATGCTGGAAATCATTTGAAATCGGCTGAAGTCGAGTGAAATCAAATAAATGTGATTTCGTTGATTTCACATGATTTCGAAAGAAATCATGTTAAATCATATGCAATGAGTGAATTCACATGCAATCACAACATAAGCAAATGGATGGCAAAAGGGATCATCCAGTCGCTTTTGAGGGGAAAATACCAAAAACTATTGATGAAGAGGAGACGTACGCGAGAGATGTTTCAAAGGAAATATTGGATCAGAACGAAGACTTGTAGCTTTGTTACGGTCCTAATCACAAAAAAACCGGAAAAATTTCAATTTAATATTAGGGAGCGCGTGATGATATTGAAATTGCTCTTGAAATCACGTTGAAATCACGGTGTCATACATGAAATCGTGAAATCACTAAAATATTCTCATGAAATCATTTGAAATTAATGATTGCAAGAAATTATCAAAAATTGTCTGGAAATCATGTGAAATCAGCAATCACTGGGTCACAATTTTGGTAGTGAATGGCCCCTCGCATCGAGCGATTCAGAAAAATCTCCCGAATTCCTTCTGGCCTGATATTCATTAGTATTTTTTCGAAACTGTGAAAGTTGCGTTCATCGAAAAGCAACTGTCCGCAACGATTCATCCATGTCATTCTATCCTTTGAATAAAATCGACGGTAACCAATTCTAATGAAGAAAATATCTGTCGCAGTGCGCGGAGAAGTGGGATCGATGATCTATTATAGTTTCGAGTACGTAACGAGGAGTGCTGGCAAAGTTTATCATTTTCAGATCTATCAAGAAGGGATAAAAATAATGCATCTGTCAGAACATGGATGGGGTTTCATGCATGGACTCGCTGTGTGGCACCGAACGAGCAAGAGTAATGGTCGCGATTTTCAATGGGAAAAGGGATTCCGAATCGAAAGCGTACAATTAGGTGGTTTAAACTGGATACGTGCTTAATTGATATATCGTGCGATGGAACACGATCCTGCTCCGAATGCTATATCAATCTCGACGAGTCGAAACTGTCTTTGGGGAACCACGAGCGGGCTGGCAGACCATATAACAATATCCGCGAAGTATGGAGTGTGATTTAATTTGGTGTTGCGCGTACATAGTCGTCGTCGAAGCTTCGTAACGGGATGCTCAGAGATTCTCCATCGTCGTACTTCAATTTGGGCATCCCTTTTGGGCCCCGAATGGGAAAATGCCACACTCCAACGGATTACAGGATCGAGCTTAGTTCAATTACTCTGAGCTATCGTCCTGGCACATTGCACACATTGATAATATTAATTAACCGGGCGATTATCTGGGAGAGCTTCGGCCAGCAGGTTCCTCACTCTCATTTTCTCGTTATATCACGAGTATACACACTCGGACATGTAAATTTCATTCGCCCGGTTCGTTGCCGTGCTCGGATTCAACCTCCTGGTCAACGTGTGTGATCCAATCTCAACGATCGTCACGTTCGCACGACAAACGTTCCAGGATTCTCTACTCTTCTTCATCCTCCCCGCCTTCGTGCACTCTCAACGCTGGTTCAATATTCTGAAAATTAAACATTTGATTGATTATCCGCTCGTTCCTGCTCAGCAACTACCTTGTTTCATCTCATCTTTTACATACGCCCACGCGCATACGTGCGCGTCATCCCAGCTCTCGTTATAATTCCAAAGAAATTGAATATTTGCGTTGCAAATTGCAATTTTACTGCTTCCCTCTCAATTCACACGCTCATGTATGCGCTTCTGATTCAACTATTGTATGGCTGCGCCAATGCAAACCGCTACCCAATTTTTCACTCGCATGCCAAACGATTTTTCTAGGTTTTCGTCGTTTCTGTGTTGCTCAGCCATTTTTTTTGGCAGAGTTTATTCGTTTTTATCGAGATACGAGTTTTATGGAATTCACTCAAGCTCCGTAGAATTTTTCGAGTTTTATATTTCCATTACTAGCAAAAAACCTATGGAGCCAATCAAATTTTGTAGGGATTCCTTCGGCGTTTTAAATTACATTCGGCTTCATTAATGAAACTAATTGGTTGACTGGATGAAACGCATTTCGGGGAATCTTCCGATCGTTCGCGGCCAATTATATTTTTTGATTATCCATTCTGTATTTTTGATTCGTCGGGTCAAATGAACTTTACCCAGTGAATTACGAAATGTCGTTTTGACGCGGAAAAAGGTTCAGTAACGCAGCAAACGATTTTTGTGACTGTGACATTCCGTAGCAGATGGTATTTTACGCGTTTTATTGCAGTTCAAGTCCAAACGGAAACGCGTGAGCTTTACGTCAGGATTCGGAGAAATTCGAGTCTTTTCCGTTGAATTATTTTGGTTGAAGGATGTAGTTTCGATCGAACGAAGTGAACGGTGAGACGAGAACAAGTCCACGCGATGGTGAAATAAACGATGAGGCAAAGATGCCAGAGCGAGGGAGACTCTTGCGTTGGGGAATGTGCGCGGAAAAGGGTGGCGGAGAACCTCAGAAGGGCTCGCGGAGGCAAGCTAGAGGAAAAGAAAAGGCGAAGGTGATGGTAAACGCGGAGAATAGTTGTGGCGGGTGAAGGAGCCCGTAAAAGGTGGAGAATCTCCCTCTGACCACCCCCAAAAAGCGGCGAAGAGAAAGGGCATACCTTTCTAGAAGTCGGGCCCTTCTCCGCTTCTCTCTGGATCGTTGCAAATTGTACACGCTCGGTCTGAGAAACGCTCGGAATCTCATTTGACGTTGAGCTCGTATTTCGTGGGGGCGTACCGGCTTTCTTCTCTCTTTCTCTATTTTCACCTATTCCTTCGCAAATAACACGTACACTCAAGCGTATACGCGAATTCACGCTTTTTCCTTCCATACCGTAATACCTCCGGAATGAGCTCAGGATGGAAGAACACACACTATATTGGCAGAAAAGCTCGAAAATTCGTCTCGTATAGCGGGTGGCTGAGTCTTTCTTCTTCTTTTTTCTTCCCTCATCCTATCGCGTTCTATCTCGTTATATACGATATCAATGGCTCGAACCTTGAATCGTTTCGCACGTGTGTACATATATGAAGAATTCCCCTTTGCCCTAAACGGATTTCATCCATGATTTTTCCATCGTTTACACACGAAACCAAAAGTCGTGGTAATTTTCTTTCGTCCTCGTCTTATGGGGCTGCTGTACCATAAATGGATTGTGATCTTTATCGATATTGTACAGAATTCTGATAGTTTTTACTGTGTATGTGAAAATACAGAGACGAGAGTCAGGGAGATAATTATTCAGCATCTTCATGCCATTTTGAGATGACGAGGTAATTTCGAATTCATAAATCCAGCGATCAATGAAGTCTGATTATCGGTTTTTTTCTCTTCCAATTAAAAGCGAGCCGCGCAGAGACAGTTTGCGAGTGACTCTTTGATTTTCTTCCATATTTCGTAGCCTGCTCAGTTTTTATTTTTGACTGGTGCTCGTTATTCTTAGCGAACTCTCGCAACTGTCGACGGAATTTCTCACCGTGTGACCGAGCCGACTGCGATCTTGATTTTTTTTTCGCCGTGCTACTCTCTATCATCTCATCTGGTTTACTCCCCACAGCGTTGTTTCTAGCTCCGAGTCATTCCACTGGAATAACGAGAAATTAATCCGGCGTTCAACGAATGGATGAGTCCCCGTGACCTGCAGAGGTCGCGCAAGCGTGATATTGCCACCAGGAGAAATGGCGAACATGCCGCGAACGGTTTAATTGAGAAATCGGATATGGTCAAGACGATATAACGATAACGAGAGATGCGATGAGAGGGTGGCGAAAAATGACATATCTTTAGCGATTCCAACTAAAAACTTATTCCGAGGGGCCATTCACTACTAAAATTGTGACACAGTGATTGCTGATTTCACATGATTTCAAGACAATTTTTGATAATTTTTTGAAATCATTAATTTGAAGTGATTTCATGAGAATATTTTAGTGATTTCACGATTTCATGTATGACACCGTGATTTCAACGTTATTTCAAGAGCAATTTCAATATCATCGCGCGCTCCCCAATATTATAAATTGAAATTTTTCCGGTTTTTTGTGATAAGGACCGTGACAAAGCTACAAGTCTTCGTTCTGATCCAATATTTCCTTTCAAACATCTCTCGCGTACGTCTCCTCTTCATTAATAGTTTTTGGTGTTTTCCACTCAAAAGCGACTGGATGATCCCTTTTGCCATCCATTTGCTTATGTTGTGATTGCATGTGAATTCACTGATTGCATATGACTTAACATGATTTATGATTTCTTCCGAAATCATGTGAAATCAACGAAATCACATTTATTTGATTTCACTCGACTTCAGCCGATTTCAAATGATTTCCAGCATGATTTCATCCACCAGTGACACAGAGACTTCAAAAATGAACAGCCCCTCGACTTATTCACTAAAACATAAGTTATTCGTCTCCCTCGAGCACGTCCAAAGTTCAAGTATATTTATTCGTGTTACAGTGACAACGAGCAAGAGATTACATCTTAACCGTGCATATTAAATATCAATATGAAGCTGAACGTTGCTGATCAGCTTAGCAGGTTGCTTAGTGTCAAAAAAATGAAAGGTTCGAAAAGCAGAGGGTTGTTAAGCCACCGGGGTCGTTAGTAGGCCCGAGGGTCGGGATGAAATATCGAAGGGATAGGGAGAAGCGAGGTTGTCGTTGGAAAAGTACACTTTAACGGAACAATGAGGGAACAGAGGATAATCTGATCGAAGATTGATGGAAGGAGGGTGGCAGAGGGTGCAGGGAGTTGTGAAGGTGATTTTAGAGAAGGCCCTTAAACGTCAGCAACACTATACGGGCGTCACTCGTGGTTACGATCATATTAGGTTTATAGGAAGTGTCAGTGCAGTGCACGCATGAGAGTGAATCGGCCTGAAGGTGCACACAATGAGGCTTCGCTCGATCATTAAACGCGTTCGCCTGTGCGAAGCAGAGCAGGAGTCGTCCATGTTCTTCGTTGCTCCCTGCAGGCTTGATTTTCCAACGATCCTCAGCACCAATACCCTTTGACCCCGACCCCATCAGCCAACCAAGAAACAACCTGCAGGCTTTTCGTTTTTCCGTATACACTGCAGTTACTCGCAGGTCTCCGGTGTTATGGTCCATGGCTTCGTTGTGGGCGAAAGAGCACATCAAGTGTGCCAAGTCCAACACAATACAGGACCTAAAAGTATCCTACTATCTTGCTTTCCCACACCCTCTTTCCTCTTTACCTACATATGTATGTGTACGTGTTAATTTAATAAGCTAATTTGGAGCTGCTCCAACTTTCTGCGGTTTCCAACCGACTCTGTCTCCTATCTCTCTTACACTCCACACCACTGGCTTTCAACCCCCAACTTTTCCGCCTGCTTTTCATACCAGTTCCCAGCCAAATTTAACTCCTAACAGTCCAACAGACGCGCGAATAATTAATTAATTATCGGCTACTCTGCTAAGCCGGTTAAACATTTGCCGCCACTATATTTTACGGATATGAAAAATTCAGTTAGGCAATTATATTTTATACGCCAGTCCGTAAACACTCGCTTCGTTAAAATTGCTAAATTGCTCATATATATGAGTGCTGTGTGTCATTTATCCCGATTAACAGGAAACCTTAAACCGCTTGCGACGTTGCGGATCATCGGAAGCTGCATTCACCAAAATATCTCTGTACTAATTATAAATTGTATTTTATAGAGTGACGCTGACCAAATGAAAATCAAGGATAAAATGACAAAAAAATGCAACCTAGAAAAAACAATTTTTCATTTTTTGCATAATTCTTTTACTGAATTCGATCAGGTCGCTTCATTTTTTCAAATGGATCTTTTTTTCCATTCAAACTCTTGCATCGATCGTTCCATCCCATGTCAAGATCGGTCGAATGAATTGGTTTAAGCCGGAAATAGTTTTCGAATAGACGGAAAACGTCCCACCCCTTTTTCTGGATAATTACATCAAAATTTACTATGTTATTATAGTTCCCTGGTACCAAGTCGTCCCTCTGAGAAATATGAGCAAAAACATAGTAATTTTTCATTCTTTTTCTATATCGAAATCGCGGAAATTCCGACATTTTTCGCCCTTTTTCAGATGAAAAAGAAACGACGTAGTAATTTTTGATGTAATATTCTCTCAGTGTAGGAGTTTTTTTTTGTTTTTTGTAATTCGGCGAAGTGAACTCATGTGCTCCAAGTTGGTAAATGATACAGATTACCACATGTTCTTCGACGCTGAACGTGTTAAGCGTTAAGACATTGTATATACATAGAGAATGGTATTGAACGGGGAAGAGGATGTGCGGTGAGGGTTACTTGCCGAGATCGGTTGTAAGAGGATCGGATTATACTGGTGGAGGGTGAGCGAGGCAGTGAGAGAGAGAGAGAGTCTGGTTCGTCTAAGCCGTGTACCAAAACTGCGTATACGTTTCTCCTCGCCCTCTTTGGTTGTGTGCGTTGGTCCACTCAAGCGACTCGACATAGTACGTATACGTGTACATAAATATATTCGCTATTGTGTCTGTGTATGCAGACTACTTAACACCGAAGGTGAACCGAAGCCAGTCCGAATACAAGAGGCGTGTGTGGCCTCGTAAGATTCTCTCTGGGGAAACCAGAGAACAACGCTTTCGTGGGGTTTGGCCGACTATACTAGCGCTTCTACTACTAGAAGGCAGACCTATGGTAGTCTGATCTTTAAGGCACTATGCTTATATGCTTGTGGTTATCAATGCATACATGTATATAGAATCCACTGTACATAAAGACGTTGGAGCAGCCGTAGCGGTTACCAGGCAATTTGGTATCTTGGTCAAACTGACCCATGGCCTTTCCACATCCAAAGTCCATACACGAATCGCTAACCAAAACTTGACCGTTATTCCTCTTTTCAGCTGTGCTCGTCTGGCGGATTAGATCGATAACTTTGCAAAGACTCAAAGATTCAAGAATCATAATGGCCGTTACGTACGCGAATCATTTTTACGGGACGCAGGTTTAAAATGGTAGAAAATTGAAGTGATGGAATTTGGGGTCGTTCAACATTTTTCACTCGCCATGAAATTCATAACTTTCAATCCGATATTTCGCTTTCAACGAGTGGAGTTTTGTTGCTGTAATCTTATTATTAATCAAAACAATTATTAAGCCACGATTAGGAAATCGGTGGAGATTAATCATGGTGTCATGTTCAACACACTATTTTAGGGGGAAGTTTATAGCGTGAGCATCAATTCAACAACCTTCCCTGAGATCTGAGAAAATGGGGGTATAAATAGGAGACTGTTAAGGCCATGTAATACATTATCATGTTCATATACACGGTGGGGGGTGAGAATTAAGCATTCACGCAACAGGGTGTCACAGGAAGCGACAGCAGCAACACGTAACCATCGCATTAATCATTGGTCTTTGAAGAATAATCGACGATAACGATCAATTCGCTGTTACTATTTTCATTTCGGTTTCTTTTTTTATCTCGTTTTATTTTGCATTATTATTATTTTTCGTCAACGTAGTTTTTTCCTTACAAAAACAGGCTTATCGTTGGGCACAAGGAACAGGCGAACGTACGGAACAGGAAAATTGATGACTTTAGCGAAGGCTTCATCCGTGCTGATTATCGCGTTGAACACGTCAACCAAATCGTTCAAAGTACAGCAGGTTGAAAAAAAGGAAATGAGATTGTTAGATATTCCTTTACGAACCTTCATTTCGATCCTTCAGCTTTGCTAATGACGAATGTTGCAAAACAATTGCCAACTTTGTTCATTCCTCTATTACGAGTTTCGTTCATTCTTCCTAATTCATTATCATATCTCTTAGTTGAACCCAATTGTGCACTGTCTCTATTAGAATAACTAGACCCTCATATTCTGGAAAAAGGAACACTCTGCTTTCCATACACCTGGATTATGCACACCTGACCCCCTTAATGAGTGTTTGCTATTCGAAAGAGATGTTTTCTCGTATAGCTTCGGGCTTCGTTATATCAGACACCAACGTCCGGGGACTCTCGACTTCGTGGCATAACGAACGATGCGGTTTACATATACCCACGACCTACCCTGTCCTTTCGCATTCGTACGCGTTCCTCAAGCTTCCGACAACTTTGCATTCTGAAGCAGTATCACCCGGAGCTACCTGCAGTTTCCACTGCAACATCTTCTTGCTATGCTAATCCGAACTCTGGTACACGTTGTTTACTTCGTTTTGTGGTACCTGTTGTCCCTCAAATTGCATTAAAGCTTAAAGAGACTGCTGCGTGTAGATCATAGAACTTTAGGAAGCTCATGCAGTCTTTGTTCATTTTTTAGCTCCAACATCTGGTTCGTGGTCTTTGAATTTTGGTCACTTGCTCGATTCGTGAGCAACTGGGATCGGTTCGTGGCTGTTGCTCAACAACAAACAAGGATCTTAGACGGTTAGGACGTCGAGAATGATATAATTATCGATAAGCAGGATATACAATAGTGTTGCCAACACCAGTCGGCAATGCTGGAGCAGGGAGCAGTGATTATTGAATGACTGCGTTGTACGCGGACTCTCATACGTTAAGCTGGATTATTCAACGTGAATTTTGCCAAAGTCGAATAGGCCATTGGCAACTCTGCAGCGCTACTATCTCACTCTCTGTGTAACCATGAAATGGCGGAGAGGGTTGGAGAACGACAGAGATTTTCTTGCTCTATCTCTCTTAGTGCGGAGAGCGGCGGTCCATGCCAACTTGGCGCTGCCATCGATCTCACCCGTTTCACCCAGTGTCAAGGTAAACCACCATTTCGCGTTGTTACGCTCTGATAACACTAATCTGTAGTTACTGGTGGGCCTCGATAGCGAGAAGGGCATAGCGCGAGCTATCGTATATCCGTGAATCTATAGGCTCTTATATAAGGATATGTTTGTCCGTGTTGCTGTGCACATGCGATACTTTGTATTGGTTCCGAGTATTTCCATTGGTGATGTGTATGTACATGGAAGGCAGTAGTCGGGAGGATATTGCGAGGATGTCAATGTGTGGTAGGGAAGAGAGAACGTCGAGGTAACATTATCGATAAATCGGCAAAGGTTTCATCATTCTCGTTTCCTGCTGCTCTCTATACCTTTCAGCGCGCAACTCTCGAAATTGTGGATCGAGTGAACGATCTGATCGAGAACCATTCTCGGTCTGCTTCATATATAGTGTCATTTTGGTCGGCACGTATAGCATCAACATTGTCTATTTCGGGGTAATGTCCCCGCCGTAAACCTCCGGTGGAACAGATGCGTGTGGTTACGTTTGAGAACCGGTGTAGCCAGTCTCGAATACCCATTCCATTTCAAGCTAATGTTTCGTAGCTCGCGCATCAAGCCACCGAGGGCCTGTTGAGAATGGAGCAAGGTATACCTCCGGTTAACCACCATGTATCGCGTAAAATGTGTCCTCGTACGAGGTCTCTCGCATTACCACAAGAGAGCCTAGGTTTCCTAGCGGTAAGCAGAGGGCCCCATTCCGATCGACAAAATAACCATTTATTGCGTTGGTTCAAACACCTCTCTCTCTCTCTCTCTCTCTCTCCCGCCCTCTGTCTCGCGTTGTCCTTGTAATATACATCGTTTCGAAGGTAGACTCGTTTCACGCACATTATCGTCGCAAATTCACCAGTTTCCCAAACTTTAGTTGTGCGGTTTGCCGTATATTACACTCCAATGGGTTTGACCATTGAGCTTCCTAAATCGCTGGAGCAGGTCAACGGTCACACGATGGTTTGCGTTCGAATAAATGAGGGGTGTCCGACAATCACGCGCGTTCAATACACAGCCTTCTGGGCACACTGGAGTTTTACCGGAAGCCTCTCTGGTTCCCTCTGAACCCACCGGGATATTCATATCCTGGCCACTTTAGTGGTAGGCTGTGTGCCAGGAACGCGAACCCCCTGCAGCTGCAATGACATCATTCACCTCTTTTTTCTCTCTCCCTCTCTGGAAGGAAAAAATGATTACCAAGCGCGTGATTGGCAGGGAAACGATGATAATTGCCTTGAGCAACATGATTCCTTCTTTGAAATTGCATGACTATGATTATCGCTCGAAAATTGTTACTCGTTCTTGGAAAAGAACAACTGCAAAATACTCTTTTTTAAAAAAACGCAATCATCGTGTCAGTCAATTTGCTGCGTTTCTAAGGAAATAGAAAATACTGATTCGCTATTTTCTTGAATATTTCGAGTTACACACGTTTTTATGATGCAGTTTTTTGTACCTGCGGATAATTGTTGTACGGGGATCGATAATGACGTTATTTCACGTTGATTTTTATTTTCGTCGAAAGCACATCGTATCCTCCAATTACTACATTCGAGAACATGGATATACGGTTAGAGCCGAAGAAATGGTGCAGCTGGCTAGTGCTGGAGACTTTGACCATTTCAGCAGCAGTAGCCAAAGCTCCGTATAATACGATCTCACTTCTTTACAAACTAGGTTCGCTCTCCGCTGCTACTAGCTGCTCACAAAGTGGACCTAGAATTTGACCCGTTGTACCATGTTCCGTCTCTCTCGCTATCAACTATCCCCAAAGTCGAAAAGTCGAGAAAAGTTTAGACTTTTCATCCTTTGCCTTTTCGCAGCTGTATATAGCGCGACCTTACACGCCACGCTTCTTTCGCCCAGGTTTTATTCCCGCGGGAAAGGTGTGTAGTTTCTCTTTCCCGAGGCAACGTGCCCGCTCTCGCTCCGGAGGAACGATCGTGTCCCGGGAAAACGTGAACTTTTCTTCGGTATTCACAGACCTCCTGCAGGATACACAGGGCCCAGGCCCTACGATCGTTCCCTCCATATCCAGAAGATTTCCTCGACAACGTTGCTTTCCTCCACTTTGCCAAAAAGTTAACAACCAAAGGGGGGGAACTGGGAAAACAAAATTTAGTACTAAATTATTCGTTTTCCTTTTTATTCCACGATCCCACGAAAACACAATCGATGAGAATGTTAGAATGAGAAACGAACAAAAATCGTTTATTATTATATTGATTCATCCTCGGCATCATCCGTTCAGTTCGCCCTGAGTTGAACGATCAAAATTTCTTTGGCATATAATCAAAATACTGTTACCGCGTGGGTGGTTGGTTTTTTTTCTCCCCCACTAAGATCGTAAATCCCATTTCCATCAAAATTAATGTTCGAGTTACCGCTGAATATCCAGCATCACAGAGTCACATAAAAAAAATGCAAACAGCCCGTTAGCGTCGATATAAAATTTGACCAATTCGTGTATATGATGAAAAGAAGCGTTGTAAAAAAAAAAAAAAAAGACATAATGCAATTGTCTCGTCTCGTATAGATCCGGTGAATCCTGAAGTTATTTTTACAACGACCATCGGATCGTACCATGAGGGTAAATGTTCATGAAAATTTATCGATTGCGCTGCGATCTTGATTGCGCTCGAACTAGCCACGAATAAACGTAGTTTCACGGTGCACTCGCGTTCAAGAAAGAACGAGACAAGAGGGAAAAGGCGAGTTATGGAGTTTAAAATAAAGTCGTGAAATGATGGAATCGTTTCAACAGACTGGCATGTCGTGCTCATAAATCTAAGATACTTCGAAGTTTATAACGTGACTCGATTGTCGAATTCCGAGTTTGCTGTGCGTCCGATATATAAAACGAAGGAAACAATAATTGATGGATTATTCAGAGTCACGCGATTGCTCTAAATTTCAATAATAGCAAAAACCCTATCCGGTCGTGTTACAGACCCGAAAACCGAAATTATGCAAACCCACGAGACCGACCAACATTTCAATTCATTCAGAGACAAATTACTTTTGCAATTTTTTACCGAAGCTCTAGCTGTTCCGTTGAAGAACGCTTGATAACTATGAAAGCAAAAATCATCGAGAAAATTTCGCGATTAACGATTTCTACATCATTTTATTCAACAACGAGTACAAATTTGTACGTCATTTATTAAAATCTCGGCGTAGCAATTAGCGACGGAGTTAAATCCAATTAAAATCTAATTAATAAACTGACGCGATTTTGTTTGATCGTGATTTGCGAACATCGCTCAAAAAAAAAAAAATGTGGCGTTGAGTTATTTATGTCAAGAGTACTTTGGCATGAGTTCGATTTATTAACGATGCACTTAGTTTTTTCAAATAATATTAAACACGAATTTGTCAGGGAAGATCGTGTTTGATAAATAATTGAAGATTCGTTCATTTCGCTCGTTAATTTTAATCGTTTTTCAATTTTTTTTTCGTGACTCTTGAATTTGCTTGGTTTTTAATCGATTGAACGATAAGCATGGAATAACCGGTCACGAGAGTCTAACCAGCTAGAGCTGAAAGTTGGAAGTAGGTGTTTGTACTTATACGAGAGACTTTGGTGTATCCGGGTTGGGTTTATATTCGAAGGGGGTAAGCAGCTATAACGTTGCTAGCCTCTGAAAAGCCCTGCTTCGAGTCGTACTGCATAACGGAACGTTAAAACACGCCGGATCCTATTAAATATAATTGTTAAAGTTCTTGGGAGCGGATTGAGCGGGGCTTTCTGCAGCGAGATGCGGACGTAGTTGTTTGAGAATGCATCCAGAGATGGAGAGGTCGCTCGGATGGGTTACGACAGTTTCGTTGAATTACCTTATCGCAGTGGGACTCGGCGATGCTCTTTTCCTCTCGGTCTTTCTTCCTCCCTTATATTCTCATTTCCTGCGATGCCTCTCCCCGAGTCTCAACGCATCCGCGTCTCTAGAGTCAACCATTGCTGTGTGGACATAACTCATACACAGCTCCATTTCGAGCAATAGTAATCCCTCGAAAAGTTTTCCAGGCCTCGCTAAATAAGCAGCATATTAAGAAATTCAAGAGATCATAAAATTCAGGCGAAAAATCAGCACAAAATGCATTAGTTTTTCAATCTTTTTCCAACGCAGTTCGAACTACTTTTCCTTTGTTACGTCATCCTATAATCTTTCCCTATTTTTCCACCATTTCACCCTACCTCATTTAACTATATTAAAAACGTCCCCCAACGCACTGAGGAAGAGTCTCCCCTATCCACCCCCAAGACTATCCCTCCATATCGGACTACGCCGCGTATTCTCGATTCATCTCCAAGAAAGTCAACCCTTCTCCGCACCACCGAGAGAACATCTGATTTACGCCACAAGACCATCACCAAATATTAGATGCACCGACCATCGACGCCGCCAAGTCGGCGTGACGAACGGGAAAAGAATTTAATAAACTACAAAACATATGGACAAGGACACCACCAGGCAATATTTCCAAGAAGAACTTCACCCTTATGAACAATAAAACTTCAATTGGATCACCAACGAACTACACCAGAGGCCAAGGCCAAGCCTCCCTCAACTACCCCTCTTGCACTCTGAAGAACCAGAGGGACACGTCATCCAAATCTGGAGAGGGATAACCCTACCCTGACCACAGGATCCAAAATATATAAACCGGGGAAACTCCCTGGAGCAACGCAGTTCGCCACAGTTCTTCACACGCAGTTCTTCATACGCAGTTCTTCGAAGTCAGTTCGCCACAGTTCTTCATACGCAGTTCTTCACAGTCAGTCACAGTCTTCGCAGTTCTTCGAAGTCAGTCAGACTCAGTTCTTCACAGTCAGTCACAGTCTTCGCAGTTCTTCGAAGTCAGTCAGACTCAGTTCTTCACAGTCTGTCAACGAAAGTCAATCAGCCACAGTTCTTCAGCATCACAGCCTCATAGTCAGTCAACGAGAGTCGGCACAGTCAGACGTCAAAGTCAAAAATCACAGTTCAGTCAAGTTCAGTCCAGTGCAGTCGTTCAATCGAAGTCCAGAAGTCTAGTTCGGTATCAACGGTCCAGTACCACAGTTCGTCTCCGTCAATCGTCGAAGTTGAAGTCCAACAGTCTAAGTCTAACAGTCAAGACAGTCAGTGAGTCTTCAGCCAAATCCCAAGTCTAAAGTCGTGCCACATCAAGATCATACCCCTGTTCATCGAAACACAGTTCGACTACCCAGTGCTACGAACCACAGTGAACTATAACGATACCGATTTCGAACACTTAATATCCATTGACCAAACTAAACTTTCTATATATTCGTATTAACGTTAATAATCTCGAATCTCGCGCTTATTCAAATCTTTAAGCTTTTACGAGGAATTGTACCATCCTCACTTGATGTTGTAACTCAGTGTAAACCAAAAGGTTAAATATATTTACTCTTCGTGTTCGTATTGCAATCCTATACGAGAACTTATTTACTAATAAATCCACCACGCCTGCTTACGGAGGAAATCAGGAGAAATACTCCACAACTCTACTAATAAACAGTGAGTATCACTTTTCTACTCCTCATCAATAAAAGAATAGTTCTACGGCGTCCTATTCCAACCCCCATATCAAAGACGCGACCCCCGTCCCAGAGTAAAGGACTTAATTGCCCTGACTCGAAAGAGGGGTCACCACCGTGTTACGTCTCTCCCAAAGCTCGGCTAACTCACCGGGACGTAACACCTTTATTTTTCATTTCCTTTCAATTTTTCCGCCAGTCTGCAAATCCCTACACTTTACTGCGAGAAATAGTTATTTTTATTATCGTGAACGAAATTTAATTGACGATCGCAGTGACGAAATCGTTGCTCGCTACTTATTCCACGATTTTTGCGATGAAAGACGTCGCGATCATGTTGATGTGTTTTCCAGACAGTCTCGTTCCAACTGCGTGTGCAGAAAAGAACTCGGCGACAATCGAGATATCGCGGCTAATACGTGCTCGAAGAAAATCATATCTCACGAGCACATACCAAAGTCTTAACAAACCCAACGTCGTACAGGGAGGAAGAAGCTTTACCCATTTTACGTGATGTTCCAGCCTCAGTGAGGTTCGCTACTCGGATTCTGTAGCAGCAAGTATATCCTCAAATGGTGGAACCTGAACATTCGTATGAGAAAGCGAGGGTTGGGCAGAGACACAAAGAAAAATGTTCACGTGAAAAAGAGTATGTGTAGCGTGAGATATAGGGTGAACGTGAGCTCGCAGAAATAGTGAGAAACTCACGAGAAAATGAGAGAGAGCGGAATGACGAAAGCGTAGTCCAGGGACTAGAGATCGGGAAAAAACGTTCGAAAAGTTGAATAACAAAAAGAAAAAGACAAAGTCAAATCAACGACGAAAAAACACCCGGAACCTCGGTACATAATTGCACATTAAATGACAAAAATGGAAAAACTTAAGCCGGAGAAAAAAGCCAATAATCAAAAACAATAGACTCTGTAGAAGTTGCCACGATCGTCAGATGCAACGAGTGCAAGAAAAGTGCAGTACGATGATGACACGTAGCGTGCGAATCTGCTAAACTTTTTCCATCATCGATTCACCTCGGTCACTCGGGACTACTCGTGTCTCTATGATGGGGGCGCCATGTGTAACGGAAGAGGCCACTCGATTCTCTGCTGTTTCACAATCGCGCAGCTAATACTGCATCATCTTCTTTCTTCCCGTTGCATTCCTCGGTCTAGACTCTCGCTTTAAACAACCCGAGTGAGCGTCACTCGAGCCTGCTGAAGAGCGATAACGATCGATGCATCATTGAGTTTGCAAAAATGATGTGTCGGTCGATTCTTGATATAGTTTCATTTGGCAGGAACTTGCGGAGACTTTTCGAGGGAGGCTGAACGAGACAGCGAACTTGATTCAGATTTGCCGAGTCTCGTGCGTCGAGAAAGGTGATTTTTTTTTTTAAATCGAGCTGTGACACTTCTTTCGAGATCTTCTAGAGATGGAAGAGCGTGATCGAACAAGGAGGACTATAAGCAAGAAAAGAAGGCAGTTAGGGTTAGAGGTTTCAAGATAACCGATAAGGTATCAGTGTCTGGATAAGAGTTGGTGAATGGGTCGAAGACCCGGGGCCACCATTGTCGCGGAGAGAATAGAGTGGCTGCGTGAATGCTCAGCAAGGCCATGTCCTCCGGCGATATTAAGCCACATGGACCTTTTGTGAGTGTTTCTGCACCACGTGTCCAACCCTTTTAGAATGAGGCAATTTTCGACACTTTGTATCTTCCACTTAGAGCTCATCGCACGAGGATGAAAATGGCATAAGTTTAAGAGAAATAAAAATGGAGATGAAAACAGAGGACGCGAAATAAGGGAGAATGCAACGTTTTGAGGCGATAAGGAATTGAACAGACGCAGGCAGAAGGAACAGCAGCAAAGTGGAGTTTCACCCTTTCCCCCGATTCTCCGGTTGAGAGACTTTTGTTTGGTGGAAAACCCATGCGCTTTGGGAAATCGTTTCGTTCCAACAGGTTCATGGTATTAAACGCATCTCTTATATACATATATGACCAGCTATTTTGTGACCCTTCGTCCTGGCACTCGTTTCGTCCCTTTTGTTCTTCTTTATTTCGTCTCCACATTCTACAGTTGTCGTTTTCGTGCGTCTCTCTTCCGCTCTATCGCCATTTCTCCTCGTATTCACGTTTCGTTTTCACCGAGGGATTTGCAAGCTCGCGCCACCTTCTTTTGCCAATGCACTCCGCTCCCGCTTCGCCCGCGTGGAGCCTCAGCATGGCTGAGCCGGGCGGTACAGTAACTCAAAAAGGAGCACAGTACGCAGAAGACGAGAATAGCGCCAGAGACATTGACTAAGCGAGAAGGAAAGCGAGGAACGTGTGAAGACAGAAACAGAAGAGAGAAAGGGCGAGAATCGGTTGGCAGAAATGGGGAAAGGTGGTGAAGCAAAATTGGAAAGTGGCGCAGACCTCATATGTAGGTCAGACTCGAATGCGACACTACGTGCTCCGCGAGTCGAGCCAGAGATCAGCCGTCAAAAAAGACACCTCGAAATTCTCATCTCAGCACTATGAACGTACCTACGAATGTCCTACACTTAATCTGTGGCTAATGCACATATCCTGCAGTCTCGTTACATTCTAATTGCAACTGATGACATTGAATAACGATTTTTATGAAGAATAATTCGATGCAAATAAACATTCAGAAAGAAAAAGCATTTCGAGAGGAAATTGTCTCCAGTTCACTTCTCAGGAAACTGCAATATATCTATATGTTGAGAAATGTTCGCTGGTCCATTCCTTATCTCGGTTTGACCTCGATAACGGTTCATACAGATATCAGAAGAGAAAACCAGGATGCTGGTTTGTGAGCACGTTGAAACGTCGATGAGTGTCAGGTCGTTTGTGTAAGTCTCTCGGCAATCGTTTGTTTGCCGATCGTCATGGTTGTTTTCATAGTCTGACGATGGGAACAAAGCTGAGGATTCCGGACACTCGATCCATGTGACAAATTTTTCCTCTTTCCATTCTCTCGCTCTTCGTGCATCCCTTTTGCTCTCTCTCTCTCTCTCTCTCTCTCTCTCTCTCTCTCTCTCTCTCTCTCTCTCTCTCTCTCTCTCGTTCTTGGTCCTTTGTAAATGTACGGGTATGATTCGCTTCGCAGCTATTTAAAAAAACTCACGTGTGCTAGGATTGGCGGGTTGGTCGTGGAGCAGGCCGATCGAAAATTTTTCATTCCTCTGGGTTTGTCGATCGGCCGGAACCGGGGGTCGCGTCGTCACGTTCCATCCTCGTCACCGTCCGTGTATTCCTATTTTTCGGTGGAACGGGCCACCGACGCTATGTTATACCCCGCGCCGGTGCAACTCTCTCTCTCGCTCCCGCCGTTAAATCGTCCGTGACGAACGACAAACGAAAAAAAAGAAAGAGAGAGAAAAAAACGTGAATTCGACGTCGACTGCTACAACCGCATCCAAACGGAGTTTCATACCTCGCCACCATAACGCGCTTCACTTTCCTTTTTGTTCTCTCCACCGACCGAAGGATTTATCTAGCAAATACAAATTTGTGAATGCTAAACGAATAACCTCGCGTACCTTGTCAACAATGCAAATATACTGCACATTCTAAATGAATTTAGTGCGACAAAAGCGAATGAAAAAATACGAATACAAACACCTTCCTCGTATCTCACGATATGAAATATAAAAATTCTCTGCCTATGGGGATTCCATGGGAATTTTCAGCCGCACCAGAAAATTCTCCATTAATTAGAGGATCAAAGGACTCTAAAAAATGTCATCACTTCCTGAAACATTGTTACAAAGCATGGCAAAAAAAAACAAGAAAATGATACTCGCACGTGAAGTCTACGGCCCATTTTTTGCTTCGCGTCTGTGGGTTTTTATTCGAGGCCAGATACGTGGGCGTTTTTTTTTTTCATTACCAGGCTCCACAAAGTGTGCATGGGAGGTTGTACGTTACAGAGGAGAGATCGTGCCGGTTGACTCGATTTTTGTTCACGCGTAATCGATCGGATGAATCGGTATCAATTCTACGCCATGAGAATGTTTTTATAGGATGAGCAGAGGGTTACATTCATATGGCTGGACGTATGTATTGGAATGTATGTGCGTATCGATGTATTTATAAACATATCCGAAAATACGCACGTACGTGACGTAGCAGGTCGTCGAGGGGTTGCGGGTTTTGGCCGCGCATCTCGTATGTTATGCCCCACACGATAAAGCAGTAACTATTGCAGCGCGTATCGTGGTCTCTGGCATGATAGAGCCGTACGAGCATAGAGGCAACTAAACGAGAGCAAGTTGGAGAGTTGCTGGTGCCCGAGAGCTTGGCATGAACGAGGGAGGAGTTGCTCCCATTACGGTGTCCGTATATATTTCTCAATGGATATAGACATAGAAATATTCATATAGATAATACACATATACGTTTAGATGGACAGGGAGACGGTGAGAGAGCGAGAGAGGGTGCGGAATATGGATAGTAGGGTGTAGCAAACGCGTTCGTGCAGTCCGATGAAATTGCGCGTGCGGGGATACCGACCTCAGAATCGCAGCATGTGTAATACGCGACAGCAAATACCGGGTTTTGGTATTCAGCCACGCCTATTCGCCTATTTGGTTAAATTATGTCGTATGGCTATCGAACGATCCGGATGAAACGCAGTAGTACGAGACAACGTGCGAGCAAACCCTGAGGAACAACGGGGAAAGCGCGTATTCTGCAAGCTTTGACTGTTTCACCTTCCATCTCTCTCCTCGTGCCATCTCTCTGTATCATCTCTTTATACGCGTTCATATACATATAGAGGACTTTAGTCGATAATCAGGAAGCTCTTGCTTCCACAACGTGTATATCGAAACATCTATACAGATCTAATTACAGGCTAAAGGGTGTGTTTACTGGCGTGGGAACTGGCTAGTAATGGAGGGATAGTTCTGGTTAGTAGAGCTCGTGATATCCGAGGGGCTTGAAGATACAGTTAACGCAGTGAGAAGCCAATATTGCTATTAAGTCAGTCACGGACCCAGCTTGCTCGTCGATCAACTCACACATGTGTGCCAGCGTGTATCAAACTTCCGTATGGCTTTGTGTGTGTGTATGTATTACGTATTTCTGTATTTGACATCAAAATTCGAATATATGTTTCCATGCACAAGAGGACAGGAAAACGACCTTCTCCATTGATTGCTAGATCGTTAATTGTGTATTATCTCGGGCTTAGCAACCTACGAGTATAATTGAGGATCGACGCACTCTTGACAATGTCTCCTTGCCAAGGTAAAATCGATAACGACCTTAATTGATTACGAAGGAAATTAATATTCTAGATGACAGCTCAAGGGATTCCAGTGATCCCTTAATAGTAGATCGAATGTGTTTGATTATGTATACGCTTTCAGATATTCCATTTCGACTTGTTATCCAGCCGGATGTTGCTCCCAGGTCAGATCTCAGCAATCGTCATTTTCGATAGCCTCGATCTGTAATGATAATCAATTCTGTTGAGGACTGTGGAATCTATTGTGTATCTTGGGTCGAGTTGATTTACTGTCATAGTTCTGGACAGAAATTATAATATTGACGTAATTGGCTTATTTGGCTGCTCATTGTCGTTGGAGTGGAATCCTCATCTTCTTTTTCGGTCCCTCCCCCGCCCATCCTTCCTCTCGCTGAATAACCACTTCGTACTGTCTTTAAACGAACCTCTCGAAGTTCCAGCATCGTACAGTGCTTTACAAACCTCGAGTAGATCTTCGAGGCCCTGTGTACGTTATTCATCAACTGCATTCTTCTTTAGCCAACCGACAGCCCCTCCCTCCACCCTTGTAATCTGTTTACCACCCCCGAGAAAGAGAGACAAACCAGCCCGCGGATTACTAACAACCCAACCGCTGACAAAGCTGTATCTCTCACAAACTCAAGCACTCGAGGCAAAACGTTTATGAATAAGATCGTTTCCCTGGACGGATTTTCCTTCCCTTATTCGCCGTGTGCCGCGTGACTCGGTTCCTCTCTCTTTTTTTTCGCTTTTTATTCAATGTCAGTCATCCAAGCTGAGACACCAGATCCGCTCTTTTGTATCTCGTCCAACTGCCTCGAGCCCCGCCATGCAGAATCGCAAACTCTCCTCTTCATCTACTCGAATTTTATTTTTATTCACATAGAGACAATGCTGCTCTTGACGGCCTCACTATTTGATATTTGCTATGGAAAATACAGAGATTCGGAAAGTGTGGGAAAGGAAATGGTCAATTGACGGGTGTACGCGAGCTCCCTAACAAGAGAAGATCAAAAGTGGCTCGTTGATCGAATCTAAAAAAAAAAACTCATGAAAATATAGCCAAATTTATGCCGAATGTCTTAAGGCTCAGGAAATCTCGACACAGCTCTCGATGACTGCTGCAAAAGAGTTTTTTCTTTTGGTCTCAATAACCGCGAGCAAGAAGGAGAATCCAACATGGCCAACGCCAAAATGACGTCCTCCATTTTCTTTTTTCCTTCCCGTAATCTTCCGTTTCATTCTTTTCGCAACTCTTGCTCTTTGGCCGCCCATGGTTGGCAATTCTTTTTGGTCCTATTCGAGACCTCCTCACCTTCTTCTTATGGGGCGTTGATAAAAAGTTGTCTAATGCCACTGTCAAAGGCAACGCAAGCGACAATGGGATCCAAGAAAAAGAGCAATTTTCGAGTATCCTGAGAAAAGACTGCAAGGCCCAGCATTACAAGCACAGAATTCCTTTTTTTTTATGTTTCGAATGATATCGCCAACTGCTTTCCGGTTGAGTGATATCGCTGACCTTTGTCCTGCGAA
This sequence comes from Diadegma fenestrale, assembly GCA_037043255.1. Classification (NCBI taxonomy): domain Eukaryota; kingdom Metazoa; phylum Arthropoda; class Insecta; order Hymenoptera; family Ichneumonidae; genus Diadegma; species Diadegma fenestrale. Next base: position 13,536,107 of record CM073312.1, read on the forward strand.
ACTAAGACGCTTTTGTACTTCCATATGAAATATTTTCAGTTTCCAATTATCGTTAAGTCCGCATTCTCGTAAATCGATCGTGCTTGGTGTATTAATTGCGATCCAAATGATCTCAGTGAGGTCTGCAGCTCTACTTTTAAATCAATTTCTTTGCAATCGAGATCGAACTCTATTTTGCACCGATGCGGATGCGAAACGTCGAAACTGCGCTCTTCCAGTCATCATTTTTGAAGATCCATGTCTGCCTTCTAATTATAGGCTGACGGTTCGCAATTATTTTGAAAGGAATAACGATGACGATCGAATGAGCACGAAAATGCCCTACACATTTTTTTGACGGATTGTCTGATGAAAAATGATGATTATTTTCTTCTAACAGCCACCCGGATAATTAAGTTGCATTTACAACGCAGAGTTTTCGCTCGGATTATTCCCAGCTGAGTTTTTTGCCACAACCATTGAAGATTATTTGTTCTTTCTTTTATTCCTCGTTCCTTTTATATCCTCTTGGTTCGAGAGCATTCTACCATTGTTTTTACCGTAGTTACATCGGCCATGGTCTTATGGTGTTCCCATTCCCGGTACAGATATACACGACCTGGCACATAAAATTCTAGAGTTCTACTAGCGTTGTTTCTGTTACCGTTTCGCTGAAAACGCGTTACCAACGACCCTCTGCTTTTCCTCGGACTTTCGACCCGTCTTTTTAGCAACGGAACTCGATACCCTTCCCTCAAGAAACGATATAATGTGATTTACTGCAGCATTACCGCGACTGTATTTTCCAACGTCTCTGTGACTCGCGGTTTCCTTTTTCTCTCCCTCTCTCTCTCTCTCTACACGGATAAAAAAGGGCCTGAAAATTAGAAATTTATACTAAACTCCTAAAAATTATGCTTAAAAAAAAAATAAATAAAAAAATATCGAAAAGTATTGAATGGAAGATAAAAATTGTAATTACACTTCAATAATAATGAAGAAATTCAAATTTTAAGTTACGATGTGGCACGTAAACTTATAAAAATAATACATTTTATTCGCCATTTTGTGATTCTTTGTAGAATACAGAAAATATTTTGCCTATGGGATCGAAACTTTCCTGTATTTTACAAAAAGTATACAGTATAAAGAGCGAGGGGCTGCTCATTTTTGAAGTCACTGTGTCACTGGTGGATGAAATGATGCTAGAAATCATTTGAAATCGGCGGAAGTCGAGTGGAATCAAATAAATGTGATTTCTTTGATTTCACATGATTTCATAGAAGTCATATGCGATCAGTGAATTCACATGCAATCACAGCATACGCAAATGGATGGCAAAAGGGATCATCCAGTCGTTTTTGAGTGGAAAACACTAAATAAATAAAAAAATATCGAAAAGTATTGAATGGAAGATAAAAATTGTAATTACACTTCAATAATAATGAAGAAATTCAAATTTTAAGTTACGATGTGGCACGTAAACTTATAAAAATAATAAAGTAAATTGCTCTTGAAATCACGTTGAAATCACGAAGTCCTATATGAAATCGTGAAACCACTAAAATATTCTCATGAAATCACTTGAAATTAATGATTTCAAGAAATTATCAGAAATTGTCTTGAAATCATGTGAAATCAGCAATCACTGTGTCACAATTTTGGTAGTAAATGGCCCCTCGATAAAGAGTCACATTTTACTAATAACTTTGTAATATTTTTCGCTATACCCTGAAGATCTATGATGTAGCCGCCGAATATTTATGCGATGCGTATCGTAATCCATTTGGAAATGGAGCGTGTAATAGTAAAGAGAATAGTTTCAAATGTAATATGCAAGCATTATTTTTTCTGATCCAGCATACAAGACACTCGCGCCTATGCGAGAATTAGTTGCAAATATAATATGAATCCAGCATTTTTACTGCACACGGTATGAAAATCATTTTTTACACTTCCATAACTTCCGTAGATCTGGCGGAACTGGCAGTTGTTACATTCTGGAGCATCGAATTCGAGAATTTGAGGCCGTATTTTTCTCCGTGTATTAGTATCGCGAGTTTTCGGGAATATCCGGAGAAAAATAGACGCGGCCAAGGATAATGTAAAAAAATCGACCGGTGGATTTAAATATTAGAATTTTTGCGGATTTTTATTTTTGCATACAAAATCGATTGATCATTTCCAAAAAAAAAAAAACAGTAATGAGCGATTCCATGGGTATTGGTGAGACGAGGGATCGTACGGATGGTAAGCCGATGTCGAATATTCGTGTCAACGAGTTCAGCTACTCGAAGGCCCGAGAATTCAGTCTTGTTCGTACGTATACACAAATGCAACAAAACAAAATGGCGCAATAGACGTTTTTTAACGATGCCGAGTATTTCGATGTATGCCTTTACAATTCTTATGAGTTTGTGTGCTCGAAGCTCGGGGTGTATACACATTTGGTTGGGTTTTGGAGGTTTATCAGGAGGAGTATTGGTCGAAACGATCGGCAAACCTACGTATAACTCTCGTATCCGAGCGTTTTTATCTGCCTTTCGCCATTGGGGATAATAGCGATCGGACCGAGTGTGTCTGTTTCCCTCTCCTGCGCTTCTCTTTTTTGTTTCCTCCGTTTTCTATTCGCGCCACCCCCTGCTCGCACATCCTCGATATACCAGACTATTTTTCCAACTTTGAACGGTCAACATCGCACATCTATACTCTCCAGCCCGTGTCCAGACATTTTCTTATATATATATTAACACACACATACATATTTATTTAAGCCCTTCGTTTTTGTCCGAATCTGTTCTTCTATTTTCGCTTTATTCTCGCGTTATTTTCTCCGTGTCTGTGTCTACAATAAAATATCGAATTTCGGGGGACACTCGACACTCTTTTGATGCCACGTCGTACACATATATATTTTCATTCGTTTATTTATTTATACGCCTTACGTGTGTGTGTGTTACTTTAATATGTCGACATAAGTTTGGGTGAGGGTCGTGGGGATTTTATCGACGATAAAAGAGGGACATACGGGGCATATCCGGAAAACTTTATCATCTTTATGCTGTGATCTCACACTGGGAAAATAATAGTGCTGCGAGAAAAAATATAGGAGCAGTCAGCTGAGGCGAGTTTAGCGGAAAAGAGGTTCGTTGAAAAGCTATGGAAACGATAAAACTGCGGTAGAGAATAGAGTGGATGAACTATACGGAAGAGGAAAAGCAGAATCAGACTGCACGAAAACGTGTAGCCACCAGAGAATAATGGAGGGTGGAACAGGCTCGCGTTGATGCGACCACTGACCAGGATTTATACGTAATATTTATTTATGTTTACTGTACAAAGCGATTCTAGACGTTTGAATCATTTCATCTGCTTCTTTCGTTTCCATAAAACGCAATTCACTTTTTTTCTCGTTTTGCCAACGAGCTTTCAAGTTTGGTCTCGTCTGGAGCCTTTCGAAGCCTCACAGGGTTCGTTTTTTTAGTGCATCCATCGTTTCTCTCGTAACGCTATCGTTTGCACGATCGATTTTCCGCAATTTCGATATATGAGGAAAAATATTTGGGAAAAAACGTTGATTGCATCTGATACTGACATTTTTATGTTTTATCATTAATAATCGATTTAATGAAGACACGACTGATTGTTTTTTGATTCTTCGTCGAATCGTGGGGTTCGGAAAAATATTTCGGAATTTTTTCAGACCCTGACGTGAATCATGGTCACGAATTTAGTTCACTTCGGCCAATGTTACACTCCGGAGGATGAAAAACGACTTTGCTGCTAATAAAAGTGCTAACTGCGTCGCCAAGTCTTTTGCGGACACCAAACGTCGATAATTTATTATTCCTACCAATACCCCAACGCGTACTTGTCTTTCGAAACGTTTTTTCTCACACGACTCACTATTGAGAAACGCAAAACGTCGGATCCTCAACCATGATCCATTTACTCGCTGGGGCTTATAAAAAATGTCGACCCTTGTCGCTCTCTTGGCACACACGCCGCTTTCCGAGTGATTGACTGAGTGGGACTGAAAAAATGGACACTGTTTGTCTCTCCCTCGTACATTCGAAACACAATTTTTTTTCTTATTTATATTCCAGCCTCACACAAATTCACTCGATGTCTTGATGTTTTTTTCTGAATTTTCTCGCAAAAATGCTCAAAATATGAACAATTTTTTGCAACTCGAAAAGTTGCTTCAAAGTCCCTAGAAAAACAGTCACTTTGAGCGAAAAATCTTCATAAACAGTCGAGAAAATCGATTTGAAATTTAATTGAGTCGAGCCAATGAAAATAAAACAGGGCAGGATAGTTGAATTTATTTTTCGACCGTTTCTCAAAACTCCCGAGTGACATAATTGTCGAGTTTTCTAATTGGTGTCGAAAACGCCGTAGATTTGATAATATTTACATAATTCTATACACATCGATGATTGCATGCCATAAATTCACGTAGATCTTCGCGTAATTGATTTGCAGGGATATCCGGAGAGATGCATGAAGCCTGCTCGGTGCTCTCTCTGTCTCGCTCTCTTGATCTTTCGCTATGGCCGAAAGCACATACATGTATATCCAGCTAAAACGGATGATTGGAATAGCTTGAGTATTGTGCCTTGACGTACCATATCCCTGCGCAACTGATCCTGGTGTGCAACGCATGCGATCCAAGTCAACGCGGTATACTCGAGCATTGTCAGTTTTCAGCATAAATTACGAATTCCACAGATCGGGCTGATGGAAAAAAAATAAAAATAAAAATAAAAAGTCAGAGAGAGATGAAATAATTTTCTGGTGTTTCCAAATGTAAAAATCTGCTGGCATTTCGGAAATAGCCAAAGCGAATGCATTTCCAGAATATTTTTGCCACGGTTCACCATCATTTGGTTTAAATTCATCGATTATACGCGCCATATTTGCTGAATTTTGCACGCTCTCCGAATAATTTTCCCAGAGCGGAATACTTGAATCTCGATTTTTTTTTATCTTCACGGTCCAATCATTTCAGGAGCTTCGTCCTTGCGTTTCCGTTCTTCCAAAATTCACTGTTTCATTCTCATTTATTATTATTTTTATTCATCCCGTTCTGGCGTTCGCACAAATTTATTTTTTGTACGCGTGGCACGAGCACGTGCTCTTTTGCTCTTCCAGAACATATTCATATATGCACACGCACACACACACACTCACACACACGCCCCTACACAGACGCGAATGAATCTCGAGGTTCGACGTTTCTCGTATAAATTGATGTACCTTATATCCCATTGCTCGCATTGCTGCTGGGCGTCTCTCGCTCTCCCGCACAAAAAAGAGCTTCGTGATCGGAAATCTAGGTCGGATAATCACGCAGCCGCGGAGCAGCATGTGTGCGAACGCAGATAAACCAGATGCTCTCACTCTCTCATTCTCTTTTTCCCATTTTTCTATTTCCCTTCGCCTAACCGAGCTTTATCCTACGAATCGCGCCAAATATAGATATCCGCGTGTACATGATGCTCGGAGAATCAAGGTTCTTGTCAATTTCCCTACAATCATCGATGCTACGGTGTACATAGAAAATATACTGAGATCTATACCCGCCACGGAACTTCCTGACGTGTACCTTATTGTCAAATATCTATACATCACTTCCGATGCACGCATCCCCTCCATTTTATTCCTTTCGAGCATGTTTTACTCTCGTGACAAATGCTGCAACGTTTGATAACATCACGCCGAGACGATTCCAGACCTTGTTTTTCAACGTTTGCGCGTATTTTTGGATTTCGAATTCGTTTACGCTCTTTTCTACGAGGGGCCATTCACTACCAAAATTGTGACACAGTGATTGCTGATTTCACATGATTTCAAGACAATTTTTGATAATTTCTTACAATCATTAATTTCAAGTGATTTCATGAGAACATGTTAGTGATTTCACGATTTCATGTATGACACCGTGATTTCAACGTGATTTCAAGAGCAATTTCAATATCATCGCGCGCTCCCCAATATTGAATTGAAATTTTTCGGGTTTTTTGTGATGAGGACCGTAACAAAGCTACAAGTCTTCGTTCTGATTCAATATTTCCTTTCAAACATCTCTCGCGTACGTCTCCTCTTCATTAATAGTTTTTGGTATTTTCCCCTCAAAAGCGACTGGATGATCCCTTTCGCCATCCATTTGCTTATGTTGTGATTGCATGTGAATTCACTGATTGCATATGACTTAACATGATTTCTTCCGAAATCATGTGAAATCAACGAAATCACATTTATTTGATTTCACTCAACTTCAGCTGATTTCAAATGATTTCCAGCATGATTTCATCCACCAGTGACACAGTGACTTCAAAAATGAACAGCCCCTCGCTTTTTTACTTTTGTCTGCTCGAAATCGATCCCTACAATCTCTCGGATGGATAAACTCGATATAATTCCGAAACAACCTCGAGAAATTATCCATTATTCATCGTAGACGTAATTAAAACAAGGTTCAAATAAATTAGCATGTATTCCGTGATATTCAGCAATGTTCTGATATTCGGTGCTGATACACGTGATTCCCCGACGTCTCGGAAGTAAGCGAAGGAAGGAACAGAAAATTTTGATACGCGTTACTCGGAGAGATGTACGTTAACAACGTTACGTTTGGGACGCGAAACGTTAACTTGGGACTCGCGTGAAAAAATATTCGTTAACAGACGTGACATGATTTCGCAAGAGGACCAACCGTTTTTATTATTATTCATTTACTTCATTATTATGCTAATCTTACCTCGCAAATTTCTCCTTCTCACCGTTTCTCCTATGACCTAATTTTACTCTCGGAACGTATATGTCGCTTTATATTATTCGTGATTTACGAGTCTCCTGGTCTCCGCACGCATGGCATGCAACACCCTTACGAGAGCTCTCGTTGTGCTGTACACCCCGATGATACTTAATATGGACATCCTTGACGAACTTTTCGCTGACACGAAAGTCTTGCCAGAGCTTTATTGCCAAATAAATTGCCAGAGAATTCGAAACGCGCTCGTTTTTGATCAGCGAAAAAGAAATTTTCTGCATTTTCTCTGCGTTGGTAAATAAATTTGTTTTTTTTTCTCAACCTGTAACCTCGTGGCGGTTCCATACATCGCTCCATAAAACTTTGGCAATACCTTGGAAATGTAGCGACGTTCATTGCACAAGTCAGACGCGTCGTGAAATGAGCTCAAGTCGGTAGACTCGTGTCGCATAACTCGACTCATGAAACAGGGCGTTATGATCGCACTCGCACCTTTAAGCAGCTCATGAATAAACATGCGTCCACAGGTTAACGTACTAAAATTCTCTATGTCAATGGGAAACGCGCGCGGTGTTTGAGATGCGTAAATGGGAAATCGTCGCAGCAGCAGCAGCAGAGGGAATGGCCCCATTTACCGCTCGTCTATTTGGTACATATGGGTGTGATAACTACCAATATTACTCGTTGTGCTCGCGTGCTCCCTTATAGGGTTTGTCGGGGGTGATAGCGGATTTGCATCGGTATGAAAACCTTCTGGATAAACCACCTGCATGCGCCTGCATAACTATGCAGATGTTTTTGTATACGTGAAACTATGACGCGTGTATATTATGGTTTGAGCGAGATACTGTAAAACGACGAGGGAGCTTTTCAGACTTTAAAAGATTCGAGCATAACAGTTTACATGTCATGAAAACGCTCGGCAAATGCCAATTCGAACGTGTCACTTGCCTGATTTTTCTTCTTTTTATCACCACGTCTCGGAACGGCTTTGCAGTCGCACGAATAGCTTACCTGCGATTCGGAATGCATGCGAGCTCAGGTATCAACTGTATGTTCCATGAACGGAAAAGAAAATGTGAAGAGAGAGAGAAAGTTGGACGTTGAGTGGCAAAAACAGCAGGAGGGGAGGATTCTGGCAGCAAAGCGAGAAGTCAATGGCATAGATTCCATCTGAATGGAACCGCGTGTCTGATGTGTGCTCCACCGGTAGATTTCAGGACGAATATCGTCGGCCAGGATTGGAGCACTCGAGATTATGGGGTTTGTTCTCAGAAGCCGGAAGAAGGGAGACAAAAAGGTATTCGACAAGGATCCGTATAACCCATTTCTGAAAGCGAGAACCCTGCTCTGCTCTCCGTTCCGGGGGGGCAGTCGTCAGATAACGTTTCGTCAATATAGCGCGCCCTCTCGTGAGTGCTCTTGGAACGACGTGCGTGCTACATCAGTGTGTGCAAGCTCCAAACCCCTTTTCCAACAACGGCTTGAAAATCTTGCAGTGCTTTCGTAAATGTGGCCGTATTCTCTGGCTCTTGACTGCACTCAATGACGTCGTGGCTGGCACAAACCTCGAATCCCGTACACACTTCGACGATATCGAATCTCCGTTATTCTTCCCGAAATCCCATTGCCTCGGATCGGAATTACCTTCTGCATGCATACAGTTCCCCCTGCATGGAATGTCCCACCGTTTCTGATAATATCCAGCAACTTCAGTCTTCCTCTGCGTAGATATCCAATTTTTCCATGTCATTTGCATTTTTTATGAGTTGTAAGAAACGGCTTGCGATCCAAGTATCAATCCTTTTAACTGCGAATTAGAATATCAAGGAAATACTCGACTGAACTAGTGCCTCAAGGGCGATGCTTTTCTTGAAGCTTGAGCCTGTGGCCACGATGAATGTTGAGCAACTTTCATGCGAAATTCCTTCTCCGTCCAACTTTTCCAAACCCCATTCGCCCCAGCGATTGAGTGAGAGAGTTTCTCTGACGCAGTGTCTGGTGGTCAATCGGTTTTGTCCTCCAACTTGCTCCCCACATTGTATTTTCCAGCATGTCACGTTGTACATTTGACAGCATAATTATTGATACTCTATCTGACAGCAAACTCGTGTGACAGTTGCACGAAAACATTCACAACTGGAGCCGAATGTGTTTATTCACATGAACGCGGTTCCAAACGTTTGATCGTACGCCAGATCAGAATGTACACGGATGTCTTGTTCTGAGTGACACGAACGCGTGCTTCCATCCGCACCGTTTTGAGCTATTTTACTGGCACGTTCGTCAATAACCAAATAGCATCGTGAAACGTACCGTGCACTCTCGACTGCCGGCTATCACACTTTCTCTGCTCACGACAAATGTTCAAGCGAATCCGAAATTATGGAGAGGCGCGATGGTGTGAAATATCAAGCAGATAAATGCGATGTTGCCTCAGATTTCTGGCGTAAAGACTAAATTTGAGTCACTTAACAAATGACCTTGATTAAATCTTGACCTTCAACAATCACACCTTCAGATTGTGACGTAATAGTCATTGAGAGTCAATCCCACCCACTTTGAAAGACGATAAATAGTTGAAAAATTGTAGAAAAAAAAAAAATTGAAAATAAAAATACTACAAAGTAATTTGGACCCTTGAGTAACGACCACGATGATCGTATTCAATTCGTGCAGTTTTTAATATAAAAGATTTTGCAGAAATGTTTTCTTTTTTAACAAAAATGATGCAAAAATTGTAATTATCAATTGAAAAAAAAAAAAAAATCGTTTCACAAGTCTGGAATAGCGTGCTTTCAGGTGGGACTGGGTAAATTAGCGACCGTTCCAAAACGAGGGGCCATTCACTACCAAAATTGTGACACAGTGATTGCTGATTTCACGTGATTCCAAGACAATTTTCGATAATTTTTTGAAATCAGTAATTTCGAGTGATTTCATGAGAATATTTTAGTGACTTCACGATTTCATATATGACTCCGTGATTTCAACGTGATTTCACGAGCAATTTCAATACAATCACGCGCTACCCAATATTAAATTGAAATTTTTCCGGTTTTTTTTGTGATATGGACCGTAACAAAGCTAGAAGTCTTCGTTCTCATCCAAAATTTCCTTTCAAACATCTCTCGCGTACGTCTCCTCATCATTAATAGTTTTTGGTGTTTTCCACTCAAAAGCGACTGAATGATCCCTTTTGCCATCCATTTGCTTATGTTGTGATTGCATGTGAATTCACTGATTGCATATGACTTCACATTATTTCGAAAGAAATCATGTGAAATCAACGAAATCACATTTGTTTGATTTCACTCGACTTCCGCCGATTCCAAATGATTTCCAGCATGATTTCATCCACCAGTAACACAGTGACTTCAAAAATGAGCAGCCCCTCGTTCCAAAAAGTATACAACAGGATTTACGCCGTTTGCTTCTTACGGCTTCCAAAACTGAACTAATTTAAACCTTTTAAATAATAACGCTGAGGCTCCTAACTAGAAGAATCAAACGACCGATAGAGGCTGTTATAAGTTCCATTTTTTCAAAATTTCTATACGGATCGTCGGTCGAGAGCGGCAGGGGTAAAATTAACCCCATGTGACCATTAACGGTTAAGAAAATGTTGCTCTATCGTTGTATTCGTTTTGCAGGAATATTGATCACGATTTTTGAACGATTTTTGTTGCAGGTCAGTACCGAAGTCTTGTATAGCTCTGGAGGTCGTTGGCAAATTTGCGCGGTACGTTAAGGTTTGTGGAACTTTTTACCTGATGTTTTCTGATTGCCATACTCACAATTCTGAGATTCATGGGGTCCTCATACGACATGGGCTTTTTCTTGGTATAAAAAGAGGACTGCGTATCTCATGGTTTGCGTGCTACAACAATATTCCTCCCCGGAGAGAAATTTATTTCCGTTCTATCCTCGGAGAGTCGTCCTGCGTATTTTCTTGCGCCACGTATAGCGTGCTTTGGATTAAACGTAAATGTATGCGGGCCAGAGGATTGGATCGTCGAGTAGAAGCGACGAGGATGTGGCTCTCTTGCACAGAGTTTGGCTCGATGCATATATACCGAGGGATAAGATTTGATTTACGTTTTAAGCGATGTCATGAGGATCGGGCTCGATCTATACATCTTGCAGGAAATGTTGGCTGATACAGCGGAAAGAGGGGACAGGAAAGGACGAGAGAGAAAGGTTGCTTGCGTCTATATCGCTCTTACAGCTTCACAGAGAGATTGGTTGGGATGAGACGAGGGAAGGAATGGGTAAAACAGAGTTTTGAGGTTGCCATAGCCAACGGGACGAGAGACCTCGTGCATGGAGAGACCAAAAGAGGTCGTGGGAGGGTGCATAACCCGTGGCAGCGTTAGTCCACCAGGTGAGCCATGGTTCACATGGGAAATGAATGCTCTGTCGCGGCTGGAACATGGCCCATCTCTATTCCCAGCATAAATTTATATATATCTGCAAAAGTGGTTCACCGCACTATCCTCCTCGCTACTCGCCCGCGATACCGACTTTCTCTGTGTAACAAGAACTCACGTAGCTCTGGGAGTCTGTTTAGAGAAAATTTTGCAACGAGAACGCGCCAACAATAGCTCCAATTGTTTGGAAAGCCATTTCGGTTATTTGTGCCAATCGTTCAGAAACTTGTGCCATTTCAATTGAATGAAAAAAATTGCTGCAGCCTCGAGTTTTCGACTAATTTATTCGTTTGGGTTCCTGGTCTCACTCGCATCGGTCGCAAGCCATCACATTACTTTGACCGTTAGCCCGGTGATCTTTTATTTCACCGTGATGCTTTCAGTGCTAACCCACTTTGCCAAGAATCTACGGTATCCTCGTCTTCCCCATCCTCAAGAAACCACAAACTTGTTCTCGCGAGATAGCAACCAACTACCTGGCAATTATACCTCTTAGAGTTTTCCTCCTTTCCTTAGGAGGCTTCTTCCGCATCGCTGATAGTTTCTCCAACTCGAACCCGCAGTCTCGACCCTTCGACCTTTTAATTTGGCTTTCTCCACCGAATGGTCCCATCAGCTCTTCCTCATTTTGCTTCGTCTTCCTAAATAGTAATACGAGGCTCCGCGCGGAGTACCTGGCGAATGTTTTGATAACGCGAACCCGTAGAACATTCAATTCGATGATAGACGCAGCACATTTGTGAGTCTAGCCTCAAAATATTGCTGCGAACAAGCTGCAAACCCGACCCACGTTCACCTTTGTGTTTCTCACTGTATACAGCGCGAGGTCAAGCTCAATATCTACAGAATTCAACAATGCACAAACGACTCTGCTTAACCATCCTTGGACGAATGAAAAAGAAAAAAAACACATCACAGTGATACCATATCGTTGTAGTTTTCTCCTCTCACATCCTTGTTCTTGCTCTTCTTTAACGCAACGGCTCCTCCTTTTGTTCATCTCGCTATTCCCCGGACTATCCGAGTGCCAACTGCGCGCAAGTGCACCAGAGAGCTTGGCAAAAAATACACCCAAGATACTCGTAGAAAGTCGGTTACAGCCACCGTTCAGACAACTTTTATTCCTCCACTTCTTATCCCTTTATACTCCCTTATCTTCTGTCCTTTTCTCTATACAGAAAAGGCCGAGGTTGTGCTAACGATTCTGAGGCTATGAATCGGCCAGCGACACACAATCCTCTCTCTCTCTCTCTCTCCCTTCTCTCTCGACGTTTTACTACCTCCGCTTTAACTTCCTGTCTTTCGTTTTTACTCTGTGACCCTTTCGACCGCGCGGTCTCCTTTCCTTCATCGTTCAACCTTTCCTCTATAACTTGAACTATTTTCATCTCTTCTACACTCGTGCGATTCTCCTATTTCTTCTCAGAGCTTCTCTGGCTGTTGTGAGATCGTACCAGCGATCAACTGTGCTTAGGTCTTTCATGACGTTGTCTCAACAAAATCTTCGAGATCGATTTCTCGTTTAGACGTTTCGTGATGCGCGTGCATCGATTTAGAAATCGCGGGTCCATACCTGTGCAATGGAATTCTCTTAATTGATAGGAAATTTTCTGAAAACGTCAACTTTTCCTTGATGCAAAACAGTCCAGTAGATTTTTTTTCGATCCGGAGATTCTTTGCAGGCTCCCAGAATCCGCAATTCCGTGTTTCGCCATCGGTAAACAATATGGAGTTTTGAATAGAAGCTTGAAAATATAATCAGGATCGGTGGATATTGCTTGGACGAACTTGTAGCATGGAGTAGACGACAAAAGTCCGTGAAACTGTTTCATCTCAAGCACAGGGATGTGCTTTTAGAATGAACGGCGTTTTGAGAGTTCGGCAAAAACAGTTGAGTGTAGTTTTTTTCACTTCTGCCGACACTTTCAAGGTAATCCTGTCGCTAGGCCTCAATCCAAGGGATTTTCAATTTTTTTTTATACCTTTAGTTAATATTCAAATGATTATTCCTGTAAAATTTCAGGGTCGGTTATCGACCTAATTACAGAGAAAAAAGTTATTAAAAATACGTATTTTTGCAAAGGAATTCCGAGACAGCATAGAGAAACCCAACTTCCGGTTGCTACGAAAGTGTCTATATTAGTCAAAATCCGTCAGATTCCTGAACAATATCAAATTTAAGTACTTAAAACGTCTATGAATCGAATGAGTTCATAAAAAAATATGCTTATCGGCTTATGTTTTATGTGATTCCAAGTTAAAACTCGATCTTCCGGTCCGGTATTGGATGAGTCTCGTTACGATAAAAAGACGTGGCAGCAAAAGGCAAAACAGCTGACTGTAACCCTAACGTCAACTCACTCCTTCGAATTTCTGCGTGTATAATTTTTAACCCTACTTTCAAATTATCTAGTGGCAGTATAAAATTGAAAAAAAGGGAGTGAATTGAATACTAATTTTATTAAGGTAGGGGTCTCACTACAGTCGGTATTAGATGGGTTCTTGATTTTAAAATATATATTAGTTTATGCTACAAACTTTCATATAGTGAAAATATCTGACACTTCACCGAAGATTCTAATTAGTAATCGTAGGTCGAAAATGGAAAAATTAGCCCGTCGTTGTATGGCGGACCCGTTTCGTCAACTTTCAACTACCGAATTTCATCTCCCTATCGATTTGATGGCATTCGTATTCAAGTTGCCACTTGTCAATTGAAATCTGCAAATTCCCATGTGATGATAAAAAAATAGATTCACCGAATTATTCGAAGAGAACTTTCGAGTTGATTTCTCTAAAATTTGACAGAATAGCAGAAGAACAACGGCCGGGACATAGTTCGATAGACTTGCCAACATTACGGATTAAGTTATGTCTGTCTTCCTTATGCCCGAAATGAGAAATACATACATATATATATGTATATATATTACTCTTACAGCTGATCGTAACCGATTCAAATTAGTAATTATTTATTATTTCCAATAGTTAATTACGAGATATGATTAAGACTGAGTTCGTAAGAATAAAGTTTTCATCGCTAAAAGATTTTTGCGATATAGAAAGATATTTTTACATTTTGTTCTGTTGCAGCGAATAACAAACGGTCATTTGACTGGCACGTAGCAATACTAGTGGCTCGAAGGCAATGCCTCGTATTTCCCGTACCTGTCATTGTTTTGACAGATCGACGTTTTGAGGTTAAACTCGCCTTGTTCGGTAGAAAGAGATGGAGGAAGAACCAACACTGCCAAATATGAAATCGAGACATACTACTTGAATCGTTGCAATACCTATTTTTCATTTTGACAATTAAATGTGGAAGTTTATTAGCTTAATTACGCATGGAAAATTTCAGTTATTTAAAATGATTTTTTTGCATATCATAAAAATGTCTATTACACAAGTCTCGAGTTTTAGCAGTGGTATGACTAGTGTGAAGCGACAGGATTACCGGAATTCAAATGGGAAGGAATCTTTATCGTGTTTCATTCGGTTCTCCTAAACAATCAATCAATTTTTCATGACGTTGAGGTTTTGATTAAAACCGAAAGATCCAGTGGATTGATTGGAGCAGGAGAGAAAATAAATGTTGATGAAATTTGTGGCAACATATTTGTAAATTCGCATCGAAATCAGTTTGGCTGAAACAAACGTATATACGAGACACTCAGTGTCTAACGCAGGCACACAGTGTATCGCACAGATATATAGAGCAATGAGTAATTCCGTTGGAGGTTGCAGAAAAGTTATAGCCACTCTACCGCACTGTTTCGAGTCGTTTCCTTCTCAGCGGGTGTATTGTTGCCCATATTCACCACCGTACGCCTCCCGGCAACCCATACAAAGCCGCATATATATTTGTGTATAGGAAAAGTAGTTGCACACGGTGGATTTGGACAAGTGTGTGTGGGCCATCGATGTGTGGCAAGAAGTTTCGGCTGGTGTGGTACTTGCACAATTTCTCACAGCACGCAGCTCGGAAAATTTTCGAGGATCTTTGTTGCTCGCGGTGGTTGGGAAGCTTGCACTACTTATTCATGCTCTCGTCTCTGAAACACTGGGGGTTGAAGAATAACGTACTTTGGCGTATCGAGTCGCGCCGAGGCGTCAATAAATCCATGGCAAAGGGGAGAAAGAGAGATAAAAAGGCTGGGAAAGATACAGGGACAGGTTGTAAGTTTGGAAAGGCTTGGAAAGAGCAACCTTCCCCATTCTTCTTCGCTCCATCTCATCCTACTTTACCCCTTCGATCATAAACCCATTCGCCCACCGCCGCTTGCTCGAATTTCGACCGCGCGCCTCGCGAATCCTTCAGTGATTTATCACCGACATGTTTATAATGCTGCTGCTTTGGTGCGAGCACACACATACCAAAAGTATCAAGTGTTTCTGCAAGAGATTGAGAGAGCCATGAATCGAGAGCTTGTGGCTTTTCGCAACTCATTCCATTCGCAGTTCTTGAGCCACCTTGCAAACCCTCGTCCAAAAGAACTCTCTCCGTCAGAAAAATCGTGTTCCAATTTCGTAAAACAGGCAGGTCCCGAAGTTGCAAAAAAAAATGAATTTTTCCTGCAATATTAATAACAATCTTCGTTGTTGTCACTTTCAATTCGAGCCAAAAGTTCGTACGTGTTTTTCCATATCCATTTTATTTTCTTCGTCTCGCCCGTTGCGCACTTTTCCGCTTCATCGTTTCGAGGGTTTGAGCAATAAAACGCAACGGTGAACAGTAAACCTAGAAAAAGTAGGAAAAAAAGCTCTCGGCTAGGAAAAGAAAAGAGATCGTTGTAAGTTTCTCCTGGCAAGTGTCTCGCAGAAAAAAATAAATAGGGAAGAGACTAAACTTTATACACAGTAGACAAAACTGAGGATTAGGCACTCGCGCGAACACGTGACTCTGAGTTGTGGTTGTGGTAACATTCAGGATTGGGCACCATTAAACTAAGCAGTATATATTTTCCCTGTTCATACAAAAAAAAAAAAAAATAAGAAGTGGCTGCGTGTTCTCCTTGTCATTCGTAATTGTGATTGCGTAGCGTTGAACTCTACAATTTTTTCCTTTCCGCCTATCGAAGGCTGCCCTCGGATCGATCGATTGATGCAGCCAATTGATTCAAATAATTAACCTGAATTAAGCTTGCGTATGATCCTCCGTTTAGCCTGTCTCTCGCTTGACTCTGCAGGCTCGTCTACAGCGTCGTGGTTTCTTGCCTGTGTGCGTGTGAACGTGAATTTCCGGTTGTCTTGAAACACTCAACTCCGATCCCACCGAGGCCCGATGAACTAGCTCCGCCAGCCCAGCCTCGGTCTTCTAGTTATCCGATCATGTTGACGATGGCGTATGGACGTCCTAACGTGCTTCCTTAAGCATCGCAAAGCAATCAGATCGAATCTTTGACCCCGGACTCGAACGATCCGATCCTACGTGAGTGTTTCAAAGTATTTCGTGCGCCACAAATGTATTTGTGACGTTTGGGCCAAGCATTTTGACTCTGGAGCCAGTAACAGTGACCCAAAGGTCCAGAGGGAGGAAAAACAAAAAAATGAGACGAATCTCGAATTGAAAATGTCTTTTTCTCTTTGTCTAGGAAGATTTTGAGAAAATAATAGATCGAAATGGGGAAGAATTGATGTGTAGAAATTGCAAATTCTTGGGACCATCGGTCGCGATGGGTTCGTGCGATTTCTTTTTCATTTTAAGATGCGATGGTAAAACTTTGCCTCTGAATCATACGGCGCATGCCATCGCTGCGGCAAGATTTTCCAAACGTTCCGATGTTATCAAGAATTCTCAATTCCTGCAACTGTTTTCATTCACGGACAATATTCAGCTGGAATGTACACTGCAGAGTCTTGCGATGATAAGCTCTTGATATACCTGTTCCGGAACGTTTACACGCCCACACACACACACACACAACTTTTTCCACGAGCACACAAGTGTCGAGGCGTATTTCCTCGTCATGGGATCTCTCCACCGGTGTAATATCGAGTCCTGGCTCGAACGTGAGACGTGGGTAAAACGGAGACGGAGGTCTTTGTTATACGTACATTCCGGACGACGTGGCTAGGACGACGAGATACTACGTGCTCGCGTTAGTTTCCTTCGAAAAGACACCGTGAAAAGCGGCTGCGTGCTAGAAGACGCAAGAGACGATGAGGAAAAGAAAATAAAAGAGAGAGAGAAAATTGTAAGGGCAGAGTCGTGAGCATAGCGTGTACTTTTTCGTCCATATATATAACAATGTCATAAAGATTGGCTTTTCTATGCATGGCATTTTAAAGTAACTTCTTAATGCCAACATCAAGAGCAGGGAGACTGAAGCACGCACGTCTTATGAAATAAGCTCTCGCTCCTTAAATGGTATAGGAAAAGCAGGTGTTCTCTTTGCCGAAGAAAGTTTGATAGTTAAAAAAGCAAAATGTACTGGGCTGGCGAAAGAGAATCTATAGGTATGCGATTTATATCGGTAATGGGAGAGTATTAGAACGTAAATGGAACTTGAGAGCATTGGAAGCGCGTAATAATTTATTTCCGTATGCGCCACGACGCCAAAAACTTTGGCTACCGTTTTTTTATGGCTTTTGCATAGTCGAGGGCTTCCCCGCGGATGCCCTGGAGTCGGAACGGTATCCGGAGAGCTTGCGATAAACCATGCGCGTTTATGCACTTTTCTTAGGTCGCGATCGTTTCTTTTTCCGAAATGCTTGATAGATCGAACGGTGAGAAAAAAAGTCATTTTTGAATCTTTCGCAACATCCAAACAAAATTCTCCCGGTGTTTTGATTTTTTCTGCATCAAACTCGAGACTCGCTCTTTCGCGTCCAGGGAACCAAACTCTTCGCGTGCCATAACTTCCGGTGTCGAATCCGCGCGCGCGGATCCACCCACTTCGTTGCCCGCCCCAGCTAGCTGTTCAGTGATCTTTGCCTTCTGCAGGGCTCTTCGTGAACCCTTGGAATTTTCGGTAAAGTAAAAACTTACTTACGAGATATTTGAGCTCGACTAAAATTTCAAATAAAATGAAACACTTGATAAAAATAAATTTTTCCCCTTGAAAATCTTTGTTTTTCCACATTCCGTGCTGTTGCGATCATTAGAAAAAAATTCCCACGCAATCGAAAAGGTTTGCGCCAGGTGCCATGATTTTTTGGGCCTATTCGACCAGTGGCTGGTCCCCAGCATGCATTGAGAGATGAATTTTCGTTCATATATGGCCCAGGATGTCAGGTGTAGGATTTTCAAGAAGTATGATGGTTTACAAGCTCGATGAAAGTCTCAATAAATGTTCTCTCTGGTAGTTTCAATTCCAGTAAGAAATCGAGCAACGCCAGAGCTACTGCTCATTCCAAGTATAAAACGAAGAGATAATTCTTTCAGCGAAAAGATTCGTTGTTAAGTAAAATGTAACCATGAAAAGCTTGAAGGTTCCATTTCTCATGAAGAAAATATTTCATTCTAATAGAGTCCACTCGTTCTTAGTCTCGAGTATTCCGAAGGAAGCTTCTCATTGCGGAGAAGCTTTCACATCTTTCTTCGCACCCTTACATAAACCTTAGCAGTTTTCGCGAGTTGAAGAGGCAACTTAGTTCCAGGGGTCGGTCACCTCCTGGCACTGACCTCATCGCAAAGTCTTGAGGCACAAATTTAGTACTCCATACCTTTTTCGGAACGGGTGTATGCAGCATCGTGGCCTTATGAAACCGGCAGTGGCCATCTCTCTTTCTCGTTGCTGCTGCTGCTACTGCTGCTGCAAGTGTCTATTTTCGTTCTCTCTTTTATCTTGATGCTTCGCACACCGGTCTCGCTAATCCGCGAAACGTTCCGGCAAGTTTAACCGGCGGGCGTTATGCCACGACTTGGCGTCGCCGCCGCACAGTCATACTTGCCTTCTCTCCCCTCCCATTAACCCTCTATGTAGCTCGAAAAGTTTGTTTTAGCCACGAGCGGCGCCGACGAGAAGTATATACGAAGCACCTATGCCCGAGCTAGCTCTGGTATTAACTCCCGTGGAGATTAATTCACGAGAGTTGTCCCTCCCTCTCTGCTCCCTCGCTCCAACTCCCATCAACCATTACTCTAGCCGCGTTGTAGGAAAACGCAGCCCTGCCCGCTCCGCTACTATCAGAGATCTCCATGCGTCCTCCTTGCATTTTAAGCAATGCTTCCTCTCACTCTCTGCTACATTTCCAACTCCCTCCCTCCTTTTTCTGTTGGGAATTCCCTAGAGTGAGGAAAAGCTGGACCAGAGTACTCGAGGATGCGGGGTCACGACTAGCTCACCAAATTTATTTATTTATCGTGACAGTTGCTTCCAACTCATAAAGGAACTAGGTCACATTAATATAACTTTACAGCCACCATTTTGAAGGGCACTCTATGATATTACGTCGCTGATTCACCAGCAGCAGTCACCGAAACCACCTGCCCTTTCTGTTTTTTTCGCGTTCGCCATGTCCTTAATAAATTAACTTCAACTTCAGAGAGTATTTTCGCAACTTAAACCATCCTTGGTCGACCCTTCCCGTGAAGTTGAATGTCCTGAAGGAATTGAGATAAAAATACTCTACAGCCAAGTTCGCAATATTCAAGGGTAATGAAAATTAAAATCTACTGAATTGCAAGTACTTTTGTTCCCTTTTGTTGCAACAATATTTCAAGCCTTGCGTGTACAGTCATCTACGAAACTGTGCAAAGTGTTCATTTGGGCGGTTTGGGGCCCGAGCGAAATTCTCATTAAATTGTCCACACACACACACACGCACAGTCTCGAGAGCCATGAAAGTTTGGTCATTGAAGGGTGTGGAAATGTTCGTACATTCTCAAATGCATAAATTAATGCGAAAGTTGTTTGGAACGTTCTCGTGGATTCAACACTCTCGAACGAGAAGGGAGAGAGGATCCATCTTGACCAGGAACAAGGGACACTCGTTAGACTTGAATGGAAATTTTGCAAAGGCACTCGTGTGTGCTCTCACCGCGTTTGAGTACGAACGACGGAAAAGAGCTTTTTCGTATAGGCAGATATAGACATAAAGGAACTTTGTCCAACCTCTACACATCGCAGCCGCACTTGGCCAAATTATTTTGCCAAAAGTACGACAATCTCGTCCCTGTCCTCTCTTGAAATCGTAATAACGTCATTGACAGTTACTCCGAGGGTTTCGTCTCGTGGGAACCAAAAAAAATAAACCGAAAACGCCACCTCCACGTTATTACACGCTCATAACTTTCTCCATGTGTTTTCCAACAATTTACTGGTTTTTCCGAGTCCCTTTTGACGTCACTACGCGTCAATGTTTTTTTAAAAATAGTTTGCAGTCTTCCTTGAGGATTTTTCAACCCGCAGTCGTTAAAAGTTCAATTAATTCGATGCAAAATGCTCTCCGTGCAAATATTCACATTCTCATCCGTGTTTTTATTAATTCGCAACAAGGGATCGTAGGACGAAAAAAGGGAATGGAAGGATGCTCGAAAAGTGCAAAAGCCTCGCTGTTTTCGTGGGCGTTGCAAGGACGTGGCGATCATTACGCCTTTTGCTTTTATCCTTAGACCAAAGCTACAGAGAAGATGCAGTATTCAGCCAGTCTACTCAAACCTTTCTCTCTTCCTTTTTTTTCCACCCTGTCGTTTAACCCCTCGCCTTAATTCTTTCTTTTCCTTTGGCCGTAGGAAACTCGACAAAGCCGCGTAAAAGTGGTTTAAACAATAATCCCCCGGCTCCGCGTCTTAAGAATGAGCTTTTACTAAACCACCTGACTAGCCATCATAGCCCGTGGCTCTTTTTATACACTCGCCAACTTGTTCCCTCACGGACCCAAGCC
This sequence comes from Diadegma fenestrale, assembly GCA_037043255.1. Classification (NCBI taxonomy): domain Eukaryota; kingdom Metazoa; phylum Arthropoda; class Insecta; order Hymenoptera; family Ichneumonidae; genus Diadegma; species Diadegma fenestrale. Next base: position 13,557,119 of record CM073312.1, read on the forward strand.
TACACAGCTTCGGAACAAAATACGAATTTCTCGTTGCGCTCCAAGTCCTGTCCGCTCGTTGCCGTCGAAAAAAAAAACAAAATTTCTTAATTTTTTTAATTAATTAATGATCAACAATTTTGATTGCCAGTTGTTAAAAATCAATTTTAAACGGAGAAACTGACTTTGGAATGATTCTCTCGTGCATCTCGTTAATGCGCATTGCCATCTAATCGACTGCTGCTTGTCGAACCTCCACGTGAGGAATCGTTCTGAAATCCTTCCTGCTTGTTATCTACTCGGCATTTGACTTTATGGCAACTTCTATCTCATTTTATGCGTATTTCTTTAACGCGTTCAACCCCGAATCGTCTTAGACGTCCTCATATAAAGGGTGTCTGAAAAATCGTTTTCAAGCTTCAAGAAATTCATTGGGGGTTGAAATTAGAAGAAAAAAAAACTTTCCGATGCTTCATTTTTTCTTGAGTGTTTATTTCGGATCATGTGTATCATAATGACTCGGTGACGATGATGCAGTGAAATTCGCTGCAATTTTCAGGACATCCTGGTTGGCCGAAGAAATAAAGGTTTCAATGTAATGTTCCTGAGTCACGATTGCCAACGGTCGTATCAGGAAGGTTTTCATTCTTTTTCATTGCGAAGAGAAAAAGTGCACGGGAGTAATTGTCCCCTACGTGCTTTATCGGATTATCTAATCAGTCAGCCGGTCGTAAATGCGTGCACCGAAGTAGATCCCGGTGTAATTTAGACAAGGTCGTATATGGAGCAAATTTCTGACGATTCTCGCGGTTCCGTAGCAAAGAAAAGTCTGTTCTGGTTGGTGGCGTTTCATTTTGTTTTCAGCGCAAAATGCAATTTGTTACTCCGTCAAATCTCAACGCAGTTGCATTATTGTTGATCGTAGGCGAAGAATTTTAAAAAAACTTATTTTTTTTAGGATTTCACGTGATTTGAGAAAAAGCCGCTCACTGGCTTGCGGACTAAACTGAAAAATTTGGCAACCGTTAGTTTTTCTTGCGAGGACACGAGTCGATAAGATCGAATTTAAAAAATGAACAGAGCCCAAACGGTTGAATGTTTTTTGGTGGAAAAGTGAAGGTAGAAATATGAAGCTCTCGTTTTGCTGGTCCATATACCGATCGCTCGAACGGAATTAATTGAAAAGTGAAGTGTCGAAGTGTTGAGCGACTCGTGGCTAACAGTGAGTGCGAGCTTAGCGAGTAGAGAGCCGAGGGATACCGGCATAAGTGGGAGGGCAGACAAGGGGGTGTTCATCTCGACGCTTTTCGTTGGATCGCTCTTGCGAGCCAACTCGCGGCGCTGAAACGGCAGAGATAATCGAAGATAATTGAAATTGGATTCGGCACGAATCCTCAATCTCACGAACACTCGACGACTATACACATAGCTTTATATATCCTGAAAGTTACGGATATACTTGTATATATAGAAATCCTTTGCTTTTTCGCTATTTTTCACTTTTATCTTGTCCTCTTGCACACTTTTTTTTCCCTGACAATACGATAACGTTGCGCACAGAATTGAGGGGACTTGGTCGTTTCAAGTGACAGCGATGCTTTACAAAGAATCTCGATGGCGCAGCAATAGATGTTAATTAGGCTTTATTAGCCTCTTCACTAATTAAAATTCTATTCGACTTGTAACTCGATTTATTCCCGGTGTCAAATGATATTTATTCGAAACATTTGTAATTGTTTGGTCAATTACGCAGCTGGAAACATCGAAAAACGGAATTCGCCGAGGGTTTCAGAGCAAATTGCTTTTATTTTGATACTTTTCGTCGGGTACCACGACTTGAGGTCGTTCAAAGGAACACAAAAAAGGAGGAAAAAATTGAGCGAATGGGAAGGGACGAGTGTACTCAAGCCTCCAGGCCCTTTCAATATACGTTTTTTTCTCGCGCGTGTATACACGTTATCGTCATCTTTGCTAAGCCGCTAGTTCTGCTGTATGGAAAACTGTGCTTGAACCTGAAAGCGAACAAGCTGGTGAGCTTTCCGTTAGGCTTTGGCACTCTTTCCTGCTCTCTTTAAATCTGCATGAGCTCGTGCAATTTTCTCTACAGGGCAGAACGATGAGTATTCCTGCCTTAATTTTATTTCCGAATCGTCAAATAGTGACGAGGAAAAATGTGACTAGTGAGAATTTACTCGGTTTAGAGAAAAAAAAAAGTGCATCACTGAAAATGAAATGTTGTCAAAAAACACGTCGATACTTTCGGATAATTTCAAAATTTTGGTAATTTTGACAATATTTTTGATTTTTAAGGGAACTGACAACGAAATTTACGATTGGAATGACGGAAAGTTACTTTTTGAAGAGACTTTCTAGAATATTTCTCGCTGCAGTGACAAAATTTTTGTGAATTTTTGAAAAAAACGTTTCGTCAAACGTATCCAACAAATATCGATATTTTTCCAACGAAATTTTCTTTAGTGCACGTTCGAGATTCTGTAGAATGGAAACACGTGCAAATTCGTTGTATGAGAGCGTTGATTAGCGCCTTTAGAAATTTTTATGAAAAGTACTTCTGGCTGGTCCATTATGCACCGAACTAAGTTGGAGAAAAGTCGAGGGGCTGCTCATTTTTGAAGTCACTGTGTCACTGGTGGATGAAATCATGCTGGAAATCATTTGACATCGGCTGAAGTCGAGTGAAATCAAATAAATGTGATTTCGTTGATTTCACATGATTTCTTTCGAAATAATGTGAAGTCAGATGCAATTAGTGAATTCACATGCAATCACAACATAAGCAAATGGATCGCAAAAGGGATCATCCAGTCGCTTTTGAGGGGAAAACACTAAAAACTATTAATGAAGAGGAGACGTACGCGAGAGATGTTTGAAAGGAAAAATTGGATCAGAACGAAGTCTTGTAGCTTTGTTACGGTCCTTATCACAAAAAACCGGAAAAATATCAATTTAATATTGGGGAGCGCGCGATGATATTGAAATTGCTCTTGAAATCACGTTGAAATCACGGAGTCATATATGAAATCGTGAAATCACTAAAATATTCTCATGAAATCACTTGAAATTGATGATTTCAAGAAATTATCGAAAATTGTCTTGAAGTCATGTGAAATCAGCAATCACTGTGTCACAATTTTGGTAGTGAATGGCCCCTCGATAAAAGTGAATTTTGGAAAAAACAGTTGATTCAGTATTTGAAATGTTGAAACGTCTTTTGGAAGTTTGTTTTCGTCGGAGAAACATCCGGTGCGCTCGTTGTTTCGCTGAACCGGGACACCCTGTGCATGAACGCGAAATGTACACGATAAATCGGAAATTTTCACTCCGGCCTCTGTCTCGAGTTTAACGCTGAGGCCAACAGAGGATGGGGCTATGGTGGGATTTCAGTGAAAGCTCCGCAGTAATGTCGGCGTCACGTTTCGAGATAGCGCTACACATAGAAAGGATCAGAACAACGAAACCATAACTTTTCACCCCTTTTACCACCCCGTCGACGAGAGGGTTTGTATGTACACGATTCCACTCGAGCGAGTGTGGTGATCGGGTAAACACGGATTTCAATCAGATGGTTGAAATAGAGAATATACCATATGGTGCCCCATGGTGCGGTACACGTGTACGCGATCAAACATTTCACAGCAGATTGATGAAAACTCATACACTCGCAAGAAGTTACCTTTTCAAGATTTCCCACGAGTTTGATTCTCTCTCTACATCATCATTTATTTTTCATTTAGTTCTCGGGCATACCGCAGCGCGCTCGAGGGTTTATTGGCGATGCCGCGCCCAAATTACAACATTAGGGCCTTTCGTAGGTCGCCAAGATCGCGGGCGTTACTCGCCAACTTTTTAGGGTTTGTTGCAACTGTCGCAGCGCGCTGCCATCAATTTTGCAGCACAAAATGCATGCTATAGCAAAAATCAACAGAAGTTCGAGAACGTGATGATTTTTTCGTTCGGAAATGATGGAGCTGCAAATTCTTTTTTTTTTGCGGAAATAAATTTTTGTTGCAAAATGTTCAACCATTATGAGATGGTGAGATTTTCATGACGGAATCATAATCGATTTGGTTACTGTCCATCTTAATCGGTTAATGGGACAGTTTGAATTTTATGCACAATTTGCGTGTGGCTCGGGTCGACTGACACTCTATAATAATTGATGAAAAAACGAATGACATTTGTCGTTTGCACATGTAAATATCTCGAAATACGTAAAAAATTGCATTGAACGTTCGTATTGTCGAAATCGTCCAGAGTCAACGTGAACAGGTTTTTTATACGCTTTTCCAATGACATCCTCGTTTTTGCTGTTTATCCTCTGACGCAAATGGTAATGTTTTATTTCTTGTCAAATATTTTGACGTTTTCGATTGAGACCTTTTTACATAATACGGTGAAACAATGTAGTCGATGGAATTGTTTGAAAAGCGAGTGGACGTTACTAGTGATCGAATAACAGAGCAGCAAGCGATATAGAGACCGGAAAAAAATGGTGAAAATCTGTATGTGTGTGTAAACCCACATCGCGTGGACTGTTTTGAAAAGCTCGAACTCCCGTGAATTTCTGTCCACCTCCAAAAGAGTTACATCCGCCCATCGCTTTTTATCCATCCGAGATTCATCGGAGCGTAACTTGCCACGTGCAGATAAGCTGCTGGGTAGCAGCGGAGAGCAGTGTGTGCTATCTATTGCATCAAAATCTCTTTTCTCCCTCTCGCTCCCACGCACACGCGCTTACGCATACAAAAACTCATCTACATTTTGACTAACGTTTTTTCTCCCTCTTTCTCGTTTTATTGTCACACATGTGAGTAAGCCTTCCCATCGGGAATCGTGTGAAATTCAAAAATATATTCGCTGTAAAGCTCTGGCTCTGTCGGTATTAAATGGTCGGTGACCTCCAGGATACAAAATTGATAACCGAGCCCGTTAGCCCATCGGAATCTCCCTTTAAACTACCCCGAGGTATCTCGCTCACCCCCCCCCCCTCCCCCATAAAATCCCTCTCCAGCTTCCGTAATCAGGTAAAATCTGCTTCATACCGATTAAATGAAATTTCATTCACATCCACCCCTATATACACTGACTAACCAAACAAACGCTTTTTCCTCATGTAACAATGAAATTCGACGACAGCTTTTTTTCCCATGCTCATTTCAATATCCGCTTTACGCCCGATCAATTCTTGATTACGCAGTTGACAAAAAAGCGCCGGGGTAAACAGGGATAAGGGTTGGTTTCCGGCCCGGCTCCCACGCATCTCCGGGACAATTTTTTTTTCGCTTTTTTTTTTCAATTTTGCGAGGTTCAAGGGTTTTCGTTCATCGCCTTTTTATATCTGCATTTTTCTGGTTCACGTTTCACGCTTTCTCACGCTTTTCACGTTTTTTTTTTTCAATTGTATTTTCCGCGGCCCTGCTCGAACGGAATTTCCATGCGGCATCTGCTTTTTTCTGCTCCGCATCTTCGTCTTTGTTTTCTTCTATTTTTATTTTTAACGCTCCTCAAGAACACACGCGGTTTGTATTCCGATAGGATTTAACATGCAAACACACGAATCGCGTGGTGTGCAGAATGAGGAAGTTGATGAGAAATGTTTGGCATGGAAAGAAGGGGATTCGAGGGGCGTCGAAGGTCGGAACATGGCGAGTGAGCGAATTTCACTGGATGAAGCAATGAAATCGAGGGAGAAGGAGAGACCGAGGCAGAGAATAAAAGTAAAAGGAAGAAAAAGGCAGAAAGAGAATAAAGACGGAGAGGAAAAGACTGGAAATGTGCAAGATGGACTTGCCGCTGTGAGCTTTTTCAACCCCCGCATATCATTCTTGTACAACGCAAATGAAATCCTACCCGTTCATTTCCTGACCCAAACTGAATATTAATATTCTGCATAAAGTTCCTCGCCATTATGAGGCCCCGACGGGCTTTCTCTTTCTCGAGCTTTCGCCCCATCTCGCTTCCTCTCCCGCACACTTGGACCAGCATCGCCGTCTTTTTTTCTCTTTATTGACATTATTTTCTTTCCTTTTTTCCCCTTTAACTCCCACATCGTGTTTTCCATCCTCGAACTCTCCAATATGCCTGGAATTCATAATTAAGTAGAGAAATAAAATCAAATTTCAGTCCACACGACCAACTCGAATATTTCACCATCGCTCATCAATTTCGTGATATTATTTAAACGCTGAACAGGTCACGAAACTTCATTTTAACTAAAAAAAAAAAAAACTCTTTTAAGTAAAATTTTCTTTATTTTCGGAATATCATCGCTTTTTTTTTACCTTCGTCTCAATTCTTCGCAATGATATTTTTCCAGCAACCTTTTAACACTCTCTTCTGTACAAGCGTCGACTTAATTCGTCGCACGCTCCAACACGGAACATTTTCCGTTATCTTTTTTCAGGTCTCACCCCTTGGGCGATAAGCTCAACGACGACGACGCGATATATTGTGGATATAGTGTGTATTAAAGTATGTCGAGAATATTCGCAACCGGTTCTCTTTTCTTGCATACACACCGTGGCTCCGCGTCGTACGTGGCTCGAATTTTCCTCGGATTTCCAAGCCTCTCAGGAAACAAAATGGCGCGGAGGAGCACGATTGCACAAATATTGCGGTGCAGCAACCCTCGAGATGCACTTTGAAAAAATGTGACAATGACGAACAGATTGAATTAGCAATATCAATATTTCGTCGAATCATTTTACGTTTTACGCCAGAGCCAGAACGTTGAGAATTAACTGAAAATTGAATTTTTTTAAAAAAACGTCGATATTTTGTTGAATACGACGAACTAAATATTTTTTGACAATATTTTTGATTGGGATGACAAAAATTTACTTTTCGAAGAAACTTTCTAGAATATTTATCGAAAAAGAACAAAATATCGATCTTTTTCAACAAAATTTTCGTTTCAGTCTGCAATCGAGATAATTTAAATAAATTTACTAAGGAATTCTCCTACGGAGCGCCGTACTTTTTGGTCCCATAAGCGTCACATGTCGAGACAAAGAGCATTTCACACAAGTGCGAGGATATGCGAGAAATCTGTCAGGCGAAATGTAAGAGGCAATATGGGAGGAGAGAAGAAGCTTATGTTCGTACGTCAAGGTGTTGCAGTTCAGGAAATTGCTGCACAAATCTACAAATATTGATCCCGCACCTTGTAGAAGCCTCAAGCATGCAGGTGGGAAAAGGGAAGGTGTATAGAGATGAAGCGAAGAACAGGCGAATGAAAGAGGTGAGAAAGCCTCGCAGTCGCAACTACGTCTCGTTTATTTTTATTTGAATTTTCATCTCTCAACTTTCTTCCCAGGTACAGTCTATACAATCCAGCAACGAATGCTGGATCGTACTTTATTTTTCAACCGCGACCGCAAACACGGGTATTAAAAAAAAAAAAAAAACCGACAAAAATCTCATTTCTCCCATCTTTTTTTATGGAAAAATAAAATACGAATCAACAAGACGGAAATGTTGTTCTCACTCAAAAAAGGAATGTCGATTTATTTTTTTCTCTCGTTCCTAAAATATCGAGCTCCTTCTTTCCAATGTTTCTCGAACTCTGAGGCAACTTTCATATTTGCAACTGTACGCGAACTGCAACACGATAATTTCGTCAGCAAAGCAGATAATTAGAGAATTTTTCGTCATTCCAATCGTAAATTCTGCTTATCGTTTCGTTAGAAACCAAAAATAGTGTCAAAATTATGAAATTTTTTAAAGTATCCAAAAATATTTAGTTTTCCTGGTTCAACAAAATATCGAAGTTTTTTAACAAAATGTAATTTTCAGGCATAACTAGGGATGCTGGGAAAGTGAGAGAGAGAGAGAGAGAGAGAGAGAGAGAGAGAGAGAGAGAGAGAGAGAATGAGATGCTAGAAAAGTCGGTCGCGAAATAAGGCAGGATCGCGGGTTCAGGCTCCACAGCATCGCGTCCTGGGGCTTATAAGTATAACCTTTATGTTTTATACGTAAGAATAAAAAAGAAGTATGTATAGAGATGGGGTATGGAGGAGTCGAGTATAGATATATACATGCATATTTAATGGCACGTGGCGTGTTTCCCGGGACTGGTGTTCAACTATACGATACTTAATCTCGTTTGCCCGCGGAAGATTCCCGGGACGGAAACTTGCTAGAAATGTTTCCGGAGTTACGGAGACGGTAGAACGGCACATTTCACCCGGGCATTTTCCCTCCAGTACACAGACGCAGCAATGAAAGTGTTGCTCCCGTGCGAGAAAAAAAACGATATAAAAAATTGGCATTGCGCCGGTGAATTTGATAAAATTGATACTGTCCGACATCAGGGAGCCTCGTGTAGCAAAAGCCTCGCAAATTGATGAGATACCATTTATTTCGATATGTCCAGAAAGTGGGATCGCGAAAAATGTACTTTTTTCTCATTTCACTGCCGCAACTCGACATTTCTTTAAATTTCATTTTTGTAAACAATTTTTATGGCTTGTGATAATTTGTTTATATTTTACACATTTTTCTTCTGTGCCGTCCGAACAAATTTCTTCAATCAACGAATTCGATTTTTTTTCTTCTATTTTTTAATAAGATCCGTTGCTTTTTTGTATTTGATTTTTTATTCGAGGATTTACTTAATTTTGCTTCCTCATGGAGGAAGCTTTGTGACGGTGAAAATTTTTTTTTTTCGAGTTTTCAATGTCAATGTTCTTGAAATATCCCAAAACGTCCAAAAATCATATTTAGAAAAAATGTCCGGATGTGTGTGTGTATGTGCTGGCACTGTAAAATTCAAATTGTTATAACTCGAGAACGGTTTGAGCTACAAGGCTCTAGTTTTGCATAGATGTTAATCTATACCAGCTCTTCGTTTGCTGTGAATTTTGTCCGGATCGCTAGAAAAATTCGAATTCTACCGCATTTTGAAATTTCCAAAAAAATGGTGTCACCGCTCTAACTTTTGCAAATTTTAAGATTTGTTACTAATTTTTTTTTATAATTAGAGTATCATAATAGGAAGGTTGGTATTGAATTTGGGAAATATCGGTTGAGCGGTTTAAATTTTATGGGTTTTTGAATTTTACGAAAATATTAGTTTTTCGAAAAATCGTTTTACCGTGCATCTTGAGCACCATGAGGAAGCAATTTGCAAATTTCAATTTGCAGCACTTTTTTAAATTTTTCTTCAATTTAAATTCCGAAATTCTAGTGGAAATTTTTGATATTTTTTCGGATAATCGCCATGCGCTACTGAATAATTATTGGAAATTAAATGAAAACGATACAAAGCTAATAGTCGTCGGTTGATCTCGTTATAAAGAGCCGAACAAGCCAAACTAAGGGCCCGAATCTTTCGTGTCTATGGATTGTGATAACGACTGACTCCCTACCTATTCTGGTTAAGGGGATGCTTACGGCTACGATAAACTTTCGATGTGGCTTGACAGCTTTCTCATCGATATTATCCAGCGTAAACTTGGTCCCTCCGAGGCTTTAGAATTCCTGTAAGATGTGCATATAGATATATGTCGAAAGTGCATCTACGTACAGGGTGTCGGGTCCGTCAATGTCAGAAGTTGGAGAACACGTTATACAGCAATTCTCTAGCAAACAATAGTTCGTTGCTGCATTGCTCTCCAGTTCAGAAAAAGTCGCTTTGGATCCAGCGGACGAAAATGAAAAGCTAAAGAAAAAATTCGACGTAAATCGCTCAAAGAATTCGTTAAAAATGGCCACATGAACGATATTATGATAAATAGAAAAATAAGCCCTAATACATAAAAAGTATGACGAGCTAAAGATTTTCTCGAGCTTTTTGAAACCCCGAAAAAAAAATTCTTTGGATCGTGGACCAGGGTGAGCTGAGAGCTATTTTAATAATACGAGATTCGAAATAAGGAGGAGTGAGGACATTGAGAAATTCTCCGTCGATTGAGAAAGAAAATCGGGCAAGAAAATAGCAGAATTCGAGAGGAAAGATGGAGTGCAGTGTGAACGTAAAACGTATATAGATATATATGCGCAAGTCCGGGACACCCGTGATATGAGCTTTTCCCTCGTTCCATCTCGAGCCAACGAGTAGAGCGACGCTTGCCCCAGTAGTGCAAGATTCTTGCGCATCTCTATACTCTCTTTACCCAATGTCTATCCCTTCTACTTAGGATATAGAGCAGCTTTTCGAGTAGAGCCCAGAGGATACTGATACATATATATTCATATACCGGAGACCCTTACGTATATGTTTGTACATAGCGCAGCGTTGGGGTCAAATGGGACACGAGGCCAAAAAGTGAAATTCCCTTTAATCAACAAAAATATTAGAAATGTGTCGAAAATTTTTTACAGTCAATTAATTTCTTTATTCTATAAAAAAAAAACAAAAAAAATGCTGCACTGACAAGAAAATTTCGTTGCATTCATTCGACTGAACGTTTTTTTTTTTTTTTAAGTGTCTTTGGAAAGTAAATTTTTGTAATTCGAATCGCAAATTCAGCGAACAGTTGCGTTCGGAATCGAAAATATTGTCGAAATTACAAAAATTTTGAAATTATCCAAAAATATCTAGATTAAACAAAATATCGACGTTTTTTGACAAAATATTTCATCTTAAGTGTGGAAGTTTTTGTAATGAGGGTTGAAAAGTCCCGACGGTTATTGTGCAAGTCGTTAATCAAGAAAAATCGAATTTGACAATAGTTTTTTACGTTTTTCAAGTGTGTGGGTGTCTCGAATTCAAAAGGGCAGGAGATAATTAATTCTCCTCGTATAATAACCATTTTACCCCATGGTAATATTTATCTACAGTTGGGGTGGAAGGTACAGGAAAAGCTGCACTTCGTAAGGGATTTTAAAAGGGCGAATCGCTTGGTCGAACATTCCTGGAGTTACTCAGTCGATTCAGCATTTTGTTGGGGTTATATCAGGTTCGTTTTCAACCACAGGATCAGGAACATAGAGGAGAGCAATCCGGAAGGCTCTCGTGGAAAATTTTACACTTCCTATGTCCTCGAAAAAATGCAGCATATTTTTATAACGAATATAGAATTTTGTAGCTGCTCCTTTGCGTCCAAACCTTCTTAGGCCACGTCTCTCCACTCTTTCGTGCCATACCTGTAGCCCGTTTGCTGCTCCAGACACCCACGAAACCCGGAAAAATGAGAGAGGATACTTTTTGTCCAGGAGTAATATTTTGAATGCCTCGACATTCTCTACTTCCGGTCTTGCGAAATTGGATGCACTCAAGCGTCAACGACGTACCAACGCGCGTTACACATTCTCCACTGTATCAGGAAGGATGCTGCATGCATTATATGTTTGGAAATTCTACTTTAGAAATGACTATTGTTATGAAAACGTGCAAAAAATTTCCTCCGAATTATTACCTTCGCCTCAAACTTGTCCGCAGACATTCTTCACTTACGTTATTTGCCAACATTTTTCAGTCAAAGGAAATGAAACGTCGGTGCAGCATAGAGTTAATTTTTCATTTTGCTATTTTTATGCGGGAATTGAGTTGCATTTCTTTGATCCTGAATCACATTTTAATGAAATTTTGCCAATTTATTCTTAATTTTACTCTGTTCACAGTTTTTTTTATTAATCACGCAGACTTAACTTATTTAAAGAATATAAAAAAGTGAGTCCAAATTTTTAAGCGAGTCCAAAAAATCCTGCCATCCATGAAACAATGTTGTGCTTTTTTCCGTATATAAATTTTTTTTATTAAAACAAACGGAAATGAAATTATATGAGAAAAGAGATTTTTAGTAGCGAAATTTTTGATACAGAGTAATTCATACAGATTCAGAGAGAATATGGCGACAATTTTATCGTTCCCTGGGACCGTTTTTCGCGTAAAACCATAGGGGCATAGTTTACGAGGGTGTGGTATCAAAGCGTGACACGTGAAAATTTGAGCAACGAATATATCGCTCGAGTAAAACTCACGCTTGAAACAAACGCATGAAAAATTTCCAACGCCGCATACAGATAGACAACAAAGCGGATTAACCTGAAAACTAAAAGTGAACTTTCGGTGGATCAATGGGCGTAAAAAGGGATCACAAATGGGAAAATTCGCCAACATTGCCAATCAAATTTTCCATTTTCCACACTGTCCTCGCAGCCCGAAAAATTGTAACTTCGGAATTGGACATTTTTGGATTCGTTTCTCGATATTTATTCGTTGCAACAAAATATTTTTATTCGAAATATGAAAATAAAAATATGGAGAATGGAGAAGTTTTTCCAAAAACATTTTTTCTGCCGGTAAACAAAGTTTTTTATAGAAATATGCCATTTTTCGGAAAATTCCTCATGGTATGTTTTTTAAAATATGTTTATGGGGTTCTATGGTCTCCCCCACCATAATATTACATGGGATATCGTTTCTTGATGATATATAGAGGATTACAAAAGATTTCGGTGATTCGGACATTATTTAACAAAATTTTCACCATCTAGCACGAAAAGAGCTTTCGAACCCGATATTTCCAGTTTTTTTGCAGAAATCTTTACGACCGATGTTGTGAAATGCTCTGCTTAAAATCCTCGCGCCACCGACTCACATGCGTGCGATAAATTCGTAAAATCAATCGCCACGCAGCCTTGCCCTCACCCTTGACAATTTTCCCACTTTTGGGAAAATTCCCTCGCCCTTTTCGGGGAATTGGAGGTCCGGAGGAATCACGAGACGAAGAAGACGGCCTCTTTGCTCTGGGACGTCTACAGGATCGGACACCATCTCTCTCTACCCATCATCGACGAGGAGGAATTGATCAAAAATACTCCAAAATCTTAAAACTCATAATTGGGAACAATACATCGACTCCGGATCCCAGTCCCAGGGCAAGAGCCAACGCGGGATCGTCACACAAGAAGAATTAAAGATAAGTTTTGACGAACAAAAAAAAAAAAATCCTCCGAAATATAAAGTTGTAACTTATGTTGGTTGAATGTGAGTGTGAGTGCGTGAGGGATGTAGAGTGATAATTGATTGTGCAAACGTGATTTTATTTCCTTTTTTCTTATGTCATTATTGGTCAACGGAATAATCCGCCAATAAATGTTAATCGACCATGACTAAATTTTGATTTATATTTACTTTGATTAAAATTCGTTAAATATTTCAATGTAATCAAGTGCATTCTGCACTTCCAGGCCTCACGCAGCGTCCATTTGTGCACCGAGATAATAAAAAATCGTGAGAAGATTAGCCAGAAACCGAAATTCCTGATCGTGATGGTATTCGAGTTATTCAAGCATGGAGCTTTGATGACATTTTCTCGTGTGAAAAGAAGAAATGAAATTTTCATATAGATGCAAAAAACAAAGCCGACGTTTCATAAATATACGAAACGCCGATTCAATCAACACACGGAGCCAAAATTGCTCAACGCACTGATGGAATTATTCATCATGCCCTCAGGGTTCGTACGGATGAATTTGGCTCGATTGAAAAAAACATTGATTTTCTGTCGCAGTGAGGTTCCCCGCAGTCCTTGTCTACACATACGAAAATGTACTTATTGCACAGAAATTTTCGTTCAGTCGAATCAGCCCTCGGCCTATTGTTCTCGTTTGGAATCGCAGTTTTGACATGCAGACATCGTGTAATAACCGGAAAAGTAATTGGATCGTTGGTAACGACCTTTGGAAAAATAATATCGAAGCGTCATTTCAATGTTATAATTACTGACACGGGATATTATTCCCCCACGCATATAATCCACAATATATGGACCAAAAGGATCACATCCAATGGAGTATGAAACATGGGCAAATATTAATTGGACCGTTAATTAGTAACTCTCGAAAATTCAGCATTTTACATTGACCTGCGTGTCTGATTTAATGGTTAACTAAAAAATAATTGACAGTTAACGTCTGATGGAAATATTCGATCGAACATTCGAGTGCAAAATTTCAATAATTTATTCGGATCGAAGCAAAAAAAAAATGTTTTGTTTTTTGTATCCAACTTTGTCCTGGTGATGCTCACATCAAGGGCTTGTGAGGCTTGCAAAACTCCTGGTGAATTACCTTTCCTTCTCACTCGTCGGGAAAGGCAGCTCCCCCATAAATTTAGCAAAGTATCAACTCATAAATTGAAAATGCAGCGTGAGGTGCTCTCCGACGAATGTGAGGAGCAAGGGCGGCGAGGAGTGTCACGAAGGGAAGCAAAAGAGGGTTGGCGTGCAGGGAGACTGGCGCAACCCTGCGACGCTGTTTTCGTGTGTCTATACTACACCTCTGGATATTTTATGTATCACAAAATGTGAATGGAGGAAAAAGGGCGGTGGGACTTTAGAGTGCGGAGGGTGAACCAAGTGTTACGAAAACGTGGCTTTTCAAATTTTCCCATAATTCGATAGATTTCAACCCTTCGTGCCATTATTTTTTCCTTGCGTACAATTCTTCACAAATTTCATTTTCAAGGACTTGCAAGGTCGTTAATTACGAATCTCGACTCGAAATTCTAAAATTCAAAACTCGTTATTTCAATTATTTTTTTAAACAAAAACTACCGTTTGAAAAAATTTGAAAAAATTCTATAAAATCCATCCCTCCGCACTGAGTTTGCACAAAAATTGCCGCTTCGATGTTCACCATAGTTCGGCGGGAAATAAATACTTTCACGAAAAAAGGATAAAACTCGCGATTTTTTTGTCGCTCGTGACATTTTCAAAATTGGAAAGTAATTGGATAATTTTATGAAAAAAACATTTTTGTAGGGACAATTTGTGAAATGTTTGTTTTTCTTATACAATTATTTGCAACATTTACGAAGATAAAACTGTGTTTGTTGCGAAGCAGCTTCGGAGGAAAATCGACACCTGAGGTGTAATGGGAAAAAAGTTGACTGTCTAAAAGGTTTTTTTTTTTTTTGTATGGGCGAAGGTATAATTAGGGACATCGGCCTAAAATGGTAATAATGGGGACTCTGACCGATATAGCTGTTCACCTTTACCCAATATCCTAAACTAATACTAAACGATAATTCGTCCACGTCATGAAGATGTTAACATTCTGATAACACTAAAACTGTCTTTGGTATCGGATACAAATATCTCTTCCTATTTATCTCTAATGTTTACGTACAATGTACATATAGTTATTGCGCGGTAAGCGAACTAGTGACACGACAAATTTATCTGGAACGTATATCAAGACACGCAACTAAATGGGTCAGAACAACAAAACGAGCTGACTGGTTACGTTTACCGCACACGGTAATCCAACGTAGGAGACAGCGCCAAAGAAAACAGAAACAAATTCATCGGATTAATTGCATTTCCGGCGATGAGAGTCTCTGATCGGAATTATATATATTCTTGCTTTTTTCCAGTTTTCAATGTTCACACGTTCAAAATGTCCCAAAACTACTAAAAATCTGCTCAAATAATACGAATTCTACGGCATTTTGAAAGTTTCAAAAAAGCTCGCAATCGCTCTAACTTCTGCAAATTGCAAGATTTATTCCGATTTTTTTTTCGGTTGAACGGTTTGAATTTTATGATTTTTTGAATTTCACAAAAATCTGAGTTTTTCGAAAATTCGTTTAAACGCTTCAATTTTTGCAATTTTTCTAAGAAATTGTGTGCAAGTCCAAACTTTCTCTTTGCTTTCTGGAAAAGTTGTCGAAATGCGAAATTTGAATGCAGATATAAAAAAATACTGCAAATTGAAATTGGCAAATTATTTCCTCAAGATGCTCAAGATGCACGATGCTCGAGGCTTATTGCAGAGTCGAGAATAATTGTCCATCGATTTCTCTAGCGATCTTATGAAACTAAAGTGATTACGGAGTAGGCCAAACGTTGGGTGATTCTTGAATCGATCACATTGAATGGTAGCGATAGAAGAAGAGTTGCTGGTAAGGTCTGGCAAAGACCCAACTGGAATGGCCTCGTGCATAAAATTATGATGTGATAAGTTTTGTTAAGCATAACGAGGTTGAGCAAGGTCCTCGTAAAAGGGATGTTTGGTTTTCTTTCTTCTGGGAGGCGAGGAGGCGTGGTATGAGTTTCTGGAAAACGATGAGCTTGTAAATTCGTCTGTGCACCTGATGTAAAAATTAATAGAGACTCTCGCGAGCTACTGGGAGATCGAACTTGAACAGGTTGACTCTCATATTTTATAAACATGGAAAAATGAAGCACGTACTGCACAACGGAGCAAGAGCTGGAGGAACAAGAAGACGAGAGTCATACAGAGATGAGTGACGTTGATGAGTTTCATTTTTTTACCGACGGAAACGTCTGACTGTACTCTGTGCCATGCTCTCCTCGTTGGAGGATGAAAAATGAGCAGCAGGACAAAAGCCTTTTTTTGATATCCAGGCGGGTAGGTCTTTGAGGACTCTTTCCATCTTTTTCTCTCCGTTGTTCGTCTTTTCTGTAAGGGCTGTGTTTCTTACGAGACTCGGAGGAGAAAAATGGAAGAACGACGAAAGAAAAGGGACGAGGATCGAGGGGTGGATATGCGGCAAAGAAGTGAACCAAGTGAGAGCAAAGAACTTGAAATTCACCCTCAGCTCGGTACTCTCGCGCCTATCTTCTCGTCTCCACCATTACTCCCGGGATGTCCTATCCGCGCACTCTTTTCTCATCCCACAGGGTGCCCATCGTTATGCTGTATAAATTTCGAATCTCGTGGTGAATATACGCCAGAGAACTCGTCTTCACACCTCTCAACAGCTGAAAAAAAAAAATTTATATACATTATCCATCAGGCAAACGGAGCTCGCGTTCCTCCATTTTTAGCCATCAAGATAAAATGTGTTATCGATTTATTTATACAACGTTGCAAACTCGACAACTTTTAATTCTTATGTCAAGTTAAATTTTCATTATAAACTTTACCTCAACACGGTAAATACATTTTTCCACGAGTACCGCAGGTTTCCATGTCCTGACAGCCCTTTTAATCCATCGAATTTGACACGTCGATTAAATAATCACCCGGAATAAAAAAATACGAGGAAAAGTGCGTCGAGAAATATAATCCACACACTGAAAAGAAAATTTTGTTGAAAAAGATGGATATTTTGTCGGATACGTTCAACTAAACGTTTTTCGAAAAATCACGAAAAATTTGTCATTCCAGCAAAAAACATTCTGGAAAATCTTTTCGGAAAGTAAATTTTTGTCATTCCAATCGTAAATTTTGCTGACAGTTCCGTTACAATGAAAAATATTGTTGAAATAACGAAAATTTTGAAATCATCCCAAAATATTTAGTTCGCCGTATTCGACAAAATATCGACGTTTTTTGACAAAATTGAATTTTCAGTGCAATCAATTCAAATTCTGACATCGTGCAGAAGTAAATTTGCGTTTCCGCTAAATTAGCTGCAAATACGATCCTATACGAACATATTTTGTGTATAAATGGCAGGTTTGAAGATGGAGGAAACGAGAAGAGTCAAGCTCGAACGTAAACCATGACCAAAGAGCTAACTTCTTTATGGCATGTTCTCAGCATGACGTTTTCCCATCAAAGTGTTCAATTAGCGTTCCCTTGTTCCTTCATCCTCGTTTGCGCGATGACCTTTTTCTTGCTTCGCTGGCTTGTGTCATTCCGTAAGAACTTTTTGAGGAAGAAAAGGGCTTGAACGAATAGAATTCAGTGAGAGGTCAGAGGTCCGGTGGATTTTGTGGCTTTTGCTTGTTTTGAAAACGGTTCTTGTTGAATGAAAAGGTCTCTCAGCTTCTGTTTCTCCATCTTTTATTTTTTGCAGCCTCGGCCTGCTTTGCCAACCTATACGCGCGAAAGGACACCAAGAGCACGTTTACCTCGCGTCATCGCGGTTTACGGGAGTATCGTTCTTTGGCGCGTAGGCCGCGTAATTTGATTAAAACTTTGTAGTAGAAAGAGAAATACGAGACCATGAAAAAAAACTCAGGAGAGATATAAAAAGAGAGTGAGTGGAAAAAGGGCGTTTAAAAAGCAACGGGACCTCCACTATAGTTTCGTACAAGTCTTTCCTGCCCATCAAGTATGGACGTACTGGAGCTACAAATAAAAGTAACCATACCAAACTTTAACCCTCCTCACTTTTAGCTACTTGCCCAAAGCAACGAACTAACTTTTTCACTTTGCCCCAACATCGCGTTTCCTCCTTCTCCATGCTTTTTTTTTTTTGTACTTTGCGTCTTTCGAGTTAACCCGTATCGACTGGATTACTCTGGATACGCACGTAAACCGGACATCCTGGTGATCCTTTTTCAATCCCTCTTTCTCGTCAGAGTAATCCTTTAACGAAATACCGGACAAACGTGGATTCAACACGATTCAATCGAAACGCGTTTCATATTTTTACCCCTCGATTTTTCATCCGACAGTTTTTCCGTTTTCTCTCTCGCGAGATGGCCTTTAATTCATGGAGGTTTAAGAATGACGAAATTCTGATTTAGTGGCACTATAGGAAGGCTTCGCAATGCGACATTCTTCACATGATGGAATTGGGATGTTCATTTCCTTTTTGCTCCCTCATGGAGGAAGCTTTGTGACGGTGAAAATTTTTTTTTTCGAGTTTTCAATGTCAATGTTCTTAAAATGTCCCAAAACGTCCAAAAATCATATTTAGAAAAAATTTCCGGATGTGTGTATGTGCGTGTGTATGTGCTGGCACTGTAAAATTCAAATTGTTATAACTCGAGAACGGTTTGAGCTACAAGGCTCTAGTTTTGCATGGATGTTGATCTATACCAGCTCTTCGTTTGCTGAGAATTTTGTCCGGATCGCTAGAAAAATTCGAATTCTACAGCATTTTGAAGTTTTCAAAAAACTGGTGTCACCGCTCTAACTTTCGCAAATTTTAAGATTTATTGCTAATTTTTTTTTTATAATTAGAGTATCATAATAGGAAAGTTGGTATTGAATTTGGGAAATATCGGTTGAGCGGCTTAAATTTTATGGGTTTTTGAATTTTACGAAAATATTAGTTTTTCGAAAAATCGTTTTACCGTGCATCTTGAGCACCATGAGGAAGCAATTTGTAAATTGTTTCACCTATGTCGCTAAAAAATTGGGACTTTTGGTGTTTAACTTGGGAAAAATGTCGTCGGATGCGAAATGATACGTCGCAGCAGTTTTCCTGATGCGAAAACTTTGACGACATCGCACGATGTTTCTTCGTTTCATTAATCGCAGCGTTAATTCTTGAACTTTAAGATTTTTTGTTCTCTGTGCCATTCAACCCTTTGGCCTGATTGAGAGAGCAGAACAAAAACAGCCAAAAGGATATAAAGCACGAGCAGTAAAAAAGTTTCTCGAGGTTCTTCACTTTTTTCACCCTCAAGATTATCCTGTTCCGGAGTATCCGCAAGACTCTGAATCGCCTAAATCAATCGGGCAAAACGTTAAGGAACGCGAAATACGGGACAGGAAGGTACGGGGCTGAGGGGTTAGGATTTTCATGATAAGAGAAAGAAATTGATTGCGCGAAGCAGCAAAAGAGGATGAAAAAAAGTGAGAGAGAGCGAGAGCTGCGTTTAACGCTCCGCTGGCGACTGACGTAGCATCGAGTAAGACAAAGTAGGAATAGAATTTTAGAGAGAAAGAGAGAGAGCACGAAAGGGCAATGGTGGAGAATGAGGGTCTCCCTCTCGGGGAGCAAAAGCAGAAGCTCCGAGTGCACCAACCGCGTTTCTCGCTCGTAAATTTTTTTATGGTTTCATTACTCGAGCGAGTTTTTGCTGGAGAAGCGTCGCGAATTAGCGAGAGCGAGAGGGTGGAGCATAGTAAACGTGGATGAAGGGTGAGAAAGGGGATGAGGATTATCGTTCCTTTTTGGTAGGATATACACAAGCCCACAAATGTCTCTGTAACGTCGTAGGCAACTGGCCGACGAGGCTGTTGTTGGCTTTGCCTTGATACTGGTTATCATCGTGTTGCCAATCTTGCTGCTTTCGCTTGTTTCACTCCTCCATGTGGGTGTGGGGCCGAGATTAGTGTTGCATGCATCATTAAGAGAAGCCTGAGCTATTAAAACTCAAGCCGACGAATCAAGATGCACGAGTCACGAATAACAAAAAATTAAAAACCACACAGACAACGATATCAAAATGATAAAGCAATTTTCAATACTTTCGTAGAAAAAAAATTAACACACCCTCCCATAAACTCATCTCTCGGAACATTTAGAACCAAAATGGCCAACTTGAAACATCGCACGTATATAGTCATATGAATAAGTGTGTCGTGAATCTTTATATCTGTACAATATCCAGCCTCGTACACTGTGTTTCGCTGAAGGAGTATATCGAAAGCCGCATTGCAGTATAATATCAACCCTTTCACAGGTATATATCACGAAGGATAGAGATAAGAAGAATCTCTTCGCAACAGTATCAAATTTACGTGGCAGTTAAAACATAAATAATAGTTTCATAGAGTTCATTTATGGAAAACTACAAAACTGATTTAAAATTCAATATTCATTTAGCCATCTCGTTTCATTTTCTCTTTTTGCAGCATCCCGAAATAATTTGCTGTATATTTTAAGATAAAATCTGTCGATTCCTAACGATTTTTCGACACGTATCGAAGATTTTTATTCATTTTTTCATGCGCGAATCCATATCACGCTTTACGAGATTACGTACTCGTGCACGGAGACAACGAAGTCGAAAATTATTAAGAAATATACGAGGAATCCAGTTACGTATTGTTGAAAATTATAGTATTTTGAGGACTGTTCGGACATTACAGCAATAACTCGAATGGCAGTGCGACAAATCGTTCTAAACAGCATACTAAAACGTCATCATCAGATTAAAACCGATTTTACAATTTAGCATAGCAGTTCAAGAAAATCGCAATGGTCATGGTAAACAAAACAATACGGGTGATTAAATTTCACACATGTTCGATATATATTCATTTTGGGATAATAGAATTTTACTATGTCGACGTTTAAAATTTGAGATATTCTCACTCATAACTGAATTTTTATTTGACATAGTAAATTGTTCATGAAAACAACCCTGAAATTCATTATCGCGCGCATTACTGTTTCTTATTCATATAGAACTGTTTATAATCCATGCTAAGAAAAATTGTAAGTGTTAAAAAATACTATGCTGTTTTGCAATTGGTGCTACGATTCTTTTGCTTCTTAAACTTCGTATAGGACATTTTCCCAAAACATTTTATTTCTTACTAAACAAAACGAATCCGTTTTTTACGTGTGGAAATGTCGGTCTGAAATAAAAGCTGATCTCGTAGCATGGTTAAAAATATAAATAATCGTGTGATAAAGCTCTCTGATTTATGCAAAAGCTTTGCTTGAATGAAACTTGAACCGTGTCCTTTCCAGTCGAAACGTTATTTTGCACGAGAATTGAACGTTCGTGATATAGAAAGTGAAAAGGATAAAATTTGATGAAAAGATGAGAACGGTAAATGAAACGGAAATCATCTGTGTGTGTGTTTTTTTTTTTTTTTTTTTTTCATTTATAGCCTACGATTGGATTCGGGGGAGAATTGTGAGCGTGCGATGAGGCGAGAAACCTGCTGAATACGTTGAGAGAAAATGTCAGATGGCTCGATGTTAACATTAATGTGTACGAATATAACATTTGTAACGTGTGACTGCAAGCGCAATGTCTATTCAAGAGAGAAGCTTCGACAAACTATAGGCTCTTGGCACGGAGCTTTCTGTAGACTCAAGCAAGAAGGAAGCAAATTTCAGTGGGCTAGTGAAATCCTCTCACGAGAATTACAAACCCTCGGTCCTCCATTGTTCACGTCCGACCGAGAAGGTACAGCCCGTTCCCACACCGTCTTAAGAGGAACCTCTCGCGCGAGATCGGCGTCGAGCTTTTCCCGCCAACCGTCTCTTTTGCTCTCCTCTCGCTCTCGAACGGGTTGCAAGCTTCTCCTGACATCGTGATGTGCCCAAGACACACGCGCCAGCCTTATAGCTCTATGGCGGTGTGCATCATCTTCTTCCAGTGCTTCGCGTCTACTTCTCTATATACTCCGGACGAAAGACGGAATCGAGTCGAAAACCCTGTGCACTCCAAGTAAAGGCCTTTATATCTCTCTTCCTCTCTCTCTATCTATCTCGCTATCATTCTCTCGTTTCCAAGAGATAGCGAGAAACTGGCTTCTCTCACGGGAGCCCACGATTCGGAACTTACGTTAATTCCCCCAGAAGTTTCTCATTTCATTCGCTTCACCTACGGGGACCCAAGTCGCACGAAACCAGTCAGCCTAACCTAATTCCCCAACCCCTTCAAGTTTCGCGGGACTTTAACGCCGAGTAAAAACGAAAGATGCCAGCCGAGCGAAGGTTCTCGCCTGAAATTTAGACCCCGCGAGAATTCCTTAAAGCATTGATTTCAAACTACGTGTGCGCCACACAATATACAACCGTGCAGATTCTTGTAACATCCCCCGGAGTAGTTATTTCTCCCACCACTGTACCATTTTTTCCCCCGCGTAAACACAATTCCGCAGCGTACGACTCGCTGACGAAACAAGCGCAAAAGGAGCATCCACGTGTGAATCATTGTCTCACTTTACGTTCTTCCGATTTTGCTTCCTCATAGAAAAAACTATGCGACGGTGAAACTTTTTTTTTCCAGTTTTCAATGTCAATGCGTTTAAAATGACCTAAAACATCAAAAATTCGTATCTAGAAAAAATATCCGGATGTGTGTGTGTGTGCACAGATGTTGCCAAGCTTTTCATTCTCTGAGAATTTGGTTGGAACTGCTAGAAAAATACGAATTTTCGAAAAAGGGTGTAATCGCTGTAACTTTCGCAAATATGAAGATTTATTACTATTTTTTTTTTTTTTTTATAGATAGAATATCATAATAGAAAGGTTGGAATTAAATTGGGGAAATATTGTTTGAACGGTTTAAATTTATCCGATTTTTCGAATTTTACAAAAATCTGAGTTGTTCAAAAAATCGTCCAACCGTTTCAATTTTTGCAGAATTCATAAGATATTGTGTACAAGTCCCTACTGGCTCTTTAATTTCTAGCGAAGCTGTCGAAATTCCACAATTTAAATGCAAATACGAAAAACTCTGCAAATTGTTTTCTCAAGATGCTCAAGATGCACGATGCCAGATTTGAACATTCGCTCGTCATGACGCGTCAATTTAAAGTCGAAATTGTCGATTGATAAAAAAATGGGAGAATCCTGATCAATTTGACGAATATTTCCAATGAAGCATCAAGCTTATTTGCTAGCCTTTGCGTTCACTGATAAATTCTGAATGAGCAGAGCGCGTAAATTTTCAGTGGGGAGAGGAGAAGAGAAAAACGAGGATGGAAATGGGGCTCGGGTGGAGAAATAGCAAAGTAAGATGCAGCGTGGAATGAGCGGAGAGGGCGAACTAGGAAGGATGGTGAGAAGGAAGAGAAGCGAGGTCTTAAACTCGATGCTATAGCAGAGGAGGAGTGTAACGAGAGGGAGCTTCCGAGAAATGCACAAGTCTGTAAGATTTGAGATCCCATAGTGACGATGCCGATGCCAAAACTAGCACAGTGAAGCTCTCCGGAAGAGGCAGATAGGAAATACGAAGGCGGAGGAAGGCTCGAAGCACAAAACGCAGGTGCAACGAATATGCCATATTATTTCGAACGGCTCATTCTCTCCCTTTCTCCATTCTTTCTCTCTTCTTTTCCCTTCCTTCGTCCCTCATTCTCCACCCTTGTCTCTGCCTTACTCTCGACTGCACTGTTCTAAAAAGCCCTGCGATATGTAACATCCTACTCTACGACCCAATTTTATTCGCCAATTTTCGCGAAAATTCGCTCGAGAAAATGAGCGAATTTCTCCACCCTTAAATGAACCAAAAAGTCCTTGGCGAGGGATGCCAAAACATCTGAGCCTCGGTTCTTCGATGAAAATCCAATTTCTCTAAGCTCTCTCGTTTTTCTTTCCAATAAAACGAGAGTAATTATTTCCCAAATATAGACGCGAGAAAACGAATAGAAATTCGTTTCCATTCGGAAAACGAATAGAAATTTTAAACGAAAAAACACGTAATTCTCACGAATAATTAAAAATCTTTACTTTTGCAAATCTGTTGAAATTTTTCAGAATTCAGATGTTTGTTCTTGACCCAACGAATTTAAATTGCCCGTATATACTCAAACCGCGCGCTACAACTTCTTGAACTGGCTGATCACATATTGACTCGGACTACTTAAACATTTCCCAAATAAATCCAAACTAGCTGGATGAGTGCGAATATTTTTTCAAATAAGTTGTACTAAAAAATGATATTTCCTTCAATTTTAATGATCGTGTTGATTTTTCCAAGGAAGTTTTCATTCCTGTTGCTGCATGTTTGAAGGAGAGAAAATATTGCAATGTATGCTGAAAGCTGTTGGATTAAGAGTGAACGAAATGAGTGAAATTTCGAATAAAATTTATCACGATCTTTGTTTATATGGATGGGTGAATTGCAGGCTCGATTGCAATGTCATTTGTCAATATCGTCTGGTAATAAATGAAGGTGGATGTGGAAGCATCGTCCCTGAAGACGCAAAAGGGCTATAGAGATGCGAGGGAGACGAGAAATGTGTATATAAAAAGGAAAGGGGTTGAAGTACTTACAAATGTGTGTATTTTGGATACTTATACATGTGCTGAGAAGGAATAATAGAGAAAGCTGTCGTGCCAAGCCCAACTGTTTGCTGTCGAAGTGGCCTGTGCCAGGCGGCGCTTCGTGTCCTCCTCGTGTAGTAATAAACTGCTGCCGGCACCGCGTTATACCATCATACCATGAGGTTCTCAACCTTATCGTCACAGCGTCTTGGCTTTCATCTGCGCCCTCCGTTTTTCCATCATTCCTTTTTTTTCTCTTGTTGCCAACATATAAAAGACAAAAAGGAAGTTTTTTTTCGATCATTATCGCACAGGACGAGGATATTTTTTTTCTGAAATCATTTTGTCCTTTCCAATGACAGTTTTCATGGTTTAAAATTCTTTTTGGAGTGAAACATGTGAAAAACTAAATTTCCCGAATTTTTTTTCCTCGTTCTCTTCGATCTTCGTACGTCTTGTGTAGAAAGTGCAGAGCAACCTCTTCGCGTAGTGTGTCTGCGAACGTTAATCTAGCAGCACGTGGCCAACATGACCTGGAGCATTTGTGGGGGAACGACAAGGCGATTATATACGTCATACAAGAAACACGAGTCTGTGGAACGAAGACACGATCAACAGACGCTACGCGCGAGAGCCCAAATGCTCTTTTACAGTCTCTCATCTTTCTCCAGTTCCCTTTTTCTCTGTTAATCTCCTACACACGAACTTGTATGTGTTTCCGTGTATAACGTGGACTTGACACAAGCATGATCTCGAGAAACCTCAGCGTTTAATAGAGGCGTGCTAGGCACCAAGCGGTACGTAGAGAATATGAGAAATGAGGCAAGATCAAAGGAGAGGGTTGATTAATAGACGCGTGAACGATTGTTAGCAGAAAACGTGGGAGTTAAAGTCTAGTTTGTTTTTGTTTAGAGCAATCCTGACAGGTAAACAGCCATTGAATTAAAAGAAGAGTCAAGGGTCGTGGATAAAGGAAAAAAAAAAAACAATTGTCTAATTAATGAGAAGTCTTGGGTGATGAAAAAATGTTGCCAAGCCACAGGGTAGTGGGAGAAAGAACTTTTTCAAAGAATAACCTTGTTCGCAATCTCTTTGAAATGCACCAACATAAAGGAAGATAAAAAAGAGAAAGGAATATAAAAAATACAAACGGATAGACGGTCAGCCTCAGAGTCGTTACAGTTTGGGGGTTGAAAAGGGTTGAGGGGCAGGCACCGACTTTATGAGGGATCTACTCAATAAAGCTTGCAGATATAAAGTGAAACGCGATGAAAGCCCACGTGATAGTGTCCGAGAAAACGAAAAGCAGTTACATTAAGCTAGTGCATGCGACGGATTTCGGATTGGCATAGCCAAGGGAAGTTTAGCTGCACGTGAGACTCGTCGCAGCTGTGCTTCTCACAGACTCTCACTGAAAAACGGCGTATCTCACCATTCTCAATACGTACAATCGCACGTCAAACGTGCCATTTTATTTTTAACAATCCTTTCGTGTTCAGTATCTCTCCAAATGTCTATGTCTGTGTGATTCAGACCCTCACATTCGAGATTTTTCTGTCAAACTTTACGAGAAAGGAAGCGTGCTTTTGGACGACACGAGTCCGCACTCAGCCCATTGTGCAGTAATAAAAAGGATCAAAAGATAATTTTTTATCCGATATATCGACATATATTTTTCTTTCCATATCAATACACATGAAAATAGGAAACTCCTATCACACTCTTGGATTCCTGATGTTGTCGAAAAACTCAATTCATTTCTCTTTGCTTCCTCATGGAGGAAGCTTTGTGACGGTGAAAATTTTTTTTTTTCGAGTTTTCAATGTCAATGTTCTTAAAATGTCCCAAAGCGTCCAAAAATCATATTTAGAAAAAATGTCCGGATGTGTGTGTGTGTATGTGTGTGTGTATGTGCTGGCACTGTAAAATTCAAATGGTTATAACTCGAGAACGGTTTGAGCTACAAGGCTCTAGTTTTGCATAGATTTTAAGGGGTTATATACAGTTGGAAGGCCAAAAAACTCATTTTTTTACGAATTTTTCCCGGATAGGGATTTTATTTGACGAGGAAAAGCATGAGGAAGTAAATGGAGTGTCATCTTTCAACTCTCTATCGCTATTTTTTATTTAACAAAATATTGCTTCAGAGAGCTCCTGTAGGTGATCTCTTGTAGGTCCTCTAAAAAAAAGGCGTCTTGCGGTAACCATAAAATCTCCCGTTTGGATCAGCTGAAATTAAAAAACCAAAGAGATTTGTTTAGTGGATAGATGAATGCTGGGATTGGACGTAGGAATACTTGAAATTTCCAATTTTTATGAAATGGCGGCTCCTCAAAGACGAAATTTCAATTTTTAACCAAATTTTGGTCGTTCAATGGGTCAAAAAAAATAGAAATAATTCTCGGAAATCTTATTCCTACGTCCAATCCCAGTAGAATATATCTGAGAAAGTTGTGTCAAAATTGCAGACCGATCGGTTGAGCCATTTTTGAGAAATCGTGGTCACCGACTTTGAAAACATCGTTTCGAGATAAACGCGTTCAAAGTTTCAAAAGTGGTGAACACATGGATAAAAAATTTTTTTTCCAACTTACAAGGAGTCATCTATTCCAGGACCATAAGATGTTCCCTCTGCATCATCAGCAGCTTTTACTCCGAAAACGGAGTAAAATTTGAACGCACGACCTTACACTGTGGCAGAGCTGGTCCGACTGTCAAAACTCCTTCCTTCGGTATAAGAAATGACCACGCTTAGCTCTCGCATATACCATGTATGCAAAGACAATGAAAAGGGTCACCTCAGGTACGCGGGACACAACACCGCTGCCGCTCGGGCCGTTCGGAGCGCGCTTACTATGTAACGCTCCAAGCGTCCTTTCAAGTACGCATGTATCTCTACGAATATTTGCCGTATCGCTTTGAAAATTTCAGAGAATCTATTTGAATATATGTAGACTCCAAAAATGCAACAAAAAAAATCGATTTTTTGAAATTTGCAATTAATCATAAAGTGGCATGTAACTCCGACATTACTTGCTGGAATGATTTGAAATTTTCAGAGAATGTACTCAAATGTATGTACATTCTGAAAATGCCATAAAAAAAAAATCGATTTTCTGAAATTTCCAACTGTATATAACCCCTTAATCTATACCAGCTCTTCGTTTGCTAAGAATTTTGTCCGGATCGCTAGAAAAATTCGAATTCTACAGCATTTTGAAATTTTCACAAAAATGGTGTCACCGCTCTAACTTTTGCAAATTTTAAGATTTACCACTAATTTTTTTTTTATAATTAGAGTATCATAACAGGAAGATTGGTATTGAATTTGGGAAATATCGGTTGAGCGGTTTAAATTTTATGGGTTCTTGAATTTTACGAAAATATTAGTTTTTCGAAAAATCGTTTACCGTGCATCTTGAGCACCATGAGGAAGCAATTTGCAAATTTCAATTTGCAGCATTTTTATACACGTGCTCGTTTTGTTTGTTTGAAAACCCGTAAAAATAAAAATAAAATAAAAACGTAAAAATTCCATCTCCTATTTTTGTATGATTCTAGGAAAATTGTTTAGGCATAAAAACTTGTGGTCGGTCACCAGAGTTGCGGACCCATTCTGGGCATTTTCTTGGGTTTTTCGTCAGTGTCTCGAAAATGAAGACTTGATTATGTGAATATAAATATATTTATGGGAGTTTGGAAGTATTGAGATTATGGGAAGCCATAAATAAACGGTGAATTCAGTTATCCAATCGGTATATATTCTCGCGTGTGTCTGGAATTTTCTGTATGGCCAGACGAGGGAATTCTTCTTATTCTTAGTCTTCTTGCTCCCATTCCCTCCGAAGGTCGTTTCGTCGAAATTAATTTCCGGTCTATGTGAGTTTCCGCAATAATTGACCTCTTAAAGATTACTTTTCGGCTGGCCCGCAATAATTTATGTGAGACTTGGTTTTGAGGATAATTTACCGACATAATTCATGTCTGCGAGCGCTTCCAAACTTCAATTTTACTTTTTAATTGCCTATTACTAAAGACGAACCTTATTTTCACTCTTTTATGTTTTTTTACGATCAGCTTGCACGCGGATCGGCGCGACTCAACGTACCGAATTATATGTACACGTGAACATTCGCCTTTTAAACGCTCCAACATTTTATGTTTTTCCTTTTCTATGGCTCTTTCCAATTAATCGAAACTTTAACAACGTCGTTCCCAACGAAATCTAACTTTCTAGTTCTCCAGCTCGAACTTAATTCCAACTTGCTCAACGAACAATTCAGATTCGGCATATTGGCAGGCCAACGAGATTCTAGTTGGAATTCTTTCCCTACTTTTTTTTTTTTTTTAGTATTCAAGTAAAAACTAAATGAAACTTATTTGGGTTGATGGGATCGAAGGAAGATAATAAGCGAGTTTTCGGCCGGAATAGCCGATAAAATCAATCCAGTAATTTAACAGTTTTCGTAGAACCCACGAGAATCTTTGCCTGAAACCTCTTGACAGGTGTGAAAAATGGATAAAAAACGAAAAGGAAATACAAATATTAAAAGCAGCGAGAAGGTGGAGTTGAATCAGTGGAGAATTCTGCAAGAATGAAGGTGAGAGATATCCAAAAGGAACAAGAGATGAGAGAAAAAAAATATACATATGGAAATATACACATAAGGCAGAAAGCACCGGAACGAAAGATGGAAACCTCTATAAAAGTCTATGAAATATACATACATCGGTAGAATATATCGCACTATGTAATCATGGTGCGAAAAAGCACAGCGAGAAGCAGTTCATAGGAGATTCGAGACTATATATTCATCCCGTATACGAAAAATGAATGTACACCCAGGTGAGCTTATACGAGCCAAGAAAAACGTCATGGAGTTACGTATAGTCATAGTTTAAACAGAATAGTTTTCAAATATTTTCCACTTTTTGCTTCCTGCTCATGTAACTATATTGTGATGGTGAATTGTTTTTTTCAGTTTTCGATGAGATTAAGGTAAAATCCTGTCGCGAGGCCTCAATCCAAGGGATTTTCAATTTTTTTTTTTATAGCTTTAGTTAATATTCAAATAATTATTCCTGTAAAATTTCAGGGTCGGTTATCGACTTGATTACAGAGAAAAAAATTATTAAAAATGCGTATTTTTGCAAAGGAATTCCGAGACAGCATGGAGAAATCCAACTTCCGGTTGCTACAAAAGTGTCTATATTAGTCAAAATCCGTCAGATTCCTGAACAAAATCGGATTTAAGTACTTGAAACGTCTATGAATCGAATGAGTTCATAAAAAATATGCTTATCGGCTTATGTTTCATGTAATTCCAAGTTAAAACTCGATCTTCCGGTCCGGTATTGGATGAGTCTCGTTTCGATAGAAAGACGTGGCAGCAAAAGGCAAAACAGCTGACTGTAACCCTAACGTCATCTCACTCCTTTGAATTTCTACGTGTATAATTTTTAACCCTACTTTCAAACTGTCTAGTGGCTGTGTCTTATCGATAGTTGATTTTTATTGTTATTATAAAATTGAAAAAAGGGAGTGGATTGAATACTAATTTTATTAAGTGGCTCGAATGCAATGCCTCGCATTTTCCGTACCTGCTATTGTTTTGACAGATGATCGACGTTTTGAGGTTAAAGTCGCCTTGTTCGGTAGAAAGAGATTGAGGAAGAACCAACGTTACCAAATATAAAATCGAGACAT
Source organism: Diadegma fenestrale (assembly GCA_037043255.1). Lineage (NCBI taxonomy): Eukaryota > Metazoa > Arthropoda > Insecta > Hymenoptera > Ichneumonidae > Diadegma > Diadegma fenestrale. The sequence goes on from CM073312.1 coordinate 13,587,382, forward strand.
ACTACTTGAATCGTTGCAATACCTATTTTTCATTTTGATAATTAAATGTGAAAGTTTATTAGCTTAATCACTCATGGAAAATTTCAATTATTCAAAATTATTTTTTAGCATATCATGAAAATGTCTATTACACAAGACTCGAGTATTAGCAGTGGTATGACTAGTGTGAAGCGACAGGATTACCTTAAAAATGTCCCAAAACATCGAAAAATTATGTCTAGAAAAAATTTCCGGATGTGTGCGTGTGTGTGCATGTTCCTGCACTGCGAAATTCAAACGTTCATAACTCGAGAACAATCTGGAATACGAGGTTCTTGTTTCGCACAGATTTTGATCTTGCAAGTTCGTCTTAATACTCTGAGAATTTTTTCGGAATTGCAAAAAAAAAAAAAACGAATTCCACGACATTTTTAAATTTTCCCAAAAAAGGTGTCGACAATTTCAGGATTCATTACCGATTTTTTGTTGTTGTTATAGGAGTGTCTTGATAGGAAGGTTGGTATCGAATTGGGAAAATATCGGTTGACCAGTTAAAATTTCACCATTTTTCGAATTTTACGAAAATCCGAGTTTTTCGAAAATTTGTCTAAACGCATGAATTTTTGCAATTTTTCTGAGAGATCGTGTGCAAGTCCATACTTGCTTTTTACTTTCTATTTCGTCAGACAATTGCGCGAATTATTCGGAAGGTTTTTCAAAATTGTTCTACGAAATATGCATCGTTTGATCAAACTTGTTCGACCTTGGAATAAAATGGAAAGAAAAAAAGACGTTGAGAGAAAAAGTGTTGATTTTTTTTGGAAAGAATTCGGTTGTGTGGGAAGATCTGAAAATGGGTCGTTCAATTGCTTTCGAGTTCGCGACGATTCTCGTACAAAATGTTGTTATTTACGCTTCAATTCGTTTTATTACTATCCCTGGAGAGCGATATCGCCGTAGCGAACGGAAGGGCGTAATTCGTGTTGGTGTGCTTGGAGAATAGTGAGGAGCACTTGGGTGTTTCATGGAGGCTCATGTTGGAATGTTTGTACGCGAATGGGTATGAAAGTATATCAACGCGGTTGCCACGATATGGAATGCACTTTATAGTCGAACGGCTATTCCGTTTTGTCCTGAAATTAAATTCGTCAGACCATCTGCTGGGCAAACCAAGAGCTGACGCAAAGTGCCAAGTTTCTTGATAAATCACACGCACATTAATTTTTCAATTTTCTCGAGCGCTATAAAAAAGAGTTATAAAGTCAAAAATTATTAACTTGTAATTTGTTTCCTCGTAATCATTTTCCCGTCGAGAGTTTTGTCATTATTGACCAAAGAAAATTTCACTGGCGACGAAATGAAAAAGCTGGTGAACTTGTTTTTTCAAGGAATTTAATTTTTCCCACGATGCCAATTACCTCAAGAAATAACTTGTGGAATATTTCATTTCTTCGTAGATTCTGATCCTGTACTGAGGATCCGCAACAACATAATGAATGCTTTCTGTTTCAATTGAATAATTAAGCATAATTGAAACTTTAGAAAGAATAAAAGTGAGTAGATTTTGCAATTAGCAAATCAAAGTGAACTGGTTCGTGTGTTTCCCTCAGTTTTTAAAAATTTCGAGGAAATATGAAATTTTATTTTCGTCTAACCGTTTAATGAAATTTTTATTATCTCGCTATCATCCATTTTTTTTCTGATCCTGCATATACGCAGATTTTTCTTTGCATGCGAGGTGACGTTTTTTTCTTCATATTTTTTTCTGTTTTTTTCCTTCGAGTCGGTTCTCGTTGCAAATATCTTGCCGAGGTTGATACGCCATTTACCGGTCGGTCTATGTGCACGCTTGTATTATGCAGGCCGTATATATTCATCTCGTATTTATTAAGTTTCATAAAGGGGGCCAGAATGAAGAAGGAACAAGAGAGGAGAGAGAGAGAGAGAGAGAAATGAGCGAGCGACCAGGATCCTCGAGAGTGAAAAAAAAGGCGATACGTGTACTTTCCATTTTTCTACGTTGGGGCAAGAGCTCATAGCAAAAAAAAAAAGAGGCGTGAGAACAACGAAAAGTAGGTGTCGACGGCATAGCCCTCGTTTCCCTGCATCTCGACGTCGTCTCGTCCTCTCCTCGAGCGATGAAATGGAGACCGTAGAAAATGAGTATGGAGTCGAGCGATGGGAAAAGTCTGAAGAGAAACGAGAAAGGAAAAAAACGCAGGACAAAAAAAACGTGAACTTGAGCGAGAAAGAGAGAGAGAGAGAGAGAGCGAGAGAAATGCTGATAAGGACGACTGCGAAAGAAAATTTTGTCAAAAAAGATTGATGTTCTGTTAAATACGACTGAACTTTTTTCGAAAATACAAAAAATGTTGTCTTTGCAGCAAGAAATATTCTAGAAAGACTCTTCGAAGAGTCAATTTTTGTCATTCCAATCGTGAAAAACTACGAAAACTTTAAAATTATCAGAAAATATTTAGTTCATCGTGTGTTCAACGAAATATCGAGATTTTTTGACAAAATTTCGTTTTTGGTGTGTTCGTCAACTCTTGTATAAATTGGACTGGTCTATATAATTTCCCTTAAGGAAAAAAATATAGGAAAATTATGGGGCTAGACTTCCGGTAGGGAAGAATGGAATGTAAAGAGAGAGGAAGGAGCCAGTGAAACCGTAGTGCTTTTTTCTACAGGTATGCACAAGTAAGGTGTCACCGACCACCGGCTCGTTTTCCATCCACCGTAGAGCCACGTCATAGGGTTCGTCCCTGGAGCGTTACCACGCGCGCACTGAGTACACACTCCACACCGTCTGACAGTGCAAAGAGAGTCTTCCGATCGGACAGGAAAAGTCTTGGTCTCAAGATCCATACAATAGTTATATCCACAAAAAAGGTAGAAAATTACGAGGAGGAAAATGGCCCTCTGCCATGCCCGCATCGTTATCGGGCTGGGAACTTTTTTCCTCGCGGCGGTCTAATCGCAAATAAATTGCCCATTAAAATATAAACGGAGCATCAAATGACGTGGATGAATGCGGACCAAATTCTGAAGAGCATTCCACCCCGATCATTATTATTTCTGCACATCACAATTATTGTAAAAATATTCTCATCATCTACAACGTGATGCTTCACTAATCTCAGATTACAGCAATAAAACTTGTATTTAGAGCTTCTGTCGTAATAAAAAATATAAACCGAGTTTTGTAATATGCAGTGAGGGGCCATTCACTACCAAAATTGTGACACAGTGATTGCTGATTTCACATGATTTTAAGACAATTTTTGATAATTTCTTGAAATCATTAATTTCAAGTGATTCCATGAGAATATTTTAGTGATTTCACGATTTCATATATGACTCCGTGATTTCAACGTGATTTCAAGAGCAATTTCAATATCATCGCGCGCTCCCCAATATTAAATTGAAATTTTTCCGGTTTTTTGTGATAAGGACCGTACCAATGCTACAAGTCTTCGTTCTGATCCAATATTTCCTTTGAAACATCTCTCGCGTACGTCTCTTCTTCATTAATAGTTTTTGGCGTTTTCCACTCAAAAGCGACTGGATGATCCCTTTTGCCATCCATGTGCTTATGTTGTGATTGCATGTGAATTCACTGATTGCATATGACTTCACATTTATTTGATTCCACTCGACTTGCGCCGATTTCAAATGATTTCCAGCATGATTTCATCCACCAGTGACACAGTGACTTCAAAAATGAGCAGCCCCTGGATATGCAGGAACCGGCGCGTAGAGTTTTGATGCTCGTACTTTTTCGTGAATTCAGTCTTTCCCTTCGAAATTTCGATTTTCCATTCCATTTTTTTGCAACTCGATTTTTGCGAACGAAACGGGACGTGAATTCCCACGGGTTTAGATGGGGGAAATAAAAAATTGAGAATGAAATATGTCAAATTCTTAAGGTGAAGGAAAACTTGAAGAAAATTTTTCTCCGTAGGGGAAAATTGTTGGTTTTGGTGCCGCAAGAACGTTAATGTACAAAATTTTGACAGAGCCGTAAATAAAGTCGATATTTTCGGATAGTAAAATACCTCAAATAAAATCTAAAGGATCATGAATCCTGAAGGCTCAACGTATGCGATGAGTCGGGTATTTCGTATATTGTCGAGATGAAGAAACTCGATGAAGAATCGGATAAAATTGCGTAGCTATTCTGAGGTATCCGCTGCAAGGGGTGAGATCGTAACCTGCGGCCTCGAGCCACATAGAGGAGAAACTCTATTTTCGAAATGCTGTTTCACTTGGTAGCGTGTTGCAGAAAGGTTCGGGGTTCTCGTTGGTTGCGCGTACACACACATATATATACAGGATCCTGAAGCTTTTCTCCTACCAATGCACTCTGCAACGGTATAGCCAGAAGCTTGACGGGTAGCGAGGCGTACGAAGACCTCTCGTGGACCGCTAACGTGCGCCCGACGAGGATTTGTACGCTTTTAGCGGTAATCCGTAGAGTACAAACGCCGTTCTCCCGCGCCGTACGCTGCGGGATGCTTTGCCTCATACTCGTTTCTTTTCCTTGCGCTTTGTAGCGTGGATTCTCCAAGTTTAATAGAATTCTCTGCATTAGCTCCAGAAGCACACAATACAGTACTTTAGCGTGAATTTTTGATCAATCCGGTAATTTATGGTCTGGTGAATCACGAAACACACTGGATCTTGACCTGGACGAGCTCTGCAAATCGTGAAAATTCCTCGAACCATATTTTCGAGCGGGTAATACGAAAAAATTGGCATTCGGATCTAGCGAGGCCCTACGAATGCCCAGAGATTCGAGAGCCAGCAAATCTCGACGTCCAACTCCGTTTCCGCGACACAAGGCGACACGAATCCCAGTTGTGACCTTTGTTCGAGTCTCGGACGCGGCACAGAGCGATGGACAAGCACGAGGCCTCGCTCTGTAGGCCGCACGGGATTAGCAAAGCCCTGTGACGAATTTAATTTTAATTAAAGTTTCCACGCCCAATATTCTTGCTCGTATAAGCCCAGCCGCGTTCTGACTCTTTGCCAGTCTGACTCCAGCCTCGCAACAGATCCATCCAATTTTTCGACCCACGAGGTCATTCGGGTATTAAAACACTCTGAGCTAATCCAATCCATGCTCCGGAATATTCGCAAAACTGCCAACTGCAGTCTCAAAGTTGCTCACACGTTTCTGTCGCAATATTTCGATGATTCGTGGTCGCTTTTTTTTCCTGCTTTCGAGTGTTGTTCGAAAAAAAATCATGATAATCATGCAAGCAATTCATTTCCTCTCTCGTTTCCACCCTCCTGGCCTGGCTCAATTTGAAATTTTTATCTCGTCTCGAAGCGAATTGTATCACGATATCACTTACAGCTCTGTCGAAAATGCTGCTGTACTGAAAGTGGAAAATTAATGTAATTAGCCAGCAGAGAGTGATGCTTTTACTGAAGCATGCAGACTGCATGTGTTCATGCACACACGCAAGAGCTTTTGCACTATAGACAGCACGAGGGAAACGTTTTCAAGATGAAATAGGAAGCAGTAGAACTTCCTTAAGAAATAGGTTCAAAGAGCGATGCCAAAAAGGCTTGGGGCCTGCGAGTAAGTAAATTATACGCAACCCGCCTCATTCTCTGTCTAAGTATTTTGAAAGGTTCGAATTTCGTAGCTTGCCGTCGATTGTCACTTCGTTTTTGGCCGAAGAAAATATTTCAGAATTGCCTTTTTTCGCTGGGAATCAAAATTCATACACACGAGATAATTATTTTTCCATCGAATTTTATTTTTTTTTCCTGAGATTCTTTTTCGCACGATTGCAGAGTGAGGCCGGCGCGCTTGTTAGTACAAAAGCAGAAAACTCTTCTTTTCCGTTTACCACACACGTACGCGCGAATAAAAGAGAAAGCGAGAGAGGAAAGTGTCAGAAAGACAGTCGACAGATACGAGTGGAGCGTTGGTACATCAGAGTGAAAAATATGAGGGCATTTTGGCTCTATCAATCATTCACGCCGGTTGTTCGTGGAGATGGAATACAATCGATTGCCGGAAGTTACCAGAGGAGCACGAAAAAGGGAACACAGGATAGAGGAATCTCTTGCGCTTGTTGGTCGGAAGTGCCGCGTTCTTTGCCGCGAGCGTGAAATGAAAAAAAGAACCGAAAAACTGAGCAAGAAATAGCAAAAAAAAAATGCAACGAAAAAGGCAGTGTGCACGTGGTTGAAAAGTTGAACGTCGGTGCAAAAGCTACAACCCTCGTTTGCCCCATTAACAGAAAAGATCGACGATCACGAACGCCCTCTGGCTCTCCTTCTCTCTCCGCGCTGCCTATTTCTTCCGCCACAGGCACCTCTTCCGCCTCTCTCTCCTGCTCTCTCTACTGCTCTTTCGAGCTCTGCTATTTTTTCTCTTTGTATGCTGTGATCCGGGCGTTATAAGACCACAAAGATCTTTCCCCACTCGAGGGGAATAAAAAAGAATGAAAAACCATCTCCCGCGAGCATTGTCCGTGCTAAGCTCACACACCATACGCCGCTGATGGTTTCTGATGAGCGGTATCCGCTTCCGGCGCGTCGAACAAAGCGCGCTGTTCCCACCGGAAACGATGCAACATCGTTATCCTGACAGCGACTCTCCGCCTTAACTCCTCGCTCTTTAAAACACACTCGCATTCAGCCATTGCTCCGCGCTCATTTTTGACGAGACCAACTCCTGTTCGCGGAATCCGCAAGATCCAAGTCGCCCAACTTGCCAAATCGAACGAGAGCGAGTCTGCCAAGAATACTCAAACGCCTTTTCCTCCAATCGCTGTAATTATTGCTGGTTCACGTATTTTTTTCTAATTGCATCAAAAAAATTGCCAATTTTTTGCTTCACCCAGCTCGGATGAACTCGAATCTTAATTTTCTCATCTCGCCGCTCCCGGAACCAATAGTGTCAAGGTCGAGGGGCCATTCACTACCAAAATTGTGACACAGTGATTGCTGATTTCACATGATTTCAAGACAATTTTTGATAATTTCTTGAAATCATTAATTTCAAGTGATTTCATGAGAATATTTTAGTGATTTCACGAATTCATATATGACTCCGTGATTTCAACGTGATTTCAAGAGCAATTTTAATATCATCGCGTGCTCCCCAATATCAAATTGAAATTTTTCCGGTTTTTTGTGATAAGGACCGTAACAAAGCTACAAGTCTTCGTTCTCATCCAATATTTCCTTTCAAACATCTCTCGCGTACGTCTCCTCTTCATTAATAGTTTTTGGTGTTTTCCACTCAAAAGCGACTGGATGATCCTTTTTGCCATTCATTTGCTTATGTTGTGATTGCATGTGAATTCACTGATTGCATATGATTTCACATGATTTCGAAAGAAATCATGTCAAATCAGCGAAATCACATTTATTTGATTTCACTCGACTTCCGCCGATTTCAAATGATTTCCAGCATGATTTCATCCACCAGTGACACAGTGACTTCAAAAATGAGCAGCCCCTCGGTTGTTTCCTGTTAATTCCATTACAATTAGGTCGATAATTTGTTCTGAATGTCGCGTACAATGAAATGAGTGAAGGAACAATATGGCAACGAAGGAACTCGCGATGCGGGAGGTTCCACGGGCGTGAGAGAGTGTTCTCTAGGCCGGTAGAAAACGGTCGTTGAGAGAAATACCTGTCGACATACCGAGGGCACTTCCTCGTTCCAATTCTCTCTCTGTACTCGTTATACTGCATATACAAATATTCTCGAATACACACACACACGCACCTACTCATTCACACTCTCACACACGCAAGTCATACATTTATAAACGCGGAGAAGATCTTTCAAGGCAAGCAGCAGTGCTTTCCTCTGTAGCGCGAAACTGCCACTCAGAGAGAAATTTATGTAGCGTGAGTAACACCGCGAAATCCGATGCTCTCCACAGTGCAACTCAAGACGAGACGTTTTCCTGGCAGCATTAGCCGTCTATGCTCTCAGCTCGGAAAACTCGAGAAGATGACGGCCGATCTACTCAACTCCTTCTCTTCATAATACTATCGTACACACTTGACTGCTTTTGTCAGCAACTTTCAACATTCGGATCCATTGGACTCATCGAGCCAAAATCTTGGAATCAACTTGAACTTTCTCGTTATAATCACACGCATCAATTGCTTATCGAGGAATAATCCACTTGAAGCTTTTTAAGGTATTACTATCACAAAACGACTTTGTTCAAGGTCCTTTCAAAATTTTGTATCAACGTTTTTGGCATCGAAACTAAAGAGTTTTATCCGAATGAAGAAACATTTTCTGACCTTTAGAATTTGAGATATTCACGTTGCAATTGTTCAGTTTCCTCATCTAATTGCGTGTAAATAATTGGAGTCTCGTTTCGTTGAAAAGTTACAAAAATCGAGTTGCAAACAAAAATGTATTTATAATTTTTTTTGCAGATAGCCAGAAAGGCTATGAGTCGAAATTTTTTTGGAAAAACTCTAAACACATTTTTTCGCAACTCATTAACGAAACGCGAGACTTGAATTTACAGACGTCTTTTAGTTGGGAAAAGTTAAAAATTGGATATTCAGTATCTCAAATTCTTGAGGTCGGAAAATCTTCTTCGTAGGAGAAAATTGTTGGTTCTAGTAGTGTCAAGAATGTTCGTAGAAAATTAGTAAAGACTTCTTAATTGAGTGATCTTGTGATTTAGTGATACGTTAATTAAAATAATCAATTTAGAGTCAATTTAAGCAACTCTAGGCGGAGAAGCCGAAAGGAAATTTTCAACCTTGTCATGTGAATTTCATGCATGATGGAAAAACTGTTGAGATTTGTTGCACAATGAAATGTTGCATAAAATCCTTTTGACTATCCAATTTTTACGTACGATCGCGAAAAGGCTCTGACGGAGGTTCAATGGATAGGATCGAATCGCAACGGGTTCATCAAATATCCCGGCAAAGAGCCTTTTTTCATAAAGAACGTAAAGATCTTTTGAAACCGTAAAAATTTTTTTGCATCCCACTAAAATGGCTGTTTTTCCGGTTATGTGTGCGAGGCTGAGCTGTGGATGTGAACCATTTCTGCCGCCGTTGTCAGGAAGTGAGAGAGAGCGCGAGCCCGGTAGCGTGAGGTGAAAAGCGTGAAAAAGCCGCCCGGAATTTCCGAAGCCCTACGGCTGCTGCGACGCCACAGGAAATATTTAACCCGCACGAAACAATGGCGCGAAAGATCGACGTCGCAAACACAGTCGAGCGATTACGGCATTTTTACGCGCTGCGGGATCGCGAGAATGAAAAAAGCACAGAGACAGCGTTGCAAAAGGAGGAGAAAAAAAGGATAGGGATAGCACGCGGCGAAAGGGACAAGAGAAAAGTCGAAAGGAGCAAAAAAAAGTGGAATCACCGGCGTTGAGTACTCGGGAGTCTGTGCCATTTTTTCGCGCTTCGTGTTTAACCCTTTTCTCTCCCTCCGTCCTTTCTCTATATCGCGCACTTAGAACTCGCGCCGGTTGCTCCATCACAAGCCTCCGGCTGGATGAACGGATTGTTGCCACTATTGTTCCGACGTTTTTAGCCTCTGCTCTTGTTAATCTATGCCTCGATCCGTTCGTGTGTGTTCGAAGGATTGTTAAAATCTCCTTCGGGCGTCACAGCTCGACTCGTTTTACGTCTCCGTCTCTTTTCTTCAACTTTCCTCGACCTGCCTTAATCAATTCGCCTTGATACAATTAACTGGTCTAATTATTGATTCCGCGAATGCATTATCCGTAAACTCACTAATCCCACAAAAAGTTAACGAAAAACTCACTCTTTCCATTCCATCCCTTAAATATTACTCGCTATTATTCAAAAATTGGTATTTCGTCAACGTCAAAAAGAATGAAGACGTTGATTCATTGATTTTTTGAATTTATAATAAGTTTCCTGTTCCCGTAAAGCATTTTTCAATTTCACAATATTGAGATACGCGATAAAGTTACTGAATTTTCTTCCCAAGTAGTTTAAAGACCGTTCTACCTCGGCTTGCGCCATCTTTTGAGACTTTCAACGCCATGATCAAAGGCTTCCGATTGTATGGAACGCGCGCCCCGAAGTCATGTTACTAGAGGCAAGCTTTGCGCGTGATTCAACTTCGAACGAGTAATCTTGATTATTTTACCAAACACGAAAAGAAAACCCATGATATTTTTAAAGTAACATTTTTGCTAAAAAAAAAAAAAATACATAATGAATGGAGCGTTTCGAATAACGTGCGAAAACTGGACAGAAATCTCATTGAATTTCGGACCAATCGAAGAAAAGGACAAACTGTTAAATCCCAGAATGGAGGCGACACAAAACCACAGAGTCATTGTGGCGTTACGAGACTCAAAAGTCATTCAGAAAGTATATGGAATGAGATTATGGTGCAAAATGGTATTTGCCATGAAAACCGTGCGCTTCGGGACTTGGTAAAGTCCCGAAGCTTTAACAGGATAGGGGGCTTTATAGTTGATCGCGTCATCCATGTTCTCATCGTTCTCATTAAACGACCTATTACACGAATCAATTTCAACTCTAATCTTTTTCCAAACTTGTTCGATTCACTTGTGTGAGCGAAAGGATCGCGAGAGAGTGGAAGAAAATTTAGCCGGAAGCTCCAACGAGATTGATATTATTCCATCACATCGTTTCTCGTTGACTTAAAACATTTCGATAGACAAGAGCGTGCAGACTCAGGATAGGGAGCTCGAGGCTAACGCACACTCGCCTAATATTAATTAATTAAATTCAAACACATATATTTGTATAAATCGACGAATCATTAGCGACGCATATCGTGCCTCGTCGGTTTAATGGAAGTTATTATGAAAAACGACTATTGAGTATTGTCAGAACTAAAATATGTAACGATTCAAAATACCTCGTACACGGAGAAAACGGATTCGTTTTGTTTAGTAAGGAATAAAATGTTTTGGGAAAATGTCCTATACGAAGTTTAAGAAGCAAAAGAATCGTAGCACCAATTGCAAAACAGCATAGTATTTTTTAAAACTTTACAATTTTTCTTAGCATGAATTATAAACAGTTCTATATGAATAAGAAACAGTAATGCGCGCGATAATGAATTTCCGGTTTGTTTTCATGAACAATTCACTATGTCAGATAAGAATTCAGTTATGAGTGAGAATATCTCAAATTTTAAACGTCGACATAGTAAAATTCTATTATCCCAATGTGAATATATATCGAAAATGTGTGAAATTTTATCACACGTACGGTTTTGTTTACCATGACCATTGCGATTTTTTTAAATTGCTATGCTGAATTGTAAAATCGGTTTTAATCTGATGATCACGTTTTACTACGCTGTTTAGAACGATTTGTCGAACTGCCATTCGAGTTATTGCCGTAATTTCCGAACTGTCCTCAAAATACTATAATTCTCAACAATAAGTAACTGGATTCCTAGTATATTTCGTAATCATTTTCGACTTCGTTTTCTCCGTGTATATCCTGGGAGAATTGGCCCGGCGCCCTAGAAATTAGTCCCTAATTACTCCGAAATCCAGCTCATTTCTCCTCTCTTCTCTCTTGACCATCGCCTTGGACACACGGAATTCCTAAAAGTCTTGATTTCGGAAATCCTCATCGAAATTTAAACAGATAAATCAATTTTACATTCTGCCTGGATCTTTCTCTCTTCCTGCGTCCTCGCAATTTCCACGTTTCGTCCTATTTCGCTATAAATTTGCCCTTTTGTGTGCTTGACTGTAAGCGAAGGCGTAAAAATTGAAACAATTCGAAATCGTTCGAAAAGAATTTCGAACGATTTGAATTGCGTTTAATTAAGAAAATTGTTTAATTCATAATAAACAAATAACAGTTTGTCTATCCACAAGGACATACGTTTCAAATGAAAATTCGAAATTTAGATTCGGCGAAACAAACAACTCGCGATTGAGTGATATTCAAGTGGCGTAGGTTTTGATGTGTCAATCGAAATATCTGGGTGAAGAAGAAAGAAGGGAACCAGGTACATGTATTGATTGACGATATCGTTTTAATTCGGCATGGGTATTCGAGAAATGTTCGCATGCAGAGAGAGAGAGAGAGAGGAGAGTTTTCGCACGGGAGCAGTAGAGAAATAAGAGAGAAGGCAGAAGGAGGCTCCGCGTACTTGGCTGGTGAGCCACAAATTATTGGGGGAAGGCTGGCTTGAATAATTCATGGCTTGTATATCGAAAGCTCGAGAGAGACATCGAAAGAGCAAGAGAAAAAGAACGTGTTGGAAAACGACTAGAGTTAATAAGTGATGAGAAAGAGAGGTTCATAAAATATACAAAAATAAAGATATATATAGACAAGTATTTATTGATGGCCGAGCGAAAAGAGCAGTGAAAGTCTGGCTGCGAAAGATATTGAGGTTATTTTGGTCCTGGAAGCTCTAGCTCTGTTTCCGTTTGCTTGTCGTTCTTGGGTCTACCTTAGAAGGTGTCCTTGAGAAGCTTCCACCGTTTTTTCCCGATTCTGGCATTTACGATAGGAATGATACGCGATATCGAAGCGATAAAAAGGAAAGAGAAGTAACATAAAAAAAGAGTAAACTATCGTCAAGTGGATCAAGTTTTTTCGTCTGCCGATGCGGCTCCCAACCCAGGCGCCTCTTTTTCTCTCTTTTTTTCCTCGTATTTCCTTTTTCTCTTGAATTTTCATCGCTTTTGGCACTTTCGCTATCTTCCTCCATACATTACCTCGGCTCATTCGAAACGCCTGATATTCGCAACGGTGGGCGAAGAGCTAAATTGAAAGTATAAATTACGGATAAGGGATACGGCCGAGACTGCCTCTCTCTATATCAAAAATTCTGTATGTACAACAACACACACGCACACACATTTATATGCCCAGCAAAAATATGTACATGTGATAGCGGCAAAGGAAAAACCATGCTCCCATTGACGACAGTGAAAAAAAAACCCGAGGGATTGACGCTCGAGGGTTAACCGAAGCCGTGGCAAGTCAAGTCACCAGGTTTATGGCTCGCACGTGATGATCTTACCAATCGCCTTTGTCAGCCATCTATACTTTTTTCTTTTATTCTCCGAGGAATAGTATACTCGTATTCAACAGTTTTACCACGTGATTCGGTAGCAACGTCGTGTCACACGAAGAATCGCGGTAAATGTGAATTTTTTTTCATCCCCTAGTTCCATGTTTCGTTAAATTTCGATTTCGCGAATATTCGCGATTGAATATACCATGGCAAATTTTTGCAACAGTCGTATCGTGTCTAATCGCTTTTCCTTTTTACGTACGACGCTAATGAGTGGAAATTTATAAAAGGCGAAAGTTTTTTTAAGTTGACAAAGTGCGAAAACCTCGTCGAAAGTTCGAAACACTCTGTTTTTTGTAACTTTTTTAACTCCTTGAGTTGTTTTTTTGCTTCTTCGTTTCGGATGAGAAAAAAAAAACGAAGAAATGAGAGGAAATTTATTTTCAAGCAACCCTCGAACTTTGGGTATTTTCTTCTGGATTTGGTAAGGGAAAGAAATATTTGCCGACTGACTGGACTATTAAAAATTTAGGTGGCAATCTCTCCTTCGAATTTGGCGAAAGAGAAAGGGTTCTTGCGGGAATTTGGAGAAGAGAAACGCGAGGGTTCGCGTATATTGTTTGTATCGCCAGCGATAACCCTTCTTGAGATGCAGAGACCCGAGCAGTCGCTCGAAGAGGCCCCGTGAGTCTTCTTATACAACCTGCGCCGCGCCCTTTCCCCTTTCCTTCCTTCACTCATAACAACTGTATATGCATGGACCTCAAATCCTCCCACTCTTTCATCAGAGGAAACAGCGGTAAGAGCAAACGCGGCTGAGCCTCGAAACTGCGAGTCTGGCCGAGGTAACGCGAGAAACCTCGTGGAAACTCTTCGGTCTCTCGGCACGCGCCAACTCCGCTCTTCCCTTACGAAACCCCTACGCTAGGAGAATATTAAATTCTCGCTCGGCGCATAAATTAAAAGATACCGTCGGCGAGGACGGGACTCACGGGGAAAACGAATGGTGAGGGGCGCAGCGGTGCGCAGAGAACAAGAAGAAAGCGCTTGAAACTGTACCACGCCGTACATCATATACTTCATAAAAAAAAAAAAACAGCCCCAAAATTTTTCCACCCCGTCCCAAGGACCTCGCACTGGGAGTTTTTTACACTCCGGTGACTTGAACGATTTTTTTCAAACTTTGAAATTTTCTCGATTACTTTTTGCTTTCCAAAAAGCAACGTTTGGAATTTTGATATTTTTAAAATTATTTTTATTTATCGATAAGGATTTGTATGGAAACAACTTAATCACATAAAAATTCTTGTTTTCTCGCTTAACGAGGAGCTTCGTTTAAACATTTTTCGTTTAACACCAAAGCATATGTGTGAGCAACGAAAAAAGATAAAACTCGAAACTAATTCAACGAAATTTTACCTCTCGCATTTTTCTCGTTAAGTCCCTCGGTGCTGTGGAGAAAAAAAAACACATGTATATTTATCATTTTGCTTAATGCCGCATAGTCTCAGAGGTACAAACGTGGTATAACCACAGAACTCATATTTTTAGTTTTTTGGTCCATGAGAGCAGAAGAAACAAATGTTTTAGCGAGATGTCAAGGAGGGTGAGAATCACTTTAGCAAATTGTTGTTATTTTTTCATTCTCGTTAATAATTCCCGTCAAATAAATGCTTGAAAAATGTTGGTAAATATTAGAATCGAGCGTGAATTTAAAAACTGAATAACTTTTTTTCGATGGAATCGAAATATTAAATATTGGAAATTGCAATTTTTAAGGAGGTTCCGCTATGGCGCCAGGCAATAACGAATGAAGTGAGGCACGAGAGGCACAATTCCCAAGAAAAAGCGACGATCTGCTTTTCGTTTGGCAAGCGATCCGTCGCCAAACTCCCAAAAACCGAGCATTCCGTCGATTTTAACTAGAAATATCTCCTCCAAACATTCGTTGACCCCACCATTTTTTCATTGATTCGGAACACTTGGAGTTTTTTTTTGTAAATTGAGATTTCAATACGCGTTTTATCTAATCGGGAAGTATTTTAAATATTTGTCTGATTTCATAAGGGTAAGAAATTTCCGTAAAGCCAATGTTAAATCCAGTGATTTTCGACTGGGAAAATATGCAGTAAAACTTGGTTGACCTCGGATGATTTTGAAAGAGATTAAAGTTTGCTGCCTGATTAACAACATATTTCGTTTTCAGATTTTAATCTAATTATCGCTCTACTAACGGAACCTCCTTAACACGCACTCTTGTATGAGAAACTACTTGAAAATGTGATTTTCATAAATTAATATCTCGAGTTCTACATGGCGAAACCTCTTGAAATTGTACGAGCGAATTTAAGGGAATTCTATCGATAAAAAATCTTGCATCCAAGGTCCTTAAGGAATGTAGAAAAAATGGTGAAATTATAATCCAACTTTATGAGTCTTTGTGGTGTATAAATATTTGTAATGTTGGAGAGAGTCTGTCTGCTTGAAGGCGATGGGTGGAGGGAGTTAAGATAGAAGTAATGGCGCGCAAGGGGTTGAACATTCTTGAGAAGGTTCACTAGCTCTCTAAAGAATTCATGATTTTATTAAGAGCTCGAGGGTAGACGCGCCGCCGCTCACGCACCCTCTCCTCGCCAAGATATGAACAGCATTTATTCCAACACACCATCCCTCTTAAGTTTTTTCCTGCTTTCCTTACCACCACCACGCTCCCTTTTTTCTTACCTTGCGAGTATCCCGCTTGGCCGAATAAAATGTCTTAATTTGCATTTTTAAACAGAGCGCCATTTTTTTAATCCCTTCAGCGAAGTTGGACACATTGCGTTTATTTTAGTTCCCTTTTTCCTTGCCGCTCTATATCTCGCTCTTTTCTACGACCGTGCTTTCACCATTTCCTTGTCTATTCTACTTTATGCAGCAAAGCTAAGATTGTTCTTGGGCACCGCGTGCTCTCACTCACCCCCACTATACACTTATCCCCTAAGAGTTTCTCTCCTTCACTCGATTTATCACGACCGACTTATTTCCTCCCTTTCACCTTTTCCACACTCTTTCCTTACTTTATTTCCCTACTTTCTCTTTATCTCTATTCTTCGTGTGTACAAGCCAACGTGATTTTGATCCTGAATTCAGTCAAGGAGCTGAAATTCTCCGAACTCATTCTATCTCCTTAAGTATTTAGCGCCCAAATTTTTTATGTACATTAGCTTGTAAAAATCTCTTTCTCCCAAGTTACTTACAACCGGTTGCAATTTATTACCATCTAATTATTTCATTCCAGACTTTTTACATTCTCCTTATTTTTCGCTCTCCTTTCCAACCTCAATTCCTCATTATTTTACATTTTTTTAGCTCTCGATGCCATTAAAACAAATTTCCATTGAATGAAAATGAACCTCAGCGATAATTACGAAAGAAAAAAAATTCTACGACCTTCCACAAATATTTCCCATGCGTTTTGTTTCCAATGGACAAAAAAATGGATTTACCAAATGAATTTCGCTGCTGCAGCATTAATAATTGAATTATATTTTCTACAATTAAAATTCGTGGTACGCGCAACGTTCCTTATATTCCCCAAAAATTGCAGTTCAGCCCGGGACGCTCGCGTCGAATCCATTGTCCCCGAAAACGATCGTTACATCCAGACGTGCTTTTCTTGTCCTTCGGCGATCTTCCTACCACACCCACGAGCGTTACCCGAGCGCCTGGAGCGCTCATTGAGCGCGTCGTAATGCTCCTGCTATTTCGGTATTTCATTTTCATCCCTAGTTTTTGTCCGTTTTTTACAGGCTTTACCAACACAAGATTTTCACGCAGAATTTACAAACGACGAGACATTTCCTCCCACAGAACGTCAGAATTTATAAATCTCCATCGCATCCCCATTGGATAAAATCTCTGGACAAAAGTTTTGTTCTTTCCACCCGCAAAACTCGATGTGGGTCCAAAAATTAATCCTTTTTGAGACGTAACGGTTCTCTGGGCCATGAATAAAAATATGAACCGTAATTATTTCTTAATTGCAAAATACCCCGTACAAATGAAAAGTTTTTTCACTGACCTTCATCGACTTCAAAGTATTTGGCCGAATTTGCGTCATTTTTCACTTGGAATAGCAAAGGACCATTAAATTTTGAATTTTCAAAGTTCAGGTTCGAATTCTAATTCAACCATTTCCAGAAAAGTATCCAGCACCAAATTCCATTGCAATTTATGTTGGCTACGCGGAAACCAATGACCCAAGAAGTTAAGGGTTCATTTCGGACAACACGATGACCATGTTGCTGAGTCTGATAACTGCCGAGTCCAACTTTTGCTAATTGCTTGGTGAACAACTCTCCTTGAATCTTCATTACATCGGCAACTACATTAATGTATCTTAATTAACGAATTAAGTCTTAGAGGTCCCGAGGAACGGATAATTTCCTGTTGCCGATAGTTTGAATGTCGATTTCAGCCTTGCCGATAATAATCCGATTCACCAAGTCAAACGACTTCGAAATAATAAAACGGATGCGCATATTATTGCCAAGTCAATTGCACAGGAAATCGCTGAGCGCCAGTGAATGAATATTTTTGCAAAAAAAGAATAGAAAATGCATCGAAAAGTGCATTCGGTCCGCACCGCTCTAGTGACTCTGCCGAAATATGATTGTCTGATGCGTCAAGGTTCAGTAATTCCGTCAGCATCAATCTACCCCAATGAAAGCAGTGGATTAAGCCTTAGTTTCGCCGCAGTAATCCGTCCATCGAGCAAACTAATGCAGTCAACTTGACACGTTACGCAAATCAGTAATTTACGTCAAGGGTTGATCCGTGATCAGGTTACTATGGGCGATTGATCGACTATATTCCGTTCACTGCTGAACATTGATGATTCATGTCTAATCCGCTTATTGAATCATGGCTAAAGCTTATCCATTTACTCATCGGAGGCTCGCGTTAGATGTTTTTCAAAGTCATGCTTTTTTTTCCGTCCTGCAACATGCTGTTTTTTTACTCTGCCTTTTTTGTTGGTGAAATTGGTTAATCGCAACACGGAGAGAATATTACATCAAAATTTACTATGTTATTATAATTCCCGGGTCGTCCCTCTGAGGATTTTTACCAAAAACATCGAGGGGCTGCTCATTTTTGAAGTCACTGTGTCACTGGTGGATGAAATCATGCTGGAAATCATTTGAAATCGGCTGAAGTCGAATGAAATCAAATAAATGTGATTTCGTTGATTTCACATGATTTCTTTCGAAATCATGTGAAGTCATGTGCAATCAGTGAATTCACATGCAATCACAACATAAGAAAATGGATGGCAAAAGGGATCATCCAGTCGCTTTTGAGGGGAAAACACCAAAAACTATTAATGAAGAGGAGACGTACGCGACGAGAGATGTTTGAAAGGAAATATTGGATCAGAACGAAGACTTATAGCTTTGTTAGGTCCTTATCACAAAAAACCGGAAAAATTTCAATTCAATATTGGGGAGCACGCGATGATATTAAAGTTGCTCTTGAAATCACGTTGAAATCACGGAGTCATATATGAGATCCTGAAATCACTAAAATATTCTCATGAAATCACTTGAAATTAATGATTTCAAAAAAATATCAAAATTGTCTTGAAATCATGTGAAATCAGCAATCACTGTGTCACAATTTTGGTAAAATGCGCAAATCGCGGAAATTATGACATTTTTCGCCCTTTCTCAGATGAAAATTTACTATGTTTTTGGTAAAATTCCTCAGGGTCACGACTTGGTACCCGGGAACTATAATATCATAGTAAATTTTAGTAAAAAGTATTTCAAAAAAACAAACAAATTTCAAATTAAGCCTTAAAATTTTTGTTTCTTGGCCTGCTCGTTGTTTTTTTTTCACCTTTTTTGTCACTCCTACCACGAAAAACGAGCCTGCATCTTTTATGATTTCATAAGGGTTGCATTACGTCGATTTGCATCTTTCGAATGTAACGGCTTTGGTGTTAAGGGAGTTGGCAGGGATTGAAAATTTAAGTGAAGACGAGGGCGCGGCGTGAGCGGAAACTCGAGACACTGAGTTTCAAGCAATAAAAAGATTTCTTTACACCAAAGGCGAAAAATGCGATGAGATCCAGAGAGCACTTTCCTTCGTCGCAGTGTTGACTTAAATCTCAGCATGGACAGAAAAAACGCGGTTTAGGATGAGCCAGATACGGGGCCTCCATCTCCCTTTCTCTCGTTCAGTGCGAAATCATGTTTCAGCGCATTTGAATATCAGGAAATGAAGCCTCTCTCGCTCCAGTCGGAACAATTCAGAATACGGACCGAAGAAATTCTTTTTTTTGGTCCATAAACGACTTGAAGGGATTGCCACGTTGAGGCGCCTTGGAATTTTAATTGTTTTAAAAAACAGCTTGATTTTGAGGTCGCCGGAAGTCTCTAAAGTCTTTGGAATCTCGTTCAACTCCGCAATGAAACGTCGACGAGTTTCTTAGGACGAAAGTCCTGCAACGGGGCGTGGCAAGCGTGACGTCGTTTCCGCATTCCACGTTTCTCTTTTTGGTTCAAGACAAAGCGACTAGGAAAAGGAATGAAAAAATTTCTTCCCGAAATTTTCAGGCTTGTTTGTTGTAGAGTAAAAATTCAAAACGTTCAGACTTTTCGGTCACTCTGTACATTCGTATAGATCGAAAGTTGCGAAATTTATATATATATATAGAGTACTCGGGGATTTTTATGGCGTTGAGCTGGACCGCGAAGGAAAGGACGAAAGATCGGGAGGGATAGTGTGTTTGGAACGGATGGAGGGAGTTTTGCCATTTGAATAATACTTTGCATTTAAATGCCCGACCCGATAAAAGAAACCATCGCGCTTGGGCGTCCCACTTGAAATATCCTATTACGTGCTATTATCTTTGCGCCGTAGACGCGCGCGCGCGAGACACGGAGTAAAAAAAAGGAAAAACCACGAGAAATTGTTCGGCTTTACAACGAAACGGCGTAAGTCTATAAAGATCCGTAAACAGTGGAGTCTCTGCTCCGTCTTTTTGTCGTTCAGTGCACTTTCCCTCGCTGCACTCATCTGCATGTATATATGGGTCGGATTTCATCCCGGTGCATCTTTGTTCGACACCAACGTATAGTATTCCTCGGCGGCATGAGGAAGCGCGATATGGAAAGAGGAGACTGAAAGAACTCTGGAATACTTTCTCCGGTTTGAGACCGGAAATCTTCGCGGGTGAAAAATTTCAGGCTAAAAAGGGGGTCTCTTGATTTACTTGGCGCTGCCTTTCGGAATAAATCCCGTCAATTTCGCGCGCGTCTCTCTTGATGCTTGCACCCTCTCTGCGGATATTCCAAGGATGGGTTGTGCCACCGCTCAAGTCACGTACCATTTTTTTTCCATCCCCCATCACCCGGAATAAAAGAATGTGAGTGCAACATTTTTCGCGTTTTCGACATGCCGTTGAAAATTATTTTCCATTGCCAACGAGTCGTAATTTCTCTAGAAATGTGTCACATCTGTTTTTGCATTTTTATGAAAAAGACTTTGACTCTTGTTGTCGGATTTTATTCATTTCAATGGCGAAATTCCTGCCCATTTTCTCATGCTCTTCAATGTACGATTTTTGATAATTTCTTGGAATCGTTAATTTCAAGTGATTCCATCAGAATTTTTTCGTCTTTTCACGATTCTAGACGACTCTGTGATTTCGAAAGAATTTAAGGAGGTTCCGTTAGTAGAGCGATAATTAGATTAAAATCTGATAACGAAATATGTTGTTAATCAGGCAGCAAACTTTAATCTCTTTCAAAATCATCCTGGGTCAACAAATTTTTACAACATATTTTTCAAGTCGAAAGTCACTCGAGTTAACATTGGCTTTACGGAAATTTCTTACCCTTACGAAATCAGAAAAATATTTAAAATACTTCCCGATTAGATAAAACGCGTATTGAAATCTTAATTTACAAAAAAAAACGCCAAGGGTTCCGAATCAATGAAAAAATGGTGGGGTCAACGAATGTTTGGAGGAGATATTTCTAGTTAAAATCGACAGAATGCTCGGCTTTTAGGAGTTTGGCGACGGATCGCTTGCTAAACGAAAAGCAGATCGTCACTTTTTCTTGGGAATTGTGCCTCTCGTGCCTCACTTCATTCGTTATTGGCTGGCGCCATAGCGGAACCTCCTGAACGATGCAATTGAGTGAGAAAAAATAGAGAAAATTGTTGCAAAATGACTCAAAACAGGTCAAACTTGGCCATGTGATTTCCCACGACAAATGATATCAGTAAAAATAACATAATTATTTAAAAAAATACAGAGCACTCTGTAAGTTGGACGTATTTTCAAAAATTCGAAATATTTTTTCATTTCCTCATATATTTTTTCGGCAACTTGCAAACTCTCTTTGTAAATGATTGGAGTGGAAACTGTTTAACGATGCGACTCCAAAATCCTTGTTTTTTTTTGTTTTGTTTAAAATATACCTCGATTTCACATTATTGATCGCGGTTATGTACAGCGATTCATAATTCTGCGGGTGGACATTCCTTATCACGAGACGGTGGGAAGAAACGTCATGTTGACGTACGTGAGAACACAGCCGTCAGTTACGTTCGGCTTACTTTGTTCAAATACTCTGTTTATCGTGTTTCCTCTCGTCTCGTGCCGGCCTTTTTATTTAAACCTTTGTGTCGAACGTTTTTTTGTTATCATTATTTTCTCCTGTTGAGGTTTGCATTGGGAAATTGCGAACGCTGGCAGAGAATGTGCGATGGAAACTCTTCCTGCGAACAGGGATGAAAGCCAGAAAGCGATTATAGAATACGGCGGACCATTGAGCTCCCCGATGACGCTGTCTCTCGCGCCTCAAGACGACGTGTCGATCTGCTCGCACATTCACTATTTCTGGACGTACACTTGAGGACAAAATAATTTTTGTATTTTTTTCACTGTCCTCGTTGTTTTGACACTTGAGCAATTTTGGTTAAAAATCAAATCAGTTGCTCTTGGCGAAATAAACTCCGAATTAAAAAAAAAAATCAAAAACTCGTTCCGTTAATAGGCCGGAAATCGGTAGACCGGAAATGAGCTTTACAAAACGTTGTTACAAAAAATCTAGCTCTCGACGCTGTAACAGCGTTTCGTCAGAAATTCCATACACTCGCTTATTAAAACCATTTTTGCCAGTTTGTGGCAAAAAAAAACTCGGAAACTGTACGAAAAAGTGAAAAAAACTACGAGAATAAGAAACAACTACACATTTTCGTTTGTGATTTTGCAACTGGCTGCGATGTTGCGGCTTTGGTTTGCATTACGACTAACGAGAGTGCTGCATGAACGACATGGAAAACAAATTTCATGAAAAGTTGCTCGTGCAAAAAAGCCAACAGTCAAAAATGGTTTTTCCAAATTGGATGATATTTTTGTTTTAACAATAACTAATAAAAGTACGTGGATGTCTCGCGTGTACTCGCGAACCAACATTATCATTTTACAAACTCGAGGCAACTATACGAAAAAAATTGCGAACACTAAAGTGAATGAATACGAAACACAGACGTAACGAAAACACATAATACGTGTTTGGGGTGGGTTAAGGTCTTTGTTGCAAAATTTGAGTTCTCTCCCTTGTAAAATCGCTACGCCAACGTGCGCCACCTACGCCGGCCTTTTGTATGTGACGTATTTCACACATTTTTTTGAATCCTTCACTGGCATTTCCCCTTTGTCTCGCCCTTTATGCTTATGAAAAGTGCGAGGAAAAAAAATTCGTTGTATAACGAGACTGGGAAAGTTTCTACGTGTGTCATTGAAACATGTAAATATTTATCGCGAACGAACGTGCGTCCCTTAGCACTCAATACTCAGAGCACAATGCACTCTGTATAAGTTAATGCAATATGCAGAATTATCCGACGTTTTACCGATATTATAAGAATGACGAAAAAGTCTGTCGTTTGTGGAACGCTGAGTTCATAGTTGTCGTTGAAACGTTCGATTCCATTCCACGGATGAAAAGAAAGAAAATAAAAAATCAAGCAATCTCGTAGTCTTTTGTTCGATTCGTCGAACGCAACACGAATGTTTTTCTCTGCTGATCATTAAATTCTGTTTGTACTCTTCCCTTGTACTGGAGTTTTTCTTTTGTGCAAACATCAATCTCAAATGGAAAGAAATTGCAATTAATTATGAAGATTTTCTCTGCGAAGACTATGTTACTTCATGAGAACCATTTCAAGTACCTGTGACGTCATCAAACGGGCATATCAAGAGTCGCGGCAGCGGCTCGACGCCAAGTTTAAAAGAAAAGCGTAGCGCGCGAGCCGGCCGTACTCTTATATACATCAAGAGTCGCGGCAGCGGCTCGACGCCAAGTTTAAAAGAAAAGCGTAGCGCGCGAGCCGGCCGTACTCTTATATACAGTAAAATAGGCATTTTATGACGTCATAGAAACTTCAAATCGTTCTCACAGGAGAACGGGTTGAGGGAAAAATCTCATATTAGATTTGAATTTTCTATGATTTTTTATCTTTCGAATGGTCCTTGGTAGAACAAAATCCGTTCAGCCAATCCAGAGAAATCTAACATTGAAGATTTTGGACGCGAGGTTTGGGATCCCTTCTGTTTCTTAGAGTCAGAAAGGCGTAAGTTATGTGCGCAGGCGCTTGGACATACGCCCTTACGTGCCTGGTGGACATTTTCGGCCCGTGACGTCACCCGCCCCGCTAAACGTGGTATCCCCACTCTTTGCGCGCCACTGAGCGAGAGAGACAGACTATATCGGGCCTCTCTTTCCGTATGGTTTTCGTTGTTTAGCTACCATGGTTTTCGTTGTCTAGCTATCATGGTTTTCGTTGTCAAGGTACACGGCTCCATGCTTTTTGTTGTCTAGGTATATTTCTCCATGGTTTTCGATGTGTAGGTATATTTCTCCATGGTTTTCGATGTCTAGGTCGACGGCTTCATGGTTTTCGTTGTCAAGGTACACGGCTCCATGGTTTCTGATGTCTAGGTATATTTCTCGATGGTTTTCGATGTGTAGGTATATTTCTCCATGGTTTTCGTTGTCTCTGTATATTTCTCCATGGTTTTCGATGTCTAAGTATATTTCTCCATGGTTTTCGATGGCTAGGAATGTTTCTCCATAGTTTTCGATGTCTAGGTATATTTCTCGATGGTTTTCGATGTGTAGGTATATTTCTCCATGGTTTTCGTTGTCTCTGTATATTTCTCCATGGTTTTCGATGTCTAAGTATATTTCTCCATGGTTTTCGATGGCTAGGAATGTTTCTCCATAGTTTTCGATGTCTAGGTCGTCGGCTCCATGGTTTTCGTTGTCAAGGTACACGGCTCCATGGTTTCTGATGTCTAGGTATATTTCTCGATGGTTTTCGATGTGTAGGTATATTTCTCCATGGTTTTCTTTGTCTCTGTATATTTCTCCATGGTTTTCGATGTCTAAGTATATTTCTCCATGGTTTTCGATGGCTAGGAATGTTTCTCCATAGTTTTCGATGTCTAGGTCGTCGGCTCCATGGTTTTCGGTGTCTAGGTCCACGGCTCCATGGTTTTTGATGTCTAGGTATATTTCTCCATGGTTTTCGATGTCTAGGTCGTCGGCTCCATGGTTTTCGGTGTCTAGGTCCACGGCTCCATGGTTTTTGTTGTCTAGGTATATTTCTCCATGGTTTTCGATGTCTAGGTCGTCGGCTCCATGGTTTTCGGTGTCTAGGTCCACGGCTCCATGGTTTTCGGTGTCTAGGTCCATGGCTTCATGGTTTTCGGTGTCTAGGTCCACGGCTTCATGGTTTTCGGTGTCTAGGTCCACGGCTCCATGGTTTTCGATGTCTAGGTATATTTCCCCATGGTTTTCGATTTCTAGGTATATTTCTTCACGATTTTTGATGTCTAGGTATATTTCTCCATGGTTTTCGTCGGCTTTGTATATTTTTCCATGGTTTTCGATGCTTAGGTATATTTCTTCATGGTTTTCGATGTCTAGGTATATTTATTCATGATTTTTGCTGTCTAGGCATATTTCTCCATGGTTTTAGTTGTCTCTGTATATTTCTCCATGGTTTTCGATGTCTAGGTCCACGGCTCTATAGTTTTCGATGTCAAGGTATATTTCTCCATTGTTTCCGATGTCTAGGTATATTTCCCCATGGTTTTCGATGTCTAGGTCCACGGCTCCATGGTTTTTGATGTCTAGGTCCATTCCTTCATGGGTTTCGGTGTCTAGGTCCACGGCTCCATGGTTTTTGATGTCATTTGTTTTTCATCTCAAAAATCAAAATCTTCTTCATTCAAATTTCGGCAACATAAAAAATATTTATCAGACTTTATGATTGAAGGGGTTGACCGGGGGTTGCCACGGAAGTTTTTGACCTTTGCACGGTAACCTTATTTTATTTAAACTTTCCGGTGACGTGGGGTCATAAATCACCCCAGTTTTAAAAACTCCCTGTCTCTTCTAAAATTCAATGAAAATGATCCACCTTGGGCTTATTCTTTTCGTTTTTTAATGCAGGATCACGTGAGCCTGGGGCAATTTCGCTCGGAGTCAAAAAATAAGCCAAAAATGCAATAAAACGATTAAAAAACGGGAGAACGAAGGGAGAAAGGGCACGAGGGAGAAGGGTGAAGTCTCGTCAGGACTTTTTTGAGGGATTGACGAAGAGTCTTGACGGAATTTTTTAAGGCGCTCACCAGTGGTCTCGAACGTGGTTTCTTAAGAGTTAGTTAATATTTACTAAACTCAGAGTCTCGTCACTATGGTTTTAAGGGATTAACGAAGAGTCTGGACGACAATTTCGAAAGGGTTAACCAAGGCTCTTAATGGGAGTTTTTAAGGGATTAACCACGAATCTCGCCAGGACTTTTTTAAGGGATTGGTCAAGAGTCTGGACGAGAATTTTGAAGGGGTTTATCATGACCCTCGCCGATATATTTTGAAGGGATTTGCGGAAGCGGTGTCGACGGAAGTTTTTCAAGGCATTGAGTGGAAGCGTCCAGAGACTTTTTTATGGGATTCATAAAGAATCTCGCCGTGACTTTTTCAAAAGATTCATCGAGATTCTGGTCGAGACTTGTTTCAACAGATCGACCAAGAATCATGCCAAGACTTTTTTAAGGGATTAGTCAAGAGTCTGGATGGGATTTTTTAAAGAGTCGACAAAAAGTCTTGACGAGATTTTTGCAACAGACTAGCCAAGGGTAGACGAGCTTTTTTAAGGGATTGACTAAGGGCCTCACTGAGGTTTCATTGAGAGATTGACCACGAGTCTCTTCGTGGTTTCCTTGAGGGATTGAACAAGGTTCTCAATGAGAGTTTTTTAAGTCTTTGATCATGACTGTTGTCGAGATATTTAAAGGAATTTACCAGGGGTGTCGACAGAAGTTTTTGAAGAGATTTATTTTATTTCAAGAATAACCAACCAGAACAAATAATGCCTCTATAATTACAAAAAAATGTTGATGAATATCCCGCTTTTCAAAAAAAAGAGAAATCCGTGGAAAAATACTTTTGAAAAGTAAAAAAAGAACGCCAATTTTAAAAGATCGCAACCTCAGTAGAAAAATAATTACTCAATTTTCTTCATATCACTTTGACATAAAAAACAATTTAGATTTACAAAATGTAATGGATTTATCCTTCCCTACGAACGATATTTTGAGATTCCCCAAAATTTTCTCAAAAACTCTCAAGCTCAATCGACAAAAAGGAATGAAATCATTGCAACATAGCCAAGAATTAAAAAAATAATGAATAGCTACATTTCACAGGGAAACATGTGCACCCTCAATACATTTTGTGTATTTAAGGGTCTGCAAAGGCTCTACAAAAAAATGCAAAAAATTGGCGTGCATGGTTAACTAAAAAAGCCCGGGAAGATAAAGAATCAATTTAAGGGAGAGGCGGACAAACTTGAACAACTGCCTAAAATAGAATTTCCGTTTTTCATCTGAAAAATCGAAATCGTTTTCATTCAAATCTCGTCAAGATAAAAAAACATTTATCAGATTGCATGGAATGAAATTTTTTAAAAGTTTCGTTCCCCTTGGCTCCCCAGACTTTGAAAAATGATTATTAATTGTGCAAAGAGGAGAGATTTTTGTTTAATATGGAAATAGGAAATATCATCGCGGAAAGAGGAATAGGATAAACAGCGAACATTTGGAATAATATGGAATTATCATCGCGGAAAGAGAACAGAAAAAACAGCGAACATTTAGAATTTCGGAGGATGTTCCATTCCCCATTACATGACGTCATAATGCTACTCTGCGCTGCGCGTGCATGCGGAAACTTCTAATAAGAACAGTGACGCAGGCCTTCGCCGAACTTTTTTAGTTAACCATGCACGCCAATTTTTTGCATTTTTTTGTAGAGCCTTTGCAGACCCTTAAATACACAAAATGTATTGAGGGTGCACATGTTTCCCTGTGAAATGTAGCTATTCATTATTTTTTTAATTCTTGGCTATGTTGCAATGATTTTATTCCTTTTTGTCGATTGAGCTTGAGAGTTTTTGAGAAAATTTTGGGGAATCTCAAAATATCGTTCGTAGGGAAGGATAAATCCATTACATTTTGTAAATCTAAATTGTTTTTTATGTCAAAGTGATATGAAGAAAATTGAGTAATTATTTTTCTACTGAGGTTGCGATCTTTTAAAATTGGCGTTTTTTGATACTTGGCGTCAAGTCACTGTCGCGTCTCTTGATAAACAAATCCGCGTGATGTAATTAAGGACGGAGAAAAAGGATTTATTCATTTCTGGAATTAGTTGCACAAAAAATCGCTCTAGATGACGAATCTTCGAATTTTTCATTTTTTTTCACCGTAAAAAGTTCTTAAGGGGAGAAATCCCTTTAGAAGCGTGAAAAATAGGTATTTTTTGAGAATTTTTTTCCAGGGGTAAAATTATCTAGTAATTTTCAAATTTTAACATAATTTCATTGAAGCATTCGAGGTGGAAAACAATTTTTTTTGTTGCGATCATACACAAAATGGCGGCGTTATTAAGGGTCTTCGAACGCCTGTTTTCCGTGACATCGAAAAGTGCTGCAGTTGTCACTCTTTTGCTGTTGATCCGAAAAAGATTTAACAAGTGTTATTCGTTTACTTACATATTAAGGGGAAGGATGTACCTCAAAAATGATGACAAAGTGCATAATTGAAAATTTGGGAGCCCTTTTATTCTAAAGGTCGATTTTTCGACCTCTTTTCGACATACTTGACCCCTAAAAAGGTATTTATTTACACGCTACCTTTCAAACTTTGAGTACATCCTTCCGATAATATTACTGAGTGCGATCTCCATAAATTTCATCGAAATCGGTCGATAACTTTTGGAGCTACAACACGAGCAGTTTTTGAAAATGTTGTTTCGAGATAATTGCGTTTGTTTCAACATGTGAAAACTAGTAATTGTAGTGACACCGCAACTAGTAATTGTAGTAACTCCGCAAATATTTATTATTTTGGGTTTTCCTTTGGTCAGTATATTCTTTGGGTATTATACTTTCGCAATATGTAAAAAAAAAATCGATTTTTTGAAAATTCTAAAGAGATTTCTCCCCTTAATTATGCCCCCATGCAGTTGGGAATTACTTCAGAATTTCCATGCAAATGGAAACTGTGAAAAAATTGCAGATCACGTGATGTTTTTTCTCACTCGAGCCTCTTCGAATATTTACACTCTTTTCATCAGTATTTTTCCATCCAATAGAGTGATCGTGAAAATAGTTATGCTCGTAGGAAAAATGTCATTTTTTGGAGACTTCAGCATATGGCGTAAAAAAGGCCACACTGGTCGTTTTAGCTTGTGATTTGGAACATCTGTCGTCATGATATCGTGAATATTAGAGTATGTAACTTTTCTCCATCTTTCTCTCTTTCCTTCGCGTATGTGCATCTCTCCGATGTGGGCGAGTGTGTGTTAGTAATGTGGAGGTCTGCACGGACCAGAGAATTTTACGAGAATGACATATATCACGTGGGACTCGACGATCTCGAATGGACGAGTCCAGTGTAGCTCGAATTGGCTCGGCATTCTCAGCAATGTCTCACGATTTCTGGCACCATATGCTCCTCTCACTATCAGCGAGTCCGATACTTTAATCATAAAATATATAAAGTCGTATTACATACGTTTTTTCTCGTTATGAAAGAAGCGATATTTTTTGAATTAGACTTTCTTGATTTTGCAGTGAAGCTTTAAAGTCCCTAGTTTCATGTGACGTCGTCAAATATTTCAGATGAGTCAAGATCTCATGATTTCTTCATATTTTGCATTATGTCAAAAGTACAAGTTGTCAAAAGATGCACCTCGGGCAACGAATATGTATGAAAAATCTTCATATTCCAGTGCACTGGAACTTCCGTCTGCAAAATAAACTCCTGCCACGCTTCGAATTCATTTTGCAATACACGGAAAAGAATATGGCCTCAAATTCTAAGATTCAAAGCTAGAAAATACAGCAGTTTACTGCCAGTTCGGCTAGATCTAAGGATTCTTGATATGGAAGGATAAAAAATGATTCTCACACCGCCCAGTAAAAATGGTGCATTCATATTATATTTGCAACTAATTCTCCCATAAACGCGAGTGTCCTGTATGCGGGATCAGAAAAAATAATGCTTGCATATTACATTTGACACTATTCTCTTTACTATTACACGCTACATTTCCAAATGGATCACTATACGCAGACCATAAATATTCGGCGGATACATAGATTGCACTATCCGCATGGCATGCATCTTCAAAATATAGCGAAAAATATTACAAAGTTATTAGCAAAATGAGACTCTTTATACTTTTTACTTTTTGTAAAATCCTGGAGAGTAATTGTTCCAATCCCATCGGCAAAATATTTTCCGTATTCCACAAAGAATCGTAATACGGCGAATAAAATGTATTATTTGTATCAGTTTACGTGCCATATCGTAGGTTTAAATTTGAATTTATTCATTTATACTAAACTATAATTATAATTTTTATCTTCCATTCAATACATTTCGATATTGTCTGATTTTTCTTTTAGGAGCACAGTGTTAATTTTTGGAAGCGCAGTATCAATCCCTGACGTGGAGACTCATTTTTTTCGTGTATTTCTGACCTGCACGATGGTCAAAAGCTTAGGAGTGATACGAAATTTGAATAAATTCAGGAGACCGAATTGATATTGTTTTTCTCTCGAGCAAGAAAGAGGGTAACGATCGAGTGATTCAAAATGTGTGTATTATACGTAAGTGGGAATGATATAATGGAGCATAACTCAGAGTATGGAAGGAACGAACGATAGAGGTAGTCTCCATCGACACCAGATGTTTCCACCCTATCGACGCCAAATGCGTTTTGGTATACTTGCGCAAGAGAAAGTCGAGAGAAAACCCACCGACGATCTCGGCGCGTATATAACCTTTGGACTGGGATATCCTCAGAATTCGTGGATCGTATTCGCGACCCTTGGTCTCCATTCGATACCTTTATTTTCCATCTCTCTTTCCTCAGATGTCGACCCGTTTAAATTTCACGATATTCAACCAAAGTAATCGCACGGTCCGATCTTACATCCCCTCGACCAAATTGAAGGCCTAGAATATCCAACATTTTCGGATGATTCGTTACCGAAGGCCTGCCGGATAAGGACGAAAAATATCGTAGGGTCACAGGTTTCAGGAAACATTTTATCGATGTACCTAAGCCAACCCTCATGCGGCACTCTCAATCCTCTGGAAAATAACTCACCGTTTACCGATCATTCTCCTAAATGTCATTTATACAATTGAATTCATGAAATTCTTCAAATTAAATAAAACTCCTCAGTAAAAACGACTGCAGTACGGCGAAAAAATATCGCAAGCACTCGGACCGTAATTTTTTAAATTAATTGCGTTAATTATTCGGAATTCGGCATCAACTTTGATTAAACTCCCTACGATTGAATCGAATCAGCAAATGACAAACATTTTCAAAATTTACAGGAGATTGAAAAGAAATTGATCCGAAATGGATGTGGAAATTAAATCGAAAATAAAACGTTGCCAAGCTCTGGCAATAAGTATTTCCACGTTTGGAACATCAGCCTACGAGTTGTGCAACATTCAGAAGCAGTGAAGAGTGTCAGATGTGTGAGACAGCGAGATAGTGTTGGTTCAAAATATGAGAGGGCGTTAAGGGACCTCCCAACTATTCCCAATCCAATTCAAGTAATGGAGTCCAAAACATTCTACTTACAGTCATTCTCGACAGCAGGATTCTGTAGCTTTGTTGACCGACGTGCATGGAGCCTCGAAGGGTTAGAACGTTTGGGCTCTTCGCTTTCCAGCAATGTTGGATAGAAAACCGCTGTGGGCACTGAATTAGTAGTGACGCATCCCGACAGACTATAAATTTATGCCAAGTTTTGGATGAAATGTTATCAATACAGTGACACGAATTCTCAGCTATTTCTCCAAAGTTGTTACCAGAATAAGGATCAACTTTTTTTGAATTCATCTATTCCTTTTTATCTATTTTGGATGAAATTGGAGCGGACTAGTCTAGATCCGAAAACTGTTGAATGAGAGCGATCGAGACCAGCTGGACAGGTCCGCCATGTTGATGAAAAACGGGTTAATGAAAGTCCGTTAATCCAGTGAAAATGCCTTGCACCGCGGAAATTATATTGACATAGTAATAGCGACTCCCTGTTCGGCGTTATTCGAGGCTCGAACGTGCCATCAAGTGCGCACAGGAACATCAACTGACTAGCGAGGCGTCATTGTCTGCGGAAAATTAGTTTCCATATGGCAACATCGTTATAGGATGATCGAGGGAACAACCGATAATTACGACGACTGCGCATCCCCAACGTGCCAATACTGAGAAAACATTGATAACAACATCAGACTGTACACTTTGCATTATGAACTCTGGCTTCTGGCTCGGTTGCCGTGGTGGGACTAGAAACCAAAGCGGTCTTATGTAGACCGAATCAACCCAAGTGCAAGACCAAGTCTGGAAAATACCTAGAGGGAAGATGATACATGAGGAGTTTGTTTAGTCACGGGTAAGACGAGGATTTTGGTTTAACGCCCTATAAATTCCGTAGCAAAATGCTGGCCCAGCTTGCCTCTTACTCTGGCATCAACCCGGGCTTCTTCGTACCAACAACCAACGCACAAGTCTTACAGTTTCTCTCTGTGGTACAACCACCCTGAATTGCCGTGCAGGGCTTCCCTTGGCTTTGCCGTACTACACCTTCTGCTACCAACACGAAAGAGACTCTCGGATACACAGACGTTTAACTGGCTCTATAAAGCAGAGCACAGAGTGCATGGTGAACAAGTGCCTTCAGGCAAGATATCTCAAGCACCCGTATTCACTACGGTACGTCGATTTCAATCATGGCCAGATAAACCTGAGAACGCCGAACCTAATGATTCCAAATCAAATAGGAAAAGATTCCAGCGGACTTGTTCGCGCCGCAGCAAAGTGAACAATCTTTGGACAACTTTTCACGAATTCCACCCAGTAATTCATTTCTAACATTTGTTTCGATTGACTTTGATTACACTACGCGTTGTATGCGTTTGTCTGTAATTTTGGCACTACTGTGTTTGAACTAAATCGAATCGTCTGCTTTGGTAGAATCTACAGATTCCAATCAAGCCGCTTTAACATATTCCTCAGCATACTATTTCTAACAGTTTTCCCACTACTCCAAATACGCATTTATCAGGCATATTACTTCCGACTGCGTGTTGCTTCAACGATTATGAGTTCCCGTTTGATATCTACTGAGCACCTGTTCCATAGAAGGCTGGCGTAATCTTGAATCCATTACGGCTTGCTCGAACGCATGCGTTTGGTTAAATCTTTCCAAACAACTGCATACAACATCGAAAACGTACAAGCTTTGGCTGTAACAACCTTGATTAACTGCAAACCATTTCGTTTGGCAATACCAATCCGAATTGTCTCTTGCGTAACCTGGCGCGTGTTTGACGCAAACACGAATTGTGTTCTTCAGGCCCCGAAGATTAGCAACTTCAAGTGACTCACGAGTAACTAGTTCTTGGATATGTCTTTGTTCAAACTTCGATATTGAAGAAAACCTTAGGCAATTTTATAGACTTACGATCTGACCGGATTCATTGTTCGATATTGATCTCTAAATGAAACTTGATTTTGCCGGTTCTTCAGCATGAATTTTATTATAGACGTTGAACTTATTGGGCACGGATTGTAATTTCACTTCCTGGCAAAGGACACGATGTTTGTACGTAATTGAGGCTATAACGAGTTTAATTACTGCAGAAGGATTGTCTTCTGGTTCATGCTGACGTTGAATACCAGTGCGATATTCACTTTCGTACGAGCTTGCAGAAAGGTGAACACACATAGGAAACTTATTCAGTTTAGTTTGAACGGTTGATTTGTCGAAAACATCCACGCTATTCATTGGACAGATTTCATATGAATTTAGCCATGCTTCGCTCCTTTCGCAATTTTCCTGTCCATAAACTTAGAGGACGTTTCTATCTGGTAGATCAGTTTTCTTCTGGTTCTTCGGCTTATATAGCCATCGGAGTAACTTCTATGCACACGTAAAATGTACTCTTCGATACACAAGAACATGCAAGCTTGCAGTTGTATGTGTTCACATATATCATGCATAGACTATCGAGAAAACTCGAGGGGCGAGCGATGAAGAGAATGTAAGGAGAGAGAGAGAGAGAGAGAAAAAAAACGTGGAAGTTTGCAACGTAGAAAAAGGGTTGTAGATATAGAACAGGGCGATTCCTCTGTTCCGGTTCTGGGAACCTGAAGAGCGCACCACGAACAAGCACTACCCCATCGTTCTCACCATCCCCTTCAGCGGAGTCCACTCTCTACTTCCCTCCACGTTTAACCCTTTTTCACTCGTGCTCTCTCGTGGTCCCTCTCACTCTTTCTCTGTCGTTGGTTGCAGCCTCGACTTGAAATTATAGGCGAGATATGAAAGACCCGAAGTTATTGCTGATAAACTGAATGGGAGGCTAGATACCTATCCAGTGGGAGGGTGGACGCAAAAGAGGGAGGCAAACAGAGAGGCAAAGAGTAATGGAGAAGCGCGAATTCATGCGAATCGTGGTGAAATCTATACGACCTAG
Organism: Diadegma fenestrale; assembly: GCA_037043255.1. Classification (NCBI taxonomy): domain Eukaryota; kingdom Metazoa; phylum Arthropoda; class Insecta; order Hymenoptera; family Ichneumonidae; genus Diadegma; species Diadegma fenestrale. Next base: position 13,621,512 of record CM073312.1, read on the forward strand.
AGGCTGCCTCGGTCCGTACCCTCGGAGAACGACGACAACGCCGATGAGAACGATCAGTGTCTCATATATAGATACAAGGACATTGACTCTGTCTGTAGCTTTGGCTGGGTCCCCCCCACACGTTCGCGTACACACCTACGACGGCGAGAACGTTTAATTGAAAAATCGATCTATCGCTCTCTTTCACTCTATCTCATTGTTAGCGGTGTCGTTGCTGTTGTTGTTGTTCTTGTTGATGTTGTTGTTGTTATACAGCCCCGATGTGTGCTGATGTTCCTCGCCTGGGGCGCTCGTACCAGTCAGTTGTTTACGAGCTTGCGGTAACCGTAGTACGAGGCACACGCTATAAGAGACTACGGTAAACGACAAACGCCGTACCATACCTCCTTCCATCCCTTATTTTACTCTTCGCACGTGCAGTCAAGAACTCTCGTATATCGTGTTAATAATGCTTCCACCTCCGAGCCAATGTGCATTCAACGTAGCTTCACGTGAAAATGGTTCAATGGGAAATCTTTGATACTTTAATGAGGTAGAAACGAGAGGTTAACTTTGTATGAGAAAAAATGTTTCGGAAAGCACTTGAAAATCTCTTGTTGCAGGTGAAACGAGAAAAATCTGAATATGATGGTTTTTAAAGCACATTCTTGAACGGGGGAACGATTCAGAGATTACTCACTAGTAACTCACTGGATCAAAGCTGCAACAACAATGCGCACGTCAAAGCTAAGTCGTAAATCAAATATCGCATCATCTAGGGGAGACAAAAATTCCCAGCTGGAGATCTCGATTCAACGTGGAATTCCTCAGAGCCCTTGCCCTTATGGGCCAAGGATAAGATATTATTGTTGAAGCGATAAAAACGAAAGAATGAAGCAGATAAAAGGAGAGATAAGAGAATGCAAAAGTAATGATAGCTGGAAAAGGACCCAGCAGTATCTCTCTGCCACTCGACTCGACTGTAAGGAGTGAAGAAGAAGAATAAATTGCAGCAACGAATGAGAAATGTGAAGAGCGAAGAAAGAAAAGATATATTAAGGGGGCTAGAGAGAGGTGGAAAATGAGCAACTACGAGTGCCACCAGTGGCAAGAGCTCCAGTGTCCCGGGGATGATGAAAGGAGGGAAGAAAACGATGAAGCTCCTTCTCGGCAGCGTCTAAAGGGCTCTACAAACGAGAAGAAGGAAACGGAGAAAGAGAGCGAGAAGGGAGAGAGACAAAGAAACAAAGAGGAGGGAGAGTGCATCCGAAAGGCCTGTAATTTCTCTTTATCCTTATATTCGATCCTCCGAGCTCACTTTACCTCTGTCTTTCCTTTTTTTTCATCCTTCCCACCACTCCCATTTTTAGAGTATGCTGCGGCGAGCTTTTCCAGTCTCCCTTCGGCTCCAATATTTATTGCCTCTCGCGAGATACGCCACGAGGTATGGCATACACATCGGACTGGTGTACCGAGAGAAAAAGAGCGGCATTTGCAATGAGAAGCAAGAAAGAAATACTATGATGGAATCTCTTGCTCTGACTTTACCCGCGATCTAGTACTGCACCGAATAGAAAAGAAAAAAGAAGAGGAAACAGAACAAGCAAGGATCGGAATAACGTTGGAGAAGGGAGAGCAAGAGGAAGGGAGTGAGAAACGTGAGCGTGGCGAAACAGGGGGTAGAAAGAATGTACGAGAGCTTCGGTGCAGCCGGAAAATAGCCGGAGGTGTTGCTGATGGGAATAAACTGCGCTTGCCAACCTCTCTCCTCTTTGCCCGAAGCTCTGAGAGAGAGAAAGAGAGAGAGAGAGAGACAACCCTACAAAACATACTTCTAGTTTCCTGACTGGTTTCGCCTGTAGACCCCATGCAACCCCCAACCAGAGCACTCTTTCTTTCTCACGCCACTGCCACTGCATCGGCATCCATTATATTAACCGGCTCACCGGATAAACGACAAATTTCCTCGTTTCAGTAGGATTACTATTCATTACACTCTTCTTCATTTTGCCTGAATGAGGTTGTTTCAAATTGCCATACGCTCTCTTCATTCCACTCCAATAATCCTAGTTTACTATTCTTTTTTTCTCCTCTTCTCCAATATTTTCTCAGCTCAAGTTTTCACCATCGTCACCATCGACTCTTCAACGTACCATCGTGGGGAATCAATAATCAAGACCAAAGTCCACATCACAATTTCCAAACGAATCCAATGTCTAAAAAAACTCCAGATCATCTGGTATCCTCAAAACCTTCCTCGAAACCGAGGAGCCAAGCAGCTGACATTCGAGCCTAATAAATCAAGAAAGTGCAACTTAATTATCACTATTTTGCCATTAATTACATTCCCACTCAGTGGCAGCATGAAATCCTATGAAAATGAATTCTGGGGTACGAGAAATTGTAAGCGAATTTTGTCGACGACCATGCGGAAGCAGTTGGTGAGCCATTCGACGCAGTCTGCACGCCGTGTTTGGAAGATTCGAAAAGTACTGCCAATAAGGACTAACGCGAAGTGTACATCGTGAAAATTGTGCATGAGCTTCCTTGGGGAATTTGAACATTTTGCACATGGATGAAGTACCTTAATGGTGCACTTTCATTATGGAATTATATGTGAGAGGCGGTAAACATTTTCTCTATCGGGATGCACGAGAACGCATACCCCGCAAACAAACTGTAGCTGCAGTTGAAAGGAATATAACGAGGGGACTGCAAAACACGTTTCGATGTAGCGGAAGCAGCAGAAGCACTATAAAATTGAAGAGGTTAAACAGAGGATCGAGCGAACTCTTCCTTTGCTCCCTTTGGCATCTTTTCAGCACACCGTTCCTTCCCCTTAACGTAAACGACTGTTTGTGCTAATCGAGTTGAAGCAAAGTAGCCTCGCGAGAGTTAACGCTGCAATGACCTCGGTACACAGTACAACGCGCTGTTCTCCAGTCCGACAACCTCACCAATTTACTTGCCGGATACAGGGATGCCACTGATCTGCCGTGTTCAACATCCTGGAGAAAACAATTAAGGAAGAATGGTCTGGATCACGAAAAAATGGGATCACGACTTTAATTAGTGACCGAGCGAAACGTTGACTTGGCTTGATGCGAGTATTTTTCTTTTGTGACTTGCTCAGTTAATCGAAACCGTCTGCAGCACAGTTTCACTCTCCCTGGCACTCCATAAACGGCCTGCAGCTCAAACGTTTGTTACTAAACTATATTTCGATCATCGAAGCCGAGCATCAGAAGCAGATGAACCATAGAAACGAGGTAGAAGCGGAAGAATGCCAAGAGACCGATATGTTTCTATAGTCGTGTTTCGTCCGGATGACAGCTAAAATTGTGCCTGCAGCGAACTGTCTGGAGAAGAGTTTAACGTTCAACTTTGTCGGCATGCGTCCCACGCTTCGTTCTCTATTCCGTCGTGATTCAATCCTTCCAATCTCTCTGCTCTTTTTCACTATTTTTTTAATGCCCCAAGGCGCTTGCACGGCCTCTGAGAACGATGGCAGAAAAAAAAATATCGGCTACCAGGCTAACCTTTTTCGTTGACGCTCTTTTTTCCTGTGCATGCGAAATTCTGTCCAGGAGTTATCTGCACAGTGCGTTTCTAGCTCGCACAAGTTCCTGTTGAATTGAATCCTGAAATGTTACGAGTCCTGGTGTTCTGCTACCGACATAGACTCCGTTTCACTTGATCTCGGTCTTTTGTCTCTTTGACGAGACGCGAGACGTACCGGATGGAGCTGCTTTGATTTTCCTTGATCGTTTTCATTCCGCAGAAAAACAAAATTCCTGCATGAAGAATTCTAGATTTTCTGGTCCAGGCAATCAAAACTTCTAAATATTTGCACCATCTCTTCCTCCGTACGAAACGAATTGTCTTTTGACGTTCCTGACAAAACTACTGTACGCGCAACTTCCCGGTGCAGATGGGGTTTATCGCAGTCTGTGTGACCAGCACTCAGCCATTTATTTGTAGCACCGCGTGTGTTCTCGATGTTCGCGACGTTTAACTATTCAGCAACGATGATGTATTTTTTTAGTTTTACTAGGGGGCATCACGCGAACGGTTTTCTAGTAGCGCTGCAGCGCTCCTTTCATATATAATAACTTGTCGAGATATACGACAGCGTCTTGAACCAATCCTATCTTGAAGCAGTTTGATAAGAAGAAACACAAGTTTAGGCAAATAGGAACATTTACTGAAAGTGACGCATGACACGGAGAGAGATCACTAAAGCTTTGTTCGCTATTGGATCGTTCTCCGAATCAACCGCCTTTTGATATTATGTGCACACGCGTAAATTTCAAATGACGTCTCAATTTCCTTCATTTCATATTGTTTTAAAGTAAAACAAATTTTGTTTGACACACTTTATTGCTTTTCTTTCGTTTGAACGTTATCAAAATTTTCTCCAACATTGTCGAGCTCAATTAAAGAAAAAAAAAAAAGAAAAAAGAAAATCATTGCAATATAGCCAAGGATTAACACTTTTCGAATGAAAAAAAAATAATAATAATTGAATTGATGATTTTCGTAGCCCTTAGTCAATCCGTTAAAGTATCCTGTCCAGACTCTTTGCCAATCTGTTGGAAAAACCTCGTCGAGACTCTTATTTGACTCCTTAAAAAATCCCAATTAGACTCTTGACCAATCCCTTATAAAAGTCCTGGCGAGATTCGTGGTTAGTCCCTTCAAAACTCTCATTAAAATCCTTGATTAACCTTTTCAAAATCCTCGTGGAGACCCCTCGTTAATCCCTGAAAACGATATTGATGACAGTTTGAGTTTATCCCTTAAGGAACCACGTTCAAGACCACTGGTCAGCCCCTTAAAAATTTCCGTCCAGACTCTTCATTAGTCCCTCAAGCAAGTCCCGGCGAGAAAATCACTCGAAATTGTCGACCCAATTCACTGATATTTGGAAAATCCAACCTGGGCAACGAAATTTCTCACGAAGCGTCTCTTATTTTGTGAATCATTTCCCTCTTGCTCCGTACTGACGACTTAGAATTTAATTCCAGTGTGTTGTTTCCTCTGGGCCATACCATTAAACACTGTTGAAGGAACTAATTCGTCCTCGAATTGGTTTATCTTTCACTATTCTACTCTCATGCACAAGAAAAAAAAAATGTATTCTGATAAAACTGCATATAACCGCACGCGTATACACGCAACTGTCAAACTGACAGCGGGACTCCCAATTTCGAAAAACCCCGTGTATAACTAAGCGACCAATCACAGAACAAATAAAACGATAACAATGCCCTTCCTTGGTCGCCAACTTCGGGCGTTACTCACTAACTTTTTAGAAGGGGAATGATTGACGACAGGCTAAGCACGATTCAAGGTTATCCAATATTGAACAATCAGTGTCGTTATTTATCCGATGGAAAATTTCTCTTATCGAAAATCGTTTGAAAAGATGTTGAAAAACATTTTCGAATTTTTTTTGTGATCGTCTCTTCTTTTTTTTTGAGTTTCTGCCGGTTAATACGTCGAGAACTCAAAACCAATTCCTCTTGCTCGATGATCGATGAGCCAGCCGATGCGGGGCTGAGCGATGCCCAACCAAGTAATGACCCCGCTCGCGGGTCCACCTGGTGAGTAGCGAAGTCAAGAACCGCCGACGCATCTTCGCTATCGGTTGTTCGTGAGTGTATTTTCTGTGCGCTTGAAATTTTATGAAATCGAGTGAAAATTAAAATGTACGCAGCGTGTATCGTCGCGCTCACTGGCGTGTCTCCTGCGTAAAATGGTTGGAAGGAATGTCTCCCCCATAACCTAATAAAACGTAACATGAAAGTTTGCTCTTGTTGCACAGACGACGGTGCATGCTTTTCACGACCTCGACTTTAGACTGCGTACTCGCGTTCACAGTTCGGGCAAAGATAACGGGAGTGTTGAACATTTCGTTCAGGGAAAATGCTTCCGCCTTTGACATAGACTCTGCGTAATTGAGTTATAAATACACAACAACGGGAGTTAGAACATCGCTAACGACGTTTACTTCCTCCTTAATAAATACAAGAAAGAAAAAGTTGTCTCGAACTTGAATTCGATCATGAAACTGCATCAAGTTGTCGAAGAAACGAGGAAGCTAATTTGCAACTGAAATATTTTCACACGCAAAAAAAGCTATCCAAATTTAAAACTAACGTGTTCTACTCAGATTACGTGAATAACGATTTTTATTCAATCAGAAAATAATCATGTTTCCAATATGGACTCAGGGGACCCACAATGTGTTTCGAGTGTTAAGAAGGTCGGCTGCAAACGACAATATGATAGAAATTTAATTAAATTTGGTGATGACATTCTTTAAAATGAAATATGATGACACCTTTTTTTCAAATTTTTCACTTACATAGTTGTCGAGTAATTGGAGTTTACAATATGCGAAAGTCTGACGGTCTGAATGTCTGATGTGTCTGAATTCACTGCATATGCATCCAAACGCTAGTAATTAAGGACGTTCCGTTAGTAGAGCGATAATTAGATTAAGGTAATCCTGTCGCGAGGCCTCAATCCAAGGGATTTTCAATTTTTTTTTTAATAGCTCTAGTTAATATTCAAATGATTATCCCTGTAAAATTTCAGGGTCAGTTATCGACCTGATTACAGAGAACAAAATTATTAAAAATACGTATTTTTGCAAAGGAATGCCGAGACAGCATAGAGAAACCCAACTTCCGGTTGCTACGAAAGTGTCTATATTAGTTAAAATCCGTCAGATTCCTGAACAAAATCAAATTTAAGTACTTAAAACGTCTATGAATCGAATGAGTTCATAAAAAAATATGCTTATCGGCTTATGTTTTATGTAATTCCAAGATAAAACCCGATCTTCTGGTCCGGTATTGGATGAGTCTCGTTACGATAAAAAGACGTAGCAGCAAAAGGCAAAACAGCTGACTGTAACCCTAACGTCATCTCACTCCTTTGAATTTCTACATGTATAATTTTCAACCCTACTTTCAAACTGTCTAGTGGCTGTGTCTTATCGATAGTTAATTTTTATTGTTATTATAAAATTGAAAAAAAAGGGAGTGAATTGAATACTATTTTTTTTATTAAGTGGCTCGAATGCAATGCCTCGCATTTCCCGTACCTGCCATTGTTTTGACAGATCGATGTTTTGAGGTTAAACTCGCCTTGTTCGGTAGAAAGAGATGGAGGAAGGAGCTGAAGATACTGAAGAATATCCTCACCAAATGTCATTAAATTTTAATTATTTCGAATTTTTCTATGCTTTTGATACGGCAACATTGTTGTCTGTCGTCTGTTGTCTCACCGCAATCTCTTTAAGGTTGCGGTGAGATTTGTGTTATTCATAACAGCGAAATATTGGAATAGTCGAAAAGACAACAAGCCATCTGGTGAGATGTTTGGCAAAACGAAACTTTGCGAGTATCGGTAAGTTTCGTCTGTTTTCATGGAGGTTTTTGTGCAGCCTCGATACTCGTTCGCCCTTGCTTTCCGGTCGTACACGAGGAGACGATAGAGAGGAGTGTGTCTTTTCGACCGGAATCGAAGTCGCAGGCCGTGCCTTACGGACGAGCGGAGACCCAACTGCCCTGCTGCTCTTCTTTACTCTCGAGTGGCTGTGCCATGTCGAAACTTTACGTTGAAGAGTCGCAACCGAGGAGTGCACACGAGGGGGATGAGAAAAAGGGAGATCTGCCATCATCCTGCTCTTCGGAAAAGGAGATCAGAGCAGCATCAACGAGACATAGTTCAATGGGGACACTGGAAGATACTGAACAGAAGTATCGACTCTATAGCCGTAGGAATCTCTCGTGTGTGTATTCCCTCGGCCTTCTTCTTCTCCTTTCTCCTGTAGAGGACGGATGTCACTATCTCTTCGTATCGGGATAACATGCCTGAACGAGTTTTGCTACTGATTAACTTTCCATCCACAGTTACCGCGACCTCGCCACACCTACTGTTGACCTTATATACAATTTCAACTATATCCATCTCGCATTTTTTTTCATCCGGCCTTCCTTGCACCAGCCATTAAAACTTTTATTCCTCTTTCATTAACTCCGAGAAATAGTTTTCACAGCGAAATATTTTTGCAGCATCCATTTCGCAAAAAACTCTATTCAGACCTCGGATAATTTCGTCCCGATCAACCAGCTGATTATGCAACAGAATATATGCCATGGGATAATCTTAATGCGCCCAATTAGACACCATTAGTAATTAATGCCTCGAGGAGATATTCCGGAATCCCACAAGTGTTTTCACTAGCGATAATTAGTCATAATTCTTGGTACGTTCGATCATAATATTCGAAATGGAGCAACGTGATCAATGCACTTGCAGTTGCGCTCGCCATAAGGCTCATTAAAAAATTCTATCGCTCGGCAAAATTTGACAGATTCTGTTCACGTTTCCACCGACCGAACAAAATATTAGTTTAGCAGGCTGGGAGCGAGTCGGACCACGAGCTCATTAAGGTATCACAAAACGACTTTATTTAAGGTTCTCCCTAAATTTTGTATAAACTTTCTTGTGGCACGAAAACTAAAAATTTTCTCCGACGAAGACAAATTTTCTGCCGTTTAGAATTGGAGATATTTAATTTGCAATTTTTCATTTTCCGCATCTAAACGCGTGCAAATTGACGTCACGTTTCGTTAAAAAGTTGCAAAAAAATGTATTCAGGATTTCTTTAGCAGATAGCCAGAAAGTTTATGAGAAAAATCCTAAACACTTTTTTCTGCAACTCATGAACGAAACACGACTTGAATTTACATGCGTTCCGATGGCAAAATAAAAATTTGGAATTCAAATATCTCAAATTCTTGACCTCAGAAAATTATTCTCCTTAGGAGAAAATTGTTAGTTTTGGTGTCAATAACGTCGATACGAAATTATTTATTCATTATTTATTATATTTTTATGTACTTATTAATTAAATTGTTTTTATTTTTTTATTTTAAAGAAAACAATTTTCCGACTGGATGTTTTGGTGTGAATTGTCATTGAGAAGCTTGAAAAATGGACTCGTATTTGCACTTGGACAATCTCGTCCACCGAAATACCTCGAGATTAGTGCAAGTCCAGGACTCACCCGATGTTATCGTTCAAAACTTTTGTAGTCTAGCCCACATTCGACACAAATTGAACAAAGTCTATCACATCGATGAGAAAATAAGGACTATTGAATAAATCGAATAGGGGAAGGGCAGGCTATAGATCTTTGTGTTAAGGATGGTCTCGAGGGGCTCTATCCTTCAATCGAGACATACCCAGACAAACGAAAAAGATTTCTCCACTACTTTTGTACTATAGAATCCGAACGGATGAGTTTGAACACTCCTAGATAGGAACGAGCGAGACAAGAAGGATGAGAATGGAGTAATAGCATGACTAAACTACACACACTAGACAAACTCAAAATATATGTATTTCGTGCATCGAGGATCGCGCACTGCGAGGCTACATCCATAAATGTACCCAATTTCGATCTCGAAGGGTTCCCACACAACCTCGCGTAGTTCTCTACACCTTTGGGCTTCCGCATCCTTATTTTCGAGTCAAATTGACAGGCAAGTGGATCCACAACGACACCAGTTTGAAATACACTTTACCGAAACGACGCCAGACTCCCGAGTTACGTTCCTGATACACATACGCAACAGAACGACCTGGTGAACAAGAATAAAAATATCTCTGTCGTAAAAAAATATAAAATCGAAAAAAAAGGACTTTTTTGTCCAATCCTTTTGCTACGAAAGTTTTTCATTTACTTAGCAAGAAAGCGGACTTTAATGAAATGCGAGCAGACTTTTCAGAGAATATTTTCTGATGTTGTGTCCTTTTATATTTTCCAGCTCTGTCGGAAGAGCCGATGTTCGCTGAACCGATTCCAAACGTTACGGTCGCTGTGGGAAGAGACGCCAATTTGCCCTGTGTAATCAACAATCTGGGATCTTATAAGGTAATTACAATATTTCAAGAAATCTGCAGTCCCGATTTTCACGGTAGACGCAAAGAAAGTTTTGCAAACTCTCGTTAAAATAGCCGAGAAATGTTTGCTGAAAACATTTGCAGAATTAAAAATGCATTTCATCTAGGAAAATACATCGAAAATAAATTAAATGTCCAACTTTTTTCTTCACTTCTGGAAAGTTTGACTTTTCCAGGTCGTTTTTTGTGCAACCCGCACATTTTTGCAACTTTCAAAGGAAAAGTGACTCGAATTCAAACGCGTTTAGGTGGGGAAAATGAAAGATTGCAAAATCTTAATTTCTAGACGTCAGATTTTTTTTTTTTTATCGGAGAAAACTTTTAGTTTTGGTACCAAGAAATTTTATACAAAATTTTGAGGGGACCCTCAATCAAGGCGTTTTGTGAATTTCCCAATTCCTCAACGTCGAGTCTCCAAATTGAAATTAACACGACAACAAAAACCTTGAAATTCGACAATCGTTCGTGCTTTGTAACGAAACGATTTTTTTTTCATTTTTGAAACAATTTAAAATGGTCGGACATTTTTGTTGGATATGCTGGGAAGTTATTAATGTTATTGAGCCGTCGTCGCATAATCGTCGTTCTTTATCGATTGCCCGCGAAGTTGCGATAACAGGAGCCTGCAGTATTCAGTCCGTCATTAAAATACATTATCCGGGCATAGTGAACTCGTTCTCTCTTTTCTCTGGAAGTCGATTCGACTTTCTCTCTCGACGTCGACCCTGCTCCTGTCTTTTTCGTTTCTCTGTATATCTCTCACCTCTCGTTTTCCCTCTTCTCCTCTGCTGTCTGGACGTTCATTCGTTAAACTTGTCGAGTGGTTTCCCTGGTTTTTCTCCTCCCCCGGCAGGGTTTGAGGTACAGCCTGAAAAGAGAAAGTGACTGGGAGAAAAGATGGAGGCTTGTGTAGGAAAGAGGTTGAGAGAGGAATATAATAGAATCCCTCGTTTCCGCTCCGACGAAACCGTGTCGATCGCTTCGACGATCGTTACCATCGTTAGACGATGAACGACTCGTCGGAAAAGTCACTGCAAATGTTTTCCCCTCAATTCAAATCTTATCGCGATTATCGTTTCGCTTTCTGTAATACGATTGATCGTTGAGAATTATGCAATCGGCTCTCCGATTGTTATAGTACAGCGAAAACACAATTTTATCCATTGAAAAAAAAATTTCAAAATGTTCGTTATTTCGACAATATTTTTCATTTCTAACGAAACTGTCAGCAAAATTTGTGATTGGATTGACAAAAATTTACTTTTCGAAGAATCTTTCTAGCATTTTGCTTCCTCATGGAGGAAGCTTTGTGACGGTGAAAATTTTTTTTTTCGAGTTTTCAATGTCAATGTTCTTAAAATGTCCCAAAACGTCTAAAAATCATATTTAGAAAAAATGTCCGGATGTGTGTGTGTATGTGCTGGCACTATAAAATTCAAATTGTTATAACTCGAGAACGGTTTGAGCTACAAGGCTCTAGTTTTGCATAGATGTTGATCTATACCAGCTCTTCGTTTGCTGAGAATTTTGTCCGGATCGCTGGAAAAATTCAAATTCTACAGCATTTTGAAATTTTCAAAAAAATGGTGTCGCCGCTCTAACTTTCGCAAATTTTAAGATTTATTACTAATTTTTTTTTTTTATAATTAGAGTATCATAATAGGAAGGTTGGTTTTGAATTTGGGAAATATCGGTTGAGCGGTTTAAATTTTATGGGTTTTTGAATTTTACGAAAATATTAGTTTTTCGAAAAATCGTCTTGAGCACCATGAGGAAGCAATTTGCAAATTTCAATTTGTTTTTTTGCTGGAATGCCAAAATTTTTGTGATTTTGCAAGAAAAACGTTCGGTCGAACGTATCCAACGAAATATCGATCTTTTATCGAACAAGATCTCGTTTTCAGTGCATCCACGTGTCACAGATACAGAAGAGAATGCGATTGGGTTACCTTTACGTCGCATTGGTATTGAAAATGCATCAACGTTACTCGCGCAGCGTAGAGCAGACTCTCCCCCTCGCCTTTTCCCTTTATCATCGCGGTTCTGTTGTTCATGCTGCTGAAAAGATTCAGCTATAAGAGGTCTGGACGAGACACAAGCATATCGAAGATATGCTCGTCACCGTAGCAGTTTTTTCCGCTTGTTTGCCAAACAAAACGATCGGATTGCCGGCGCTCCTCCTGTGCCAGATCAAAACGTTATTCCTCCTTTCTCTGTGTGGACATTCGTGTGACCATCAGTTGTGGATATGGGCAAAATACACTCTATACGTCATACATCGACAGTCAAAGCGTAATTTGAGATTCCTCTGGATTTTCAAAAGATATCTCGACTCCGGCGTCCCTCGTATTTCCTACGCTCGGAAAATCTTTACTCACATTTTTTCATCAAATTGGAAATAGATAAAGGATTTTGGAATATCTTTTCGAAATAATCGAAATGCAAATGGAAAAAAGTCCAAGAATTCTGCTCCACTCATCGTTTCCCATTTTTCGGTAAAAATCTACGACGAATTTCTTCATTCCTCCTTAAAAATAATTAATCCAAGTGTAGACACCGCGATTTCGAGCGTTTCGAAATGAATTTCAAACTCCTAGACACGAGGTTTTTTATTCTCGAGAATGGCCATCGCAATTTCCACATGTTTGTCGACGATTAGACAAACATTGAATTTCAGAAATCCAGTGAATTTCGTCTTCGAGTGGGGCATGGTTTTATCCAAATGTTAGTTTAGGGGAAACTCTCGATTGGTTTGATTTCCTTCGATAGCCCACACGATGCTTGCATTGCCAACGAAAATTCTCCGCACTCGTGATCGAGTCGGTATCTCGTCCCAAAAGCTCGCCATCTAGTTCAACGTTTCTATTTACCTTTGGCAATTGTGGCTGATGATGAAAGAAAAATTACATCGAAATTTACTTAATTTTAACCCGGAACCAAAGACATTTTGAAGAATTAAAAAAAAATTATTTTGCCATCGAAAATTGCCATAAGAATACAACACAAAGTTTTCCATTTAATTAAATGATATTCGCTCGGGCCTTACTGTGAAGTGGACGGTATCTACACAGGAGCTTTTGCTCCCTCGATATTTTTCCATTATTTGCGGTATTAGTGTGTTTTCGAACCGGAAAAATAAATTCCGGTTTGCTCAACCGTCAGGATACTTTTGAAAGCTTCACCTAATCCTCTCCCGGCTATTGTCCACGAGGATTTCGCTGTATCCATCTTCGCGAGCTTTACCCGATGGAAACGACAAAATTGCTGCTCGAAAACTCGATTTTTCTTTCGCATTAGGAAGTTCTGCCAAAGCAAAAAAACAAGCACGATCAAAATTTTCACGAGGGTTTGAAAAAAAATGAAATTCCAAGCTTTTCAGTTACTAAAAATTTTTTAAATGGAAGTAATTCATTTATTTTATCTCCGATTCAAAGTTTTTTTTATTTCGAATTGCATCGATTAACAAAATAATTCGAAATATTTCTTCCGCAATTTTTTTTCATTTTATGATTTTATGAAATTTTCAAAGCCGCCCATGATGGCTGATAATTGTGAAAAAATAACGCAGTGAAAGAAATGGAACTGTAAAAGAAATTAATTAATTCGTGAACACGTATAAAGAGTGGAATTGCCCGTGGTGACGAGGACTTTTAATTAGGCCGAGGACAGACCTTAAAAAGTCCCGCAAGAGTTCCATACCGCAGCCGTGAGAATCTCTCTGATGGCGAAAAGCCTCGACGGAAAGCCCGCGTTAACGAAACCCTACGATTTTGACCATTCCCAACGAGATTGAATTGGATCTGCGGTTCTTCACTCGCTCGTCACACGCTCGTCACACGTTCCTATAATAATGACTCGTCGACGGGCTCGAGATAACCGGCGTATCGTAATAATTCACAATGGTTCGAGGATATTGAATGGAAAAAAAAAAAAAAATGTGCTGATGCACTGCAACGCACTCGACGCAAAATGAATTTTCTCTCAATATATAAATAATCCGAGAGTGTTTTAGAATTGGAACAATGAACGAATCGAAAAATTTCAATTAAAAATACAAATCCCCGATAATAACAGGAATTCGTTAATTACAATGTACGCCATCACATTATTATGGTAAATTTTACATCAAATTCCAAACGCATATCCAAAAAGCATCGAATGATTTTCAGCCCCCCCGAAGTTGCATTATTACTCTCGAAGTATTTGCAAAAACAATGGAATTCGAAGAATTCAATAAAACTCGTGAAAGCATCATAAAAATCAATGGGCTCGTAGTGAGCATTTTAAATCCAACAAAATTTATTATACGGGGAGAAAATTTGAAAAAAATCGTGAGGGAAAAAGCAAAGCACGACGAGAGAAATAAAGAGAGAAATTGAACACGCAGCAGGAAAAAAAAGAGAGTTTGTGTATTTTCGTTGTAGCCCCAATATACTCTTGGCGATCCATGTAATTGCTTTGGAAATGCTTGGCAAGACACACAGCCAAGTAAAAAGTCTCGGTTCCTCAACCAGCTTTTCCGGATTGTTTTTTTTTCTTCCTGCCTTTCGGTCTCTTTTCAATCTTTTCGCTATTTCTTTCGCTTTTCCACGAGCATGTACTTCCGCAGTGACTCGTTTCACCCAGACTTCTTCAACTTCTCTCAACCACACGTCCATCTTTTCGGCAAGAAAACTCCTCGCACTCTGCACTGACTAACTCGAAAGCGGGAAGTAAAAATATTCTACGTGCTCGCAAAACCAACGATCAGTTTCTTAAAAACTATTTTTACTTTTTCTATTGTGCGCACTGCATCGAAAAGAAAATTTTCTTGGAAAAGATCGATATTTTGTTGGATACGTTTGACTCAACTTTTTTCAAAAATTACGAAACTTTCGAAAAATTCTAGAAAGTCTCTTCGAAAAGTACATTTTTGTCATTTCAATCGTAAATTTTGGTGACAGTTTCGTTGGAAATCCAAAATATTGACAAAATTACGAAAATTTTGCAAAAATTTAATTTTTCGTGTGCAGGAAAACTTTAAGTTAAGGAAACGAAACAGAAAAGTGATGGTTCCCGGATACGGATTGAAGCCCATGAGCACAAAGTGAAAAGTGTTTATGAAAAGGGAAACGACTAAAAAAAAAAAAACGAACTGAACACGTTCGCACTTATTTTTGCGAAAATATTTCGCAAATGCGAGTTGGGTATTTTCTTTTTTTTTTTTTTGTAATTCGAACTCCGCAAAGGATCGAGGAGTAAAAGGAGCCTCGGAATCCGAAAATAAATCTAATGGGAAATGCGAATATTAATTTCTTCTTTCCTGAACGTTCGTACGTTCGATGACGATAATAAAAATAATAAAATATATAAAAATGGTTTTTCTCTTTCTCGATGTAGCCATGTCGTTCTGTTTCGATTAGAGCCAATCGTACGTGTTTTTTTAGTTTGCATTTCTTTTTTTTCTTCACTTCAAATGGAAAAGTGTGCTCAACGCCACGTTGAGCAACGTTTCCAGCTGCAAAATTGCACATCAGTTACGCGTGAGTAAGCAATAAAATGTAAATAACCCAAGCTCGGCAAGCTGGCGTCAAACGCCAGTGGGAAAGTATTTTCGCAGAATGTTTTCCTTTTTTTTCTTTTTCAATCGTATTTTCCTTTTTTTTCACCATTTTCAACCAACCCTATCGATTCGTTGGAATGGAGAGCAAGCGTTTCGTTAATTAATTCGTTCCATCGTTGTACTTTCATGGATTGAGCTTTTTGTGAAAAAAAAATAAAAATGTTGAAAGAAATTCCTTTTCAAACAATTGGATTGAACGCAAAAAAAACGTAAAGCGAAATAAATGCTTGGTCGAGTCACTGTGCTAAAAAAAAATCCCTTGCGCGACGATGGGCGCGTGATCAACACGCGTTCTCCGATTTTTATTACTTGCTTTGTTAACCCCTAAATTTTCAGATGCCCCAATCGATCGTTTTCTTGTAAATTTCAACAATTTTTTTTCCGCTGACCCAAATTTTACGGTCATCGCACTGAAAAGAAAATTTCATTACTACACGCAGCGAGAAATATTCCGGAAAGGCTCTTCGAAAAGTAAATTTTCGTAATTCCGAAAAATATTTCCTGAATAACGAAGATTTTGAAGTTTTCCAAAAATATCGAGTTCACCGTGTTCAACAAAATTTTCGATGTTTTTTGACAAAATTGAATTTTCAGTGCGCAACAGTTTGAAAATCCAAGAATTCAAGCATTGAATTCGATACAATAATGGGCGATATCTCGATAATAAAATCACGTGAATAAAAATGGTGAAGGTTTGTAGAAGCGGAAATCGGGTATAGGTCTCGGAGTTAAATGGAGCTTTCCGCCTTGGTCTTGTCTCGGCATTAACATGACTATATATGTATGTCGAGGTGTCTATATTGAGTGTACAGTTTGGCTTCTTGCAAGCGGAAGTGAAGTGAGCATGCCGAAAAGTTACGTTCGAAGTCGCAGCACTAATTTGCACGCGGCTACCACGCTGGAATGGCAAAAGCTTTGTGATAAAACGAGAGAGAGAGAGAGACGATCCTGCTCTTGGTATACGGATCGAGTACAGTGACTCGACTCTCGTGCATCGAGCAAAATGGGTTCAGCATAGAAGTGGAAACCGACGGTTAAGGCGGCTCTTGAAACGTTGCCAAGGATTTCAATCGGTTGGGAATGCCCTTCGGCATGACTCGCACCTACTACTCGCTACGAGAGATAGAAACTTTCATCTTCCGCAACACATCTTATGGATTTCAAACATACGCATACGTCCGTTGAGCTGCACGATTTTTTAATTCGGTATTTCAAACGTATTAATAAATAATTCAAACAAAAAAAACGTTCATTCCGATTTCAACAGAGAAGGCGAGAAAAATCCATCGCGTAACTTTATAAAAACTTTTTTTTCTTTTCTCGATCCTCTCGGACATTAGGATTTTTATATCAAAATCTACCCGGTGAAGTCGTTCTTCCGGTTCCCTGATTTCTCGGTACTTCAATGGAGAGATAAGCATTGAAATTAAGTATAAAAACGAGCAGGATTACGAGCGATCGAAACTTTTATTTCTTTTTTCTTTTCTTCCCGTTTTCTTTCCGTTGCCTGTGCGATATAAAGTTAAGGAAAAAATATATCGCCGCCGTTTCGAGAATAAGTTTGAATTTTACAATTTTTCCAATTATACAAAAAATTGAGTTTTTCGAGAAATCGTCGGACCGTTTTAATTTTTGAAAATTTCTTTGAAAATTGTGTACAAGTCCGTACTTTCTGTTTACTTTCTAGAAAAGTTGTCGAAATTTTATAACTTTGATGCAAAATGCTTCCGCAAGATGCTCAAGAATTGCATTCACGGTCGAGAAGCCAAAGTTTAATGACCGAGGGGCTGCTCATTTTTGAAATCACTGTGTCACTGGTGGATGAAATCATGCTGGAAATCATTTGAAATCGGCGGAAGTCGAGTGAAATCAAATAAATGTGATTTCGCTGATTTCACATGATTTCTTTCGAAATCATGTGAAGTCATATGCGATCAGTGAATTCACATGAAATCAAAACATAAGCAAATGGATGGCAAAAGGGATCATCCAGTCGCTTTTGAGTGGAAAACACCAAAAACTATTAATGAAGAGGAGACGTACGCGACGAGAGATGTTTGAAAGGAAATATTGGATCAGAACGAAGACTTGTAGCTTTGTTACGGTCCTTATCACAAAAAACCGGAAAAATTTCAATTTAATATTGGGGAGCGCGTGATGGTATTGAAATTGCTCTTGAAATCACGTTGAAATCACGGAGTCATATATGAAATCGTGAAATCACTAAAATTTTCTCATGAAATCACTTGAAATTAATGATTTCAAGAAATTATCAAAAATTGTCTTAGAATCATATGTGAAATCAGCAATCACTGTGTCACAATTTTGGTAGTGAATGGCCCCTCGTTAATGACTCTTTACATTTGGACATGAAAAATCGAGTTCTCAAGGACGAATGGTAATGAACAGGGTCAAGAAAAGTTGAGTAAAGCGTTAAAAAGATCGTACATGTAGATTGGGCTTGTACTCGGTCAGTTAAAAGTTTAGGAATGCAGCCTTTCGTATCGCACGACACTTGCCGCAGTCAAATTGAATCCTTGTTACCTTTTGACTCGAGCACACTCACACGTGTTGTGCCTGATGCAGTTTTAGCCGGCCGCGAACTACATCAACACGCAAGCGATATGTCTGTCACGTTACAACGCGCAACTCGCGCGGAGAGCAAGGAGTAAGGGAAAGACACAAGTTTGATGCGAAAGCGAAACACTGCAGCGGAACGACGACGTGAACTAAACGCGAGTTACGTCACACGAAAGTTGCACGACACATAAATGTTGTGCTTCCATGTGCGTGAGGGCTGCAGCCACATACAGACGCTCGTGTTACATCGATGGACTCGAACAGGCAAATTTTATCACTGCAGGGGGCCGTGGGGGCGAAGAACCCTAATAAACGTAAACGAACCCAAACAAACCCAAACAAGCAATTTTACGATGATTTTTTATGAGAATTCAATCATAAAAATTGCCAAAACGAATTTGGTAATTTTTATAATTACGAATTGGACTGCTTGGCGAAAAAATATTTTTTTGCTCACAGATGCTGTTGAGATACGATGAAATAATAACTCAATAAATTTTGAGCGTGAATTTGTGCCAGAAATTCCCTGAAAAAATCATGAGCTCCGGGTCAAATTGACCCAGTTTGTCACCGCAGTGGACAAATTGAGATGCGTCGAGGAGAAATTAATGAACAAATGTGACATCCTGCTCTGTTCTTAGAGCCTGAAAAGCAAATATTGTGTTGGGAGGTTGCCGAATGTATGGAGAACGAGGTGGAAGCAGAAATAAGGAGAGAGAGGATAAAACGAGGGCACACGCAAGTGAAATTAGAAAGCATAACATCTTCATCAAGAGACACGAACGCACATCGAGCGAGGCAAGTTGCATATAGTCGGAAGGACGAGCGAAGGGGGAAGGAAGAAGCAGCAGCAGCAGCAGCAGCTCGTTGCTGTCGATCTTCGTTTCTCACTCTCGCTCTCTTCATATTCCCGAAGCCTTGAGTAACAGTTTCTTCGGGGGAGGAGGTTAACCTGAGAATTTCTGTGAAAGTGCACAAGCTTTGTCGCGGAATAAGCTTAGTTAAGGGAGAAGTTAGTTCGTCGGAGCATAAAATACCGGTGTAATAACGTTTGTCAGTGGTAGAGGGCGCTGATGGGGCGCCTCCCCTACATCCTTGCATCCTTCATCCCGTCCGCCAATCGCTGCCAAGGCGACGAGAACACGTTGCCACTACGACTGTTCCTTACGAGCTTTTCCTCGCACGAACCACCCTCCGCAGCAAAAATTAAGCCATTACAATCACAAATCGACTTAATTCAGACTTCGTTCTAAATTTTTTATAAACGTCCTTGGCACCGGAAATTACAGTCTTACGAAGAGATTTTTTCTGACGTTTATAACTTTTCGACATTTTTTCAATAAAAGTTCTGAATCGTATGCGATACGTTCGCGTAAATATTACAATGTTTCTATACATTTTAGGCTGTTCTTTGATACACTATCGGGATCATGAGACTATCGATTCGAGAGCGATATTAAAAGCGAGCGGTTCACTTATTTTCGATCGTTGTTGATGCCGGAGCGATCCTATGGAAAAAAAAGGGAAAATACTGGCTGATGAATTCTTTTTCTCTCGTTTTCAAACCGTTCCCAAGCTCGACAGTGTATACAAAAAGTGCTGTTGAAAAAAAAAAAAAAATGCACTCTACCTCGACACGCTTAATCTCCACTGTGTCAATTTTCCTAACGCATAGTCAACTTTGTTCTTCGAGCGTGTGTACACTGCACGGTGCACAGAGAATAATGAGTTTCGACGCAAGTTTCAAGTTTCGGGATTGGCCCTGCTGTTTTTCTAGCCAGGATTTTATCAACGTCATATCGATTGTTCGAGATCAATTCGGTCAGTGACCGATTTTCATCTGTCGTACGATAAAAAACGAAAAATACATTATTCGCTTGGTCCTTCGCCTCTCGTGCTTTTTTCCTTCCATTTTATCGAAACACATACGATCGAGAGTAACGAAATGAAAATTGATTTTCGAAGGCCATTTAGCTCTACTGATTCATTTTTCAATGTTCCAGACTGCAGGAAGCCATGAAATTAATTTACACACCAAAAAGACTTTGATCGCTATTCGATCAACAACCATCAGAAATATTATTTATTTCCGCTTTTGAATTCATAAACTTTGTGCTTTTTATTCCTTTCCGTTCGGCAATCATTTGATATCTTCATTTTTTACATTCCAATCAAATTCCAATTATTCGCCAATTTTCCCTGCTTCGATTCTCTCGTTTCAACAGCATCACATTTTTCGGCCTCGATCCGCTGAATGTGTAAAAATAATACATTTTCCAACCAGGCCATTTGTTACAATGTTGATAAAAAAAAAAAACAATTTACGATGAAATTCAAAAAGTTGAAAAATCTCTCAATTTGACAATGTATTTTTCCAACCAACTGGAAAATTTGATCCATGCATGAGCGTTTTTATTGAATTGATCAAAAATCCCTTTCAATTTATCGAGAATTTTATCAACAGCGATAGCGCACACTGGAACTTAAATTTTGCAATGACAAAATTCTTGTGATTAAAAAAAAGATTTAGTCGAACGAATCCAACAAAATATGGATTTTTACCAACAAAATTTTCTTTTTAGTGGAAAATTTTCGTTAAGTGAACATTCCCATAATTGTGATGTGAAGCGAAGGTTTGTTCTCTGTCAAAAAGCTCATGCACTCGTTCATTTCGTTCCCTTCGACTTTCTATGTACGAAACTGTATAAATAGTGTTCCCAGCTGTCACCTGGAGGTACAGCGATCGTCGAATATGCACTAACGAATTTTTGCACTTGACGGAATAGCGGAAGGCTCCGATTAATATTCAGAAATTCATTTATTCCGCAATAAGTTTCGTTGTGCGCTCGCCTCTGTACTCTGCGCGTCGTCCTTTCGATCCTTGAGCTACGCCGGGATTGAATTTTCATTTATATTTGACTTTGTCCAGCTCTAAAAATTCTGCCCTTCCGAAAATGCTTTTTATAACCGAAAAAATGAATAAAACTACAGAAACTGCAAGTTATACAAACGAAAATGAATGTTTTATTCACAGACGAGAAATCCTGTGCAAATGTTGATAATAAACCATGAAAAATCGAATGTTTCAGGTCGCATGGCTTCATGTAGGCCGCCAAATGCTGCTGACGATCCACACCCACGTGGTGATAAAGATTCCTCGGTTTTCTGTATCGTATGACAAACAGAGGACGTGGCTGCTGGTTATAAAAAGTGTTGAGCAACAGGACAGAGGTTACTACATGTGTCAGGTCAATACCGATCCGATGATAAGCCAGGTTGGCTTCCTTCAAGTGATAGGTACGTACTCCATCGGTATAAACGTAAAATCCACACGACACATAGCACACGACAGTTGAGCAAAATACAAATGGGACGTTTGACTTTAAGGAGTCAAAGTTGAGTATGCAACATTTTGTATCGATAGAATTCCTTCAAATTTTCACCACACAAAGCGAGAATAGTCTAATCCAATAGCTCGTAGAATTTTTAGAGGTTTCACCATGTACGAGTCAAGATATTAATTTACACTGAAAATTCAATTTTTGTCAAAAAACGTCGATATTTTGTTGAATACAGCCAACTAAATATTTTGGGATAATTTTAAAATTTCCGTTATTTCGACAATATTTTTCATTTGTAACGGAACTGGCAGCAAAATTTACGATTGGAAGGACAAAAATTCACTTTTCGAAAAGATTTTCCAGAATGTTTTTTGCTCGAATGACAAAATTTTCGTGATTTTTCGAAAAAAACATTTGGTTGAACGTATCCAACAAAATATTGATCTTTTCCAACCAAATTTTCTTTTCAGTGTACAAAAATCACAATTTCCAGTAGTTTCTCATAAGATCGCGTGTTAAAAGTTGCAATTTTCAACATTAAATATTTCGATTTCTAAATCGCTCGTAAAATTGTTTCAAAATTTTGGTTAGTACATAAAAAATACAAATTATCTCGAAAAAATCTTGAATTTAGAGGATTGAGGCTCGCAAATTATTTTCCATGTAAGAAAAACTGAAAACAAAAATTTAGATTTTGGAAAAAACTTTTCGAATCAAATTCGCATCATGAAATCTACAGTGAAATAAAATATTTCGGAATGGAATATTCTTCGAGAAGACGTTCGTCCAAATGAATAACGAAAAAACTTTGCACACGAAGCAAACTGCCCTATGTATTGACGTTGAATATTTACCGTCTTCTGTTTCTATGTATTTACGGTATGGGACGATATTTGCATGATGCGCGACCCATCGACCATCGTTATTCATCTATTCAGACTGCAATACACATATACACATAAAATACATATTCCACGGTTTATGTAATGCTGTAAATAATACTACGATACAGACATGTATATAAAAGTCATGGTGGAGTTTAAGTGGCTATAT
The DNA here is from genome assembly GCA_037043255.1 of Diadegma fenestrale. Classification (NCBI taxonomy): domain Eukaryota; kingdom Metazoa; phylum Arthropoda; class Insecta; order Hymenoptera; family Ichneumonidae; genus Diadegma; species Diadegma fenestrale. The sequence goes on from CM073312.1 coordinate 13,644,051, forward strand.
ATATACATAGAAAATAGTTTCGTTATAAACCGTTCGATATTCCAATCCCGTTGAACCTTGCAGTGCCTCCGAACATATTGGACTCGCTGTCGACCGAGAGCAATGTTGCAGTCAGGGAACATCAGAATATCACGCTCACGTGCAAAGCAGACGGATATCCGACGCCGGTGCTCTCGTGGCGACGTGAGGATGGACAAGCTATAATGGTCGATCGACGTAACAAAGGTAAGCACCATCGAGCCTCTGCCCATAGATCCTTTCTTTACTCTGTCTCACCCTCAGTTCGTCAACTATATCTGCACATTTTGGCCCCGGTTGAAACGCGCCTTGTGTCTTACGGAAAATCAAATTTTGCCAAAAAACGTCGATACAGTGAACTAAATTTGTATAATTTAGAAATTTTCGTAATTTGCACAATATTCTTGATTTCTAACGAAACTGGCAGCGAAGGGAAACGAATTTTGATTTTTTACCTCGAATCGATAATTTTCATTTGATTTCTTAACTTTTGGAATAATTCTCTTAGTAAAGATCGATTCGAATACAAGGTGAATTGAAGCGTCGGCGGAGCTGAGTGGGTTTGATTAATTAATTCGAAGAAATGGACGTGTTTTCTTTACTTTGTCTCACAATCGGTTCGTCAACTATCTGCACATTTTGGCCCAGGTTGGAAAGGCATGAAACGCGCTTCGTGTCTTACGGAAAATCAAATTTTACCAAAAAACGTCGATACAGTGAACTAAATTTGGATGATTTCAAAATTTTCGTAATTTTCACAATATTTTTGATTTCTAACGAAACTGTCAGCGAAGGGAAACGAATTTTGATTTTTTGCCTCGAATCGATAGATTCTATTTGATTTCTTAACTTTTGGAATAATTATGTTAGCGATGATTGATTCGAATAAAGAGTGAATTGAAGAGTCGACGGAGCTGAGTGGGTTTAATTAATTAATTTGAAGAAATGGAGATGGTGAGGTTGATAAAAATTTCATAGGCAATGTCGAGCTCTGCACGCGGTTTGTCGCGTCGACGTCATCGCAGGCGCACGGTGTAAAACGCATCACTATGTAGCGAACTTGACAAGAGCTCCACTTGGCGTTTTCTCGCCCTTTAATATTGTAGAGATTAATCAACTCTGGCGAGCTTTCGTGGACACACTCGCCGCGTTGTGTGTTCGTCGTTGCCGTCTCGCTTGCTCGCGTCGCTATTTTTTTCTCTCCTTCTCATTGTCACCCGTGTGCGATGGAGAGAGAACTGTGCGCGGAGGCTTGCACGAAAGAGCAGGGCTCTGTCGCGGATGCTGTGCCAAGGGAGGGAAAGACAAAGAGTAAAAAAGAGGAGAAAAGAGTGGCTGGCAAATTATGCGCATACACGCTTGCTCGACGGTTAAATATGCAACAAGAGCCACGATATAACGCGACGAAGAAACAAAAATCCATGTGGGGGTGGAAATTTCTGTGTTCGTGTGTACCGAGCGCTTGCCATTCCCGTCCGCAGTCTTTGTGCATGATTCCTCGGATATTTTTTTTGCAACTCCCTCAAGGATTTACCAGTGGAATAAAACAGCCTGAAATCTAGCACCATCGGAAGTGAACAAACCGCGGTTATGCTTGACGAGAAATCTCACAATAATGGACCATCTTCATTTAAAATCACAGCAAACGTTGCAAACCAACTGTTTTCATATCTTTGATCATTTTTTCAATTAGTTTTGGGATCCAATCAAATCCACGGGACTCGTGATTTCCCAATTATTTTGTAGGCTCGCCCCGGCGAGATCAGTGAGCAAAAAAAAGTTTTTCTCAATTTCTGTACGCAATTTCCGAGAAAAAATCTCGAATTTTCATCTGGTGAATTCTACGAAATTACGATCAATTGAAAAATGCAGAATAATGCAGTAAAACCGCAGGAAACGCGAGTGGAATATAATCCTCGAGTTTTAGCGTTCGAAAAAAAAAAACAAACAATTCGATCGAACGGATTCCTCGTAATAAAGGAATAATTCAATCTGTTGTCAGTCAACAACGCCATTTGTCGGGCTGATTGTTCGTTAACCGTGATGCTGTAACGCGGGATTGACTCGAAAGCTCTTCTTAAGCGGATTGCACACGGATTAATTTATTTCCAAAGAGTTAAACAACGCGGTTCTGCGGAATTTAACAAATAAATATCGCGTCATTGTCGGCATTTCGGAGTATTATAGAAAAACAGCAAATTGCTCAAAGCTCAATGTTTTTTTAAATATTTAATCAACTGACCCGAAAAATTGATGATTGAGCATGGACCCAGTGACGAGACGGAGTCTCGAAACCTCTCAGAGCATCCTAAAATAAATTTTTCCATCGATTACCATTCGTCAATTTCTTCATCGTAGCAAACTTTCATTTTTGGAGCCGCAAGAACGTTTCTTCAGGATATTTTGAAAGGATATCCTAAATAAAGTCGTTTTGTGAGAGGACACTGCGCAGCAATGATCCCTCCGTGGGTTTTCTGGTGCAGTGTTCATGCAAAGTCAAAAATGTAATTTCCAGGCCACCACTAAATACGTAATTAGTACTCGTCTGAATAAAATGGAGCTCGCGCCGAGGGTAGAGACAGCAAACCAGAGAAAACGTGACACTCGAAAAGATATGGGATGAGAATTTCTCGTGAAACCCTTTTCCCACACATGAAATACATAGCAGTGAAACGTACATATGTTTCGAGGATAAATCTGTAGCAAAGTGTACAGCGAGGTACAAAGAAAATGGAGCACAACGATTTATTTTTACCGCTGAGAAAATTTGACGAAAATCAATAAAATTCAAAACGCAGCGAGTCTGATCCGTAAGCTGAAGAAACAAATGGCCACAGGGACCATTTTATTATTTAGAAATTGTCGGGATCCTCGAAGCAGTTCAGCACGATCAGCTGCTTCCACTCGATGTTTTGTGTGTCACTGTACGAGCACTGCAGACCCAGTTTCTTCGTGACGTGTATGCGGGACCCGAAGCTTAATATACCTGCAATTTTTTTCCCTGGAGAACTTTTCTCCCGTTCCACGTGTTTTTTGGCCTTGAATGATTAAGCCAGAGCGCAGCAACCCTCGATGGCACGAGACGGGCTGACAGCCAATAAAATTCGTACAAATATCTAGTTCTAAAATTGCTCCAAAATGAAAAGCACTAAAAAAAAAATGACGACGAATTTCGAAACGGAAGTAATTTCAGGCACAAATATTCAAAAGTGACTCCATTTGAATTCATTTGCTCTCTTGGCAATCAAACTAAAACTGTTCACGTGATCTTTCCCATTAACTCGCGTGCGTTACGTCATTTCGGTTCGCTCATTTATAAACGACACTTGTATACACGCATTTCTCTATGTATGGAAATACATATTTGCTTCCACGCAATCTTGCTCCGTACACGAAATGCACGAATATACTTAACACACAATTTCGCCCACATATCTCTTCCGCACTGTCTGTTCACTCGCGGCGTACTTAATTTGCATATGTGCTCCAGCTACTCGGGTTATGAACACTTAAACCTAAGTTCTTATGTATGCATAGAATACGTTACTGCGAAATTTATATATAACGTAAACTTAATACGTAACTTCTGTTCCATGCATGGGGGACCAATTACTACGCACGTCTCTTCCTCCACACAAACTTGTGTTTACGCCTGCTGTTTTTGCTTTCTCATAGACGAAAAGCCATGTGGCGGACAAATTTTCCAGCAGTTTTCAATGTCGATACGTTCAAAATGTCCCAAAACATCGAAAAATCGTATGTCTAGAAAAAATGTCCGAATGTGCGTGTGTAATATCGTTCTGGCACTGTACAATTCAAACGTCCATAACTCGAGAACGCTTTGAGCTGCAGGATTCATGTTTTGCACAGACGTTAATACATGCAAATATCTTAATTCCCTGAGAATTTTATCGGAATAGCTACAAAAGCACGAATTCTACAGCATTTTGAAATTTTCAAAAAAATTTCCATTTTTAAGATCTAGTACTGATTTTTTTTTTTATTTATAAATGGAGTATCATGATGGAAAGGTTGGCATTGAATTTGGGAAATAACGGTTGAACGGTTTAAATTTTATGATTTTTCGAATTATACAAAAATTTGAGTTTTTCGAAAAATCGTCTAACCACGTTAATTTTTGCCATTTTTTAAAAGTCATCGCGAGTAGAAGACCGAAAAAAATGACATTTGGATGTTTATAAAAACGATGAAAATTTATTTTCAATTATTAATTGCGTGGTTCGTAATTTTTTTTACGAAAACGAAAAAATCAATGATAATTAATTTCCTACCAAATTAATCAAAACGCTTGATCAGGGTTTTTCTCAACTGAAAAAAAGGTCCCGAAAAAAAGCCCGTAAAATTTTTGAATTTTCAAAAACTAATGTTGTAATGATTGAGCAACAAAAGTTTAAATTGAAAAAATGATTCACGCGATATCAACTCGTTTACGTCGACGGACCTTTTACTCAACTGTGACAGTGAGAATCCAGGCGTTTTCTGGGCGTACAAGTGCACATGGACGAGACCAAAGCATATTAGCGAAGCTCTGCTTTGTGTGTCTCTCTCAAGTGCTTTTGTAGCTGGAAGCGCGTGCAAGCTCTCGGTCCGCATTACGTCCCGTCACGTACGTGGTGTCGCCGGAAACGAGGGATTAAAAGTTAACCGAGCTAACGCAGTGTGGTCGAGCCCTTCAACTTTATGCACACACACACACACGCGCGCGCGCACAGTCACATACTAATGTACATAAGCCTCGTGTGTATGTGTGAGTCAATAAAGTGAAGTATATATGCGTGTCCAAAATCAGGCAGCTCTCTTTCGTGAGATACGAAATATACCGAGTATATGATGCACATATGTATGGAGGGTGATGATAAATAACCAAGTTAAGCACGCAACGAGAGACTCCGCGACGAAAATTAGTTTAGGAAATAACTTCATCTATATACATATGATACGAATGCGGTGAAAAGGCTCTGGTGCTGGCAATATGAAATTCTATTAATTCGAGAAAATGAATTTTCCTCAAGTTTCTCAACATGTTGAAAAGTGTCTTTCGCCGAGCGCTTGATCAAGTCGGTATGCATTCGTCAGTGAATAAGATAGTGTTGGATTTATTTTCCAATTGATTTATCCTGCAGCCGCAAATGAAATTCGTTTTTCGATCCCAGACGGTTTTAATTTTCTTCTGCATTCGTATAATGGACTAACAAGAAAAAAGACTGGACGTTTTTTTTTTGGAATTAAAGTAAATTTTTGTCATTGCAATCGTGAATTTAGCTAACAGCTTTGTTATGAATGAAGAATATTGTCAAAATTACGAAAATTTTGAAATTATCAAAAAATATTTGGTTTTTATTATCGACCTTTTTTTTCATAAAATTTTCAGTGCAGTTTTGACGTCTGACAGATCGACTTGTAAAGCAAACTTTGTTGAATCTGAGGTTTATTGAATAAATTATTGTGCTTTGTTCGAATTCGCGTGTCAACACCATGACCTATGGTTGATGCGGTAATTGTTGGCGAATCACCTCGCCCGTGACAAACGTCAACTGCTGTCAGGCCAGAGACGTCACCCTCAGAATTCCAGGTGCTCTTGACATCTCGTAACTCGCGTTTCGAGACTAACGAATATGAGAGAGATTCAGAGAGTGTCTGGGTGTGCGAGGGAGAGAGACGGTGTGTGCATGTGTGTGTGTGTGCGAAGGAGGAATCGGAAGAAAGACAGAGATGGCGATAGAAGCAGCAGATTGAGGGGCAAGAGAGAGAGAGAGAGAGAGAGAGGTCTTGCCGAATGGGGATGATGAGAGCGACCACCGAGTCCCGGCTGTGAGTGAGCAGGTAAACCAATATACAGTTTGGTCAACTCTAGGTGTCCCTGCATGCTGCGTAGCCCGGAGGATCACGATATACGACATCGCGAGCCCACGTGTTAGATGTGTGGTTTGCGTTTACCGGCTGGTTCACACCACCTGTGACTTATCACGAGTGTCACAAAAGCCTCAACCCTTCACCTGTCCAATTCCGTGTCCAGAGCAATCATTAGAAATCTTCTCCATTGTCTCTCAACTCCACCATTGAAATTCATTTGCCTTCGCATTCTCCCAATAACATTGCAATTCCAAATATTTACACACCAATTTACAGCCGATTCCAAATCATTCAAAATCACCGATTAACGATCGCGCGTGACTAACCGAATCATATGACATTGAACGCTAATAATTGGCACTGCAGGAATGGACACAAAATTGACGTATTACTATCACAAAATTAGTTTATTTAGGAAGATTCTTTTATAATTTTCTATGAACATTCTTGGAGCTAAAACTAACAATTTTCTCCTATCGAGAAAAATTTTCTGACCTCAAGAATTTGAGATATTCAATTTGCATTTTTTAACTTTTCTTAACGCGTGTAAATTCAGGTCCCGTTTCGTCTATGAGTTGCAACGAAAAGTGTTTAGGATTTTTCTCAAAAAATTTCAGCTCTTAACCTTTTTGGCTATCCGCAAAAAAAAATCCCAATCACATTTTTTACAAACTCGATTCTTGCAATTTTTAAAACTAAACGGGACTCCAACACGCGTTTAGGTGAGGAAAATGAAAAATTGCAAATGAAATATTTTGCATTCTGAACGACAGAAAATTTTTCTTCGTGCGAGAACGTTTATACAAAATTTTGAAAGGCCCTAAATAAAGTCGTTTCGTGATAGCAAACTTTACCATTTCCAACAAACAAACCGTGTAGAAAATTTCTTTTCAGACAGATTAAAACCATTTGTCGATCTAATTCGACGGAACGAATAAACGACAGAAAAACAATTGGTATAATAAAAGGAAAGAAAGAAATGTTTGTGACGAATGAAAAAGAGAGCGGGACACTCTGAAACGCTCTCATTCCTCGTATCCGATAATCGATTGACTTTTGGACGACTACCTGTTTGCTCTTGTTCGTACGATGTGGAAAAAACTGGCATGGTATACACACAGGATGTGTATCCAGCATCTGTACATTCGATACACACAGATCTGTATTACATAAAGTTGAAATAATAGTTGAGCGAGTGCGAGGAGCGCACAATCCTTCGATTCTATTGATAAATCGTAGAACTCTCAATGCGAATTTAATCGAAATATCGATATATCAATCTACGATTTCCCATCGACTTTCCCTCCTGCTTCCTCTTCTTCTACGAGCAATAGACTTTTCCTCGATTTTTCGCGCTATATTCACTTTCCCAGCAAACCACTCACGATTGTCATCTCGTTGTTTTGTCTTCCCTCTGTTCCAATGTGACTTAATTCTAGCATCGTTTCAAGTTTGTTCAGTTTACCACGAGGCGGGATCAGTTGGTCCGCGAGTATGATAACGAATGTGTTTATCTCGGGCTGTTATGGTTTCTGGTACGCTGCGTTTTTCGCTGCAACAACAAAATGTGGCTAACGTCAGTTCAGGATTTAATTCCAGGACGAGGATCCTTTTTTTGGAATTAGAGTCCTGAATCAAATTTCACGGTAAAATCATTCGTGGTCGCGTAGAGCACGGGAAAACCCTTTTCATATTCTTGCATGTTGTGCGGATTCGAGCAGCGGTGAAAAATAAAAATAAAAAAAACATGCTCACCATTGAGAGATAAAAAAAAAACAGAAAAACTCGTGGGCTATCCACGCGGGCATCCTCACGAGGTGAAGTATGGATTCAGGGTAAAGTTCATGATAAATATGAATGCAGAAAGACGTAGGTGGATGCAGCAAGGCGGAGCAACGGATTAGTGGCAGGCATAATAGTCTGCGTAAGGCCGCGAGGGGCCACTCGGTAGCAACGAAGCGTATTTAGCCGTTAGCTCAGCCAGTCGCGCGGAGCCAACGCGGCTCGAGAAAAGTGAATAATAATTTCAACTTTGCCAGAAACATCCACTCGAGGCACGAAGATACGAGTGAGAAAAAGCCGAAAACGAGAACGCTACGCTTTTTGCTTCTTCAACGTATTTTTTTTTTTACTTTTTTCTTATTCTTCGTTTTTTCTCGTGCTCCGTTGCTACTTTTTCCTCTTTCTTTCAGCTACTTCGACTTTTTTTCAACTATGTATATTCCCTTTCTTCCTTCGTAGCTCGAGCTCGCAACTTTGCCGCACAACTCGCGGTTATCCTTATCCTGTTTTTTGGTCTTTCCTAGTTTTATTTATCTCCCACCTCACTCATTGCTTCACTCCCTTTTTTAAATGTCTCATCCCCTCTCGGCGACCCTCCTGCTCCTGCTGCTGCGCTTCCTCTCAGCTTTATTACAACCGACCCACGAGGAAACGTCCGTTTTTCACCTTCACCACCAACAGACTCGCGTCGCCTCCTCTTCTCTTATTCCACAAGTTTACCCACGCGTTTCACGTCTCGAAAGAACCACGAGATAAGAGGCAAGTGCAGTGTCGACTAATTTCAAAAAGTCTGCGCTTTTGAAACTTTATCTCCTGCTTTTTCTTGCGTCTCTCTTTTGGTCCACTCGATCTTTATTTTATTTTTTTCTCAAGTATACTATTTCGTTTTATTTACTATTTTTTTTTCCTTTTTTTTTACTCAAGCAAGTGACGAAAAAGTCTTAATGAAACTGTTCATCTCTTATCGTTGTACAGAGAGTCGCGTTCCGGTCCTATATCTCATTTTCTCTATTTTTCATCTTCATACCCAAACCTCGTGTCTCGTGTGTGTGTTGTCTGCGCCCCGAACTTCAACCTCATTTTTCTCCTTCAGCTTCTTTCTCTCTCCCGCGCTCCCTTCGTGCTGCTCTTGTCAATGAATGAAAAAAACCCACTTTCAAGCCTACCCGAGAATCTTTCTCAAACAAGTTTGCCTCGAGAATGAGACTCTTCTGTGTCTACTTGAAAAAAACATCGGAGAGCTCACATCACAGCCGAGTTTTTTTCATTCTCCCAAACTTTTCTCGTTCTGCTACTTTGCTATATTTTCTTGGACAAAAAAAAACATCATTCGGCTTATAATCTTTTACGTGAATCCTCAGACTGGAACGTGTGAAATTAGTGAAGTCAGGAGCAGCGATAATGCGACGAAACGTGCGACAAAGCGGGACTAAGTGTCCAAGTAGTAAAGGCTGCAATAGTCAGACAGGAATTCTAGAGTGTGTATCGAAACAAAAAAGTTATTCTCAGCTCGAATAATTGGTCCATACACACAGATTGCAAGGACAGAGATTGTATCTTGCCGGGAAAAGAAAACGCAGCGATACATGCAGCGAAAAACGGCGCGCAAGCGTCGTAAGTAGAAACAGTCAAGAATAGTCGGACATGACTCTATTAAACTTCTGATTATCAAGTTCCATTCAACATTTTCAATGTCCCGGAGTTTTCTGAACGTCCGAACGAAAGAGCCAAAGTTTTCCGATGACATCGCGGCTGACAGAAGCTCTTTTGCTTTTGGCAGGCAACTCAACAGCCAAAGTAACAGAACGCGATAGAGATTGAGGAATTGAGTCAGATAAATCTTCCCTGGAGAGATACGCTCTGCTCGGGAGATAGGATTCTGAACAATGTGCCCGAGGCAAGTTTCTGCTCTGTAACTGCGAACAAATATCTTTCCTACTGAAACACTTTGCCTAACTGTGTACGATACATCGAGAAAATACAAATATGTAATAGAAATTTTCCTAGAGATCGCAATTTATGATTTTGAGGCTTCATTACGAAACTACGTGAACATTTTTCGGTAGTTTAGCAAAATTACAAGGACATTTTACGAAAAATCTCTCCACTCGGGTATGCGAAAATTCTTGAACGCTGTAATTGACAATGAATTAACAACACGTTCGAAATTTTGGATATTTCAAAGATTCCAAGTCCAAAACTTGATGAAAAAGTTTTTGACATCAATCCCATGACTGTCTTTCTTTACGTCACCGTCAACTTTATTCGTTATCGCGTAGAATGGCTCAATTCCTCAGTCGCTTAGACGCTCTTGCAACCTGGCACGCTCTCTGATCTCGGAACATGTAACAAGCGTCAAAACTCACTGGATTAGAGTCGTTGGAAACGTTCGTGCAGTACACGTGGCAATAAAAAAAAATAAAAAAAAAAAAAAACAGGTGCAGGACGAGAATTCCGCATTTATACAGGGTGTCCCGGAAGTGTCGCTTCCAATATATTCAAGGACGAGATAAAAATCCCTGTTTTTCCCTGCAGCACAGAAACGGAAGAAATATTCTCCGTTATCAGGAAATCTTGTAGTCACACGAGCTCAAAAAGCCAGTGTGGAATTCCACGACTTATTCTTCAAAAATTTAGCACGAACGTCGAGCCTCCCTGTAGCTTGAAAAGCAGAGAGACTTGTAAATAAATATATCTGTTTAGAAAAGTTTATGGGTTAAGATGTTAAAAGATGTGTCTGTACGTCTGGTACGAGTTCTGGTTCTGATGGTCTACAGCTCCTTCTGGTGCTAATACACTACTGCCAAACTTGACGCTCGTTAAAAGTTAACCGATGCGCCAAAAGCTCTCATCTCTCGGTTTCTCCCAACGCCTTGATATATATATATATATTTATATACACAATATGGATGTGTTGTAATAGACAGAGAGCGAGGAACGAGGGAGAGTGCATTTTCGACTTGGATAACTCAATCGAGCACGCCTAGAGGTCGGAGACATAATCGGCGTAAGTGATGGTTTCTCCCTCGTCCATACGTGACTCTGCGGCCGTTAACGGTTGCAAGTTATAAAAAAACACACACTTGATACTTATGAAGAGTAAAAAATTGAGAAGAAAGCCTCTGAGTACGATTACTCAAGGTATCACACAACTATTCAGGGTCTTTTAAAAATTTTGTATAAACGTCATTGGCATCAAAACTAACAGTTTTCTCCCATGAAGAAAATTTTTCTGACGTTCAGAATTAAAAATATTAATTAATTTAATTTTTTTTTTTAATTATTGTTCCTGCGTATACCCTTGCGGGTTTTTACGATCCATTCCCTTTTTATCCCCACTTCCCCACTACACTATTCGTGAGTTTCTATGTTTTTCTTGATGTTTCTTGAAGTCACTGTAAAATTCCTGGAGTTCCCCCCCTCGAGTGTTGTCCACAGCCACTCTTTCCTAATGCACTACTGTATCGCATTCGCACGAGGACCAGCGGAAACTGTGGAAAACCTTGGCCGATACAGGCGGCTATATTTTCACTGAGTTTCAGTTGGTTAGCACCCTCAGAAACTCAGCGAAAACTGCCTTCCGCTCAGCGATTGATACGCCACCCGGTGCATGGCTAAGCGGTCACCCAACCAAGTACTGACCGCAGTCAGCGCTGCTTAACTTGTGTGATCGCCGGAGCCACGCACCGACCGCGAACCTATCACTGTCGGTAACATTGATTCAATATTAATTTTAATTTAATTTAATTAATATCAATTTTTTTAGCGAAAATCTTAAACACATTTTTTGCAACTCCAAAATGCGACTATAATTTTCACGCGTTCAGATGGGAAAAGTGAAAAATTGGAAACTAAATATCTCAAATTCTTGACGTCAGGAAATTTTTCTTTATAGAAAAAAATTGTTAGTTTTAGTGTCAAGGCTGTTCATGCAAAATTATTAAAGAATCCTGAATAAAGTGATTTCACCAGGTAGTGAGACACATTACTGGGGGAATCACTAATGAATGACTATAGAAAGTGGTGATGGAATAAATCCATTGGCGCGTATGGAACGACTTTCTGATAAGTATATTGCTGCTTATAGTATGTATTGCGTTCATTAAGGTAGTACGAGAAAAGGATGAAGTGGTTATTTGAATATTTGGTGAATAAAAATTATAAAGAAGCCTCGTCTTGATTATGTGAAATTGGAGTTATGTACAAAAGTTTGCTAGCTTTTCATCCATTTCCTGGTATCCCTGTGCTAATAACGAAGCGACATGGTGCGGCGAAATTCGATGCACAATTCAATTAGAAAGACTTGCTGCTCGTCAACGAATTACGAGTCAATAAAGTTGGATTTTTTTCGCAGTCTTTTATTGAGTTGCGTCTTTCATTAATTTAATTTCATCGGATGCAGAAGCGGAACTCGTTAAAAAATTGTAGTTTATGTTTTTTTTTTTTAATGAAATACACTAATTACTGGATGCGCGAACGAGTTGCTTGGATTCCCTTGAAATTTTCACTCAGTGTGTGATATTTCGCGAGTTTATTCGTACGTGGAAATTGGAGGAGTCGAACGTCAGCGCCATGAGAAGCATTCGCAATCCGATTGACTTTAAAGGAAAATCAAATAGAATGGAGGACATCAGTGGATATTAGCGATAGAAAGTCTGAATGAAGAAACGAGGATCTATACGACGAGACATTCGGGATCGCTTGCCATTTATATATCGTTTCTTTCTCCATGCTGTTCCTCGCACTATGCAAGAGAGATTCCAATTAGGTAGCGCGAGCGCGAAACGCAAATTGACGATAATTCGATAACCGATGCGGAATGGATTATTCCGATGGGAGATCCCCCAATTATTCGTTATTCGCTTATCGGCACCAAGCTCGATGCGCATCTAGTGCCATTAACCATTCTTACATCCTACACAAAATATTATATCACTTTTTATCATGCACGTACGTGATGGTGAATAAAACGATGTTTCCGTGTCGACAAAAAAGAAAAAAAATCCAGTGCTTTTCGCTGCAATAATGCGTCGAAGAAAATTATTTCTTACTCTACCTCGCGAGTCTTGAAATTTATCCAATAATTAAAATCTGCATGATTTCCGTCCGAAGAAATTCTGCGGCAGCCATAATTTTCTTTCGTATTCCAACTCGATCTCATTCTCACCGACAGCAGATCGCGCTGTCAACTCGTCAAATCATGAATTCCTATTCAAACACCTGGAGCTACGAGTCGCGAATGAATAGAACGAGGCAAACGAACGGAAAGAGAGAATAAAGTCAGAAATTCTTCGCAAGATTTCTCTGGAGCGAGAACTCATGAAAATTCAGGTTGCGTTTGTCTGACCTTTTTGGCTATTCGTTGAAAGTTACACATCTCCTGGTTGATTTGCAGCCGCGAAATTCTGCCGAGAATTGTACCTGTGCAATACTTGTGTTTGACTTTCTGTGAATATCTCACACGACTCAACGTGGTTTTGTATTGTTTGTTGTTCTTTGTTCTCGGTGTTTGCTGCAGTCGATAAGTACGACGGGGAACAGCTTAATTTGACAAAAATAACGAGAAATGAGATGGGCGCTTATCTCTGCATCGCTAAGAACGGAGTGCCTCCTACAGTCAGCAAACGAATCACGGTCGAGGTGGAATGTAAGTATATTCAACAATTGCTAGCACCCATTTTTTAGCCCCTTTAACTGCCAGCAAATCTAGAAAAGAAAAATTACAGAGATTGCAATCGAAAACGCTAAGAATTATCGCAAATGCGTCGTACTATGTGAGCAATAAGTCAGTCCAACTCTGTCCAAATTTGTCGGGCTTGGATTCGATATTTTCCGATAGTCAAAACTTTTTATCCCCAATTTTGATAGCTCTCTATGTTGTTAATGAATGGGGAAGTAGTTTTTGAATCATGAACATTGTGCAAGCTTTTTCCGCGTCGTCCCAAGCACCGAATGGAGGAAAAAGTAAAATGCAAGAGCGTCTTGCCGGATAAACACGCTGGAAGGAAGTTAAAAGTTTCTAGACTAGCAGTAAACAAAAAATCATGAGACTGCAGTATTACAATCTAATAACAAGTGATTTTCATGGAGTTTGCTTGGTTTTATTTACAAAGTGTAGCTTTAAATTAATTTGAAACTTGTTTCGTGAGCGTGTCGTTCTTTAATTTCCCACACGTCTTGAAACGCGACCACACAATGTTATTACTACCGTTTGGCTATTTCTCAACATATACACGAGTGCGTTGCGGTGCACGTTGAAAAAAAAGGTGGAAGTAAAAAAATTCCGCAGGGAACAAAAACACGCAACGTTGTATTGTTATTTGAATTTCATCGGTACTGTTGTTGCTCACGTATAAATACAGACACGTAGTACGGAAAAGATGGTGGAGAATGTGACGCAGTGAAGAAGGCGTTGCACAGTACTCCGTGGTGCAGAAATCGCTTGCGACGTCGTCAGTGGATTTCGTACCAGTGCGAAAGAGATGACGAAGAAACGTTGTTGGCAAAAGGGACGAAGGGTTCGAAGGGGAGAAAGTCTAGTAGTAGAGAGAGCTAAGGCCCCAGGGAAATACAGTAACCGCACGAGAGTCCCCATGGCGTTACTGGTCATTTTTCGCTTTTATGCGTTCCATTCGTTTGCGTCACTTCGTACCCCTGTGCTTGACCACAATATCCACACGCACAGCAGCCTCATAAAAATGCATCGTGTGGTGGGTGGGTGTATATATAAATTTATATACACTTTGATGCCGTTAAAACAGCGAGGGGATGTGCATAGCGAGTAGAAGTCTGTCCACGTGCGACGTATAAGGCTTTGGATTCCTTCGTTTATGCAAATATGCATGTATCAATCCAGTGCCCGGAGACCGCGGTCCCCTCGTCCCGCGGAAAACTAAGTAAAACTAACCCCGGGGTTCTCCATCTTATCCCTGCCCAGGACAATTCCTCTTCCAAGTTCCTGCATGAGTTCAGATTCCTCGGGAACGAATTCAAAGCCACACAAATCTGGCTGGTCCATTTTAACCCAACCCGAGGACAATTCCCAGCTTTTCCATGATTCTAACATTCTGGTTTTCCGTCTTGTACAACGCGCTGCGGTGGCAAGGCCGAGATGTTTATATAATAGAGACAGGGAGCGCCAGAACGAGAGGAACGGGAAGCTTATATGTACGTAAACACTATGCGCATGTGTGTTTTCCTGTCAGAGGGATCCTCTGATACTGTCCTTTGAATATTTAGAAGGGGAGTAGGACATATTTTATTCAAACGAGCGAGAAAGTACACAGGAGCAGTTCTCACCGGCGATCCAACGTACACCCCCAAGCATGAGTTTCTCCAACGCCCCATCCTCCACCGTTCCCGTTCTCTCCAACAAACTCGTTCACCCGAGCATCTCCACATAACCTACCCTTATATGTACACTTTGAAATGGTCTATTTGTTCGTAGTTCTCGGATACCCGCGTAGCTCTCTAAAACAACGTGCTCGTGCGTATGAAATTTCTCTCGTCCTAGCGGCTAAAATTCTTTTGTAACGTAAACAACGCAAATTTCCTTTCGGTCACTGAACGTTACAATTATTCGTTCCATATGATGTAGCTATGTGCCGATGAATGCAGACGCCCTCGTGGCCATGGAATTACCCGAATCACGCTCGGCCAGTGGATATTTCACTCCCCAACATCCCCACACTCTATTATCTATACCCGTAACCACCCTTCCTTCTCTGCATCACTATCTCCTCCCTGCTACACTCTATAGCCGCATTTCGTGCAAACCGCTCCAGCTAGGCTCTCGGCAAATCTGTGGATTTCCACGATGACCCCTAATTAACGCATACTTTCCCGCGACCTCTAGCAAAACCATGCTCTGTCCTCTTCATCCATATCATTCCATCATCATTCCTCAACATTTTGTCCTTCTGCCCAACTTATCCTCATATTTGACCGCCAGAATTCTTCTGGCCCCTTCCCATGCACCGACCCACTGGAATTTTCGACGGTTCCATATACAAAACATCTCCCAGATCGACCCACAACATGACCAAAACTTCACTCGGGATTAACAGTCCTGAAGCATACAAAGCATTTTGAATGCCGATGAATGAAGTCGAGACGGAGAATCGCAACGATACGTAACAACCAATCCACCTTCCATCCAGTATCATTATACAACTTTGATATGTTATGATCTCTAATTATGTAATCGGAGTATGCAGGGTGACCTGGAAATACTACATTAGTTTTCACTACATCCCTTGCCAATTTTACCGAATTGCTGACTCATCCGCGTAAGTGGGTTCCCACGATACGCTCTCATCATTTCGGTTATGATTGGCTAACAAAGCAAAAACTCGGCAGACCGCTGTTGGCAATACACGCAGCTTTCCCTCGGTGCAACTAAAATTCGTGCGTGACCCTCCGCTGCTCTTGCCTGAAGTTATAATCGAAATTTCGAAACGCACTTTAGGTACTACGCGCGTGGTCTATTTGAAACAGTTGAGCGCGTCTGTAAACGTACCAATTTTCCAATTGCTAGGTAACCTCCCGAACTCATTTGCGTATACAAATAAGCATCCAGTCTGTTTGTACAAGATAACAAACGTACACACATTATTATATTGGTAACATAACTCCATCCACTTGTTTATTCATACTCAATAATTGAACGTAACATGTTGTTCATTTATAGTTTCTCCGATGATTTGGGTCCCCAATCAATTGGTCGGAGCTCCGGCTGGAACGAACGTTTCCATTGACTGTCACACCGAAGCTCATCCACGGGCAATAAGTTATTGGAGCTTGAACAAAACCATGATTCTCCCCAACGATAAATACTCGACGGAAACAAACCAGAATCGTTACAGAATGCACATGCGGCTAACCATAAGGAATCTCGAAGCTGGTGACTTTGGGAGCTATCAATGCATCAGCAAGAATTCTCTTGGTGAGACCGAAGGTTCGGTCAGACTGTACGGTAAGAATTTTCCACAATCAATTCATACCCGTAAACATATAGATTCTCGTTATGCCCAGATAAACAAAGCCATCGATCGATGAAAATGATGTGCAGGAACTGCAATGAACTGTCAATGATTTCAGAGATGCCAAAGCCATCTGCGCCACCGAGAGCAACCGAGATCAAAAGCAGCGCTAACAAAGAAGGTGAGCCTGATTGTTTAACTATCTTATTCATAGTGGCCCATCGACTCGTTCGTTGTTAGTAGTTCCATTGGAGGTGTAAGCTCTTTAGAAAATCAGTTTCAACCGACAGAATACGTTCGATCTAAACGTTTCTCAGCTTAGCAGTACCTGAAGATACTTTTGTAGAAGCGCTCTGGTAATTACTTTATGAGAGAAGTTACCTGCACCATAAACTCTCAACTTGTCGCTTGGATCGTAATAACCAGTGACGGAGCAACAACTTTGAAAGTCATGAAACACTGGCTGATGCGATTGATGCCACGAGTGATGAGATCAGCGTAGAAGAGACATAACCTAAGCAAGATTGGAATGCTAAACATTTGTGAAATCCTAGATATGTTCCCCCGAGCTTGAACGCGCGAACTTCATGAGAAAGTTTTGTCATGCCATTCGCATTGTTCGCGACCCGAAGACACGGAACGATAGTCTTGGGGTACTAGTTCTACGAAGGAAAAGCAACAAAACCTCTATCTCCAGTGAGGCACGATTTCCTTATTCGCAAAGTATGTGCACATCATACATGTGTATCTTGCCTCTAGAAGGTTGGAGGTAGACAGGGAGAGAGAAAGAGTGAGAGAATTGGAGGAATAAATTCCATAGAATTCCTAGGTCATGTCTCGAAGGTTTTCGCGTTTCTAGTGTCATATATCGTATATAGCGCAACCAAGAGAAAAGCATGCCATAGTGTCTATGAGTGTGTCGGTATGTATGTATACGCGCAATAGCCGAGTCAGGGTGTGAAGGGTACGAGGTGAAAGCAAGCCATTCCCCAGGCTATTGCCAGAGGAGAGCCATCCCTGCAGCGAAACCAATCTTAATACGCTGCATTATTAACGCGACTGCACCACGGGCTAACACCAGCAAACCTACTGTCGGGGGAGAAGCAGGATGTAGCACGACTAGCAACAGCAGCAGCCATCTCCAGTATAGCACTTCCTAGCATAACACCAGCCACCACCCAGTTCTATATGCCACGGGTATTACCGCGTTATACCGGCTTCCAGCGGCGTCTTACAATTTTGCACGACGTTCGCCATGCAGCACAACCCCAGCCAGCCCCATCCTACTTTACCACCTTTCGACTTTCCTACCGCTCTTCCTGGATAACGCAGTGAGCTTGAGTTTTCACCCAGGCGGTTTCTACGACCTGGCTGGAACGTTGCTCCTGATACTGCTGCTGCTACTGCTCTTGGCTGCACACTCATTATTCTTTCAAGCGCATGTCCCAGTGGGTAAAGGGTACAACCAGCCTAGGACGAAATAGACGAAAGCGAAAAAAAAACTGTAAAACCGCACAGGTAAAAGGGACAACACGATTGCATCTGGCATCTCGACGACGTGGTTTCCACGTTACCCTCCAGTTTTTATGGACATCTACTTTCATACACACTATCGTCGCAGGGTACTGGCTGGAGAGTATGCCTTGGCCATCCGCCTCCATTCCCATCCAAGTCCAGAGTTCGGTTTCTTTAACGGTTCCCTTTTTCTACCATCCTATCAATAGTAGAGTCCCCACTTCCGAATGCAGACTGCTGGACTCCGTGTGGCCTCTGCCATGCCAATGAGACTACAAGCTCGTGAATTGTTTGAGAATTTCCAGTCTTTTCTTACGAATCCGGCCAATCCGGCTAAAAATTTAACTTTATTCTACGAAATCTTGATATCGAACCTTCGTAATATTTGCTTCAATAACAAACAGCCAGCAACCGCTAAGGAATTCTGTACCAGAGACAATGGACTAACCATGGGAAATATAATATTTATCGTCCGTCAGAAGCTCAAATATCTGACTTTAAAAAATTCGTGTATTTCTCACTCCGAGCAACACTTGGAATTGTTGTCTTAGGAACCAACAGGACTGAAGAAACAAACTCCTTGGAGAATAAACCGGACAATATAGTGGCGCGTTGGTAGCAAAACATTTGGACTCTGCTCCTTGGGAAGTTGTGTGTTGCGCAGTGGTCTCTGTGGTATGATAGTGGTAGAGCTATTTTCGTTGCTTTCATTGTAGCTGAGTCAGCGAAATTAACTGTAAACACCGACAGGTCCTTTACGGTTGTACATATACATAGAAGTACATGCATTCGAGTTGTATATTTACTTTCGGGCTGGAGGAAGTCAGTTGACCGGGACAATACGCGGCTTCCTGTACATTGACCACATATGAGTAAATGAGTTCAGGCGCACGTGACTTCCAGGTTTATCCTTGTTGCTTAGTATGTCCTTAGTATAATCTCATTTTCGTGGAAGGTCTCCATGAGTTTTCGTACTCGAAGCTGCGGTCTTTCCGTATCCAACTTGGAAGGCACATGAGAAATTCTCTGATCCCTCTCACCTCAATATTCCGCGAAAGATTTTCATTGTTTAACCAACCTCGCGGCTACCGAAACTCACTCGGTTCTACATCGTCGCGTAGCTTAACTGGATGACCTAATTAACTGCATTTAAAATTCAATTACCTGCTAAACTCGGTGGTATGCTGGATTGCAAGAGCGCAGTAATCTAAAAGGCCCAACATTGCATTGTGCAAATGAACCAACACATTGTTTCACGTACGATTCTGTATCTGTGAAAGTTGCTCCTCGTTCGGATGACTCTCGTGTGTGCATCCTCGTGTTTGTATACGCGGTGCCCCTATTGTCGTTATCTACCGGAGGATCGACACAGGCTAAGACTGCCGAGAAGCCAATTTAGTTTTCCTATCGACTCATCCTATTTCACCGTCTTATTCTCCTTCCCCGTTGCTTCCGCTTCTTATTGGCTTTTTTCCTGCGGTAAACGAGACTCGAATCGAGCCAAATCCTGGCAAACGGTCTGATAAGCGACTCGGCAAGCACAAAATATGCGAAAATGAGCGCACTTTGGATGTAGTATTTCTTTTGTTACTCAAGCTGCTTCCTTTGTCGAGATGTAAGCGTAAGGGAATCGTCTCATGCGGCGTCTCGATATGATTGTAGAATCTCTGATGCCCTCGGGAAGATACGGAGCGTTTATCCTGCTCGAGTTTAAAAGCTGCATCGCTAAATGTGAGAATTGAAAGCTCAACTCCAAGCTGCATCATAGCTTAATCTAAAACTCGCAAAACTTGAATGGCAATCAGCAAATGTGAATCTTGAAATGATGATGATTGTCATTAATGCAGACATCAAACTGAACGACGTTGCTGCATATGATCCACAATTTCATAAACGTGGATGGAACTTATCGTCAAGTTTGTTGTCCCAGCGGTGATAAGAGGGAACCTCAGCGACCTTTCTGTTAGCACATCTGGTATCATCCATAGTGGATTATATTTCGTAACTCGGCAAATTGCTAGGTCCACGATTCCCGAGCCCGACACGTCCAAAACTAGTCCATATGGTGTAATTTGCCATCTCGCATATACCATCGAGAGCAAACTCCAGGCATCCTTGGTCGTACCCGTTGCACACTCGACGTAGGAGGGCCGTTATACGTTATAGCCAAATGAATCGGTCGCGCTGGGGCCGGAGGTGTATCGTTGCTGTTGCAGCGCCGTTGGTGCGAAGCATATTGCAGTTACACCGATGTGCTGCTCCGTTGGCGAACGCTGTTCTCTATATGCGATCTCTCGCTCTGCTAGTACAGTTTACTGAGTATACTGGACGAGTGGCCGAATTATCCCGCGGAGAGTACACTGTTTAATAATGAGTCAGTGGCCCCACGGGACACCCATCGATCCTCGCCAAGCCTTAATTAATTACCACCCAAATGATATCCGACGTTTCACCTGCACAGCTACAACTTACTGCAACATTGCGTGCTCGACAATACACATAGCTTCATTTTATGTGAATCCACAAAAGTCTGTGCGTCCATGTGAATAAGTTGTATGAGGGTATTTGTGTATAGTAAATTAGTTGTACGTGCGAATGCCTTAAGAGAGCTTTCTCGAGCCAAGGCAACTTTGTCCATGTCACGTACAAGCCCTAAACTATAATATCTACTGCAACAACGAACTTCAGCGATTAGGTATTCGTTCGTTAATATTGGAGGGTCGGGAAGGCAGATAGGAGCTTGAGACTTGGTACTGTTGAAAACGAGATATAAGAAGGTCCCAATGTGCAGAATAAAACTTTTCACCTTCGTATTGTGGAATAATTGAATGAATGTTAAGAAAAGCCACTCACACAGTCTCGAGTCTATTTCCATCTAGAAGAAACATCGTGAACAAAGTTTCATATCATTTTTTAATTTTAACTGCCCATGGAGAAAGTCTGTTTCCCAGATTCATGAGGACTCTCGAGAGTTCTTTAATCGCACATTTCAACAAGGTTCTGAAAATAAAATGTGGCTTAACTTGCTCCTAACGAAAAGAAGTCTTTTCGGCTGTTTGGCTAAAAAATCTTTGCGCAGTGTTCACTTCCAATTTAATTCCCGATGGATTTTCACCGAGTGGCTCGGAACTCTGTAGCTCCATAACATAATACTATTCGACGTTTCGGAATAACCGGTGATTCATCGTTTTCTGCCACCTCACGCAAATGAAAAAAAGAGGCAAAAGGACGAGAGTTCAAAGTTCGTCCAGTGGAGCACCCTAAATGAGGACACGTTGGAAGTCGCGCGATGCTTCTGGAAACGAAATAGGTAACACTATTGTTTCCTGTTTATAGGCCACTGTCCCGGATGCTGGTCCCGGAGTGAGGGAGATGAAAAAGAAACAGCCTCGTGTGTGGGTTAGTCTCGGTCGAGAAGAGACACACACGAGAGTCGTTGTTGGAACAGCAATACAGATGGGGAACTTGATATAAGAGAGACGCCAAAATAGCCGGAATATTGTGAAGACGAGACGTATGTTAACTCTCGTGTGTACAAACGGGTGGGACAAACGCTCAAAACTTGTAAACAAACCTCATCAGGTTGAGAAGAATGAGGGAAAGGGGAAGGAGGAGGAAGAGAGAAAGAAAGGAAAGGGCTTGGGTGAAATATGGGCTAAGTGTGATTGCCCAAGCTTGGTCGTGTGGAAGCTATAAGTATAATATATTCACATACTCTTAGCATACGGACAGGTCCCAGGGGCCATATTGTTCTAAAGCCTTGTATCCGCACCCCTCGCATCTTCCACAGCAGCCCTTCCATGTTCTCGCCCCAATATCCAGTAGCCGCAACGTCATCCTTAGCGTAAGAGAGCGAGAGAAAGAGAGTTGGAAGGGTCGGAAACGGTATATGGATAACGGAATAGCGTGGGGGGTTGTAGTCGCGTGGCAAGCCACTAGCGAGTGTTGCAAAACAAAGTTTCCGACCGTATTTAAAGTTTTATTCGGAAACTTTTTAGTGCCTTCGCCCATGCCTGCTCCCTATCTTTGTCTCGACCAACGCCAGCCTTCCTGTTCACCGCCACTTCCCATTTTCATCCTTTTTGATATACTTCTGAGCTTTCAATTCATAAGGGCACATCCGTTGTTTAGAAACAGAGGCAAAAAGCCTTTTCATCCTTCGGCTATCGATACGAGCATCTCCCGGAGTCTCCCTTCGAGAGGGCTCCTGAAACACCATTTCGTTTTTCCAGCCCAGGGCTCTTTCGAGCCTCGAAAGGTCATGACCGCTTTGACACGCTCCTTTCTCGATAGTTTACGATGTTATTAAAGAGCGAGACATAAAAATCAATTCAGAATAAATGTGCTTTGCTACACTCGCCGGGTCAATAACATTCCCTGATCATGAAACCGTGCCCTTGACAATGAGACGTCCATTTGGAAAGACGACAGGACCAGCTTCGACTTTTTTGCTTCCACATCAAGAAAACTATGTGATGGTGAAATTTTTTTTCCAGTTTTCAATGTCATTTCGTTTAAAATGTCCCAAAACATCGAAAAATCATATCGAAAGTTGGTATCGAATTCAGAAAATATCAGATGAACGATTTTCACTTCATGATTTTCCAAATTTCCCGAAAATCTGAGTTTTTCGAAAAAAAAAAATTTCAATCGTTTCAATTTTGGGAAAGGAATTTTTGAAAATCGCTCACGATGCACGATACTCAAAGCTCCCTCTATAGGGAAGCCAAAATTGAAGCTATGGGTTCTCATAGAGGAAGATTTGAGCACCGTGCATCTTGAGCATCTTGATCAAGCAATTTTATTTCATTCGTACAGTCTCGAATACTCGAAAGACTCCCCTAAGATATACGTCAATCTATCTTTATAATTTTGTCCACATACATTGTCCTCCGAGGGCACTTCCATGCTTTGGAAGTTGAAAAAAATCTAATGGACTGTTCGTAGCGTCGGAGCTGAAAGTTTAAGTAGACCAAGAATGAGAGCATCATCATATTTTCTTGTCTCGTTGTAGAAAGCACTTGATGTGTCTTTACGTAAAAAAATGTTAACTTCATATACTTGTATCCGCTGGAAAGTGGTCTACTGCAGTGCATGTCCGCTTGGAGGTACATGGGATTACAAAGCGTTGGAAGGTGAGTTGATGAAAAAAAAAACGACGAAAAATAATAATAACAAAAGGCCAGCGGCGAGGAGGCCGCTCGCAGAACTTTAAGAAGTGAACCCCGAGATAGGAGCAAGAGTACGTGCTTCGGGGGCACAAGTGACAAGTTTTCCATCGCCCGTAAAAAGGAAAGAGCGAATAGACAGAGAATGGGAAACACAGAGAGAGAGAGTGAAGACGTGAAGCATCGCAAAAAGAGACACAAAAAATGAGAGATCGGAAAAGAGCAGCGAAAATGTAAATATGTAGCTAGTGCGTGTACCGGACGTTCCAAAACTTGAGTCCAGGAAATGGTGTGGCCTCGTGAAGTTTGCCAACAAAACTCGATCGTTTTTTTCTGGTTCTGACCAATCTGGAGCCTCCTTAAATAAGAAAAGTGCGAGTCCCGGAACGCCCTGCCCGCACTCGTAACTTTTTTGTCTCCAAAGCCTCGAATTAGCTCGTTTCAGAGCTTCGTTTCAGAGAAAAAAAACAATAAGCACTTTTCCCTTCGGAATTTGACGATCTCTACTTCCATCGTAAATCTTGGACGTTAGTTCTGAGAGACTCTGTATCATTGTACAGATAAGAGTGTGTGTAAGTTGAGCGTATATAGGGCCCTTGTTGAACATGAAGTGGAACTACACCCAGGCTGTGAATACAAAATTATCACCTTTGAAACTTTCAATCTAGCGGGTAAACAGTCTACGGTATACCGTTGGGACGTTACGAGACGTTGGCTTGTGACGTCGTGTTCTATATCCAGGCGGTGGTTGATGGAGCCCCGGAAGGGGTGCCAGTTCAAGTCACGCATTATTACCAGCAAAGTATGTGCATTCAAAATTTTACATCGCGTTAAGTCTCACGATCGAACCGTACCTCGTGCGCGTCCCAAGTGGCTCCAGACTCTCGAGAATATCAAACCAGATATGCCATCGTATCAACATTTGTATACTTCAATCTACATACACATGCGCTGTGTCTATATTGAGAATTGTTATCGAAAAGAGTATCAACAAACTTGTTCACCAGTTTTCTGCTGATGGTTGTTGAATCATTATTCAAAAATCCCTGCACCGGGACGCCTCGTTATCGATACAGAAATAAAAACACTCCTCGTATGGAATTTTTTCAAGCAGTGAGAAGAAACTGGTTGGGCAATAATTGTTTTCAATTGTCCGTGTCTTCCTGCTGGTGTTGACAGTCGAAGAGACAGAAAGATGGGAACGAGTGTAAAAAGATTTTCTGCGGTTTCACTCGGTGGGATATCGATCGAAGTTTCCTCTTTGTTTTCTCTTCTATTCTCGTCGAGTTTATTTTTCAATTATACTCGACTCCGTGCAACGTGCCTTTTTCAACTCGTAATTTTTCATGCATTTATTTATGTCGGTTTATTTTTGCATTACCGCTGCAGGAAATCTGGAAAAGTTGAGAGGATTTCATTGAAAGATTGTCCCCCTATCGTCCTCGAGTTTGTTCCATCTTCGTCGTCGTGCCATATATTGGCTTCATCTCATTTTATCTGCCACCATCTCTGTCTTGTCATTCTCGCGCAACAAGTGCGCGCTGAACTTGGACGGCTCGCGGGACTTCTGCTGTTTCTCACAATCTCTATGTCTCTCTTTCTCTGTCTCTCTTCTCTGCCCTTTTCTTCGACATGGCTCAATGGTTATACGGGCCTGGCAGTAGTTATGGCATTCATGATCGAACGTTTTCTCGGGCGTTGAACCGTAAATTCTCTTATTACTCCTCTCCAACCTCTCCACTCAACAAACTTGGCATTACTGTACGATCCTTAATTGGCACTGAACTCAACCGATCACTGCAAGTAGTTGTGGAATTTAATGATCAGACAAACACTTGGAGGTTGTACAACATTCCAGAATTAAATAATTGTTCATTTCCGCGATTATTCAAATTGGTGCACCACGAAATTTTATTGGCATCGAACATTTCATTATTATAAATACGTTTAGCTGTCGAGGGAAACGATAGTTTGCGATTCGTGCCTCCAATTAGTAAGAATTCCATGAAAAATTCCGCCTGGTTCTTAAAACTTGATAATTACCAACAATGAGAACATTTTTCTTGTGGAAATACCAACTCCCATGGATTTTTTTTGTCCCGGGGTCTGCATCTTCCTTACGGGCACATTGTTGACTGTTCTCGAGTCTGATGAAAATTATATCCTTTGGAAAATCACAGACTTGCCTCACTAATTGCGTAACTAATGTTAATAATGTTAAACGGGCACTGTCCCATAAACCAATCTAAACGACACGTTCGTCCTTGCTCGAGCCTTGGAACTCGAAGACTGTCAGATTACGAGGGAACGTCAGGGCCATTTTTTCTTCTCTCTCAAATCATGCTCTGCTGCAAGAATTTGGAATTTTTTTTAAAACCACTTTGATTCGAATCAACAAGCAAAAATTGCAAGTATTTCAACTTGACAACGTTCCATTGGCCCGAGAACTTGCCTGAAAAAAATTAACTGTCAAGCGACGAAACGTGAGAGAAAATTTCAAGTAGTTACGGAAATGGTGGTCAGACAAATTATCATCATCGAGAAAGAATTTAACGAAATTCTTCGACACACTTCGACACATTACGATGACGAACTATTGTATGGTGTGGAATAGTGCGGTGCATGGTTTTCGCCAGAAATGAATTTAAAAAAACATAACAACACTATAATTTCATTAACAACAATAAAAAATTGTTACTCGAAAAATTGGAGAATCGATAGTTCGAGAAAATGAAAAAAAAAAAAATCACTTCACTACGCAACTCCTGAAACCTTCTGGTAGATGAGGTCCTGATATATATTTTCAGGGCGTCAGCAAAGCACGACCCAACTACCGAAAAGGCTTACGACGATCTGGCCGGCCCCGTACAACCCTTACTATACGAAAAGGACAGAGAAACCACCATCGAACGAGAAGAAAATCGAGAGACCGGAACAGAAGCCAAGGGGTCACAGTACAGGTGAGACTTCCGAAAAATCCTAATCCCCTCAAGCCTTTTCTTCTTCCGTAAATGTCTTACGAGTTTGAAAAATACCGAAAGAAACATCCTCGTGCTTTTTCCTTTTTCAATTATTCCCATCCGCCACTTGATTTTCCCTCATCACTCAAAGGCTTATCTTTCTGAAACGAAATCGTTGCGCTACACTATTCTGCACCATGCACTGTCGTATGATATTACCCGACCCAGCCCCAGCCACCGTATTATTTCGCATTCTCGAGCGTCCCCATAAGAAAAAACTTCGTAGGTAGGTAACGAACGCAAATTCCCGTGAGAACTAATGCCAAGCCAGAATTTGTGCCATTTTATCAATTCCACAAACAGATTACAAGGTGAGAGGAATCGCACGATATCGTAGAAGGGAAAAAACTGAGTAGCATATAGTGCTTCGTAGATGTATGATCCAGCTCGTAAAAACGCTTATCATGTGCCAAATCGTAAATTAGCCTCGATATCTCCAACGTAGTCGATTAGTTATTTAATAATTACTGCCCGAATTCTCGCTTCCAATTTACGATCAAAAATTGAGATCAAATCCTTGCGGAGTTTCCATAAAAAATTCGACCGTTTCATTCGATTTTAATTTACGAAATCGACCCCAGAAAATTTCCATCAAACAACGAGTATTTCTGTCAAGCGTGATAACGTTTTTCGCCAAAGTGCGACAGTGATTGGATAAAAAATGAATCGCTATGAATAAATATTGAAGCTCAATCGAGTAGAGTCAAAAATCATTTTATCGCATTTCGGAGCGTTTTATACGAAAACGTTGACCGCGGTCACACTTTTCCCAGTCGAATTCAATCGTCCATGGCTTTTCCACTTTTGGATATTCTGATGCACGTTAATCAATACGAAATCCAATCGATCCGAATACCGTCAAGAGGATGAATCAGTCGCCTCGAATTTTTTAGATGAAAATTCTCTGTTGTCGTTTGGCTAATCGAAATAAAGCTCTGCTGGGCCTTTTTTTAATTGATGAAACGATATCGAAAATGTTTCGATAATTGCAGCTATCAAGCTCGTACTCACGTGGCGAGATAGCGGCTGATCCATCATCTTAAAAAAAAAATTTTAAAAACCCGGCAGCGTTACCTGGGGAAACTCACAAACTAATCAAATCAACTTGATTTTTTCATTTGAGATGATCGAGTGATGAGTTACAACCGTCACCGCAAAACAACTTTTTTTAGGAGACAGCTCCGAAGATTTTGCTGCCAAAACGGCTTAGTTTGTAATATTTTCCGCTGAAATTTTCAGACAACATTCTTGAAATGGTATTCTTCAATACTACAATTATTCAATTTGAAATACATTGGCCGTATCTTGCAAAAAAAATGTTCAAAAAAGTCTTCTTTATTTTACTGAACTAACCATACCCCCCCCCCCCCCCCCCCCCCACCCCCCCTTAAAAGCCGAAAATAAAATAAGCTGGAAAATACATAGGAAGGGTGAGTAGACTTTGTAGAAGGACTAAAAGGATATAAATATATTTATAACTCGAGAAAGGAAAGCTTGAAGGGTGAGTCTGACATGACACAAGTTAACGTGTTCAATTGTCCGAATTGGGCAATTCGGTATCGTAGCAATCAATATAAATAGAGAGTTAGGTTATGGGTGAGAATGCAGCGAGGGGGAGTGAGTGCAAGAGAACGTACGTTGATCTCCGTTCGCGATAAATCTTGGAAACGTGCCCAGGACCTTCGGTCGAATGTGAACATAGAAAAAAAGGTTATGTATTGATCTTTATGTATTTCGGTACATAGCAAACGTATACGTGTCTTTTATATATAATGAAAGAGTAAGTAGTCGAATAGTGCGGAGGGTTAGGTAGCGTGACGGATGTAAAATTGCGCTTGGTCCAATTTTCCAGGCCGTGGGGTGCATCGAAAGTACAGCCTTGTACGATCCACAAGCTGCATCCGTTGGCCAAATGTATCGATATATCTGTATGAAAGCAAGATTCGAAGATAAAGAGAAAATACATGCTGCACATGCGTTTTCGTCTGCTGTATTGTGCATGCTTGCTGGCCAGAGTTTAGAAGGATCGTTTCACTTTTACAGCATTTGGCATGTCTGTTCGAGCCGTTCAGCCTCTCTGGAAACTACCCCCGAAATATCTTATCGAATGAAACATTTATGAGGATGAAAGTGCAAACTTCGATCCTATAGATTCACGTTTACACGTGCAGGAACGGGAAAAACACGTACGAGTTCACTATGAAGAAAATTTTGTTGAAAAAGATTGATAATTTTTTGGATACGTTCGACTAAACTTTTTTTTTTTAATCACAAAAATTTTGTCCATGCAGCAAGAAATATTCTAGAAAGTCTCTTCGAAAAGTAAATTTTTGTCATTCCAATCGTAAATTTTGCTGACAGTTTCGTTAGAAATTAAAAATATTGTCAAACATACGAAAATTTTGAAATTTTTCAAAAATATTTAGTTCACCGTGTTAAACCGAATATCGACGGTTTTTAATGAAATTTAATGTGTCCTTAATGAATACACGAATGCAGAGGCTTGAAAATTGAAAGGGCACCTTCCACAAAGCTTTTGTACCTTCCTCCTGACCTTTTGACCTTGCGATAAGGTTGAAAGTACATAACGAACCTTTGTTCAACGACTTACGCCCCCTCTAGGGGCTGGGGGAGGT
This sequence comes from Diadegma fenestrale, assembly GCA_037043255.1. Taxonomy (NCBI): domain Eukaryota; kingdom Metazoa; phylum Arthropoda; class Insecta; order Hymenoptera; family Ichneumonidae; genus Diadegma; species Diadegma fenestrale. The sequence goes on from CM073312.1 coordinate 13,673,045, forward strand.
TCGAGAAACGGCCGCACAGCACGAGCCTTAACCCCTCCACCAGCAACTTTTCTTACGAGTGTCCAATGCACGAGATAGACTCCACGTATCCCTTTCCTGCATTCGGTCGTGTTGTAAACTCCTCGTGAAATACAGACACTGGGAAACAAGCGGAGAAACGCGGAGCAAAAGAGAGGCAGAGACACACGGGCGTCGTAAAGCTCGTACATATGCGAGTTTCTACGTTCTCCACCTGCGAAATGTTTACAACATGATTTCAACGAAACTCCCCCCACACATGCACGTTTATGCCTCACAAAAGGTAATATGATTTATTCACTTCTGCATCCAGATCCTGCCCAATGCACTTTCGACAATTCGCTCACAACTTTCCTCGTTGAATCAAGCCTCACGCTGATGCGTAGTTGCCGACACTCGACACCCTGCTTTGCATTACTTACCTCTCCGCCACATTGTCTCATGCTCGTTTGTTCCATAATTTAGCCTGCTTAATGGGATCCATACGTTTTGGGCGGCGAAGCACTCCAAATGTCAGAATAGAGAACTTTGTTTTCGCAGGCTTTCCTTGTCCCTCCTCGAGTCGAGGCTCTTGTAAATTTTTTAGCTGTTTTTCAGCAAACAAAAAAACTTTTTCGAACGCCCTGACCCATTTTGCCTCACGAAATTCTATTAATTGTTTCCCTCCATTGATCTCGATCATGTGAAAAAATAAATAAAAAATTGGCTAGGAAAAGTGACTGCAGCTTGAAAAGAAAAATGATTATAATAAATTTTGCTGTTTTTTTATGCACAATGAAACGAGAATAAATGGAGGCCTTCTGAATTTCATCTCCATTGAATATAAAGTAAGCATCATCGATAACTCTGTGATACAAGGAAAACTTTTATTACTAAAGTTTCGTGAATATATATCCCACGAGAGTGAATTCAAGCGAAAAAGAGAATATTGACTAGTTTGAATGTAAAAATGACAAATTTGCAGAGAAAAGGAAACATCGATAATACGTTTTAACTTTGTTTTTGTTGTTCTTTCGTTTTTGTTCTGGAATTTACAATTCTCATTTTTCTCTTTCGCTCTTCCATTCGCCTATTTCCCAGTCCACGTGACCTCGATGGGGTGCACGTACAAAGATCCATGATCCCGACTCGCTCGGTGCTTCCCACCCACGCTCGCGATGACTTCCGGCTCGACAAAACAATTTTGGCTCACCTCGAGCCCACACTCACCCACTTCCCATTGAATAATGCGAACGTACCGTAACAAATATTGCATGTCCATATGGAAAAGAAAAAAAAATGACTGAGCACAATCAAACGCGAAACAGACAAATCGATTCGGCACGAAGCGATAAATGATTACCTGTTAATTGCTTTCGGATTGAAGAAACAAAAATGATGGAAAATCCCCGGAAGGCCTCCGCCAATTTTAGTGTGCCAAGCCATTTCTCATTTGTTTCATAATATTTGTTATCTTTATGGCAACCCAGAATGAATGTCTATTTTCATGATGCAGTGAAAATTAAAGAAAAAAAATGAAGCCGATGAAATGAGAGAAATAAAAGCCAAAAATCCGACTGGTTTTTTTTTTCTCCCCAATTTGTGGAAATTCGAATAATCTTTGCTAAATTTGTGCTTTCGTTTCCTGCAATCCAATCTTTTTGCTTCCATTCCCGGCTCGGAATGATTGTTCTTGATACGATCTGCGTATTTTGCGAGAGAGAGAGAGCAAGATGGAAAGAGAGGGAAGCAGAAGAATGAGGTGAATTACGAAGGGGTTGAAAGAGCGTCCGAGAACTGTATTTATGCAGCGTTGAGCCATTAATGTAACTGCATATATGTATGGTTCCTGTTTCGATAAGAGAGAATGCGAGTAACCCATCGAGGCAATCGTAGCCAGTAGCAAATATGAACTTCACTGATATCAGCCACGTTGAAGGAGAATTCTCCTCGCAGCCCTTGCAGCCTGAAATATGCATGGCGATTCCTTACTCTGCGCTTACTCGTAGAAAATTACGTAGGAACAACACGCGCATTCGTATGTACTTGCCCCTTGCCCCCGGAGCTCGAGATAGAGAGACTTGCAAAGAGAGAAATGAAGAGAGAGAAGGAAAGAGCGAACGATGGGGGCGGACAAGAAAAAGGAAAGCACACGAAGCTCGTGATTATGGAGAAAAGCAAGTAGTACATATCCTATTAATATTAACTGCTGCAGCCCCTCGAGCATTATCCTTGGGCTTTGGTAAGACGTTTGTACCCAAGAGGGAACACGATCACATACAAAAAGAACGAGAATAACCGAGAGAGCCGCAACACACAAAACCCCTCCGAGTTGTTTATCTCGGTCCAATGCAACATGATCGTCTCTCCTTCCCCCTGCTCCTAGAAATATATCCACTACGAAAATGAAAATATAATGTGCAGTATGGGAGCTTCCGAAATAACGTTCCAAGAAAGTCCCCTGCTGCTTTTCCCCTATGAATTCCCTTCCTTTTTATACTGCAGAAACTCGATTAGCGCACTTTTTTATCGATCCAAAGTTACTTGCCAATTATGGACATAATTGGTTGACAAGAAAATTTGATGAAAAGAATATAAAAATTATTTTAAACTATTTTTATATTCTTTTCATCAAATTTTTCTGCTCGCTGAGTTCGCTTTTTTAATTGACACCTAAAAATATTTGTTGGAATATTTATAAATTTCAATTGCCCTGGGCTCGAGGGATATTTCGCTCCATGCGTCGATTACATTTCAATTTAAATTTGTTGAATTTGTTTAGACTAATCGGTCGATGCTAAAAGCCCCTTGTTCGGCCATAATTAGGAGGCTGCTCCTTAATTGCGGCTTGCTCATCGTGTAGAGTGGGTGCTTTGATACAAACGAGACCGGAACCCCATGGAAACCAATCCATTAGACCAGAGGATGATTCTATATAGATGCGAATAACCGAATGCAGAATTTCTAGCGATAAGAAAAACTTGTTTACTGGAAGGGAGTGTTGCTGCTAATTGAAGCACAAAGTAGGCTAGTGCAGTCATCGTGAATTTTAGGTAGACAGCAATTTCATTTTCCTCTCATTTATAGGGGTTGACAGTGAATGAGAAATCGAGGTCAAGAACCGGGAGGTTTTACCGACATCTGGCAAATAAGGGAGCGAGTAATTTTTTCAGTTTATCTCAGTGACCTCGAACATTTCGATGAATTTTCTGAAGCCTTGTGAAGATTTTTTATTCCAAGTTTTCTAGATAAATTGAAAAAACGTTTAATTCTTTCTGATAATTTTGAGTTCCCACAAAACTTATGAAAATGAAAATAAATTTTCGAAATTCTAAAACGATGCATTTTGTAATAATTTGCAATAATCATCAAATTTCAATTCAATAAATATACGGCAAGTTAATCAATTTAATGATTAATGCTTTCTTTTATTATTGCTAATTTTTTATTCGATTTCGAAGCATATTTTCAACATTTAAAATTTCGTCCAAGTTATCCAGGTAAATTGAAAAAACTCTTCATTTTTTTCGATAAATTAGAGTTCCCAAAAAACTTATGAAAATCAATATAAATTTTCGAAATTCTAAAACGATGCGTTTGGTAATAATTTGCAAAAATCATCAAATTTCAATTCAATAAATATACGGGAAGTTAATCAATTTAATGATTAATGATTTCTTTTATTATTGTTTTTTTATATTCGATTTCGAAGCATCTTTGGAACATTGAAAATTCAGTAAATTCCATTTTCGTTCGTATGAATCTTTTTCCAGACGGAAAATTATCAATTCTTCCGGCACCTCCGGAAGCCATTTTATTTTATAAATCTCGTGCGGCATAAATAATACACAGAAGCATGTTTACGACGCGCGAATAAGCTACGAAAAGGATGAGTGCTGGAAGAGCGGAAAGTATGGCGAACTTCCGGCGAATTGCCAGAAAGCACACGAGCCTGGAAAGCTCGGACGTAAAACGGAATCGTTAAAAACGCCGAGCTGTTCATACTATTCGAACAGACACATATATATGTATATTTATCCGTATGTCGGTAGCGTCAATCAGAAAAGTTCCGGGTCCAATTACGCCGCCTCTGCCGAGTGATTCGCCAACGCGAAGACTCCTCGAATGCATGTTCATACGGAGATTTCCTTGCTCAATCGTACGCGACCAATTTCTTAATTGACTCTGAAGGTCGCGTCATTGAAACCGAAAACGTCCATCTTGCCGAACGAATCCGATAAAACCTGTGGATTTATTAATTTTTTTCTTTATTCCCATAAAAAAAAAATTTAAAAATGATAAAATGCAACTTTTCCGATGCAACTCATTGAAATTGAGGAAAAAAAAAATCCTCGCTGAGAATAAATCGTTCGGAAATCACACTTTTACGAAACGAAAGCGAATGAACAAACGAATGGAATACGAGAATTTATAAATATTCATGCAGACAGTAACAACGATTGCAAAATAAAATGCGAGGACATTGAAGTTGATCCGATTCGATCAGCCGGATGATTCGCATTGGAATGCCCCATATTTCGGCTATAGGACACAGGTCGGTGAGGGGATATTCGTGCACGTGTGTACGTCCGTTTGACGAGTGAACTCGCGAAGCGTTTTCGTTGATCCACAATTCCGAATGCCCACGTTGATTTTTTTCGTCAAATGACGATCGAGAGAAAAACGACCTCCAGGGGATTCGTACATATCGATCTTTTTCAACCAAGAACCAAGTGAAAAAATAAACTTGGTCAACTATCGCGATGCATTCAGTATTTATAGAGTCACCAGAAATGCGCCTCTCACGAAACGGAATTCGTTAAAAATGTTTACCTTTCTCTTACAATTTACTGAACATTTCGTCTGATTTTCTAAGATGGGAAAACTACCACAGACTTAAGGGCTCACACGGACCGAGAACTTTTACACTTTCTCGTTTTTTCAATTCAATTTTCGCTCAATCTGTCCCTCGAAATGAATTTAAATAAAGGACATTTTCAGTTTTAAGTCGTTATTGCTAATGTAATCCAATAAAGTGCAACATGTTTGGAATACAACAGCTAATTGGGAATTGCTACGTGAGAAAGCCGCGTTTTCCAAATGATCTGTAATGTTGCAAAGATGGTGCGCCGGCTCCTTCGGGTATAATTGGTACCTCGCAAATGTCTGAGTAGAGAAATAGTTATAATGAGTAATTGCTATGGGGAAAAAGGTCTTGTGTGTGATGACGTTAGCTTTGAATGTTAAATGGAAATGGTTAATTAACCAAAGCCATTATATTGTTTACCCATTCCTTCGAAAACTTGAGTAATGAAAGGCGTGAACAGCTCATTCGTGCAACCGCAGCGAATAGCACATTACGAAGCTCAACTGCACAAAGTATTAATGCCGTGACATACTCGAGAGGAAGAGCGATTCATAATAATTTAACACGTAACGTAACGCGAGCAACCAACTGCACAAGGTATCTCGCATTATTTATTCGTGGCTGCTAGTTCGTTGAATACGAGAGAAACGTGAGAAATGCACTTTGCAGGGAGAAAGAGAGACAAAGTAAAATATAAGGAGTCGAGACGTTATTAGTGTGAGAAATTCCTGAAATAGCGACGATGGGGATGCAGAAAAAATCCTAAGGACGAAGAACGACCCAAAATCATCGAAAAAAAAAAACATTCAAATGACGTTAATCACACTGAAAAGAAAATTTTGTTGAAAAAGATCGATATTTTGTTGGATACGTTCAACTAAACGTTTTTTCGAAAAATTACGAAAATTTTGTCATTTCAGCAAAAAACATCCTGGAAAATCTTTTCGGAAAGTAAATTTTTGTCATTCCAATCGTAAATTTTGCTGACAGTTCCGTTACAATGAAAAATATTGTCGAAATAACGAAAATTTTGAAATCATCCCAAAATAGTTAGTTCGCGGTATTCAACAAAATATCGACGTTTTTTGACAAAATTGAATTTTCAGTGCATGCAATAAATGAAAATCTCCTGACCGATGAAGAGTCGAAAAAAGACGAAGCGAAAGGACAGGAAATCGTGATTAAAAATGGCAGAAAATAGAGCAGGAAGGAAAAGATATTGTGAAGAAGGAAAATGAGGGAGACAGACAAGTATAGTTGGGATTGTGGGGAGCGTGTACGCGCGTACGAAGCTGTTGGAAGTTACGACGATGCAAAGCACGTAACTCAGACCTTCTTAACCACAGACTATACGAGAAAGAGACAGAGGAAGGAAGCAAGAGAAACGCTATTGCAGTACAACTAGTGGGTGAACTTAACAGAAACGCGTATAGTAGAATCCTAACGGTGTATCGTAGTAAAAGCTCGGAGCATAACATTGCGAGCCTCTTGGCTCGATTCCTTTCCATATACGTATACACCACTCTCATTTATTATATACATTTATATGTGAACGCACATCCTGTCTTGTGGCTTTGGTACTCTTCTCTGCTACTCCTTATATCGACGAATAAATAAAAGATCAACGAAGGAATTCACAGTGGAGATATGTTGTACCAGAAATCCCCTTCCATCGTCTCTTTCGTGTCTCTCTTTTTTGCACAATCGTTTTCCCTTTCTCTTCCACTATTTGTTCCTTTCTTCTTTCTTCCTCTCTCTCACGCAGCGTCCCGGACAACACTTTCCTATTCCGCTATTTTCCCACGAGGAAAATGTAGCCCAGCTCATCCGGTTTACTTGCCTCACGATCCGGATTCGCAAGAGACCCCAACACAGACACACACGCGATCGTACTTTTGGTCCATATGCTTTTTTTTTGGTGCCTAAATTGGCTATGGAGTCTTGGCCAACAAGAAACGAAGCCTTCACGTTTTCACCCCTTCCCATAGCCTGAAAAACGATCGGATTATCGTACCGTAATGTTGCGATTTGAAAAATACGAATAAAATGTTTTAGTTTTTTATTTTTTTTTAATTTCATCAGACGACGGAATTTGCATAATCACTCCGAGTGGGAAATTTGGAAATTTGAATCTCTTGGCCGTGGTCATCTGTTTTCTGTCTGCGAGAAAAAATTACGGTGCTCGGTCAATTTTTTTGAATTTATTGCCGTCCTTTGACATTGGCATGGGATTTTCTTATCAACGAGGAAACGTAACGTAAAATTAACGCTACCCCACTCTTTCGCATCCTAAACTCACTTGACCCTCATAACGTCAAAATACCCAACGCACATATCAGTCCGCAATTACTCAACAGCTGGTGATGTAACTCTTTTCACATCGCTAATCATATGCTCTAATGTTCTCGGTGCGAGGAGAATGTAGCTCGGTCTGACCCAAACGTATCTCTACTACTTACAAAATGCGGGGAGCGTCAGTAGCGCGTCTTCGTTGACGTTTCGCACATTTCTAGACTGTATAGAATCCAGTTCGTAACAAGGGATTCACGTTGATGTGATGTCTGACCCATCATGGCAATTTCTACTGGGGAACATGAAGTTGGTTGATGAATATTTTCTCCACGAAAGAATAACATGATTTTTAATGGACCCATCCAATTTTTATTTATTCTGCGCATCAATAATGATGAGCTCAACGAAATAATTTATTCATTGATTCGACTTTCGGACTAATTATCATAAAGAACCATTAGGGCAATGAGAATACACTTGAAAAAATGAAAACACGATGAAAAAATAATAAAACGTATTCTTTCGTGAATAAATTAAAATCATGTAAATTTATTTGAATAATTGGATCCAGGCAGATGTCTCGATTCCCGAAAAACTCCAAAATTTATCAATTTCATATCGCGTACAATGAGAAAACAACGAAACGTATTTTTTTTCCTGAATAAATTAATCTCATGTTAATTTATGAGGAATTTTGATTCGCTCAGTTTTCCGGCTGTCGAGATTCCAATGATTCCGTCCAATTTGATTTCAATTCATTTTTGTTTTTTCCGGAAAGCTCTCAAGGTACGATCACGAAATTACTTTATTTAGGGTCTTTTCAAAATTTTATATAAACGTTCTGGCATCATCATTTTTCTCCTGTGAAGAAAAATTTTCTGACGTTTAGAAATTGAGAATTTTTCATTTTCTCCATCTAAACGCGGAAAAAATTGGAAATTAAAAATCCCAAAGTCTTAACGTCAGGAATTTTTTCTTCCTAGAATAAAATTGTTAGTTTTGGTGTCAAGAATGTTTACACAAAATTACATATTGAAAAATCTGGCACGAAGTAATTTTGTGATGCGTTAAATTTGGGTCATAATTATTTTATGTATTTATGTATATTTTTACTTGCGTACTTAGTCATTGACATGCACTGACTACATCCAAAACAGGCAGCACCAATATTTGAGTGTATGCACGTATATTCGTTCATATGTCCTTACACATTTGTATTTAAACAGTATCATACGAGGCGTATGTATGTATATTATTGAACATGGGTCCATGACCGTGAGCCCCTCCTATCAATCCGCAGCCACGAGCATGTAGGGTCTGCTAATTATATGTGCCTGACAAACATTGATTGCGCATCAACCGTTTACGTGTTAACGTGTCGCCAACAGTGCCGTAATAAATTCGGCAACATAACACAGTCCGGAGATTGAGGTTTGGGCTTAAACAAATATTATCATTGTGCATGCAATTTTAAACCATCAATCCGTAAACCATTCGATACTATAAGGTTATTTAACCAGAGATCATATAAAACGAGAGTGATTATTGCTCGACCAGATGAACGGAGCCATAAAGCTTGAGATTATTTATAAACAATCGTAACAATTCTTCATTCCACGAGCTGTATGATGTCGTCATATTCATAACTCACTTCGGCTAGATTAGTGTGCAAATTTGTCCACTTTTGGCAGAGAGAACTATTTACTTTATTATTTATCTATTTTGATTCCTCTCATAGAGGAATGTGACGGTGAAAATGTTTGTTTCCAGTTTTCAATGTCAATTCGTTTAAAATGTCCCAAAATATCGAGAAATCGTATCTAGAAAAAATATCTCGATGCGTGGGTGGCTCCTGGCAATGTAAAATCCAAACGTTTATAACACGAGAACGGTTTGAGCTACAGGGCCCGTATTTTTCAAAGATTTTAATGTACACAAGCTTTCCGTTCTCTGAGAATCTTGTCGGAATAGCCAGAAAAATACGAATTCCACGGCATTTTGAAATTTTCAAAAAAGCGTCTAATCGCTCCAACTTCCGCAAATTGTAAGATTTATTACTAATTGTTTTTTTTGAAAGAGTATCATGATTTGAAAATTGATTCGTTTCTTTCGCGGTTGCTATATATTTTTCGCAAATTCACACGACAAAGAAAGCTCCTCGACAAAGGATTGTCCCGATCCCTTAGGTTTCGTTGTGGTCCACCAGGACAATGTCATTCGTTGGCAAAGACATTTGTCCAGCATCGGGCTATACAATGGAGAAGAATTCTGAGACGTTATGCGACCCCGAATATTCGATAAATCCATTAGGATCTGCAAAAAGATTAATAACGAAAGAAAAAATGTGGCGGCGAAGGGGAGGGGAGTAAAAAATGAAGGTGAGCAATGGGCAAGTGTTCGTTGATGGTGCGGTTTTGGGGCGAACATTATTCGCGTATTTTCTACATCCCTCTATACGAAGCATCTCTACTCTCTCGTTATTTACGATCTTTCGTGGGTAATGGGTGTGGCGTTGCCTGCGAACCGGAAGAACGGCTTACGAACCCCCCCCTCCCCTCTCTTTTTCCTCCTTGTACATGATCTGCACTCCGCTATTTGCTCCACAGTTACTTTTCCTCTACCGTTTTCATCTTCCAAAATCTTTTTTGGAATTTCTTTCTCGCTTTCTCTCCGTTTGGCTCCGGAATAACGTAAGCTCGATACAGGAGCTTAACAGGGTAAGCTGCAGCATGAACATCCGAGCGCCATCTGTATCCATAAAAGATATAAACGCGTATAGCTATCATATCAAGCCCTGTGTGTTGTTTCACCGGTGCAATTACTATCAAACGTAAAATGAGAAGGCAGGCCAAGGGTCAGGACTCAAAAGTCACGAAAACAGGGTAACCAACTAAGAGGAAAATCATCGCCACATTATTCTTCATTCTTTTGATGAAAAAAAAACATTCCTTACGCACAAAATTCGATAAAATATGGAATTTGGACTGGCACGAAGAATTTTCTAAATCGAGACGTTCCGGCACGGGAAATACACTTTATTCACTTCATTTTGAGAATTTTCCATCCCCCCTTGTCATCTTGGCCCTGCGGATATAAATATAGCACCTGCATATGCATATGTAACGTTTCTCTCGCTTCGTCTCCCAGTTAAGTTGCTCGAGTGAGTTAACCGTGCGCCAGTGGCGTTTCAACAAACTGCGCAAAGCGTATTATTGCCTCGACCAAGTTCACCAGACTCGCATTTGCAAAATCTCACAGCAGTATACGAACACGCTCCTATTTATGCATCAAGCTTACCGCGTTGCTTTGCCCAATTCCTTCACCTACGAATATTCAAATGTGCACTTAATATCGAAGATATTTTGAAAAATTACATTAAATTCATTGAATCAATAATCGCAGAGAAAATTAAAATTCATTCGATTGTTTGAGTTCGTCGATGAACAAATAATTAATAATAAATTCGTTTTTTTGAGTACGTCCATAAATCAATAATAAATAAAGAATAGAGCTATTGGCCCAGGGAAAATGGTCCATGAATAGCGCGAATGATAATTAAATGAGTAACGATTTCAATCAACTAATTTAATTTGTTATTTCATAGGCTGAATTTCCAGGATATTATTTTATGCAGAGTTTATTGCAGGAATTTAACGTTATGAAGATGAATTCTTGTCGCAGAAAATTTCATTAACGTAGCCAAATATAAATAAGATTTTATTACGAAATCTCGAAAAGACAAATGCAAATTTCGTAATGTTACCGATTTTCTACTGCAACCCATTTTTTCAGTAGCTGCAAAAATGATTTATCAACAAATTACGACAGGTTGAAAATGAATTTGATAAAAATCGAGACCTTCTACGCGATGAATTCGCGAGAAATGTCTCAAGGAACTGAATAAGATGCGTAAGTGACGAAAATCTTTTGAAATTTTCGACACATCAATATACGAATTTAACTAATTGCTCATCAAAGTTGAGATGCAATAAGTTAATTTTCATTTGCGAACAACGTCAGGCATTTAATTGTCATGGAAAAACTTTTGAATTGAGTGTAGAATGAATTCATCGATCGATCCTGAAATTTGCATTTCTCGAAGGAAACTACGAAATGAGAAAACAGCATTCCTTTCTTCGACCGTTTCCCAACAATTCCACGATCTTCGACTTGCTCCCGCACGCCTCATTTAATTCACACCGCGCCCAACTCGAGCCAACACTAAATTGCAATATAGCGAACGGCGTATGCTAATATCCGGCCCTTTGGTGAGCCGTTTCCGGGATATGTTGAAAGTTTAACTTTCGCCAGACGACCCTGTTTATTCACGTATACGGCTTGTCTTTATTACCATGCAGAACATTTTGCTGCTCCCTCGCCCCGTCTCTCTCGCACCTGCACATGTGACATTACCATTTTAAGGAATTCCGGCTCCTTATGAGTTTTTCTAAAAAATCAACACCCGAAATTGTGAGCAAACAACAACATTGAGGGCCGAAAAAAATTGAATTTCTTTCTTGACTCGTTGACTGCGTACAAAAAAATTGGAAACTTTTTTAAATTATCGAACCACAAGTACGATTTGTTCGATTTGTGCGATTTGTTCATCCAAAATTAAAACGCGTTCGAGTTTGATTTTTGTTTGCCGAGAATCCGAATTTTTCTGGCCTAAAACAAAGTCGAGAAAAGTCAGAAACGCTTGAAATTGCACACATCGACGTAAAAAGCTTTTCTCTTATGGTAGAAGAAAAAAAAGCGAGTAAGCCAAAGGCTACAGACAGAGTTGCATATTCTTGCATCAGGACACGTATTTAGTGTGTTATAATTTCTATCTCGGTTCTCGAGGGCAAGAGCAGGCACGAGAAGGGACGCAACTTTTGCGAGCTTTTCGGCTTAGCAGGCTAAAAACGAGTCGTATTATCTTCATGTATATGTAAAAGTATGTGTAGATTTAAATACAGTTATAACAAGTATTTACGTGGCGAGTGCACTCGGGGATTAAAGGAATAAGTGAGGAAAAGCACCAAACGAATTATTACGCCTTCCGCGGAACCTCCTTAACGCGCAGCAGTCTACTTGGGCAAATGTGTAATTACGAACGTCATCAAGTGCACTTGGTAATTATTGCATTAAGATTTCTCAGCCAAGGAGGCCGTTGAAACGGAGTAAAAAAAAAAAGGAAACGGCTTGAGGAGGTTTCAAGTTTGCAACACGATGTTTATCAGAAAAACGAGATGAACCCGTTGATTTTTGGAGCGCCTGATGAATCGCCATTTCGAGCGTTATCGAGTGCAAGGTGAGAGATCTCTCGTGCACGCTTGAAAAAATAAGCGAAAAAAATGTAAATCTTGAACGTATTGGAGCGCGTGCGAGGATGAGGAAAAACACGAGACCGTATGGGTATTAAAACTGGTCTGGCACCCGGAGGAAAGAGTTTTCTGGACGCCGGATGAGTGGGCTCGTATATGTTGCTGAAGAGAGGCAAAAAACTTCTTTATACAGTGCAGTGTACCGCGGGCATGGTCGCGTGCGGTGAGCTTTTCAGGAGAGAGACTCGCGCGAGAAGGAGAACGACCGCGTGCGAGATATGTTGGCCACGTAGCGCGCGGGTGTTGGCGTCTGCAGAGCCGCAGGAAACGAGAGCGAGAAAGAGAGGATCGCAGCAGGGGATGCTGAGAAGCTGCTCTTGAGGCTAAAAAAAAGGGGCGACGGATACTGCTGGGTTGGGGAGTTTTTAGTAGCTCGACACGACACACTCGACGAATCATTGTCCCGTGAAAAAAAAAAAAAAAAAAAGGAAAAACGGAAAAAACACCACTGAGACACGAAAACTCATTTTAAAAAGCGAAGAATTTCACAAAAAATGTAAATACCGCACGACGAAACGGTGTGCTTTCTGTATTAATTAGAGAAACGACAGGTGCGACGCTTTTCGCTCGTAAAAAACATGCTTTGTATACGCTCCAGATTTAATTCGTCAGATCTCACTTTTCATACCCACTTGAATATATCTTCCTCGAGATATGACGTCGCCACTTGAAAATAACGTGGACATGCATTAATTCCTTGTTCAACGACTCGACTACTTTTTCATGTCTCGTATCAAATCTTAAGAATCGTGAAAAACACACGGAGAAAACAGAGTCGAAAATTATTAACAAATATACTCGGAATCGGTAACTTATTGTTGAAAATTATAGTATTTTGAGGACAGTTCGGAAATTACAGCAAGATCTCGAATGGCAGTGCGATAAATCGTCCTAAACAGCATAGTAAAACGTCATCATCAGATTAAAACCGATTTTACAATTTAGCATAGCAATTGAAGAAAATCGCAATGGTCATGGTAAACAAAACCATACGCGTGATAAAATTTCACACATGTTCGTTATATATTCATATTGGGATGATAAAATTTTACTATGTCGACGTTTAAAATTTGAGATGTTCTCACTCATAACTAAATTCTTGTCTGACATAGTAAATTTTTCATGAAAACAAACCTGAAATTCAATATCGCACGCATTTCTGTTTCTTATTCATACAGAACTGTTTATAATTCATGCTAAGAAAAATTGTAAGTGTTGAAAAATACTATGCTGTATTGCAATTGGTGCTACGATTCTTTTGCTTCTTGAACTTCCTATAGGACATTTTCCCAAAACATTTTATTTCGTACTAAACAAAACGAATCCGTTTTCTCCGTGCACCTTTTTCTTTATACAAAATTCTCGCGAGGTCGCTTTTGTCATTTGATCAAAAACATCGGACCAGAGTGAAATTTCAAGTCGCCTTTGACTAGTTCAGAGTGCCCTGCCATGGAACCCCCTAAAAAGCCTTTTTCGGGATATTTTTCAAAAGAAAAAATTGACTGACACAAGTGGACTTTGCGGGATGTTTTGATTCGCGTTCAAAATGTACGGAGAAGATTTTTTTTAGAGGAATCTAAAAATTACTCCAAAAATACGAGCCCAGTTTTTACGAGCATTCGGCAAAAGACACGCGAGCGAGACGAAAATGCAAATAACATTTTTAATCGCGAAAGAAATTCGATTTTTCACAAAATCAATGGCCTCGGCTCGTGACTTCGAAATTAATTGGAATTTCTTCGTTAATTAGTTTGTGTAGCAATTTAAGCGAAAAAAACGAAACGAAACGAACCGAAACGAAAGCGAGAGTCTCGCTCCCTTAATATGGAGATGATTCAATTTCGACGAAAGTGGATAAAAGCGACGGACTGTATTGAAAACGTAATATGTTGAAAATAATTGGAGCTGTCATTCGTGAGAGTAGAGCGTTTGAATATCAATAGATTTTGGAAAAAGCGTTTTGAATGAAAAATAAAGCTCGCGTTCAAACAAAGAGATTTGTTTTTTCCTGATTGTATGTAAATTGAATGGTTTCGAGCAGATTTCAAAGTATGGGAGCTAAAGAGGAAATAAGAGACAAAGATGAATGGGTATAAAATGACACACATGCGGTATGAGCGAAGGAAAACTTGAGTGACGTGTAGAGAGCCTCTTCGCGCCCCACCGAGAGCGGGAAAGCATCAGGTTGTTCGATTGTTCGGCAGCCAAGCAAATTCCCGTTCCCAAAGCTCGATAGTTTATCTTTTTTCATCCTCCGCTTCCACAGTCGTCCGCGTTCCCTCTTTTACGCTTCGTGAGAAAAAAGCGGACGTACAGGCAGTTTCAAAAATCATTTTACCAGAAAAATGAATTTCCCATTTCGTAGGAAAAGACTTTTCGATAATTTTATCGAACTTTTAATCTTTTTACCGCATTTTTCACATATTTTTCGAGTTTAAGCAAAATTGCCCGAGGCTCACGTGATTCTACATGAAAAAACAAAAAGAATGAGCCCAAGTCGAACAATTTTCGTTAAATTTTAACGAATATATGAATTTTTCAAGAAATAGACGTGAAAAAAAAAAAATTACCGTTCCAGGGTTAATTAGCACAATAATCGATGTCTCATTAGTGGCGAACCTCGTACGACGAGTAAATTCTTTAGTCTTGAAACTTTTTGATGAAAGATATTTATTTTGGGACAAGCTGTACATCAAAATTCGCATGGAAATTGTGGATGTAAGAGAAATGGTACTGTGATGCATGGCACAGCTGGGCTTCGTGACGTACCGGGCTTTTTCTTTTATTCTCCATTTTTCTTCCGCGTAGGAATATGGAAGCGTATTTTCCGAGCTTACTATATACGTTCATTTCGAACACTTCCTGTCAATATGGTCAGGGATGGGTCCTCCATATATTTCAATCCTTTTAATATATTTTCATTGACTAGAATCAATAGATTTTATAATTCTCAATAAATCTCTCAACTGCGACGATTTTTTTATACCGAAATTGGTTAAAAATTTCAATATCAAAAAATCGCATGAACACTAGAATGAAATTTTGCATTAACGCGAAGAAAAAACATGCAGAAAGAAAAATTTCGTTGGATCTAAATTAATTCACGATTTTTCCGATTGATTTGCTAGTTATTCGGAAAATTCCGAATGACCTCTGCAGCCAATCAACCGATTTGACAATCTGCACTGTAACGGAGGAAAAAGCAGGCAAAGAAAGAAAACACAAAATCGCGACGTAATCTCGACAATTAAAATAAACGAGAACGAAAACCTCGTTGTCCCGAATAAAAGTGAGCGAAGCTAAAAAAGCAGTTTTAGAACAATGTGTCCGCGTGGCTTGTGCCTCGGCCTACATCGAATCACAGTGACGTTTAAAACTCCATGTCCCATCCACCATCGCCATCCGGAGAATGACACGGCCTCGGAGTTTCGGACACGAGTAAATAAATCGTTAGGATTATCGTCCTGAAACAAAAATCACTGCCCAAGAGCCATCTCCGATCCGGAGGTTTATGGTCTAGAGAATGGAATTTACTTGCTTCACGCAACGCAGCACAGCTACGTCATATTTTTCACTACAGAATCCACACGATCTTCTGCTTTCTGTAAAATCAAGTGCTCCAACATTCCTGGAAATTTAATTCGCCGTTTATTTTTAACCCAAAACGCCCATTCATGAATAGAGAAATCTCTTGTAACTTTCAGATGCACGTCAGAATGCAAAAAACACGAAAAAAAATCGTAAGAAAAAATGAATGAAAATACTCCAGTGTATTTTCAAGCCTCGAGTAACGACCAGGATTATTTTATTTAATTCGTGCAATTTTGAACATAAAAAAATGTCAAAAGAAAAAATTCTGCAAAAATGACTTTTTTTACGGAAAATGATGCAGAAATTGTAATTTTCAATTAAAAAAGAAACAAAGTCCGTCAAAAGCGGCTGGGATGAAATTAACCCCATGCGGCCATTAAGGGTCGAAGGAGTGAGGTCTTTTTTTATTTTTCATTAAGAATCAAATAACGACGTTTTCCTTGTTTGTTTTTTTTTTCCCCAACCAGTCAATCTCTATTGCGGACATTGTTTTCTCGTTTTGCTTTCATGTCTCTCTCTCTCTTTCTTTGTGCCTTCGATTTCACCCTCCCGAAAGTTGAACCTTTTCACGGTCTGTCCGTCCCCTCCAAGGCTGAGGACTGTCGTTTTTTCCACTTTCTCGTCTCCCACAGTCTCATCTTCATCTCGTAAAGTTTCACTTTCCAGCGTGCGTCTCCGCGGAAAAGCTTCAGAAGCACCAGGATCCTTTTCATCGCTGGTTGTTCTTTTGCACTCGTATGGCGCGTCACAGTGTTTCTCGGATTTTTATTTACGTTGTTTTTTCGCAAATTCCTGCTGCATTTTCGTCGCCACTCCTGCGTCTCGGAACATCTTTTGCCCTTAAGATTTGAGTTTGTCTCTGTGTGGCTTTCTCCGTCACCCTCATCCGTTCCAGAATTCTCCCGAGCTTTGGTGTCATCAGCGATAAACCATATATGATAACTTTTCCATGTGTGCGTCACTCGGGGTTCGCGCACGAGTGGATTTTTCTACTTTTTATCGTAAAGTAACACACAAAATGCATTATTTCTGTTACAGGAAGTGCATACATAATAAGATGGAGCGCTCCACAGCTGATGGTCGTGGCGGTTCAGTACATCCTAACGGGACCTTACATGCCACCTTACGTACCTCAAAATCCTAATTAAGGTCATGCTTTAAATCTAATTATTAAAAAAATAAAATATAATATTTGTCACAAATATGTATAAAAGTAAATGATAAATATTGTGACGGGGTTCGTCGACGTTAACCGGCCGCATTACGAACAATTTCCTAACCTTTTTGACGCGAGTTAAAGGAAATCAAATATTCGCGGAGAATAATAATTGATGGTCCGTGTTAAAAGTTGCAGCTTTTGGTTTTGTTTAGCGAGTAAAGTTGGACAAGAATCTTGCGTATTTTCTGCAAAAACTCGTTTCTTCGTTGTTGCCGCACACAACGCTTTATAAAAGTTGTAGCATTTTAATTATTTCGTTATTAATTATGGCCAAGTTGGCTCTCGGGGCAGGACAACATGATGCTGCGAGTCATTATTCAATTCAAAGTTTTCTCGACGCCCAGACACGAAATACTAAAAGGGGAAGAGAGGAGATGAAAAATATCGATTCATGAAAAGTTTGTCTTTGTGCGGAAAATTGCGCGACTCCCAAGTTCTCTGCTGCAGAAAGGTTTCATCGTATGACCCCGGGAATTCATTGCACACAGTGTAAATTCCTTAAAGTCGAGGATCCTCCCAAACTATACACAAGAAAACATCATTGTCGTTTTTCCGCTTAGTTTTAGCGCGTCGAGTGGCTGGCAAAGACGCGCTTTTCTCACGTTTTGTCCACGACAAAAAGACCTTGCGTGGATATAATACATGCTCGGAAAAAGGCCAAGAGACATGTCTCTCGAGCTAGAGAATAAACGTGGACACACAAGTGCGAGAACGCTCTGTACCTCATGTTGATTAATGTTTACCGCGTGAAGAATAGCGTCTCGTCTTTACTCGAGGGCGTTTTTCTCTCTCCTGTGCACCCACCCTGTGGGACATGAACGTTTATTCCAGTAGCCAGAACGATTTTTTCCAAACAGAATATGAAAAATAAATATCACGGTCCACAGGGACGTTGCTTCGAAATTCTACCGGCAGCATTGCACTGAAAACAACATTTTGTTTGATACGTTCGTTTTTTTTGAAAACCACAAAAATTTTATCATTGCGGCAAGAAATATTCTAGAAAGTCTCTTCGAAAAGTAAATTTCCATCATTATAATCGTAAATTCGGCTGACAGTTCCGTTAGGAATCAAAAATATTGTCAAAGTAACGAAAATTTTGAAATTATCCAAAAATATTGAGTTCTCCGTGTTCGACAAAGTTAATCCAAAATTTTTTTGCTCAAGCACTCGTTTTCTCGAACTATTTGCCAACCCGAAAGTCGACAGCTCTTTTCCTTTTATTTTCTCACGCCATTCACCATGAAATGAATGGAATCAAACGATATATGGAATCGATGTTCAAGTCCAGAGAATATTATGGAGGAGAGAGTGTTGCAGCCAATAGGAAAAAACAGTGAGAACTGGGTCTCGAGAGAACATGAGAAAATTGACACAATGGTTCGAGATGATTGTAATTCTAGGAAATTAAATATCGGAATACTCTTTGGAATGAAAGGAACAAAATGTTCCCCACTAGTTTTATTACTATTTAAATTTTTATACATTTTATAAAATATGTGCGTGCACTTGTTTCCATATTTACTAAAAATGGAAACTTTGACTTTCGTTTATCTTTGGATCCGTAAAATTTCAATCTTGAAATCGTAATACCATTTGTAACCATCTTGTAAAAGTATCGAACGTCATTCTCATTTTTTTTTGATACTCCCCAATCGAATTTATTTCTTGTATAAATTTCTTGAGAATCAAGTGGAATGAATTCGATTTTTGTTCATCATTGTCATTGAATTTCAATTCATTTTGGATTCCATGTAAAGTACATAAAAAATTGAGACACGGAGACTGCACCAAATTCGTGTCTTCAGAACGAAATTAAAATCTGCTGGATGTTGATCAAAAATTCTTAATTATCTTTTTTTACTCTAATATATGAAAATTTGTTCATTTCGTTTTTTCGGCCTCTTGGAAGAGAATTGATCGCCAGGATAAAATATTCCTGGGTCTGACAGACCCAAGATTTCTTCTTGACTGTTATATAATTGATAAATTCGTCAAGTTGCAATTATTATCGTTTTTTCAAATTTTTTCGCGTCAGATAGCGGAAATTTTTTAATTTTTCCTGCAAAGGACATTTGTCCGCTTGGTACCAAGCCGAGAGTGGCGAATACGATTTCGGTCGATTGGTATCGTGTAAATACTGGCACAATTGACAAAGAACACGTTGATGAGAACTCACAGCCCTGTAAGTCTTTTTCCATGCGAAATACTTGTCGTACTCGCTCGGCTCAGCAATCAGTCTGTGAAGATAATTCGCCAATTCCTTAGGACTGTCAAAGTCCAAGGCGTTTATGTAAGATCCCGGTGGAGCGAAGAGCGAATAATTAGCACCGCCATAAACAATGGGCACCACGTCGTGCCTGGAAGAAAACGAGAAAAAAAATAGAAAAAGGAATTATTTTTGCTGCTATTGTCACTGGCTCATGAGTGGGGGCGAAATTCACGATCTGTGGCACTTGGAAAGTTCAATAGCTCTCGAAACTTTTCGTCCATTTAGTTTTTATTGACAAAAAAATGCAGAAATTTAAAGAACCGATTTATATGCAATATTTATTAACAATTGCAGATCTTTTGCTTGAATTACGATCTCGCAGTCGACTCGTTTCTCGTTTTTGTTCCCATCTCTTTTTGCCTCTCGGATCTCTCGGTGCAGAAAACAAATTGGCTCTCGACGATCCTGACAAAACTACTGTATGCGCAACTTCCCGGTGGAGATCGCGAGAATTTATCGCGGTCTGTGTGGCTAGCACGTTAGCTATTTGTTTGCACCACCGGGTGTGTACTCGCGTTGCACACGGACTCATAACTAAACGCACCAACCATCGATCCTTTTTTTCTCTTTCTACTTTACGATCGACAGACAAACGACGTTTCGAGGACATTTAAGTTTTATGACCAAATCGATCGCAGGTCAATCCTCTCGGATCTCCTTTCAACTTGAAGTTGGAAAAAAAAAAAAAAAAAAAAACAAATTGACTTTACATCGCCCTCGGAATATTTCAATAACTGAATATTTTTGCTCTCGTAAAAATGAAAATACGAAATTTTCACAACCTAATTGAATGAAATTTTGAACTCGAAAAATCAATTCGACTCTAAAATTGATGACGAAATTCGTCAACCAAAATGGTGTCAATTTGATAGAAATTGAACGAATCGCGACAGGTGAATCGATGGAGCAAAAAAAAATTTCGATCAAAGTGTTTGCAATTGAAATGAAAAAGAAATTCATCGAGAACGAATAATAATCGATCGATTAGGGTGATTGATGTTGCAATAAAAAGTGGGGGAGCATCGAGGGAGAAAAACGATTCACTCCATCAAAGTAATTGGTGTTGCAGTAAAAGGGAAAGAGTGAAAAATTATTCATTGAGATGGATGAGTCAAATTGAAATGTTAATTCGATATGTAAATTAGTATGAAATCATCTTACTTCAATGCATTCCATAGCTTCTCGGTCACGTAATCTTGGCACATGCTATTTTCAAAGGACAGATAGAAGTAGTAATCAGGCTCGACGACTTCTCGAAAGCAGTCTCGTGTGGCCGGGCATCGTACCTCGTTACCGCACCGTCCGTAAATATCAACATCCACGTGCGTTGCAAGTTCATTGACGTAGCTCTCACGTCCGCTTTTCGATTTACAATTGCTCACGAACCAGACTACACTTTTTGTCTTTTTTCTTCTGGCTTTTATCAACTCAGCCTCCTCCCACGCGCTGTTCTTTGTACTCGTGCTTTCCGAATCTACCAACAGCCACCAATTCCACACAAAATTACTCACTATTTTCGCCCCCCTTGTAATCACTCGATTCAATCTCAAGATTATTCATTATCGTTCCTCATTAACATTTATTTTCCGAATCGTATTTGTTCGTCAATTATTCTTTATCCACATCGACTTTATCCAAAAATTCGAGTATTTATTGACATTTGGTATTTTTGCAATTAACAAATAACGACGATCCATTTTTTCCTCCCAGTTTTCAATGTCAATGCTTTTAAAGTGTCCCACAACATCGCGGGAAAATCATAGAAAAAATGTCCAGATGTGCATGCGCAGGGTACGTTTTGGCCTCGAGTTTGATACGAACGAAAAAAACTGCATAAACCGATATGTGGAAAAAACGTGAGTTTCGCTATGGCTCAAAGGATTGGGGATAAAATTGATCGCGTCGATAACACGCGGAAGCCCGAGTGTTGCAGAAATCGGAGAATAAAAATAAAAGCTCTTGCGCATTTCGTTCCGCAGGACGATCGAGAAAATGAGATTTCTTATCAAACTTTGATTTTTCCACCAAATTTGAATGAATTCGAGAGGAATAATTGAAGGAAATGGAGAAAATACTGGATGGAAAAAAAATGGGCAACTTTTTGAAAGGTAATCGAATGGAAAAATATACTATAAAGTCAAAGAGGCATTTGATGATTCGGTAACAAAGATAAAAATTGAAATACGAAACGTGTGTCGAGAAGCCCCAATCTCTCTTACATAAAATAGGTTGAATGAATGTCTCCCTTTATAGCCCAATAAAACGTAGCATGAAAGTTTGTTCGTGTTGGATAGACGACGCGTTCCATGGCTTTCAGCCAAAACTCAGCACTTGCGTTCGCAATTCAGGCCGACAGACTTGCACCCATTTCGGTCAGGAAAAACGTTTCCGCGTTTGATACACGGCAAGCTTAATTATATTATAAATTGACTGAAAATCAAACTTTTCATATCACTAATGAAAAAACTTTGTTGTCAATTCCATAAACTCATTTTTTAGTTCCCAATCGAATTAAAATCATTAAAATTAACTACCAGAGCGGAATATTCCACAGAAATTTCATTTTTTGTTGAATAAACAAAAGCGAACCACGTGCACGGAAATTTTTAATGGTAAATTTTCAATTTTCGTGAAAACATGTTATGAATTGGAAAATCGCAAAAAATCCATCTCAGCCTCCAAAAGACGGATGACTCTGGAATTTGCAACGCGTTGCAATTCAACGAAAAATATTTTGTCCATTTATTATTTATTGAATTATGAAAGCCACGGCAATTTTTCGTGTCGATCGAGTTTTTAGGTCACAAGAAATGGTCGTTTTATTGTCCAGACAAAATATTGACTAATAATTATGAGCTGTAATATTAACATCATAGAGACGAGACGTTTCGAGGTCCCAACCTATGAAACGTCATAGCGTCGTGATTCACGTGGATTCTTGATGGAATGAAACGCAATTCATACAAACAACAACGCGCGAAGTCGAAGACCTTACGAAACGTCGAGCCTCGCGTATTGAGAACAAGAATGGAAGAATGTTGTAAGTGGCTTGGGTCTGCAAGGAAAACGTACGCGATAAACGAGCGCAATTAGAGCTGCATTAAAAAAAAGTGTTTGTTTGTCCTCGAGGACGACGCAAGTTCTAGATTTCATATCTATTTCTCGAAAATGTTCAAAACGTCAAAAAATGAAGAGAAATTGATAAGAATTTGAGAAGAAAAACAAATTCTCGTGAACGTCATTTGTGAAAGCGGTCAAAATAATTCCAAGGTCGTAATTTCAGACTTTCCATTCCTTTGGTTATTTCGGGAGTCGAGATAAGCAGCTGAATTTTCAAATTGATCCTTTTTCAATAAAAAATTGAAACTCATTTTGCAAATCAGCTCCGAACACCGCAAAATCAGGCGTGGCGATAGAAAATTCTCGTATTTCTGATATCTGGAAATTGCATGCATGAGATCACAGAGATATGCGTCCGTGCATCGAGTCCATACATGGGGAATTCCACGTTGATTTTAGATTCGCGAGAAATCGATCTTTGAGAAAATATTGGAAATGGAAACTCGACGATGGTTTTTTTTTGTTCTTCATTCACTCTTATGAATCGAGGCACGAAAATTTATTCATTCACTCACATTAACGATTCTAGAATTTCACGAAACAACTCCAAAACTTTCCAACAGATGTTTTTCCACGTTTTTTCAGTTAAAAACAAACATGAAAGAAATTTTGTGGCCAAAAATCAAGAATTTTGACACTTTTAAGAATTTTCAGTGCCTGTGAAATGTTTCAGTGTTAATTGTTCAATAAATCGTCGTCAAAATCCTCAAAATTGAGTATGTTTTTGTATAAAGTTTTCAACAGGTCGTGTCAAAATTTCGCGACGATTAGGAAACTCGTTATCGAAAAATTACCATTTTTTTGAGAATAATTTTTTAAACAAACACCAAAAATATTTATCAGTAAATTTCATTTTGTTTCCGTGGCTTTCAGTATATTGTAGATATTTAAAAATTGAGAGGTCGAAAAAAAAACTTATCGCAAAGTTATTATGACGGTTTCCATAAGAAAACATTTGACTACATTTAATTTATTTATGCTAATTGTTCAATAAAACGAGCTTCTTAGTGGTCGTGAAATTTCGACACAATCTCTTGAATACGTCATACAAAAAAAAAATACAAAATTCATAAAGACTTAAAGAATGAGCAGGGAAGGCGATTATTTCTGAATCTTCGTATTGATTTCTATTCACTACAAACGATATTTCTAGTCTAGGAAAAGTCGTGGGCGCGGCGAGTATAAAAACACATCAGGGATCCGTCAACTCGAAATTTAAACATGGGAATTAAGTTGCGTCACGCTCATTTCTGGATTTTCGACTAAATATCGACAACGATTGAATCACCACATGCTCGAGTGCGACGAACAAAGTCTCTTCACATTTGTCCCACGTAAAAAAAAAACTCAACAGACTTCTCATTATATCGAAACAAACAAATATCGTCTGTTTTGCTGTTTCTTTTAAAATCTTTCGTTTCTTATTACGAAGTTGTAGCGAACGCTCATTCAAAGTATCACGAAATTACTAAAGAATAATTATTAATAAATTAATAAATTATTAAAGAATAATAATTTTGTATAGATTATTTAGTTTATTATTATTTATTCATTCATTTTATTCGATTATTATATTATTATTTTGAAGTATTTAGTAAAATTGTTAAATAATAATAATTTTGTATAAACATTCTTGACACGACAACGAACAATTTTCTCGGATGAAGAAACATTTTCTGACGTCAAGGATTTGAGATATTTAATTTCCAATTTTGTAAATTCGAGTCACGTTTCGTTTATGAGTTGCGAAAAAATGTGTTGAAGATTTTTCTTAAAAAATTTCGACTCAAAGCCTTTCTGTCCTCGAAAGAACGCTAAATAAAGTCGTTTTTGATTGTGATACCTTCACGGATGTTCGTCGAGTTTTTCATTACAATGTATCGCTTGGTCGTTGCATTGACAAGATTGTGGGGCATAATTTACCTGTCGATTCGTCGAGTATCTTGGTCCAATCGGTTCGAAGGCTCGGTGCAACGACCTGGTGATCTCGGAGTCTTTGAACATCGCCATAAGTCCACACGACATCGCTATCGAGTCGATAGGTCATGGTGGCATTAAAGAAATAATTTTCGAATTGTGGAAAAGAGATTGTTCGATACTGCGGGCTCTCAAGGTTGACAAAAACATAAATTTGATGATCTCGTCGAGTTGCTGGTAAATCGGCCAAATTTAATTCGTTGCCGTGAAACAAAAAAGCATCGAAATCCTCGACATTGACAATGGAACGTTCGTGAGTGGCCCAGCAATTGTTGGCAACGTTCGGACAATCGCGAAAAAAATCGCCCTTGCCAAAGTAAAAGGTTTTATCACCGAACATCGTGTTCCAAAATATGATTTTTTTCGTCGTCGAATTGATACGCTCCGAGGAATCTTGAGCCTTGAATTGAAATCGAAATCGCTCCAAACGCCACGTGTCGAGATTCGTGTCGTAAACTATCGCGAACAAAACGTAAAGTAGGGCGATGACTATGACGCCGACGAGCACCCACAGCCTCTTGAAACGCTCGCATATTCGCATTTCTCTTATAAATTTATTTCCTTTCCCAAATCGATCAAAACGATCCGTGCGTTAAAATGAAATTTCATTTGCACCAGCGCGATTTAACTCGAGATTATTCACGCATGTCTCTCTTTTCTATTTACTAACGCGGGAACTTCTCGTACGAAAGAGACATTCGATTTGCCACTACAGTCTGTAATTATACGTCAGCGCACTCGGAAAATTTCTCCTCGCCACGATTATTATTTACTCGTAGCTTGGAATATGCTCGAAAATAATGCTCGAGGTTATGTTTCCACTCAGACTTTTTTATCACTTGCATCAATGACTCACTGCTGAGTAACGATTGTCAGGGCGTGATGAACACGTTTTCAAAACCTTTGATGAAAAATCTCACAGGGATAATCGAAAAGTAAATAAACTCGGCGATCGTCCTGGTTTTGAAATCTGCAGGAAAAACCACTCGGAGCGAAAGTTTGCAAACACTGATGGAATCTATAGCTCGATCAAATACAGCCAACGACACTTGCGCATGCACGCACCTGGTCTGTATATGTTGTGAGTCGTGCTTATAATAAGTCCACCGTCCACATTGGTCGCGATACTGAAGTATACTCACAAGATAATTCTTAGCTCAACCTAACACGCTTTCCCC
This sequence comes from Diadegma fenestrale, assembly GCA_037043255.1. NCBI lineage: Eukaryota > Metazoa > Arthropoda > Insecta > Hymenoptera > Ichneumonidae > Diadegma > Diadegma fenestrale. The sequence goes on from CM073312.1 coordinate 13,698,927, forward strand.
CTCCACAGTCCATTTCATTTTCCTTTTATCTCGTCCTCCTACCTTTTCTATTAGAATTATCAGTAACAGACACCTGTCTCTGCCAGAGAATCTCGTACAATATAACGTTGCATAATGCGTTCCTAGACTGCATTCATCACACAATGTCATTGCGTAATTCGGCCTTTCTTGAGGACGTTTAACACTTGTGAAATTTTTTATTGTTAATTGTTCAATAAATAGCTTCTTAATCGTCATGAATTTTGTACACGACCTCGTCAATGCTTCATGTAAAAACATTCCAAATTTTGATAATTCTAGGAGGTTCGATCACGAAATCAAATTAATCAGAATTTAATAAGAATTTAATCAATTACATAATCAGAATAATTTGGTAATTGTACCAAATTTCAAAAAATTCTTAGGTTTTTGGATTTTTTCAATATTTTTAACATGATTTCGCATGGCAACGTTGTGTCGTCGTGAGTTGAAAATTTAGTACGTTGTCGTATGGAGTATTCAAAAGGTCGTGTAAAAATTTCACGACGATTAGGAAACTCGTTATTGAAAAATTACCATTTTGTTGAAAATAATTTTGATAAACGAAGACCAAAAATATTTATCAGTAAACTTGGTTTTGTTTCCGTTGCTTTCAGTATATTGTTGACATTTCAAAATTGAGAGGTTGAAAAACAAAAACTTATCGCAAAGTTATGCCAGTTTCCATAAAACGACATTTGACTGCATTCAATTTATTAATGTTAATTGTTCAATAAAACAAGCTTCGTAGTGGTCGTAAAATTTCGACGCGATCTCTTAAATATTCCACACAAAAACATACCAAATTTTCACAATTTTCTCATCATTATCGCGATTTAGGAATGAAAATCCTTAAATGCCTGGAATTATGTATTTTTTAGGGGTGTGCAAATATTTGAAAACTTGGAATATTCGGCATCAAATCAAATCAAATTTTTTGATTCGAATTTCAAACCAAATATTCGATATTTTTGAATATGCGACATTTTTTCGAGTATTCGATTTTTTTTTTCGAATATCCGATTTTTCTTCGAATATTCGATTTTCTTTCGAATGTTCGATTTTTTTTCGAAAATATTCGGAAAAAAATTTCGAAAGGATTTGCGAAAATCCGCTATTTTTCGGAAATCTATCGAATGCTCGAAAAATCGACGAATATTCGATTCTAAATTCGAATCGAATTTTGATATTCGATCCGATTCGATTCGATCACTATTCGCACACCCCTAGTATTTTTATTGCACTCGATTATTGAGCAATTCATATTTTTCATCAAGTATGGAAAACGGACAATAATTCATTTGTATTCGTAAAAGTGCGTAAAAAGTCTGTAATATTTTGATGCCCGCGGCTATTTTGTCATTGAAAGTAAATAAGTATGACAGAGAAATCGAGTTATGAGATTTGAAAAGTGAAAAACCTTCACTCCTATTTCGTATCTTCATTAGAAACTGCAATCTCCGATAATGCCACCGGAACCTCGACTTTTTTCAAAACGGTGTTTTATTTTTGGACCAACGTGGACCTCGGTGGGAAAAGAATCCTCAATGGCAATTTATCAAGAGATCGTTGTGACGGAAAGCGTCCGGCGATAAGATTATCACATCCGCGAGAACAAACTCACGATATCGGGGCGTTGTCGTATTGGCTGGCCGGGAGAATGTAACGTGCAATAAAAACAATAAAGATCCGATAAACGTTCGACGATAAAATTTGAAATAGAAACAAAAATGGATTTTCATGATTCATAAATAAATATCACGTCAAAAATCAACGAATCGTCGCTCGAGATTGACAGTTTGATGAAATATTTTCCGCCACGATCTCGGACCATCGACCAATCCGTGACAATATTATTCCCGAATAATGCGACCTTGAAAACCACGAGACGGGTTGGTTTTGATAAAAATATGAAAATTGTTGTCTGGCCATGAGCAAACTTGTAATTTCCACAAATAAATAATGTTCTTAATCATATTTTTATGCTGAACACATCGATACACCATGTGGACGTAAAATCTATGCTGATGGATACTCGATGTGTATTTTTTTTCAATTTTCAACTATCGATTTATGCTCGGGTCTTTGGTGCACACTAAAGCAGAATACTGTTTCGATAGTATGTGCTTTTAACGAGCAATGTCGATGCCCGATACCTCACCATCACCATAAACTGTTATCGAGAGCATTGGTCAGGCCCATCAACCAATACTTCTGTAAATCGATATTAATCTCTGTGTGGCTCTCTTTCCCTCTCGACCTCGAGGTCCCACTCACTGATGCACAATCCCCACCGCTCTGGCCTGCGATCCATCTCGTTGGCTGTGTTCTGTGTTCTGTCACGTCATTCGGGACTCGAATTTAATTGAACTTAACGCCCACCGAATGATAACGATTGATATTCCCATAGCGTCGAAAAGTCGATACAGTTCGTTTGGAAATTACGTTCTCTATTAATTCTACAAATGAATATCGTCAAAATGTTAAGATCGTAGACGAATCAATAAATAAAAAAATTGCAGAGATGTTAATCCATGCAAGCTCTCGATTCTCTCAAAATTTGGTCGGAATTACTGAGAATTTTATGGCATTTTGAAATTTTCAAAAAAAAGTCTGTAATCGCTCTAACTGTCGTGAATTTCAAGATTTATCTTGGCAAGGATCGTTTTTATTTCTCTTTCATGGGAATCAAAATACAGACCAGTTTCGCAATTCCCATAATCCCGACTAATTAATGAGTTGCGAGGCGTGGATGGTTCACGCGAGTCTACGAGGAACACGATAGTCCGGTTGAAAAATCGCAATGAAAAGCGTGCTCGGTCAGATTTTGTGTAATTTGATTCCAATGCATAACATTCCGGAGACAGAGTTAGGGGGAGGATGCACAACATAGTCAATGGGGTTATTCGTTGCAGAGCCACGTTTTGGAGAGAAATCATTTCGTAATCTATGTCGTAGTGAGCTTTCGACTGGCTCGTTCGAGCTTTCCTCTTCTCGGTGGGGTTTTCTCTCATTTCCACATACTATGTAGTACGTCGGTCGTCTCTCTCGGTCTCTCGTGTATGGGGGAGATTATGTTAAGCGATGCGTGATCGGACACCACAGTCCACGTTAAGCCAGGCGTGACAGAGATACTGTTCAGTGACGTTGTTATATCGTGACGTCGCCGGGGTGTATGTACTCGAAGAGGGTGGCAGCTCCAAGTTCGGTGGGTGCTGGAGGGTGAGCAAGAGGGTTGAAGAGTCCCAAGGGTATGGGAAAGGTGGACGGCACGAGAAATGGCCTGGGAATATTGAAGCGGCAGAACGGGCGTTTGTTAGCGAAGGGTTAAGTTTCTCGCAGATTTCCAAAGCCAAGCAAAACATTTAGTTCTCCAAACGTTATTTACCGACGTCTTTGCTGGACCCAAGTTTCGGTGCGAGAGACTTATAACTCGATGTTGTTCTCACACATGTGATCAGTCGATGGGAATCAACTCCCGTAGCGAATCCGAGCAAATGTGATGATTAGGATATCGATAAACCTTGCTGCTTGAATGTCCGGTCACGTATGCATCGAGCTCACTGGACGCCCCCCCGCGTATTCGATGACGAAGCACCTGTGAATTATATCGAGCCACGCGATAGACTCTCGCAACTACCGAAATTGTTAGGCGGCAAATTAGGGGGAGGCAGGAAACGAGGGAACGGTAGCACCGAGAAGCATGTGAAAGAGAAGGCAAAGCTATGAGAAATCAGAACTCCCGAATCGTGTGTGTCACGTGCATTGCGATTAATAAGCACAAAATGTCGCAACCGGTGCGCGATAACTAAATATATTTGTACACGTACACACTTAATGAACACCACATGTAAATACACGAATGGGCATGGAAATTCGGAAATGTGGGGTAAAATGGACCCCAATTATTTTCACCGTCTTTCATAATCCTAATCATACGATTCAAAATATTCTATCGTTTCCCATGCTTTAGATAAATTCCAAGTTTATTCCATACTCAGCTGAAGGCCAACTTTAAGAAAGTTTGACCATCCAGAAATCGAGTTATTTGTTGTAAAGAATCGTCTTTTTTCGGAACTTGCCATAAGACCTCGTGTTGAAGTTGCGATTGCAAAATGTCAAAACATTATATCTTGGAAAAATTGTATCTGATGATTTTATACTATTATGATTACAATGCAATGATTCAAAATGCAATGCAATTGAGACACTTTCCCAAAAACTCAACGAAAACCATTATTGCATATAAATTATTAAGAGAAAAAAGCACACGAAAGCTCCGTTTCGGTATTAGAAATATTCAATTTGTGTGGATTTTATTTTTTATTTTTGTTCCCGAACAACTGGCAACGAGAATGAATCGTCGTAAAGCACGAACTCGAGTTTGCATGTTCTTGATTGTTCATGCAGAACTGATTTTGGTGAATTCGGAGAATTTGTCAGGGTTCCATTTTGCCCCACATTTTCTATTCCCTTACATTGAAAAGACAGAGATGTTCGTTCAAGCGTGTGTGTACATGGATTAATAGTATGTATATATAATTATATAGGTTGTGGATGCCATATAATGCGACAATGCGAATTGGACTGTCGACGACTCTAATGTGTTACGAAACCGCGTCGATGCATTTGTATACATGGTTAAATGCACGTGCGTTTGTATGCGCGATCCTCGTGCGGTAGTCATGGCAACACACAATTTACAGGCGAGCAATTTGATTCGAACGTCATCGGTGCGAGATTTTGGATTTAACTCGACGTAGATCCCCGCGTACATTCATCTCTGGCCGCGTATATGTGTTCGGCAGCCTATGTATTCGAGTTCACACGATAACGCAACGCGTAAAGTTAATCGAGGCTACTAATCGAGGTATCAGTCGTAGGTGTGCGGTTTCCGTTATAATTCAACAAATTTATACACGTCACTAAAGAAAGAAAAAAAAATTACTCAAACCACAGGTTTCTGTATATATTAATTGGAGAATATTTCATTCCGTTCGTGATCGCATTTCCGAGTCTTTTTATGAAATATTTGCCCCCTCGTTCGTATTCGTTTCCGGGAAGAATTTTTATGGGCCGATCATCGTTTTCCATAGGCAATATGAACTTTCTGATCAATTATAAAAATTGACGTCAATTCCATTTAAAATCGACAGATTTTCTAGAAAGTGAAGGAAAAGTGCGGATTTGTACACAATATTTTAGGGAATTGCAGAATTTAAAGCGCTTAGACAATTTTTTTGAGAAACTGACTTTTTTTCTGACGAGCAAAAAATGCTCGAAACGTGCATGACGCCATAAGAATTTTCGTTGATGTTTCGTGAGGTATTCTCGCTCTCGTGAACAGCAATAAATAATTTTGTTGTTTTTGTCATGGACAGTAAAGCTATTGAATTTTCTGTGAGCCCGAACCACATTCATGCATGTCACACATCGTACGTGCAATTTTGGTCTTCATAATGCACGGGACAGCCGTATTCGAGGGTATTACGAGGGAAAATCGCGTGGGAATAACACGCTTTTCGAGCGGAGTGAGATTTCGCGGGGAAATTAAAGTCCTGTGAGGTAAAAGATCATGGCGTAGAGAAATTTGACACAGCCGAGTGGAAAAGAGAGGGAGAAAATTAGAATAAGCGAAAGCTGAATGCATGACACCCAACGGAATTGGATATCACATTTAATTCCAAATATCATATCAAAACGAGAAATTCTCCATCAAGGACGAGCGTTACGTAAAGCGTGCATAATATTTCATTGTTTCCCAAACCGTTCTGCACTTTTTAAAAGCAAACAGCAAAAAACGTACACAATTTTTTCGCACTTTGCGTGCATCGAAAAAAATTTTTTTTTTCGTCCAGTCAATGAAAAACACGTTTTGAAAGTTGAATATTTTCGAAAGATCGAGTGTGAGACACGGAAATTAAAAATGATGATCTCAACTTTCCATTCCTTTGGAATTTCAACTTCGTCAAGCCCCAAACTCCACGAAAACTCGATCGAAATTATGATTATTTTTGATGAAAATAAATCGAAGAATAATTCGATAAGACAAATGATCTTGGTTGGACGAGGAGACGCGCGAACGACAGAGGGAGGTAGCGACTTTTTTCGCACATGTTAAAATGATCGATTGTGACGTTTGATGGGGTTGAAATGATTGATTGTCACAGTTTTTTTAATTTGCTTGAAAAAAAAAACCAAACAAACGAAATAATAATAATAATGCGAAAACCATGACATATATTTGAAGTTTCTGTGGAGTGTCTGAGACGATTAAGTTGGTTCGCATAAATCTGTGAAAAAAAAAAAACAAAAATGATAATTTTTACCTTTTATTTTTAAATTCTACTCTGAATGATGAAAATCACGTCAAAAATGCCGATAATGTCGACGAGCCCTTAATGAAAGCTGCATGCATGCCGTGACTCGAAACTAAAATCTAAATGCAGCAAATTTACGACCAGCATATGAAAACGTGCCGGTGTCGAAGAGAAAAAATGAATAGAGTGTGGAAGAAAAATCTCGTAAAACCCCATGACAAGATCTACGAAAAGAAAATAGATTGTTACTCCAAAGTTTTCCACTCCGGCGTATGGCCCGCAGATAAAAATAACAAGAACAAAAATAATTATTAAAAAAGAAAGAAAATACGATGCGATGACTGAGCACGAGGGAAATAAAGAAAATTCGATATTACGTAAGTTTCTAACGGCCACATGAACAAATTGACGGTTTGGTCATATGGCATTGATTTAGGTCGAAGAAGAAAACAAAAATCTCGGATCATAAGTCACGTATACGTGAAAACAAGTTGAAAGTATTATCGCTTACTTTTAATGTATTTATGGTATCGAAATTTGCATGGGACAAGTGGGTGGTAAGACGAAAAATAATTAGCATTGAATTGTATCGAAAAGGCACAAAGTTCGTATGAAATTCCGACCCAAAAGACCGAGAAAATAAAAACCATAATGCCAAGTAAAGAATAATAAAAAGAAACACGTAGAGGAGAAAAAAAGACAAACAATTACGAAAAAGCTTTTCGATGCTCAAAAAAGTGTAACAATTATAAATTTTAATACTTTCTGACGTCAGAAGGCAAGTCTGATGGAAGAAAACTGAGCTTTCCTTGCCGGAGGTTCGTAGGTAAATAAGGCCGTGGTTACGACGTACGTGACACAAGAGAACTGTCAAAATAACCTCTTGCAGGATCTTGAAGCATGTAGAGCAAAGAGTCAAGCGCAACATCGAGCATGAATCTCAAAACCCCGGATACATTAATCTAATAATAGTGATGAAACGACTAATTGAATAAAAATAAAAATAGTGTTTAAAATAAGTTAAAAAAATATATATAACAATGACGAGAAATACCACTAGCTATAATATTTAATGATGATAACAAGTCTAACGACCTCGAATGAGATAATAACAATAAAATAAAACAAAATTGTAAATAGCTCAATGTATAAAATTCGTTTTGTTTATACATGTAAAAATATTATCTATATGTTAAAACGGTACGATTCGTTAATAAACAATGTGTATGCCTGCGAGTGTACGTGTATAAATTAAATCTTGAAAAATCAGCTTGAATGCTTGATTGAGAGCAAAAGAATAAAAAAGTTGATCTCGTTGAATACGTACAATAATTTTGTTGAATACGTTCGACTGAACATTGTTTTGAAAAATCACAAAAAAATCATAATTGCAGCAAGAAATATTCTAGAAAGTCTCTTGGAAAAGTAAATTTTTGTCATTCCAATCGTAAATTCCGGTGACAGTTTCGTTGAAAATGAAAAATATTGTCAAAATAACGAAATTTTTCCAAAAATATTGAGTTCAGCGTGTTCAACAAAGTATTTTGACGGAAATTTAATTTTCAGTGTATGCAATAAAGAATAAAAAATTGTAAGAAAGGGTTGTAATTGCTTGGATTCGTAGGATGGGGATTATTTCGTCTGTTGGTTGTCCAAGAAGATTCGATTATGAATAATTGATTCACGATGAGCATTGAAATGATGAATAGCATTGTAAATAATGAATAATTAAATGTCATAAAACATAAAGGAGTGTAAGTATGTGTGACGCTTATTTTTTTTTTCGCGCGTGGGAAGTGCCAAATATTATGATATATGTGAGTTAGCTCCATTTTCCCTGCATGAAATATAATTAATAATTAATACTCGATGATCACGAATGCAAGAGGAAAAAAGGGTGTGAGAGAGACTGAGCGCTTGGGAGAAATTTTCCGACACCGAATATCGGCCTCGACGCTCACAGAGAATCGTCCGGTTTAATACAATTATTAATAGCACGAGAGATCCAGGCGTGATATCCACCAATGATAATTTCAATGCAAAACACAATGCTCCTACTCCCGACAACGCACGATGCATTGTCAAAATTTACTCGAACCGACGTGTTTCACAGACCGAAAATTTCTACTGTTTCCAGTTAGCCCGGATGCCCTTAAACCGCCGCATTATTCTCATTCGCAATAAACAAAAAAAAACAGCGCTCAAAATATAAAAAAACTGATCAATTATGAAAAAGATCAAAAATGTTCTCTTCGTTAATGAATAAAATTTCATTCGTTCATAAAATTTCGTACCTTTTCGCTTTAATCCACCGAAAATAATGAACAAATTGATCGTAAAGTCCGCTTCGTTCGATTATTGTCAAATGTATTATTGAAAATGTTATCAAAACGTTAACTTCGAGACGAAAGCACGGTGTGACTCGACACTTACATTATCAGAATTAAAAAAATGATAAATAAATGAACAAATAAATTCATTTATTCAACTAGATTAATATTTATTTGTTGATTTATTTGTATATACGTAAGAATATGCAAATAACTAGTTAAATATATAGACATATATATTGACTTGCAATCATTACATCAGTCGAATGAACTCTCGCAACTCATCTGAATCGCGTCTTTAAATTTGCAACAATGGGCGAAACTGCATTGCGAACCTTCGGCTAATTTATTGATTCGTAAGTACGTATTACGTTCCTGTACATAAGTGTATAACATAAGCGAGAACAACGCTACAGAATATAAACCGTTTAGATGTTTATGCCGCGACGAACAAGTGATAATTGGATAAATGGAACAAGTGCAAGAATTCTGTGCAATTATTTTGCTTCAATTTTCACATTCCCACGAGCAAACATTTCAAGAATAAAAATCTTGAAAAATTTCATCTACACAAAATAAAAATTGATAAACAATGATTCGCTGTGACGAAAATTGATATTAAAGAAAAAAAAGCACGCAATTTTTCATACATTTATATATATTTTATTGAATTGAAAATTCGATCGATTATTCATTTTGTTCTCGTCTCTGAAGATCGAATCGCCTGTAAATGCCATGAAAATAAAATCAAGAGGGAATAAATGAAGAAAAAAGTATGAAAGATAAAATAATAATAAAACTCTTGAATGAACCGCAGCAAATTTTGGCTATGGGCGAAGAAAATTATCATTCGCTTTTAATGTGTGCGTGTGATAATAACAAGAAAAAAAAATCAAACCTCCTAAGATAGCAATCTCCTATGTCGCTACGTTTCACTGTGTAATTACTCGTATTATATATTATGAATAATGCATCAAATTCGATTTGTAAAGAAGCTCGAAAAAAGACAGAAATAAGAAAGGATTTAAAAAAATACAAATATCTCAAGTGTTCAAGTGTTTCATTACCCGTTCATTTCAGGGAACAAGAAGAAAAATCGACCCACACTCGTCACGTGTTCGTGAGCTGTGGTTTTTTCGCGTTGTTTCAATTTCTTTTTTCTCAAACACTCGATCCACGATATTCACAATAGCTTCGTATTATGAATCAGCGTCGAGGATCCAGGCCTGCGATTGACGTTCGAACGAGGTACGTGAAACTTGCATGGAAATAACATTCTTTTGAACTCTCTTTTTCTTTTTTTGTATTTGCTCGTTACTTTTTCTTGTATTTTTCTTCTAATTTCTTCCATTTTACGCAAAATTTCTTCGTTATTTTCATCTGTAATCGAAAACCTCGATTTGTAATCACTCTTCATCTAAAATTATGTTTCCTTCGCTTTTTGTGCTATTGAGGTCAAGAATGACCCCCCGATAAGAATTTAACAAAAAGGATTGAACTTGGGCCCATTATTTTTGTTTTTTAATGAAAAATCCCGTGAGCCTAGCGCGATTCTGCTTAAAGTTGAACAAAATAGTGAAAAATTTGGTAAAACTATGAAAAACGAGGGGACGAGGGAGGGGCGCGGGATTTAAAGACGTCCGGGGTCGTTTTTGACCCCAGGTTAGGAAACTGTAACGGGGAATGACAAAAGCTCCGAAATAAAAAAGGCCATTCACAAAATACACTCGAATGAGCGAAGCATTCATAATCCGGGAGTTTATCAGCAGATGAAAAGCCTGAGAATTCTTTTCGAATGAAATTGAACTGAATGCTTGCAGTGTTTGATAAAAATAACGAAAAAAAGTGCAAGATAAATGAGATTCGTTGATATTTGACGATGTGTAAGGAGGAGGGGAAAACATTTCGCAAACAAGTCGTTATAAAAGCGTGGAGGATTGAATGAGAGAAGCAACTTTTATCTTTTCTGTAGAGTATTTGTATTTATTTTTATTGTCATTATTTTTTGCATTTCAGGAGAGTCGACTATGAAGGAACGTCGGAGTTCAGAAGCGAAGAGTCGAGTCTCGAGGACGATATATTTTTATATAAGAAAATTACGTGTATATAGAAGATTCAAAGAGAACTTGCAAGACCCGCTTGATCGCGACAGCTCACCCCTTTTTTCGCTCACTTTTATTTATTTCCTTCTCTCAGTTGGTTCGCACGGTGCGCGAGCTCTTTGACTCCTTTGACTCGGTGGAAAAAGTCTCCTCTCTCGCGTCGATCCAAGTAGGCCGTGAGGAACAGCCATCCCTTTCGCAGCTTCTCAGACCACCGCGATGACTTCCAAGTGCGAGTTGATCGTAAAAGAGGCCGTTCGTGAAATATATATACATATATATTTTCTTATATCGCCCTGTGTCTATCCCAGATATGAGAATCTTCGATCCTCCCGAATAGAATGACTGTGCACATTCCCAAAGGATTCGGGTCTCGAAGAAATTTGAATAATTTCCGAAACGTACATACGTACGTGTCTGTGTTTGTGTGAATATGTGTGTGTGTGCAACGTTGGATCAAACGAGGTCGCGAACATGGGCAAGCAATTGATTTCACATGCCGCCTCTGTCCGCATTATCCCAGTTTGCCATTTCGCGAATCGTATCCATTGCTATATTGCCTGACGTGTATAGTTTTCCTTGCACATTCGCGTGAATCGTATAAATATGGATTGCAGCCTACAATTCTGTAATATCGAGACTTGGTTCTTTATTTCCATTGCACACGCTCCATCCCCGTTAACATAAAAGATAAAGCTGCTAAAAGTCGGACAGACAAAACAATCTCGCTCGCATTTCCTTTCGTTCGAACTCTCATGATTTCGAGAAAATTGAATTCTATCATTCTTCTTCATCGTATAGAACTACGTGACGGGTTTTTTTTGTCCAGTTTTCCATGTTAATGCGTTTTTTAAATGGCCCTTAATATTTATCAATTTTCTATTTACGTTTTTAATCATTTAAATGTCACACACTTCGGAGCACGATGCGATGCAAAAGTTTCATTATCCTCTCCTGCTTGGACCCAGCGTGTGTTTAGAGCTTTTTTCCAGAGGGCGGACGATCGAGGACTCACAAACACTTGAATCCACGAAAATGGTCGGATATCGAAACTGCAGCACGTAGATAAACCGTACGATAAAATATCGCAACCTTTTTCCGATCTGATCAAATTCTGATCAAAATAGACAAACGGGATTAGAGAATTGTAAAGAATTCGATGAAAAAAAAAAGGTTAAAATCGCTAAAACGCCAATAAGCAAAAAAAAATACAAAGTATCGATCTCATGAATAAAAAATAAAATCGCTGATTATTTAATAATTAAAATTATAATCGACAATTTAGAAACTTTATCGAGTCATAACACGCGACAGTGATTCACCGGTTAATTGAGTCTCTGCCTGATAAATTTTCTCTTGCAGTCGAAATGATTTATTGAATTCCTAGCAATTTTTTTTTTTTTTTCAAAGTGGAGTTTTCGTCGAGTTCAGGTGCGTGTAAAGTTTTACATTTGGTGTAGATATATCGGAGGCGATGCGATACAAAAGGTGGTGAAGTGGGAGAAGGAATTTAATATCGAGGCTGTTTGTAAAAGCGCGAGTGTGAAAAAGAAAAGAGAATGATCGCAGTAGGGGGTAATATTGACGCAACGTCATAACGTGTAATCGCATCGGGCAAATATTGTGACAGCATTTTGTTTGGCGAGAGTTGAGAGGGGCTCTGTGTTAACCCTGCTGTTGAGGATGAGAGTCTAGAATGGGAAAATCGTGACCTGCAATAACATATTCCTGTATCAATTTCCCTGGGTATTCGCCTCGATAAAGCGTGTATGCACCACACTCGTTTTCGACGCAACGTGCAACCAGTGTTTGCACGTTTCTAAGGGTAGATTTTCGAGTGCGTATACGAGCTTGAAATTTCCACGCAACGATTTGTCAGTTACGCGGAAAATTATACATTAACCAATATGTCTCGCTAAAAAGGCTGACAACGAGCCTCTGACGCTCGCGATATCCTTAAACTTCAGCCTCTCTGTGTCCGAGCTATTATGTGACGAGCGATCCATCATCCATTATTCGGGACATTTTATTAATTAAAATTCCCTCGTTATTCGTTGCCGAATATTATCGCAGATCGTACTAGAAAAAATAAAATTATCCTGAATTTTCTAACGTAAAAATTTTTGATATCATTAAATTTTTCTCCATTCCAACAATTTTTTTTTTTTTTTTGCAAATTTTTTGGGTTACGTTCGTCGTTCTCCGCCTTCAAATACGGTGCACGTGGCTTGTGGAAAATTATTGAAATCCCAACCAACGATGAAAACATTCAGACTCTGTGTTATTTATTTTTCAATGTTTTTGAGCATGGAAAAAATTCGAGTTGGTCTGAGCAGAAAGATTTTCATCGATTCCCCCGTCCCACGCGATCACTCGTATGTTTATTAAATTTTTTTCGACGACAGTTATTAATCGATGCAATTGTCAACTCCATCCCACCCAGTCGCACGAGTTTTTCGGTGACGCATATAAAAAATCATGTTTGAGCCCGGTATGAATTCTCGAAATAGCAAAACTTGAGATCGACGTCAAAATTGACCTTTCCCGTAAAGGGATTAATAAACGAAATGAATATTCATTGAAAATCTCCAATAATAATCTACGAGCTACAATCGGCAATCACACAATGGCAATTCACGAATTTTTATGATTCGATGCGTTCGAACAGTTCAAAAACTTCACGCAAAAAAAAATTTTGTTGAAAATGATCGATATTTCGTTGGATATGTTTGACTAAACGTTTTTTTTTTGAAAAATCACAAAATTGTTGTCATGGCAGCAAGAAATATTCTACAAAGTCTCTTCGATTCGAATGGTAAATTTCGCTGACAGTTCCGTTAGAAATAAAAAACATTGTCAAAATATCGAAAATTTCAAATTATCCAAAAATATTTAGTTCACCGTGTTCAACAAAATATCGACGTTTTTTGACAAGATTTTATTTTCAATGTATAAAACACTCGATGAACAATAATATCACAAGGCGCTTTTCATACTAAAAAAATATCAATTTTTTCCCTGCCTTGGATTCGCGAGTCTCATTTCCATGCACGGAACCGTTTATTGTTCCGAACAATGGAGAAAAATTTTATTCCCATCATAATCTATTTCGCGATGGTTTTATTTAGTTAAAATTCAACTATCAGAGAATATTCCCATCGTGTTTTGTTGAAACTTGAAGCTGATTGGCGTATCTGGACTTTGGTTACCGGAATAATTGAAGCTCGGAAGAGCCCGGATACCAATTAATTGATAAAAAAAAAATAGATAATAATGAAGGAAACAAACATTTTGTGGATACGATGTCGTTCGTTGGTGATCGTTGGCGTTTGGACATCGATCCCTCGCATTACTGAGTAGAAAGTTGGAAAAAACGACTGTCTGTACACGCATCGGGCTTCGCTTGCATCGGTGGAATGCAAATTCTTTTTTATCTCCGGCGAAAATAATTAATCAAATGCAGAATGTAATTACGATGCTGAAATGCTCGATTTTTGCCACCCAAAAAGCACGATAGCTTGGAAAATTTCAATGGCATTAAAAATCAAACAAATTATGCTTTTGGTGAACCTTTTATCATCTCCCAACAATACTCCGGGACTCAGCAACGATTAAAATGCAGACGAAACGAGAATGATGGAAAAATAACGATGGAAAAACTTGAGAGAAATTTCTAGGGTCAATGAATGCTTTTGAGAGGTTGTCAAAGAGCTTGAACGAGCGAGCATTCCTGTATAGACACTCATATTCGAAAGCCTCATATTAATATATACGCTGCTGCGTGGATATAAATATATAGGCGCACATATTTACTATAAATATTTCCAGTAGACTGAGCCAGCACCCTCCTGGCAAACTTATGAATATGTTATCGAGCCCTGTCCTTTGAACAGATTCCCTCCCAATTCTCTAGCATTTCCACGCACACAGAAATATTTATAGGCTCCTACGCGAAAATAATTAAAAATACATCAATCAATGTGACAAAGAATAGTTTCAACTTTTTCAGCTGCGAATACGCAGCCTCGAGTTCAAAAATGCCTGAAACTTGACGAAAATGAATCGGTTTTTCAAAACCGTTCGATACGAATATTTGTCGAGTATTCTGCATGAAATTACGAACGAAATAGGGGAGAAAAAATTATGTAGACTTTGGAAACGTCTTGTTTTTTTTTTGCAAGGTTCTCAGCGACCGATTTTTGACTCCATGAGAATGCTGAAATAATTCACTTGCCCAGAAACAGGGGCGGGGGGCTGTCCCGAGCAGATAACTGCAACATTTTCGATCCCTGAGTCGCAGGGGTCAGGGCGATAAACAATAACGCCCCTGGTCTTTTTTTTTAATTTTCTGCAGTAAATTCAGTTTTTTTGTAGGGATTGTGCAGATAAGAGACAAAAAGGGGTTATTTTTCTTTTTTTTTATCCCGAATAAAAGATGGAGTATCGATTGATCAAAGGGTCAACAATTATTCAGGGATTGTGGTGAAAAAAAACGAATGGGGCTGTAAAAATCGTCTATAAAGGTGATGTATTGATTGCCGAAAAATAATCGACCTCCGGCACGCCCTTTTGCTGCTCCCGCCACTACATCATAAAGGTATTCCATTTTTTTCACTACTTTTTCGATTCATGAGAATAAAAATGAAAAATGATGAAAAAAACGCTCCTGCCAAAGAAAAGCTCGCTCAGGTTCCGTTCCAGCTCTGCTCCGAACTACCTCCGGCATAATGACTATGCATACGACCCACGACCCCAAAGGATTTCATATAAATGATAATGTACGGTGGCTGTCCGTTAGTTTGAGCATTTGCTGCTCCCTTTTTACTCGATTTCTTCGTCGAGCATTGCCCACGCTATAGTTCAAAGGAATTACAAATTTCAACAGGTCGTGATTGGCCGGGCGCAAAATCGACTGAAAATATAAAACAGCCATAGATGGCGCAACTGCAAGGGGAAGAAATTACAGCAGGACGAAAATGGAGGCAACGAGAAAATAACAATGAAATATTTGTCGAGTCAAAATACTCCAATTTATGAAAAAATCATCATTAAATTTGAAAAAATGTTGAACGCTGGACCACCATAGAAAAAATACGAGCAATTCACCATGTGGATTTCGCAAACCTCGAAAAGGTCCGATGGGGACATTTAATAAAACGAACATTGATAAATATTAATGTTTCCGAATTTATGTATTTTCGTACGGTATTGCGTAGTTATGAATGTAGGAGAAAGTGAGTGATGGAGTGGAAAAGTTTTTCATGCTGCCAAAAGCCGTGTCCTCGTCGGTTCCTACAGACTTCCGGCGACGTCCTCAATCTTTGCCATAGAGATCCCGAGAATCCAAGATCTCTAGTAAGGTCACTGATGAGATTAGGCTACGAACAACTTCCGGAGCCGAGACGAGAAATTTTAAGCAATCGATACCCTCGACACGTATGTTGATAAATAAAGCACAAGATTTTATTATTTATACGAAAAATCACTTAATTCAGGATTCTTCAATAATTTTGTACCAACATTTTCGGCTATGAAGAAAAATTCGCTGTCGTTAAGAATTTGGGATGTTTAATTTCCAATTTTTAACTTTTCCCTTCTAAACGCGTGTAAATTCGAGTCACGCCACGTTCAGAAGTTGCAAAAACATGTGTTTACGATTTTTCTTAAAAAATTTCGGCTCATAACCTTTCTGGCAATGTGCAAAAAAAAAATTCCAAATGCATTTCTTTTCGCAACTCGTTTTTTTCAACTTTTTGTCGAAACGTGAATTCAATTTACACGCGTTTGGAAAAATAAATATTGCAAATTAAATATCTCAAAGTCTAAACGTCAGAGAATTTTTCTTCATTGGAGAAATCTTTTAGTTTTAATGCCAAGAAAGTTTATACGAAATTTTAAAACGTCAGTAGATATACAAGGCGGGTTCTGGATACAGATTCCTACCACCGACACTTACCGACTCTGCAGTCGAGACACGAACCCCCTTCCAGAACCTTCTAGAACGTTCTCGAAGGTTCCACGATGACACGTAGTTTGAGGGGGGTGAAAGGGGGGTCGTGACCTTGACACGTGCGACGTTGGGTGAGATTTTCCAGTGACGACGTTGAGAGGGGTGAGAGGGGGGTATTTTTTCAGTGATGACGTAGTGGAGTTCAAGGTCCATCGTGTGAGATCTCGACGAGGGGGGTGAGAAATTCTGGAACGTTCTCGTTCAAGGTCAAGATGCTTGCGATCCTTCTAGAAAGATCACGTGCGATGTTTTTTCAGTGATGACGTTGGGAGGGGTGAGAGGGGGGTATTTTTTCAATGATGACGTAGAAGAGTTGACATCATCAAGGTCCGTCGTGTGAGGTCTCGACGAGGGGGGTGAGAAATTCTGGAACGTTCTCGTTCAAAGGTCAAGATGCTCGCGATCCTTCTAGAAGGATGTTTTTAAACACGTGCGATGTCCGATATCAAGATATCCGATAGGAGATATTTAGGGTGTCTGGTGGGGAAACGAATGTTCTAGAATGGTCAAGGTTTTGAACAGTTGAGATACGGGTAACAGACTATAAAAGAAAAGTTTTTAATACAATAACAGTCAGTTGCCATCATGGATAAACAAACGCCGGATCAGTTCAAGAAATTGTGCTGTTTGCCTCCATACTTCTGCTGCTATGAAGATGTTGTGGCTAAGCATTTCGACGATGATCCACCAAATTGTATCTACGATTTCATCAACGACATAGAAGTATTCCAAGAAAATGTGAAAAAAGTAGAACGAGACGAGACCGACTGCAACGACCAACTACTTTGTGCACAGTGCAAAAAAACACATGAAACAATTAAGATTATTGATAAACACGTTCAATGTTTTGATGATCATACTGTTAGATTAATTTTGCATTTATTTAAACTAAAATGCAAAATTGAAGCATGTCTCTCTTCAGAGGACGAACTCTCTAACGTGTTACATTCAGTTCAAAACTTGCGTAATCATGTGAAAAATTTGGAAGAATTTGTAGAAATAATAAAAATTCCTAAGGCTGAGGAATAATGTAAACATCAAGTTGATTTTTTCAAATAAATTTCATGTTATTCATACATAATATACATGTGAAAAAAATTATTATTCTCCTTCATAGGGTTCAAGTATCCATTTTTTTAGTAACTGAACATTTCGGTGAGCACAACTAAAAACATTTTTGTGATAAGGACATCCAGAATCAGCTTTTTTCGACAACTCTTTCAGTGAAGGACAATCGAACACTTCAAGATTAACAATGCGTTTAGATCCTTCCGCCAAAAAGTTTGCCAACCATCCTTTCTTCTCTGAACCCTTCACGTAGATAGTTTTAGCATTGTGTAAAATGATTCTGATGATTCCAGTTGCAGCAATGTAAGGCACAGAACCAAAATGCCAAGGTATTCCATGGAAATTGCGTGTTAGCCATGCATTCGTACATTTGTATTTTGCTGGTAAATCATTCCACGAAAATGGTGCTTCGAACAGCAATGTCAATGGTGTGGAATCGGTCAAAGAAAGGACTGAAAATTCTTTAAGCACAAATTCGTTGTTGGGTTTCCGGAAACCCTGCAGATCAACCGCATACTACCATTACTCAAACACGACTGGTTAGAGTAGCACCGAACAACATCTTTATAACACACACCCCCACCATATGCGACATCTTTTACGTCAATTTTTTAACATGACCGCTGATTGGATTGTATTCCATTATACGATCGTGTATTATTAAGCAATAAGCCGAGGTTTGGGCTGGAAAAGGTGTTATTGACTCAAATTCTAGTCGAATATCAACCGGTCCTGATTTCAAAGACTCGTTCTGCTTTGAACAATCGAGAACAATTAGTGGTGCGTACTTTATAAAGTCAGATTTGCTCATTAACGGTTCAGGATCTGTTCCATAGTAGAAATCCCGAAAGTTTACGTACATATCGTAGAGTAAAGCGTATTGATTGTGGTCAATGTCCAGATTTAAATTCCCATAGGGATAACTCTGTGAGTTGAGAAAGAGTTTGACATCTCTGATGTTACAATGATCAAAATGGCTCGCATTGCTAGTCGCGATATTTTTTCGTGCTGTTTGGAATCCTACAATGATATATCGAGGTTTTTCAAGTTGTGTAGAGGTTTTTACGACCCATACATGTTTTGACGACGCAGGTAGTAACGAATACTCGTACAATTCCCACGCGCGAAAACCAATGGGAATTGAGGGATCTTTCGCGATGTAGTTCAACAATTGAATTTTTCGGTGATGGGCAACCTTCACGTACGGTACCATCCATTCGATTTTTGAAATAGCAATTTTGAATTGCTCCGCTGCAGCATTCCTAATTGGTTGTACAATAGCATTCGTATCGGTGTTTGCCCGAGTAATAATCAACTCATGCTTAGCATTGACAATAATTCTGCGATAATCCTCAGCAAAGCCGAGCAGCAATCTTGACCTTGAACGAGAACGTTCCAGAATTTCTCACCCCCCTCGTCGAGACCTCACACGACGGACCTTGAACTCCACTACGTCGTCACTGAAAAAATACCCCCCTCTCACCCCTCCCAACGTCATCACTGAACAAATACCCCCCTCTCACCCCTCCCAACGTCATCACTGGAAAATCTCACCCAACGTCGCACGTGTCAAGGTCACGACCCCCCTTTCACCCCCCTCAAACTACGTGTCATCGTGATGACGTCATCGTGGAACCTTCGAGAACGTTCTAGAACGTTCTAGAAGGTTCTGGAAGGGGGTTCGTGTCTCGACTGCAGATTCGGTAAGTGTCGGTAGTAGGAATCTGTATCCAGAACCCGCCTTGTATATCTACTAACGACCCTAAATAAAGTCGTTTTGTATAATTGTAAATAATTTAATTTCCATCCCTGCCTCCAATAAATTTGCGATCTCAATGCGTTCAGGATGCCGAAAAAGAAGAAAAGCTGAAGAAGAAGTTCATGAGAAGATGCGAATGATTTTCAAGATTTCAAAACGAATCAATCAACGCAAAATTTTCAGATTTTTACTTTTTCCGGATGGGAGTTTCCGTCATTACGATCACAATGAAGGGATCAGCGGGATCGTTAATTATGTTGGCTCTAATTAACGATCGATCGAGAGTAGACAGTGAAAAAATATATGCGAGGGGAGAAAAATTAATGATACGAAGTTCAATAAGAATTTTAACGTGATGGAAGTTGCCAATATGGTTTCTTAAGCTGTCTGATAAAAGACGCAGTTTAATGACCGTATGAAACATGTTTTTTTGTTGCTTTTGAGAAGAAACTTTAGAACGGCGTCTCATTAAGAAAGTTCGGAGGAGGCAGCTACTTGTGGGTGACACGAGGTCAATTAAGGTCACTGATAACACGATTTTACGATCATAAAATAACTTTCTACCTGATGAACCACCCCGTGGTAACTCTCCTTGCAATAAAAATCCTTCGAGGGCCCTTAACAACTAACCGCAGAATACTTTTGAATATTTATTCCATACTTTATTTTATTTCTTGCATAATCTCTTCCCCTCCATCGTTATCGAACGAAAAAACAAAAAAAACAAGCTCCACGACGTTCAGAATAAAATTCATTTAAATTAATGATAAAAATGTCATTTTGCAATGAGATTTCAACAATAATCATTCTAACTAAATTATTCATCAATAAACATCGATGACTGGCCTCATTTTTTGTATCAATTAATTATCGATACTCTAATTAACCCTTGACAAAAATATCCGAGTAATTTAAGGAGGCTGGAAATTAAAAAAATCAGAATTCGGTCTTACAACAAGAACAACAATTCAGTCAATAAAAATAAGAATAAATGGATACGTGAATAATTTGATGGTCATAAATGTAATTTGACTTGATCGTTTTAACTTGGAAACGTACATGTGAATTGGCTTTTTTAACAAGCAAATTTTCCTATCAGAATTTGTTTTCCGGCAAGATTTAATAACGCGTCACACTGCGGATACGATTAACCGTCGGAAATTCTCTCGCACGTAAAAGCCTTTTCGTATATATTGGAGTACAGAGAATAATACAGAAAATCGAGTACAACGACGAAAAGTGCCCGAGGTCACGAATTGATATCGTTCGAAATTAAATTACATTCCCTCGATATACACATCCACTTATGAATATTTATTATATTTGTACTGTGCGTACGATACATCTACGAATATTCAAACACATTTATATTTCATGGTAGAATATTCTATGCCAACTCGCTTTGCCTTCGTTTACATTTTCCCTTAATTTTTTCTCCTTTTTTTTATCTCTACGCTCCATCGTTCCCTCTTGTTAAATCGTCGCTACTTCACGAGCAATAAAAAGATCAAAATGAAGCAACGATCCGACACGAAAAAAAAGTTAAAAAAAAAAGAGAAAAAATCAGTAATTCTTGAAAACTAATTTGAAAAAATAACGAGCTACGTATTAATTTCAAAACTTGTCGCATCGTTTCGCCGAATGATTCCGATCGCGATATAAACCTGAGAATCATCCATGTTGAAGAATTTCATTCAGGTTGACAGGATTGTTATCAGAATAGCAAAGAGGCGAGCGTTTATCGGTGTTGCGTGCTCGCATAAGACAAGGTAAACAAATGAGGCAGGGGTCGAAGAGGGTTTGAGTAGAGAGTGAGTTGTTAAGGAGCCCTCGCATGAAAACGACGTCAAATTTGCAGCTAATAGTACGAAAAAGGAAGAGTTCAATTAGCGTTTCTTGAATAACGTTAAAATATTAAAGGAGAAGAGAGCTCGAGCCACAAACCGACTTTATTTATGGTATTTATGGAAAACTAACTTTTTTTTTTTGCAAATTGCCAGAAACGATACGAGCCGAAATTTTTTGAGAACAATCCTAAACTCATTCGTTTGCGACTCATAAACGAATCGCGACTTGAATTCACACGCGTTTTGATGGAAAAAGTTAAAAATTGGAAATTAAATATCTCAAATCCTTAACATGAAAAAAAATTTCTTCGTAGCAGAAAATTGTTAGTTTTGGTTTCGAGAGTGTTCGTCACACAAAATTATTAAAAAATCCTAATTAGAGTGATTTTTTGATAGTAATACGTTTTAAAAGGATTTTGAGTTGTGCATTTTGAATTTATGATTAAACGGCAATTAAGCAGCTTACGATCCATGGTTCCTTGGAGATTTACCGTCCAGTGAATATAGGGCTGCGTTCATACACAAATATACAAAAAAAAAAGCAGAAACAATAAAACATAAAAGCCACAGTACATGAAAGCAGCGGAAGGGAAGCGCGATAAATTCGAATTAAAGTTTGGAACGAAGGGAATTACTTCCAATTTTCCGCGTCGTCGAATCGGCTTCGTTCGTGGTTACGTACCTAAAACAAATTGAATTATCAAACCTCGTTTCCCTGCATTCCACGCTGCATTGTATCGCTATATATAAAAGCGTGTATAAACCTTTTCCCAAATGCTCGCTATTTTCACACTTTGCTTAATCATAGATCGACACAATCCCGATTTAATCAGAGCGAACACGTTCCAAAATCATACTATCGTCTCACGCAGACGCGCTTGATCGCACGTACTAAATAAATATTCCGTTACCGTCCGGATGTCTACGTTTACTTACATTTCCCTTTTTGCCAACGTCGACGAAACATTCAGTCAACTGACGTGTCTGACTGCAAATTCCTGCAACAGAACGAAAAACTGTTCTCGATTTGTCCACGATGAAGAAATATTTTTCCACGCTTTTCGTAACTTTTTTCGCGTTTCATCAAATTTTTCTAACAAAATTCTCGCAAAATGGAACTTTATCGGGAACCGTTGTCTGCCTTTTCGAAAAACTAAAAGAAATTGTACAATTTTTCATGATGCGAGGGACGTTTTATGGCAATAAGAAAATGGAGAAAATTGATTTGGAAAACTTAATTGCCGAGTCCTGGAGTGAGATTTATAGAATTTTTGTTTTCGATTAAAAATTATATATAAATACGAAATTTGCGAAAAAAAGATTGATTTCATTATTTTATTCCTTCCGCGTGGTATTTTTGGAAATGGGTCAACGCGCCATCGGGAATGAGCAAAATATGAACACTTAATTATAATAATAGACGGTTTGTTTGACGAACGTGAAATTTTACAGGTAACAACTAATTGGTCGGTGATGGATTCGATTGGATTTGCAAGAGAATCGAGTTCGGCTGCGCGCAGCAGTAGCAAAGTTGAACTATGTGGCCTGCTGCCACTTGTGACATTTACTCTCGAGTTTTTTCTCTTTTTTTTTACTTTACTGTGAAAAGCTCACACGGCGCGCTCGATGCAAAGTTAAGTTACGTATTTCCAGCTCGCTAATTACTAAACTGCGTGCTTCAAAATGTTTTTGCACTAAATATCTCGTGGAGAAGGGTTCGCGATGTTGAAAAATTCGCTTAAAAAATACGCCTCGACCTACATTAATATACGAAATCGTGCGACATTTTTATCGTTCGCTTAAAAATACGCAAATAAATTCGCCGTCATTTTAATTTTATTCCCAACAACTTTCATTTTTATCTTTTTTTTTTTTATTCTTCCGAATACCAAGATTCGAAACATCAAAAATCGCGAAATAAATATAAATAAATAGTTTGCAACGTTGTAATTCAACCAAAAATGATATTTCTATTAATTATTCATTGAAACTCGAAAATCATGCCAATTTTTCGTGCCGATTGAGTTTTTGGGTCGTTTTAATGGCCGGACCAAATATTGAATAATAATTATCAACTCCGGTCAAAAAATAACAGAATTTCGTTGCATTTCGACGATGCAAACTTCAGGATCATAATTAAATTGATGTGTAACTTTCATTTTTTTTCGCCCAAGACACGATCCAGTCCTTATGGCCGTTGCGAGAGAATCGAAATGACATAAAGCGACTAAATATCTCCGAAATTCCAGAAATTGTAACTGGGCGTTTCGCAGCCATAGCGATTTTCCTACGTCCGCGCTAACGTCTATCTTAATTTCGATTAGGATGGAAAGCGTTGCAGGGGGCGAAATGAGCATAGGAGCGAATGAGGGATGGAAATAGAAGGGTGTATAGTAATTTTGTGATGGTAGGAGAGCAACCCAATGGAAATGTTGGCAAAATTCAACATTGAAACTTGGAGTTGGACGAGAGAGGTCGAATCGAGACCTTTTTGCATCAATTATTCAATACCGATGGCCGATTGATGTACAAGCAGTAGTTAACCGATACGCATAGTATAGCAGGCTAGGGTTCGCTTCTTTTTGCACCCTCGATACCCACTCACCATTCCTGCCGCCCTCTGACCGAGAGGGAGCGAGAGAGAGAGTCAGCGAACCGCACAGATAAATGTAAGCCTTC
This sequence comes from Diadegma fenestrale, assembly GCA_037043255.1. Taxonomy (NCBI): domain Eukaryota; kingdom Metazoa; phylum Arthropoda; class Insecta; order Hymenoptera; family Ichneumonidae; genus Diadegma; species Diadegma fenestrale. The sequence continues at coordinate 13,723,060 of CM073312.1, forward strand.
ACTGGGAGCCCCCCTGGCTCTTCGTACCAACACACACGCACACTCACACAGACGGGCTTCGTTACAAACGTGTATATGTTTTCGTAGGAATGTATAGAGAAGCTCTCTGGTCCATAAAAGTTGTACATATCCTGGGGATCTCCTTCTCAATGTTGTATATCACTCAGGACGTCTGACAAGGATATTTTTGCCCACCCACGTTTTCCACAAGCGGTCCATATTTTATTCCTAAAAGCTGCCCCTACAACTTGAGTTATTCCAGGTGAAACTTTCTTTCTTCCTTCAAATACATTAAACGAAAAAAAATGTACAGACATTTTTGGTCCTATTCGCAAAACATGACGAGGCGGCTCGGCAATTTTTTTTTTTTTCAACTCTTAATTAGCAAAAATTAGTCGAGAAGAAATATTAATTCTTTCCAGGGTCATGGAAAAAAAATTGGACATTTATAGACTTTGGGGAGGGAAAATAAATGCTCGTGATGAATTTGATCGATAATTTTGGAGCGATCGTTCATTCGGGGCCACAACAATCTGTCAAAGAGATTGCTGTACGTCTCACGAGACGAGCAACAACTATTGCACGCATACTCGAACATAATCATATTACTGGCATTGAGAATTAAACCGACAGTGGAGACACGAGTGTTTGACTTGTAATCAAGTATACGTATATATATATTATGTATTTAAACGGTGTTAGTAATTCTCTCGGTTGTTTACCGAGTTGAGAGATCATCAAAAGCTGTTTGCAACGGTTGAACCGTAGGTTGATGCTTCCTCCTACAGAGCTGCAAGGGATGCTTCGGGGTAATGGTCGCGGAAACACGACAGGAAGGGAATCTGTGGACCAAACACATACAACCTGATGATACTTTAACGATACCAACACACATGTACGAGCGTATATCGTAAATTAACAACTAAACGTATATTAATGTACAGAGTGCGTCAAAATCAATGGAGAGATCGAAAATATGGAATTTCTATGGGAAAAGGTGAATTGATGCACTTTTCTCTTTGCTGTAGCGCGACTCGGTGATCGAACAAGTCGTAAAAGAGGAATGAACAGTGTGTGACAAAAAGGATCGCGAGGCTTCAGCTGGAGGCGATAGGCTTGCTCTGGAATGGCCGTTACTTTTTTTTTTTTTTTATTCATTAAGACCTCAAGAAGCGTAATTCGTCGCTGAAATAAATGAGGAAAAAGTTTTATTTCCAGAAAGTTTAAATGAAACTGTTTCCTCCAGCTGGGACACAACTTTTCGGACAACTTGTATGGGGATTCGCACAGGGTCCTACGTAGGGACAATGTGGAGAGCTCGAGATTCGGTAATTCTCGATGACACAGAGTGGAGTTAAGGGATGCGGGGATCGAGGGTGTGGGAAATAGCTCTCGAGCCTCATCACGATCAAGCGAATCGTGTCACAAGGTGGGAATTCTCTTTGATGCCACTAGTCAATCCACTAAGCCTTGTTGCTGATAGCATCGCGTACACTTCGGGAGATATACACGAGAGTCCTGCAATATAGTTGCGTCAAATATATATTATAGCTCCATATTAAAGCAAATCTCCGGACAGCTGAAGCGCTTGACAAACATTCCGGAAATGCCAAATGCCTGGGCCTGTCTTTTTCAAACTCAAATTCTCGAGCATTTATTCGCTATAGAACGGAGCTTGGATTAGTTTATTTACTCTGCGGCTCCCGACGAACCAATAGAAAGTTCGTAAAGCAGAGGTAAACTTGAACAGGATCGATATATATATAATTACGTAGACTATCAAAGGACGCTGGAGACATTTAAAGAGGCACGAAATCAAAATGATTTTAATTTGATCAAATTTGGTTACAACATTCTTTGGCATCGAGTCTAGAAACACGAATTTTTTCCAAATTTTTTACGCGCGAATTCTAGTGTTCAATCGATCGAGTACTACGCGATGGAAAAATTTCAGAAAAACGTTATTGTCGTATATTATTATTAAAAAATGCACATAAATATATTATTAAGAATACGAAGAATATAAAAATTCGTCTTAGTTTGCTAGTGCCAAGTGCGTTTATCAAAAATGTTGAAAGGACCGCCCTAAAAATAAAAAAAGTCATTCTCATGTATTATTATGAAAGAATTCATATAAATATATTATTGAGAATATGAGAAATATAAAAATTCGTGTTAGTTTTGGTGCCAAGTGCGTTTATATAAAATGTTGAAAGTTAATAAAAATTAAATCAAAATGTTATTGTCATATATTATTATTGAAGAATTCATAAAAATATATTATTAAGAATATAAAGAATATGAAAATTTGTGTTAGTTTTGGTGCCAAGAGCGTTTATATGAAATGTTGAAAGGACCAGCCTAAATTAAGTCGTTTTGTGATAGTAATACCTGAACTACAGGATACAGAGATTCTGTACGTGGGAATTATAGCCGGTGAGAAAATGAGGTGCAGAAAGAGCACGCAGGTCTATGGGCTTCATTGATAAGTGGACGTGTGCGTTGGTGTGTGCGATGGGACCAATATCAAGTGCATACCTGAATACGCGGCCACATCGGGCAGCCTCAAACGCCATGGCAAAAGTGAAAGAGGAAAAGGAATAGGAAAAGAGGAGAAGAAAGACGAAGAGCGAAAGTTGCCGCAGAGGGCACACAGACTCCCCCGCAATGCTTTGTGCTCGTGTTCATGGAGGCCCCACATTGGAGCGCACTTTCGCATAAACCGGTCCGCCGTAACTACTTCCTACGGCACGTTAAAACTATACTCACCTAGGGGTTGCACTACTAGCGTTCCCCGGGCTGGTCGTTGTCTCTCTTTCTCGTTTGCTCCCTTTCCGTGTCCTTTTTCTCCATTTTTCCTTCTGACTTCTCGTCCGTTTTTCTCTTTTTTTTTGCCTCTCACTCTCGTTTCTCCCTTAATGACTTTTTATTTCTCTTTCTCTTATGCCATTTTTTTTCTTCTTTTCTCTCGCACCTTTTCTTCCTATGTCCTGCGTGCGCTTTTTCCTGTTTCTATTTTTTCTTTCTCACTTCCTTCGACTTTGCGTTCTTTTCCTTGTCGTTCTGCGTCTCTTTCTCATACCCCTCGTGCCCTTTTTCCGTTTTCTCTGTCTCTGTCTCCCTGACAACCCTTCTCCGTTGGTATGCACCGAACCACTTAGTACCCGGACTCGTTTAACTCGTATGCTCGTCCTTGTCGCGTTCGGCGCGACGGCGCAACAAGCAGAGCCGGGGACAAGCACGAAAGCGTGTAGAACCGTCTGGCTGGTGAACGTTCGAGTTTGTATCTTTCTTATTTTTTTCTCTCTCATCCCCTCGTTCGCCCTAACTCTTTTTTCCTAATAAAAACTAGTCGTAAAGCCAATGGGGCAACGCACACGCTATTCCCTTGTCTAATGCATGTGTTATTATCGTCTCGACCGTAGTATTTTTATACCCCGTTGTGAGGAAGAAAATTTAGTTGGAAAATATCGATATTTTTTGTTGAATACGTTTGACTAAATATTTTTTTTGAAAAATCACAAAAATGTTGTCATTGCAGCGAGAATTAATTTGGAAAGACTCTCCGAAAAGTCAATTTTTGTCATTCCAATCGTCAATTTTGCTGACAGTTACGTTAGAAATCAAAAATATTGTCAAAATTACGAAAATTTTGAAATTATCGAATAATATTTAGTTTTCAATTTAATTTTCAATGCATGTGATTGTATCTTCAGGGCAATATCGAGGCCTTGCACGCTCGACCCACACAATGTTTTGATTTAAAATTATTTAGCGACGACTCTTAACTGCGCCGAATCATCAGTAACGCTAATCCTTTGAGGCTTCCAATGGCAATGAAATTTTGTTTTTGAAATGGTCGAATTTGTATTTTATCAATACGAAAGTAATGATGAGCTTTGGGAAGCAGTGTTTATGGGGAACAAAATGCTGGAACTAATTCGATTCGCCGTCCAATCCGCTTGAGGCACTGAAATCCAGAGCTTTTTTTCAACGCCGAGAGTCGACTCGCTCGCACGGGGAGCACGATTCGCGCCCTCGAGGCACGATATCTTGGTCGCGGCTTCTCTTTTTGGACAGTCCGTTCCTCTTTCGGTACCGATGCGAGAGCTCACTTGGCTTTTTTTTGCTCTTTTTTCCGAAACGTCTGTTTTCACTTTCTTTCTTTTTTTTAACCATCTGCGAGCCTCTCACGACCCCGCACTGTACCGAGCGGTGCCAGCTCGACCGACAATAAGCTGATAATTGAGCTCTTGAATAATTCCCAACAGCAGCAGCCCCGGCAACGACCGGCTACTTGATTCGCACTGAGCTTATCAAAAAGTTCAATCCCTTCTCCATGCGAGAACCCAAAATTCTTTTTCCCTAATTTTACTACCATTTTTCCTCCCTTTAGTTTTCATATATTTTCATCTAAAAAGTGTGGAAATGCAAAGACTTTTTTTTTTTTTTTATACAAGGAGTTGCAGAATCCTTTTTACGGATTCCCTTCGGTCTTGTGAACACCGAGGGGATATGTGGGACTCCCAAAAAAAAACAGGCCTACCCACTAAACTGCCACCTCCTTGTTGTCCTCGCCCCAGCCAGGGACTATGTTGATATTACTTCTGGCTGGGGGTTCTGTCTGTATCCGTTCGTTCGTTTCGTTCATCCGTGTTTCGTTACGTCGCGTCACTCCGTCTACTCAGTCATCCGTTAGGCAGCCGTCCGCGTTCTTGTGTCTCAGTATTTCCTCTGTGTAGGTGGCGACTAAGCGCCACCATTCCGGTTCCTGCAGCATCACCTCCACGATGTTATCGGGGGTGATACTGCCGACTGTCGTCTCCAGTTCCCGTCTGAGTCCTGTCCAGCGGTCGCACGCGAAAAACGTGTGCTCCGCGTCGTCCCGGTCGTGTCCACAGTACTTACAGTTCGGTGTCCGTACTCTGTTCATGTTGTAAAGGTACCGTCGGAAGTAACCGTGCCCCGTCAGGAGCTGGGTGACGTAAAAATTTACTTCGCCAAACTTCCTTCCGAGCCACGGCCTCAGGTCCCGTATAAGTCGTCTCGTCCAGTTTCCACCTTGTTCTTCTGTCCACCGTCTTTGCCACGTGTCCATCGTCCTTTCGCGCTCGGCGATTGCCGCGTTCTTCCGTCCTATGTCCGCGCTGCTCCCGTAGATCCTCTTGCGCTCGAAGGCGAGGAGATCCACAGGAATCACGCCCGCCACCACCAGAACAGCGTGTGCAGAGACCGTCCGGTAGGAGCAGGCGATCCTCAGCGCACCCTGTCTCTGTACCATCGTCATTGTCTTGCAGTATTTCTTCGTCTTCAAGGTATCTGCCCATATTTCCGCACCGTATAGGAGGATCGAGTGAGCTGTCGCCATTAACAGTCGTCGTTTCCCCGGTCTCGGTCCTGTCGTGTTTGCCATCAGGCGGCTCAAGGATGCTATCCTCTCTGCCGCCCTCCGGGCGGTCTTCTGTATATGAGGCCAGAAGGTCATCTTCGTATCGAGGGTTACCCCCAGATACTTGACTTCCCCCTTGGTCTCCGTCTCGTGTGTCCCCACTCTCATGGGCAGTATCGTCTGTATGCGTCTTCTCGTGAGAAACGTCAGTTCCGTCTTTTCGGTTGCGAGTTGTAGTCCGTGGTCTGTCATCCAGTGTCCGACTCGTCTCATGGTCTGGTTCAACGACAGCTGCGCCAGCTCCGGAGACCGCTCTGTGATCACCGCCGCTACGTCATCAGCGTAAGCGACGAGGAGCACTCCGAGCGGCATCTCCAGCCTGAGCAGACCGTCGTATAATCCATTCCAGAAGTCAGGTCCCAGTATCGACCCCTGTGCAACCCCAGCGGTGACCTGTCTTGTTACCTGTCCTTCAATCGTTTCGTACGTTATCCGTCTGTTTTTCAGGTAGTCCTCCACAACCCGGGCCAAGTAGAGTGGGATCCCAAAGTTGTTGTTTAGCGCCCCCAGGATATCCTCCCACCTGGCCGAGTTAAAAGCATTCCTGATGTCGAGCGTCGCCAGCAGTACGATAGGTCGCGCTGCGTGGCAGTGTCTGTCCAGCGCCAGGAAGGAGTCGACCACCTTTTGGATCGCTCCAATCGTCGACCGACCCCTCCTGAAGCCGAACTGCAAGTCCGAGAGGCCTCCTCCCGCCTGCATCGCGTCCGTCAGTCTCGGTCTCAGTAACTGTTCAGAGAGTTTACCTGTCGTGTCGAGTAAACTCAGCGGTCGGTAGGCCGATGGCGTGTTGGGATCGCCCTTGCCTTTTGGGATAAGGACGAGCCTCGCCTCTTTCCACCGGTCGCTGAACGTCCCTGTCGTCAAACACGTGTTGTACAGGTCGAGGAGTATCTCCGGTCGTAGACGAGCCACGAGCCGGAGGATCTCGGCCGGTACTCCGTCTGGTCCCGGCGCCTTGCCAGTCTTCATCGCATTCGTTGCTCTGGTGAGCTCCTCTGCGGCAAAGGCTGGGGACGCCGGCACGTCAACGCCGTCCGTCACGTTCGTCCTAGTCGGGTGCGTCGGAAACAATCCGTCAACAATCCGTCCTGCTGTTTCGGCGTCTTTGAGTTCTGGTGGGACTCGGGCCCCTAGTTTGCCGGTCACGATCTTGTATCCGGTTCCCCAGGGGTCCTCGTTCACCTCCTCGCAGAGCTTCCTCCAGCATCGCGTCTTGCTGTCTCGTATTGCTTTCGTCAGCGTCTTCCGTGCTGTTTTGTACATGGCCTGGAGGTTTTCCCTTTCGGGTCCACCCCCCGCCCTCGTCAGTCGTCGCCGATTCGCCAGGCATATCCTGCGTAGTTCGGCTATCTCGTCCGTCCACCAGTATTGTGGTCGTCTTTTTTGTAGTTGCCGTTGCTTCGGCATTGTATTGTTGCAAAGGTCATCTATTAATTTGGCCGTCTCGTCCGTCAGTCTTTCCGCCCTTCGCCGGCCAGTCAGCTCGGGGGGGATTTTCGTCATCGGGGCTGGTGTTGCCATCAGCTCCTCGGAGAATTTTCGTTCGTCGAGTTTGTCGAGGTTCCACCGTGGGGGCTGGTGGGCTCTTGTTCGTCGCGTTTCTGTCGGTCCCGCCATTTCGAAGGTGATGTACTGGTGATCGCTGGCTGTATAGTCCTCGATCACCCGCCACCCCCTCAGCCGTGGCAGGATTCTGTCCGACGTCAGTGTCACATCAGGGATGGAGTACCCAAACCCTGGCCGTCTGTACGTCGGCGTGTGTCCCGTATTTACCACTGCTAGGTCCAGCCTTGCGGCCATCTCCAGCAGCAATCGTCCGCGTCGGTTCGTTTCCGTCATTCCCCACTCGATCGCTCTCGCGTTGAAGTCCCCCGCGACGATGACCTCCCCGGGCAGGTCCCTGATTCCGTCTTCCAGGAGAGCCACCTTCCTCTCGAACTCCGCCGCGGCGCAGTTGGGTGTCAGGTAGACGCTGACGTAGGTGACATCGCCAACCCTAGCCCAGACGTAATCGTCTCCGACACCGCGGCTGGAGACTCGGGATTGAGCGGCCCCCCTTACCCAGATAGCTGTAGTCTCTGTTTCGTTCGTGATGTACGTCTGAGTCGTCCTTCTCCTGTAGCGTTCACACAGGATCAGGATGTCCGCGTCATGTTCGTCGGCTATCTGTGGTAGGAGCATGTCTGCGGTCCTACTTCGGTTCAGGTTTCCCTGAACTATTCTGTCCGTCTTCCGGCTTGCCTCCTGCACTCCTCCAGCGCGGCACGGAATACGGCGCACCCGCCTGATCCGGCGAGATGCACCACGTCTTTGTGCCCCGCCTCGGAGCACAGTGGGCATTCCGGTCTGTTTTTACAGTCCGTCGCGTGATGTCCGGATGCCCCGCACTTGCGGCAGCATTTCGTCCTGTCCTTGCCTTTGCATTCGGCCCTCACGTGGCCGAAGCCCAGGCACCTGTAACATTTCGTCACCGTCAGTCGTTTCCGAACGCGGCAATGCACCCATCCTATTCCGATCCGGCCGCGCCGTAGCAGCGCGTCGGCTTCCTGCGAGTCGAGTTCACAGACCGCCATGTACTGCTCGGCGCGGTTCGGACCGAAAATGTGGACCCGAAAGTCCCCGTCTCGCCCTGTCTCTCGTCGGAGCGCGTCCGTCACGTCGTCCGGGGTCGCAACGCAGTCCAGGTCCATGATCTCCAATTGTATTTTGGAGGTCATAGTCCTAACACTGCCCGCTTCCCCGATAGCGTCCTGGATTTGTCGTCCAAACTCGTCACGTCCGTCTGGTCTGTCCGCGTCTGCCTGTAGCTTCAGCAGGCACAGTCCATTCTTCGTCTTCCTCAGGGTCGTCACCTGCACGTGGCTCTCCTTCGGGTCAATAGTCGTCCGTATTTTGCGTACTATGTCGGAGTACGTCGTGTCTGTGCCCGGTCTGACCAGGACGGCAAATCCCTTTTTCCGGGGGGTCGGTCCGCTCCCGGCAGCCCGGGTTTTTGCGCTCGTTTTTCTTTTCTTTTTGTCTGTCCCTTTTTTCGTGACGGTCTGCCAGTCCGTGGCCGGCTCCGTCGTCGGCGGCCTCTTTTGAGAGGACTCCGGCGTGGATCCGGTCACCGAGCGTTTCCGTTTCGTCCGTGGTGTCTCTTCGGTGCTGTTCGTTCCCGTCTTGACGCTGTCTGCAAGGCGTTCCTTGGAGGCCGCCTCCGCTTGCATGTGCAGAGCAATGTCTGCGTACTCCAGTATCGTCTTAATTCCTGTCTTCACCGTCGTGTTCATGTTCCTCTGTACGCTGGCTGCCTCAGCCATTTTCGTCGCCGTCTCGTGAATCAGTCGGAGCAGTTCAGTCAGGTCTCGTGTGTCCTTCGTTGTTGTGGTTGTCTGTCTCGTCATCATTGTTGTTGCTTTGTCTACGGCGGAGGCATAGCTTGCCGCGCTGCTGCCGCTAGATACGCTGTCTGTCCTCTTTCGTCTTGGTAGGTTGAGTAGCGTTTTGTCCGTGCCTGTGTTCCGTGTTGTCCTCCTCTCCTCCGTGCACAAGGTGCGGCCCTCAAAATCCGTGCCGCTGCCCGTGGCCATCGGGGCTTTCACCCGATCGGAACCCGGGGTGGATTCCCCCTGAGAAGGGGTTACCACTTGAGGTATGTCCTTGTTTTCATTGTGCATTGTCATGTTTGTCTGTCCCATCCTGCTGCAGGTCCCTCGTGGTCGCGACTCCACGAACCGCGCTGGGGCAATGCACGGCCCCTGAGGTCCCCCCCCCCCCCCGCCCTGTGTGTTCAGTGTTCCCCCCTTGTGCAGTGTACGTGAGTGTGCGTGCCCGTGGTGGCAAACCGGGCTCCATTCATGGGGAGGGCCCATTTATAGGGATCCCCTGCATTCGCTTTCGGGCGACCCCGTTTATAGGGATCCCCGGGCTTTCGCTTTTCGGTAGAGCCCGTTTATAGGGCCTCCGAGCATTCACTATCCCGGTTTGTCACAGGGCGTGTGCGTGTGGGTGTTTGTGTAGGGTTTAAGTGTGGGTGTGTGTGTGTGTGACCAGTGCCCTGTTAGCCGTGCCGCAGCGCACGTTGCCCGCCCTGCACGTGAGATGTCTCGGACGTAGGGTTGGATTTTTGCAGGGCGGAAATGCAAAGACTATTGCAGCCTCGATTTGGTTCGTCCGATCGAGATCGAAACGAATCCGCCCTCACACAGAGCCAAATGGCCCGAGTCTTTTTTTTCGATGGAATGAATTTTAATTTCGAAATTTCTTGATTTTTTTCTCGCACTTCAGTCGACTTTGTTCACATTTTTAGGAATTACGATTTTTACTTTTTTTAAATTTAAATTAGATAAATTTTTCAAGATTTAAAAATTATGAAAAAAGATCGGGAAACTTCTCTCCGGTGCGGAGGATTCTGATAATTCGTAAATATCGAATTTCATCTTAATAATCTATTGTATATATATAAGTGTTGCGTGACTGACTGACTGACTGACTGACTGACAGACAACGCACAGCCTAAACCAATGAAGTTAGGATCGTGAAATTTGTCACGGTTATGCAATTTGTCACAGATACTTCTCTCCCATCGTAGACGCTCACTAAGAAAGGATTTTTCGTTCATTCTTTATCCAAAAAAAAATTTTCGCAATTTTTTTTCCGACTGTTGCGTGACTGATTCACTGACTGACACACAAAAAAAAGACTGGCTGACTGACTGACGCACAAAAAAAATCCGAATTTGATCATATAGACGTGGCTAGTGTAAACATAAACATTTTAAAAATTATTATGAATTTTGTTATAGACCACTTAGAAATTTAATTATTCCATGGCCTAGGGCCATTGATTGATTCATTATGAATTTGGAATTTGCTCAATTTTTGAGGAATTACGATTTGTTACTTTTTATCTGAACATTTGTGGATAAAAGTGTGTGAGAAAATAAAAAATTAGGAAATATGATCGGGGACGTTCCTCCGGTGCGGAAAATATATATTTTTAAATTATTATTAATTTTGCTGTGAAATAATTGAGATGAAATTATTCTCATGGCCTTTAGGGCGATGGATTTATCCATTATATGAATTTGGAATCGCGAATTATAATTTAGTGTGTAATGTAATCGACGCCTAAATTATGGAATTTATATGGGAGCGAATGAAAACGAGGAGTTTAGTCGCGAGGATGAGAGTTTCTTTTATCCGTAGATTAGTTAATTTTCCTCTATACTATATACGTGTGTGGATCGCGAGAAGGGTCGCTGCGGTCCCGGGATCCCCGACGTAATTAGCTACACAATAGGAAACAGCTGGCGGCTATCGGCATCCCCGCCGTGCTGCTCTCTCGATACTCTCTGTGCAGAGTTCTCGACGATGTTACATCAAGCCAATCTCTCCCAACGCAGACAATCATTGACTGCACCTTTCGGAGCTCGCCGCTCCTTTGAATTTTAACAACCAACAAATACGTCACATCGTTATTGCGAATGAACAACACAAAACCACTCAAATATCATTAAGCACGTTGAAAATCTTGAGCATCTTGAGGAACCAATTTGCAAATCTCCATTCGCAGCGTTTTTCTCCTATTTGCATTCAATTTAAATAATTTCGCCAACTTTTCTAAAAAGTAAAGAGACAGTACGGACTAATGCACAATATCTTAAGAAATTTGCAAAAATTAAAGCGGCTGGTCAATTTTTCAAAAACTCAGATTTTCGTATAATTCGAAAAATCATTAAATTTCAACCGTTCAACCGACTTTCCCAAATTCAATACCAGCCTTCCTATTATAATTCTCTATTCATTAAAAATAAATTAGTAATGCATCTTAATTTTTGCGAAAGTTACAGCAATTAGATCCTTTTTTTAGAAATTTTCAAAATGCCGTAGAATTTCTGCTTTTCAAGCTATTCCGACAAAATTCCCAGGGAATTAAGATCTTTGCATATATTAACATCTTCCCAAAACAAAAGTCCTGAAGCTCAAACTGATCTCGAGTTATAAACGTTTGAATTTTACAGTGCCACAACGTACATTCACACATCCGGACTTGTTTTTCTAGATATGATTTTCCGATGTTTTGAGACATTTTAAGGGGTTATATACAGTTGAAAGGACAAAGAAAGTCGTTTTTTTACGACTTTTTTCCGGATAGGGATTTTATTTGACGAGGAAAAGCATTAGGAAGCAAATGAAGTGTCATCTTTTAACTCTCTATCGCTATTTTTTATTTAACGAAACATTGCTTCATATAGCTCCTGTAGTTGATCTCGTGAAGGTCCTCTAAAAAAAAGGCGTTTTGCGGTGAGCATGAGAAATCGCCCGTTTGGATCAGCTGAAATTGAAAAACCAAATAGATTTGTTTAGTGGATAGATGAATGATGGGATTGGACCGAGGGGCCATTCACTACCAAAATTGTGACACAGTGATTGCTGATTTCACATAATTTCAAGACAATTTTTGATAATTTCTTGAAATCATTAATTTCAAGTGATTTCATGAGAATATTTTAGTGATTTCACGATTTCATATATGACTTCGTGATTTCAACGTGATTTCAAGAGCAATTTCAACATCATAGCACGCTCCCCAATATTAAATTTAAATTTTTCCGGTTTTTTGTGATAAGGACCGTAACAAAGCTAGAAGTCTTCGTTCTGATCCAATATTTCCTTTCAAACATCTCTCGCGTACGCCTCTTCATTAATAGTTTTTGGTGTTTTCCACTCAAAAGCGACTGCATGATCCCTTTTGCCATCCATTTGCTTATGTTGTGATTGCATGTGAATTCACTGATTGCATATGACTTCAAATAATTTCGAAAGAAATCACGTGAAATCAACGAAATCACATTTATTTGATTTCACTCGACTTCCACCGATTTCAAATGATTTCCAGCATGATTTCATCCACCAGTGACACAGTGACTTCAAAAATGAGCAGCCCCTCGGATTGGACGAAGGAATAGTTGGAATTTCCAATTTTGATGAGATGGCGGCTCCTTAAAGACACGAAATTTCAATTCTTAACCGAATTTCGGTCGTTCAATGGTTCAAAAAAAATAGAAATAATTTTCGGAAATCTTATTTCTTCGTCCAATCCCAGCATTCATCTATCCACTAAACAAATCTATTTGGTTTTTTATTTTCAGCTGATCCAAACGGGAGATTTCATGCTCATCGCAAAATGCCTTTTTTTTTAGAGTACACAACTACGGGAGCTATGTGAAGCTATATTTTTGAAAATAAAAAATGGCGATAGAGAGTTGAAAGATGACACTACATTTGATTCCTTTGCCTTTTATTCATCAGATGAAATCCCTAGCCAGAAAAAATTCGTAAAAAAACAAGTTTTTTTTAGTTTTCCAACTGTATATAACCCCTTAAACGGGTTGATATCGAAAACTGGGAAAACAAAATTGCACCGTCGCAGAGCTTCCTGCACGAGAAATCAAACATTCCTAAAACTGTGCCAAAAATTGAAAACAAATAATAATGAAAATCTATCTGGAAATAAAGAATCGAATGATTGTTTTATTCGTTGCATAAGTCGCGCAAAAACATTCGTTTGAATTTAAAAACACAAGGTATAAAAAATATATATTTTTTTTTCATCGAAAAATCAAGAGGCAAAAGATTTCGTGGTGTTTTGGTATTCATGCACATCGGCAGAAAGCAAAGTGACAATTTTTCTCTTTGTCAGGACGCCAGTTGTTTGAAATACTGCGCAACGGACGACCCACTTTTTTCTGATACGAAATATTTTTGTCAAACATTTCGTGCCCGATAAAGAGGAGAATGAGATAAAGGGAGCGATGGTGAGAGGAAAAGAGAGGGAACGAAAATTGCAGGAGATATTGTGCTGCTTGTATACAGGTATGAAATACAATGTGCTGTGAATTTCGCCTGTTTTCGCATACAGACAGCCCGTCGGGCCAGAGAGAAGGTGTGCGCACTCCAGATAATCCAAAAACTTTTGCCACTTGGACTTATCCACTACTGTATTTGCTATAGCGATACAAAAGAGAGAGAGAGAGAGCGGAGCTCTGCGTTCTCTCGGAATTTTCCCGCCGCTCGCCTCTCCGCGGCTCTTCCCAAACCACAGCATCCCTCGCTCCTTCCTGCTCCTGTACGCAAACTTATCTTTTCAAGTTTCTCCGCGAGTTTTACCCGCAGCTGTGAAAGCCGAGAGTGACGACAAACACTCGGAGGAGTTTGTCGCCACTCTCCAACGCGAACACCATCAAAAAAATGTTGTTAATACAGTTGCGAATAAACACGAGAACGGGGATGAATTCAATGCGATACACAGTCGAATGGACCGAAATAATGAATATCTTTTACGCGCGGCAAATTAATAGAAAAAAAGGGAATAATTCAAAGTTGAATCTTTCGAGCTTTTTCTGTTCTTGGGCAAAACTTTTGTATGCGACTCGGAAAATATCGTAAAAAAATCATCAGGATCAGGGAAGAAAGAAAAAGCTGCACTGAAAATCAAATTTAGTCAAAAAACGTCGATATTGAACACGGTGAACTAAATATTTTTGGATAATTTCAAAATTTTCGTTATTTTGACAATATTTGACATTTTTACCGAAACTGTCAACTAAATTTACGATTGGAATGACAAAATTGACTTTTTGAGGAGACTTTCTAGAATATTTCTTGCTGCAATGATAACATTTTTGTAATTTTCCAAAAAAACAAAACATTTAGTCGAACGAATCCAGCAAAATATCGATCTTTAAAAAACAAAAAATCTTTTCATCGTGCCGTCTCACCCAAAGCCTCGATTCGCATAATGTCGAAATTGTGAATGAATTATATTTTTATTGGATTTGTAACTTTCTCGCAATGACTTAAAATAATGAAAATCGAAATTCGAAATCGAGCATTTTGTGCAGCTTCGTCCGTCATGAAGGTCCTTAAGGGATTTCTGCGAGGTTTAAATTCAGCGAGTGTTCCGACAGATGTTCACAATGGGAAAGCAGAACTCACGTGGGAGAAACGAATCGAGCATCGTGTCGTGTTTCGATTGATTGTGAAGGCCATGAGAAAAAGTAACGGCGCGACGTATCTTCAATGAAAGATTCTGAAAATGGTCGATATTTGATGAGTTTTTCAAGTACTATGTTAAATACTTTGAAACGGTGAAGGGCCGACGTTTCGTATGGGGAATAAAATGCCTCGAGGGAGTTTTGGATCGACTTACGAAGCGAAACGTGCGGCAAGGATGCACGGGAGAGCGTGGTCCACGGGCGAGAGACAGAGGATCGAGAACGATCGCGGAGATCGACTGGCGAAAGGTCCTGGCACGTAGCGAAAGAACACGTACGTGTGAAGGAACAAGCTGGCCGACTGAGATGATCGGACAGTCGGAAGTTGGGCTTGAAATATGAAAGTATTAAAAACGCAGGTCGATGAAGAAAAATTATCTGACGTTAAGAGTTTGAGATATTTAATTAGCAATTTTTCATTTTCCCGATCTTAGTGCGTGTAAATTTGAAAATTTACCATTAGAATGACGAAAATTCACTTTTCGAAGAGACTTTCTCGAATATTTTGGTGATTTTACAAAAAAAAACGTTCAGTCGAACGTTTCCAACGAAATATCGATCTTTTGTAACGACATTTTCTTTTCAGAGGCGAAAGGGAGAAGAGGGTGCATGGTTTTGGAAAAAAAATATAGACAAAGAGGAAAGGTGGAAAAAGTAAAACGGTTGAGGCTATAAGGGTATGTGTCTAAGGGATGAGAAAACGAAGTCAGAAGTAGCTGGAAGATTATAGGCACGTATTGGCGCATCGGCCCCATGGGCTCACACCCCCTTTTCCAATGGTATGGTACACCGGAGCGCATATGGGGTATGAGAGAGGGGGTATAAATGTAATCCAGAAGGCAGACGTGACATACATGTAGTAGCCCAGACCGATCTTCTCTCATTCCCACGACGGATCTCGGGGAAGAGAGACGACGGGAGAAAATCGACAAGAACGAGTGGACTCGCGGGGGTGCAAGAAAAAGAGAGAAAACGCGATAGAACGGCGTGTACATGTGAATAAGGGAGACGAAGCGAGAAGCGAGCGAGTCTCTTTGGTCTGTCCCAAGGCGAACGAAGCTGAGCGAACTACGAGGAGAGGCGATCGACTCCATTTTCTTTCCACCCAACGGCATACCCGATCGATTTTACATTTTTTTTCTCTCCAACCCCTTTTTTCAACGTCTCCTTCATTTCATTTTATTTTATTCACCCTTTTTCGCCAACTCCTCTCTCAAAAAGACCTTTTTCTTTCTATTTTTACTCGATTGCGTTTCAGCAACGCTTTCGATCGTCAATTTCAAACATTCCCCACACCCTTATTTTCTCCTCTCGCAAACGAACCCAGGCCCGAGAGCACTCTCTTACGATTGCAATAATAAATCGCAGCATGAACCATTCATGATAGTTGGCTTTTTAATATACGAAAGAAAAACAAATTGCGAGAAATTAGCAATTATTCGAATTGCCCTCTTTCAAAAAATAGTCCTCTCTCAAAAGCGCTCAATCGTTCAGTATCATTCGAAATAGTCGCGTTGCCTTTTTATGGAATCTCCAATTCATTCGGAGTAATGGATCTCTCGGCCTCTTTCTCCTTCTTTATTTCGCCAAGTTTTAAATTATTGTTTTTATTTGTTTTTATGGTTTTCTTTTCCCAATTACTACATTTTTGCTGGTTTTTAAGTTGCTATTGTTTTTGCTTTCTGTATTTTTTAATATTTTTTTGCTTCCTCATGGAGGAAGCTATGTGACGGTGAAATTTTTTTTTTTTCCAGTTTTCAATGTCAATATGCTTAAAATGTCCCAAAACGTCGAAAAATCATATCTAGAAAAAATGTCCGTATGTGTGTGTGTGTGTGTGTGTGTGTGTGTGTGTGTATGTGCTGGCACTGTAAAATTCAAATGGTTATAACTCGAGAACGGTTTGAGCTACAAGGCTCTAGTTTTGCACAGATGTTAATCTATACTAGCTCTTCGTTTGCTGAGAATTTTGTCCGGATCGCTAGAAAAATTCGAATTCTACAGCATTTTGAAATTTTCAAAAAAATGGTGTCACCGCTCTAACTTTCGCAAATTTTAAGATTTATTACTAATTTTTTTTTTTATAATTAGAGTATCATAATAGGAAGGTTGGTATTGAATTTGGGAAATATCGGTTGAGCGGTTTAAATTTTATGGGTTTTTGAATTTTACGAAAATATTAGTTTTTCGAAAAATTGTTTCACCGTGCATCTTGTTTTTCTGAATTATCATGTTTTTGCTATGTTCCTATATTTCTATTAGTTTCAAGTTGTTCTGTTTTTATTTGCTCTTCTTTATTATAATTATCAAGATTATTATTTGTGGACTATGTTTTCTGTGCCTCATGCAAAGTTTTTCAAGGCATGAATAAAATAATCAATCAATCAATCGATTTAATGGCTTTCGCAATATATTCTATTTTTTATGTTTTATTTCGTGTTTTTCGGATCCAGTCAATAACAAGACGATGTGAGAGTCGAATAAATACACATCGATGATTCCGTATCACCTGCCCCACGTTGACTATTGGTTTCATCGACGTTTCTCGCAATTTCCCATGCAATTTATTGCCGAGTATCATAATTGAGAAAAGTTTTCCACAATCTCCCCCTTTCTCTCTTTTTTTTGGGTCGATGACAAGCCGTTATATTTGGGCGAAGTTACGGCCGTTGAAAATTGAACATTTCTCGTGAAAAAGTATTTTTATTCGTGAAATATTATTCTCAGTTGCTGAGCCGCGTTCGATATTTATGACAGTTTACGAATTCGTCGTTGATTTTGATTTTTTTTTCTTTTTAGGCTGAATCATTGGAGGTGAAATATTTTTTGAACGAGTCAATTAATTTCACGAAAAACGTAAAAGATTTATAGGAACATTCTGGGGTCCACTGTATCACGAATAAAGTCCGATGAGGGGGAAAAAATAAGCATAGAAATGCGTAGGGAGTTGGAAAGCTGCATATGAGATTGAATATTTCTATATGAAGGTGAAAAATTCATTTGGGGACGTGATAATAAGCCTGGATCTTCGGACTATAAGTTGTAGCCTATAATAGTCCTGGTATCCATAGAAACTGTCGACCTAATACCACTGTGGATTGCTCTGGACTCTGAACTAGGATCTCGTAGCTTTTCCTCGAGGATTCATTCCCTTAATATTGCGAAAGAGAACGCGTGACAGAGAGAGAGAGCCAGAAAGAAAGAGAGAAAACTGGACAAAAGAGAAGAGAGATTTTCCTCTAGGGAAAGAAAATTTTTTTCCCATGGAAAATTCTTCTGATATTATTTCCGAAAAGAGATTTTGGAAGTTGATTGATTTTCATTTAACAAAATGGCGAACATGAATCGCTGATTTTGTTTCGATGACAGGAAATGTCGATCATTCTCCCAGGACAAAATCAGATTTTTAGCATCAGCTCGTGTGCGGAAACGTAAAGAGAATAGCCAATAACTGTATCGTTTAATTTCTAATATGCGTTCACGCAGATGGGGCTTATCTTCTATCGCCATCGTTTCCATTCAGCTAGTGTGTCAAAAGCCACTTTGATTCACCACCTAGCAGCTTACTCGTGCACAAAGAGGACCACCGAAACCAGGAGGGAGGGAATTTGAAGTACGGTACATACCAGAGGGGTTACATAATCTAGCTCGAACCAAAAGCTCTATAGTGCAGGTCGATGGTGCAGGTCGTAACAACGACCGATTAATTCAACACAGCTGAGTAGGAAAACGAGGATGTGCTCGATAAAATATTGTTATAATATTTCCATAGTAGCGTTATATGCGAACAGTTTGTTCCCATCCCCTCTTCGAGGAAACGCTACAATTTCGCCACTGCATTGACACACCGGGTCAATTTGACCCGAAGCGTACTCTGGTCGGTTTTGACCGAAAAAAAATCTTGGAAATTCTGAAAATATTCTTCAGGAATGATTCAGACGAATGAGTTCGGGTCTGATAGACCCAGTGTGGCAATCCAGGGTAAAAACCGATCGATTTAAAATTATTGGGTCCAAGTCTCGTTAAGTTTCACATTTTCGTACGGGTACGAGAGGGTCTATAGAATGCATTAATCATTTATTCACTCGGAGCTGAGAATAAAAACGTAAATGAGAAGCGAGGCAAAAGGTCAATAAAGGAGAGTGTCCGATCGAAAAGTGTGGCGGCCTGGTCATATATTGCGATCTTCACTAGCCGAAAAAGCCCATCGAGGATGTTGGTCTTCTCTACCACATCAACCACCATTTTCCCATCCCCTCAAATTTTCGTATCCCCCTGCACGTCTCTTACCGATACTCAGCCCATGGAGCGCGGCCGTTCCCTTTCCCTCCTTTTTGCCCTGTACCATCCCCGCAGAGACCAACGCATTACTCAGGACTAACACGTCCAAGAGCACCCGAGGAACAACCCCCGACAGACCACCGGCCAATTAACCACTCGCCACAAACTCTCCGGACCGGAGAATGAGGGTAAAAGCTGCGGGAAGTGCAGGACGAGAGGAGGGCAAGGGCGGTTTCGTATTACCGAGGGGTGAGAAAGAAAAATTTGAAGAATACAGAGTAAAAAAGACTGAGGCTGGTAAAGAAAAAAGAAATACTTTCGCCTTCTTCGTCCTGAATTGGAGTAATTATTTATAAATGCAATTAATTAACACGTGGAGCTGCAGGTCAAAAAGTTATTTTTTTTTCCTCACGCATTTGTTTCTGAAAAATTCGGATTCAGATTCGAATTACTCGAAATTCCAAGGTTTGGTGATGTCCAATCACTCGCACATTTGTCAAAATCTTCGTAATTATTGCATTTTGCATAAAGAAAAATCCACTGATCTCGGAATCGAAAACGCAAAAAGATTTGTGACCGCGTCAAAAAAATCATGATTCCAAAACGAACAATATGACCGATTTGAAAAATCGTAATAATTTTCATCGAAACAGCATGGATCTCGTAATTGGGAAATTGTGATTGGCCCATGCGATATTTCGTGGCAAGTTTCGTAATGAGGATTAATAATTAAATGGCAGCAGGACTCGGGAGGCTGGCTCGTGGGACGAATTTCGTATTTCCGTGGCTTGGTTTTACGTTCGGTGTGTGTTTTTTTTTCTTCCGCGCCTGTAGCCGCAGTGGAAATATAAAACTTGGAGATTTCGTGCTACGAGTGGAAAAGCACTCGTACGAGCCAAACCCGTTACACACACCAGTATGTACGATTTTATCCAGTCCCGTATTTTCACCTTTACATACGTGGATGTACATGTAAGCGGGTGTGTATATATTATACGAAAGAAGCACCCTGGTGGTACTGGCGAGTAATACGTTGCAATATTAAGTAGTGCCGGCGGCTAGGTGGGCTCGTGACGCAGCGGAATGCACACCCTGTGTGCAGATATATACGGGGAGCAACTCTCCCTGATGCTCATACCCTCTGTACGCCAGTCATGTCCGCGCTCACCGCGACTTATAACCGTTACGTTATACGAGTTATACAGAAGCGCAATTCCGAGATAAGTAGAGAATGAGAGAGAGCGAGCGAGAGATATTGTTTAAGTAAACTAATTCGGACGACAATCTTTGCCCTAACGATTTCCTCATTTCTTCATACGACAATAATTTAGATTTGCTGAGAAAAAATTATTTTAACGAATCAAAGAGGATTTAGAGACCCGGCAGAGTCTTGTCGCCAACTATTGGCTGTTTTTCCGTCACGTTAAAACTTGAAGTGGTCGCCACTGAAAAACGCGTCGACTTATCAAATTTTTTATTTACTAGGGTGTACCACGCGCGCGAGCTGTTTTCTAGTAACGCTGCAGCGCTCCTTTCATAACTTATCGAGATATATGACAACGTCATAAACCCAACCTATTTTGAAGCAGTTCGATAAGAAAAAACACAAGTTTAGGCAAATAGGATTCTATTCCTAGGATCAAATACTTTTTCTTGGTGAAGACCATGCCTCAAGCTTTCTAGAGCCAGCTCCGCCGCAAAAAAAATAATTGCCCGATTGAAATTTTCCCAACGCCTGAATTAAGAGCTCCCCCAGTATTGTTACACACTGTTACAGTACGCGAAAAAAGATTTCAGAAGCGCACCCTTTCTTAGTGAAAACCATAGCTCGAGTTTTTCAAAGTCAGCGCCGTCACAAAAAAAAATTTCTCTCTATTGGAATTAAGAGCTACTCAAGTACTGTTCAATCATACAAAAAAAACAAAGATTAATATACCTGGACATCCAAAACTGTGCAGAAATATACCTAGATATCGATCACCATGAAGAAATATGCCTGGACATCGAAAATTATCGAGCCGTCGACGTAGACTGCAATAACTATGGAGACATAGTCCTGGACATCGAAAAACATGAAGTGGTTGACCTAGACAACGCACCCATGCCATCGTCCACGTGCCTGCAAATAATCATGACAATGTCCACCTTGATTCCAGCAACTCAAAATGGTCGACCTAATTCACTGATATTGGAAAATCCAACCTGGGCAACGAAATTTCTCATGAAGCGTCTCGTATTTTGTGAATCATTTTCCTCTTACTCCATACTGGCGACTTACAATTTAATTCCAGTGTGCTGTTTCCTCTGGGCCATGTTGAAGGAACTAATTCGTCCGCGAATTGGTTTATTTTTCACTATTCTACTTTCATGCACAAGAAAAAACATTTATTCTGATATAACCGCACGCGCATACCCGCAACTGTCGAACCGACAGCCAGAACTTTCAAATTGAACAGCGGGTCTCCAAATTCGAGATTTTCAAGCAACCAATCACAGCGCGAATAAGGATAGGCTTCGAAACTTCGATATTTCGATATAATTCGATACATTTCGAGCTCATGAACTTTTTATTAGAGGATTTCATATTCGTCGAGGGTTTCTTAATTATAGTCATTTGGCTACTCGGGAGCGAGATAGAGAATATCAAAGTTTCGTTGTCGGAGATGTCGTAATAGATGAAGTTCGTGGGATGACTTCAAGCGTCAGATTTTTTTATTGTCTCTCTTCGTCGCTGGCCAGGCGGTCATTCGTCGATTATCCCTTTGTAATTTATCTCACTCCCTTTTTCCTCCTCTCGCTTCCCCCTTCTTTTATCGTTCTCTTTCCTTTACCAAGGGTCCTAAACTACTAAATTACGAAAATCCGAGTATGCAGCAAGTATTTTGGTCATCCGAATGTACAATTGCGAGTTGTCAAAAAATGATAAAATGGGGAAGAAAATGTGGGCCTGAATTTCAAGATCAGGAAACATGGACGTAAGGGACTGAAGAAAAAAAAATTGAGAATGAAAAAGTTTTTATTTCGGGTACTTCAGCAGAGTGACGTTTAACGATAATAAAATGCACAGCGGCCGTGCAATTTTTGATGACGCGTCTTTATCATTACTCTGAGATTGAACTGGATTTTTTACTCGGTACTTTGGAGTTTCCTATTACAGAAATAACGACTTGAAATTGTGACGTCAATTATATTGTTGTTATTGTGTGTAGAGGAGTTTGGTTCTTGAAAGTCTCTGCTGACTCTCGCAGTCTTTTCTGCTGCTGTGTAAAATACGAGTTTCAGGGTGGACAGTGATCCCGGCCTGTATGACCCTCGAGCCTCGCTGGAGACTTCGGGAAACACCCTTTTGAAACTTTCCACCGACGTTCTTTACGACCCCTCCTACGCTTTGTCTCACCGAGTCGAGAGATACTTATACACGTTCACATTGCATCTATTTCTTTGCTCCACTACCAGGAGAGCTACTTTACCGCGACCTCTTCGCGCCAGGATTTCCCCTGGAGAAGTCATGCTTCTTCGTCTTTCCCTCGTTCTATCACGCGACAGAGAAAAATGATTCGTTTCCAAGTGGGAATAAGGAAAGAGCAAAACAAAATAAAGTCAATTTGAATCGTTTTGTTTGTAATTAATTGCGCAACAATTAGTGAGTACAATCCTGAGTAATTACAATTAGGAAATAATATTCTTAACCGCGAGGTTTATATTCGATCGAAACACGGAGCGGAACTTTTATTAATTCGATCATCATACGTTCGACGCGGGTTCGTTGAAATAGGAACGAGCCCGGGATGCCCCGGGGCGTCCAAAGCCTCGGAAATCATGAACGTTCACGATTATTCTCCGCTTCCTCCACACCCTAGCTCTCAAAGGTTCTCGGATAATCCCGTGTAATTTGGTAATAATCTCGGAGTCTGTGTACACTCTCCATCTAAGCAAACCTCGTTGAAATCACGTAACACATACATGTATTCCGGACTTGGCGTATGTGTAAACGTATGGTCGAGCACAAAACATATGCCTTTGCCTATCGATCTCTCTCGATTTACTGCGGACTCTGCTCTTCTCTACTCTTTGCCAAAGCTCGCACGAACATCGTCGAGGAAAAAAATTCATGGAAATTCCAAGTCAAACGGAAATCAGCGGATTAATTAGTATTCGGATAATTTTTTCTTTTTTTTTTACAGCGAAAACAGCGAGTCAGGCAATTTCATGAAGAAATTGCACATAATTCGATCGAAATAACGGAAAATGTAACCGCATTAATTATCGAAAATAAAACAAGATGCTCAAGATGCACGATGCTCATTAGACGTAATTTCTATTCGTGAAAATATGAAAATTAGATACAAAGTTCGATTCGGACGAACGTACGTCCTGATGACGATGAACCGCAAGCTCAACCGAATAATATTCAGCTATCGGAGTATCTGCCCGTGTTGGTCTTTCCGATCTCCGTAAATCAATCAATTATTTCTCAACCCCTGGCACGTTCGAGCCACTCCGCTCTCAACTTTGTCCTGTTTCTCAGTCATGCTTATTTATCCTATTGGCCTTTACGTCTCTGTCACTCTTGTTCACTTTTTGTATTCGCTTATCCTTTCTACTTTGGTCACGTACATATGCGCACGGTCCATATTCAATGGACGTTTATTCAAAATCCGACTCGAATTAAACTTGCAAGTTCGTCATGCGAGTCTGATCGAAACCACACCGTTTCTACTTCGATTATTCGAGCCTCGGGGTCACTGAACTATTTCGCCTCGCTCGTGTCCTGTTTGGCGATGTTGCCTCGCACAATGGAACCTCGTGGTACAAGCTTTTCAAAAATAAACTTATAAATATTTGATTTTCACAGTTATATACGACGAGATACGCCTCACTCAATTTTATTCGAAACAGTAATCATTTTTATCGATTCAAAACGTTTGTTCGAGATAAATCCAGCGGCACGTTGACCGAGGAAAAATATTCGATCTAAAAAATACAAATTCTCCGAGTTCTTCACAAAGTAATTAGCACCAAACAAAGTTTCCTGCGAATTAAATAACGCCCAAATTCCCATTTGAAAACAAACAAGCGCATCCTGCTCGGTGCATTTAAATTCAAAACATGTGAATCGCGGTATTGTTGTTTGTTTTTCGAACTTTAAGCACTCCTCTCAGCAAGGATTATCCTAATTTTCGCCATCTCTTATTTCTCCATGAAACATACATCATCCGGGATAATGCGCAACTGTCAGAACAATGGGAACACACTGGAGCTCGAGAGAGCGAAATATTTTCGTGGGAAAATATGAGAATATGTCCATGGGAGGCTTAACATTAGAAGTTTCTATGTTGCTCCGGTACAGTCTCCCATAAAAGGAAACGAATTGGTTCAACTGAAAACATTTCCACAAAAAACGTCGACAAACCTCTGATGAAATTTGATCAAATTTTCCGTTACGTTCAAACTCAAAGTGGCCGCGATTAATAATTGCCGTTTACCTATAAATGTCATGGGTGATGCATCTAATGTTGCATGCAATTTATTGCTTGTGACCTTGAGAGGTTCTTATACACAAGAATTGAAACTAAACAGATTCATTTTTGTAATCGCCAGAATTCCAACAGATTTTTTGCTTCCTCATGGAGGAAGCTTTGTGACGGTGAACATTTTTTTTTCGAGTTTTCAATGTCAATGTTCTTAAAATGTCCCAAAACGTCTAAAAATCATATTTAGAAAAAATGTCCGGATGTGTGTGTGTGTATGTGTGTGTGTGTATGTGCTCGCACTGTAAAATTCCAATGGTTATAACTCGAGAACGGTTTGAGCTACAAGGCTCCAGTTTTGCATAGATGTTAATCTATACCAGCTCTTCGTTTGCTGAGAATTTTGTCCGGATCGCTAAAAAAATTCGAATTCTACAGCATTTTGAAATTTTCAAAAAAATGGTGTCACCGCTCTAACTTTCGCAAATTTTAAGATTTATTACTAATTTTTTTTTTTTATAATTAGAGTATCATAATAGGAAGGTTGGTATTGAATTTGGGAAATATCGGTTGAGCGGTTTAAATTTTATGGGTTTTTGAATTTTACGAAAATATTAGTTTTTCGAAAAATCGTTTTACCCTGCATCTTGAGCACCATGAGGAAGCAATTTGCAAATTTCTTTTCCTCCCATTTGATCCTGCTTCGCGGAAAATGAGCGCGACATTGATCACCATTTTCCGCCCTTGTCCAGAATCGATCTCATCGAGTTCTGTACACGAACGCACATTCTTGACAACATTTCAGGACACGCGCTCAAAATAAGTGTGGCAAAATCCAGGAGCGTGTAACGTCCGGTATAAATATCGGAATTTCGGAAACAAGTGGAAATATGGTATAACGCTTGACAGGACAGAAGATCCTTATTGGGTCCGGCACATCTCACCCTCCTTCAGGATGTATGAATAGTCCCTTTATATACATAAATATGTGTATATATCGGAGTATAATAGCAGAGGCTCGTCCGGAGTTAAGCTCAGCAAGATCGATGGTCCAGCTGGCGTCGGATCCTCTTACGTAACGTTTTACTCCCGTTTATGATATATCGTGCCCCTTCTAGAAACTGACTGATATGTGCTGCAGTTACTCGAGTGCTGAGGCAATGATCCTGGCCCGTCATTTTCCCACCCATCCCCAATTATTTACACCACACACACAGTGTCCATTAAGAAGACTCGTTTCCGCCACGGTTTCATTATAAGTGCGAACAAGGAATCGATCCTGTCTCAATAAATGAATGGGAGATCCGTTTGAGAACTGCGTGACACGTGAGCGATAATTTTTTAGGCAACTGGTCAGATTTGAAGTTCAAAAAGTTCGCTAAAAACTTTTATTTGTTTGTTTTGTTTTCCTGGCAGAAATCTGCAGAGGAATCGATTCCAGGTTTTTGATCGTTCAATTAAAAAATGCGTATAATTAGTCTTTCGAATGAGTTGCTGTCGTTCGAACGTCATTGAGATCTTTTTCGTCGAGTCTAAGAGCAGATTTGGAACTTGAAATGTTTCGTTGAATCGCCGTTGAACAAAGTAAATTAATCACTTTGTATTCGTCCAACGATTTGTTTCGTCCAACGGTACATTTTTATTTATGAAGAAAAGACTAGCTGGAAATTTTCAGTTTCTAGAGACTCGGATGAATTATGAGGAGTATAAATAAAGGATGAGAATAAGGCCGCGAGGGGGAACAACTCGTGGAAAATCATATTTGCTCCAGCAGCGTATCTCCAGCATCAAAAAGCCATTTTGGCACGATCATCAAAGCTCGTACCACATGGGATATGACTCCTCTTATACTTTGCGCATGTGATATCAAACGATACACGATGGAAGTTATGAAAATTCTTCCAAACAATTTCCTCAACATTATTATTATCAACATGATTATTATTGTTATTCTTCTTAGTGCTCATTAACCCTTGCCACAACTCTGTAGAATTATGTACTCGCCACCATGGGGTAGATTTGCACCCCAGTGACAAAAATTGTTACAAAAAACGAATCACTGAATATTTCGATTTGAAAATTTTTTAAAAACATATTGAAAGCTTTTTTCAGAAGATTATTTACTTTATTTAGCCAAAATTTCAGCCTGAGTGTACTAAAAAAAATGCTGAAGTCAAGAAAAGTGGAAAAATGACTATTTTCGTTAATTAGCCTGGGGTAGTTTTCACCCCAAGATGGCACGTGAGGGTTAAATAAATAATTAATTGAATTGTGATTTTTTTCTAAACTGAACGAAACGTCGGGAAGTCTATCGATTGAGCAGGAAGTAAAGGAATGAGTGGAGTTTAGGCGAGGTCGTTACTCGGTTGGGTGAACGACAATCGGCTCGTGCATCGTTTTTCGAGAAATTATGGGACGAGCTCGTAAAACCCCGTAAAAGTGCACGGAATGAGTTTATTACCAAATTGCAATTAAGCAGGGTGAATCCATGATTGAATGAAAAGCTGGAAAAACGTTGCAAGGGGAACTCATAGAGCTGGGGGAGTTTGTTGTTTTTTTGGTTGGTTTGTTTGCGCGGGATGACAAAACAGGTAGTTGACGTTTATACGTTTCTTAAGCTCGTTTTCTCGTTTGGTTCGTTGGCTGTTTCGCAGTTTTTTGTTTCTTTCTTTGTTGGGAGGCGTTATATCCACAAGGGGTATAAAGTGAGACGGACTTAGGCGTTACTCGCCCCAACAGGGTTGTTCCCTGCGAGCAAGTTGATGCTACACACGGTCTTACCGTCGAGGGACGGTAACGCGCGCGCGCTCGTGTATATTTATTTGTATATCTATGCTTTTCAGAGCAACCCCTCGACGGAGCAGCATTCGGTGGATCCGCGAAAATGTCCTGTGCTAAGAAATAACAGTAAATAAGAGAGGGAGGAGGGCAAAGAAGGGATGAAAAAAAGTTTTGTCGAGAATTCGGCGCTGGAGCTGATGCTGGAAGGAAGAAACGTCGCGTAACTCACTTAAGTCCGACATCTTGCTTAACAGCTCTCTCCCTCTCTGGCGTGCCTCAAATATATAAATATATTTGTGACCGCACAGCTTCTCGCTCATTTCTCGCTTCCTCCCTCGCTCTCCACCCTTATAACGGCTCTATCCCAACAAAAATTCTCATCATTCCTACAAACGGCCACTACAGGCGCTACGGGACTCTTCTAACACGCTCCTCCTTCCCGCATTTCTCCGCAACCGACCCTAACAAGAAATTGTTATATATTATTACGCGGAATCGTGCGCTTTTGCTCTTTCGGACTTAACGTCCGCTTGTCTCCTTTAGAGTTACACGTACGATAACTGCCAGGATTTCTCTTCAAAACCGACAACAATCACCAAAAAGTTCAACTTACATTATGTCCGGTCACTTTCTTACGATCACTATCCATTTCTTCATTTTTTGCTTCCTCATAGAGAAAGCTACATGACGGTGAAATTTTTTTTTCCAGTTTTAAAGGTCAATGCGTTCAAAATGTAAAAAAATGTTCTGGCACTGTAAAATTCAAGCGTTTATAACTCGAGAACGGTTTGAGCTAGAGGGCTCTCGTTTTGCAAAGATATTAATATATAAAAGCTCTTCATTCTCCGAGACTTTTGTCGGAATAGCTAGAAAATTACGAATTCTACAGCATTTGGAAATTTTCAAAAAAAAGCGTGTAATCGCTCTAACTTTCGCAAATTTTAAGATTTATTACTAATTGTTTTTTTATAAATAGAGTATCATGATAGGAAAGTTCGTATTGAATTTGGAAAATATCGGTTGAACGGTTTAAATTTTATGATTTTTTCGAATTTTACGAAAATCTGAGTTTTTCGAAAAATCGTCGAACCGTTTTAATTCTTACAAATTTCTTTAGAAAAGCTGTCGAAAAAATATAATTTGAATGCAAATACAAAAAAACACTGCAAATTGAAATTTGCAAATTTTTTTAATGTGTTTTATTGGTCCAAGGATCGTGCGCGAGCTTCGAAGAATCGGAACAGACATTAAAGAAGAAGAAACACGTTTTTGTCGTTGATAATTTCAAGAACAAGAAGAATCACGCGTTTTTATTTGATATGAAAAGATATTTTACCCTCCAATGGCTTTTTGATGAGATATTTAATTAATTAATAACAGCGCGTGAGGTCAGATTAAGGTGGAGAACGGTAATGAAATGTATTTCGGAATAATGGGATGGAGGATTAAGATACGAAACGAGAGGACACGCTTTTCTTATCGTCCACTAAATCGCGATTAGACCAATTGGCCCCCGTTATTATCGCTCCCCCAACTAAAATCCTTCATTCAAGACACTCTCCATTTTTTTCCGTCCTCTTTTCTCCCTTTCGATGAATTCCAGACACCAGTGATCTGGGAAGAAAAGACTGTGGCAGAGCCAAAAAGATTCACCCACCCCCCAACGCTCCTTCACGACGTTCACAACTTCCCCCTTTTCCTTTCTCACTACCAAATCGTAGTGGATCTGAACGGAGGCCCTAATAACCTATAATTTGAAATCACAAGCAAAATCCCCCTTTTTCTTCCCCAGATGCCGCTGCCCTATTAAGTTGCAAATAAATATTTATCGTTCAGATTACGAGGGAGTACACGAGGCTGTGAATTATCGTTGTTCAACGTAATCCTAAAACAGCTGTGACGACTTTTGGAATTGAAAAGAAATTTTGACAAGTCTCAACGCAAATAAATCGAAACTCGCGAAAAATCAAAAACTTTCCAAACTGTTTTCTTTACTCGTTTTCTCGTAATTTTTCGTCAAGTTTTCCTTCACTTCTCGTATGAATTTTGAGTACGGGGAAAAATTAAAGTCCAAAATATGTCGAAGATTCTTTGCGCAATTTATTTGGTACGAATATATTCTTGTTACACTTTTATGCGCGCTTCCTATGGGTTCCGTATTCATATTCATACGGGAGTAAAGTGGCGACATCTTTTTCTTGCGCCTTTTTTTTTTTATAACTATATTCATTTTACGAACCTCCTTATTCGTCCTTGCTCGCGATCTCCAAGGAACACTTTTTACGCCTGTCGATTTTTATTTCTCTCGCGTGGATACTTTTTTTATATTGAAGCATATAAAGCATACCCTTAAATTCGATTTTCTGCAAACGATTTTTGCATCAAAAGATATAAATGCGACTACCGAGCCGCGGCATAACGCATAAAAGAAAAAAACCTGAAAATAAGTTTGCAATGAAGCTCTTCACTACGGATAATCTAAAATTTGAGATATTCATTTGCAATTTTTAAGATTCCTCATCAAATCGCGTGTAAATTGAAGTTGAAAAGTTGCAAAAAAAAATGCATTTTGGATTTTTTTTGCGATTTCGGCGCAATAAATAAGGGCCCAAGGAAAATGTTGATTTTTCGTTGCATTCGCATGATCAGAGCATACCCGATCGCATACCTGACCGAGGCCCGCAAGCATTTCTATACAAAGCCTATAAATCAATTTCCTTACATGCGCGTAATACAAATATATATAAAGTACTTTAGTGTACGACAAGAAATTGATTTATTGCAGCAATAAAAGAGATTCCGTACAACACCGCCAACATTTTTCTTGGCCATTGCATATCCCCCAAAATCCCAAGTGAGCCTTATATATTCTCTAGTTTCGTCTCTGTTTTTTTTTTTCGTGATTCTTAGCCTCAAATGGATTTTCTGCTCGGAAAGGTACAACCGTACAGATCCTTACTGTGTATACGATAGTCCGACGATATACTGTACTCACTGACCTTTTCGCTGGATTATATTTAACGGTTGGAGCACAGCGCCCTCTGCAGTCCGATGGACGTGTTGGGAGCACGTCGTGCACAAACACGCGCCAAATATTACGTGCGTCTTCGCGCACACAGACAAGCAAACGGTATGTGTTTGCTGATTTCTATGTACATGCTTCGGAACATTCCTTCATCTTCGGCTGCTGCTTTGGACGTGTGTGGGTTCACCAACATTTACATTGCCCCGAGATCGCAGACTGAATAACAATGGCCCTTTGAACACTCACTCGCAGTCAGTGGCGTCTCTAACGTTTCGCGTTACGACGGGAATCCCCATGAGATACGACGGACCTACGCAGCTTACCAACAACGCGTAACGCCGGAACATCCACCGTGGATCTCCAAATACACTTTTCGAACTTCCGGTTCATCGCACACTGACCAACTTTATTCGGAAAATGAAATGAAATCATGAAAATACAGAGGATTTTCGTGATATTGCTTATGTTTTTCTGGATCTCAATTGTTTCAAAATGCGTCCTTCCCTTGAAACCGGAAGCGAAATCTTTCGATAGAATTGGTCCTACGAAAAGGAAACTCTGAGCAGAGTTTTGCAAATATTTCTCGTGGACTCAAATGTCTTTTTCTTCCTCGACAGGTGAACGACGTCGAAATATTTCGATTCGAGACGGGAGGAGTTTTCCGATCTCAACGAAGATCGTGGCACAGCCTGCAACACTTTCCGTCCACACAGGGTCCCGAAAGACCCAGTTTTCTAGCAAAAAAATCGAGGTCCTCCACTTGAAAACTAAAAAAAACTTTTTTCAACCATTTTATTTACATTTTTCGAGTTAATACGACGATTCCATGTTTTTTCAAGTATAAAATGCATGATGAATTTTTCTTCGAGACCTTCGGAGCGGTGTTGTTAGGTGGTCTCCGTATTTAGGAGGTTTGAGGTGAATGTGAACCCATTAAACCATTTATGAGTTTTTTTAGAGTGTAACAATGACAAAAAAAAGCTCCAACATATTTCGTTTCGTTAAATCTCTCGCTCTCGCAAAACTTTGATAATCCCGCAACGTTATGGGAACACTCGGCAATTAGCAACGTCCCAGAAAAAAAATGAGAAGAATTTTTACGACAAAGTGTACTCGTTTAAGCGAGTACTGTCGGTTTACGAATTACTGTTCAGAATTTAATGAAATTTGGTACAGTAGTCGATCGTTATAAGAAAAAGATCGAGTCAAATTTTCAACACGCAACACAGAAAACCAGAAAAAAGATATTCGCATTGGTAATTTCATGAATTTAACATTGATTTCATACATTTTATTGTATTTTACAATGAAAATTGTGATTCCTTCTGAAAAATGTTTAAAAATCATCGGAAAATACCTTTTGAGCCTCTTGAAAATTTGATCGGATCTTTTTCTTATCACAATCGGCTTCCGTACCAAATTTTATTAAGCAACAAATTGGATCACAACGGTACAATGTCGTCATGTTAAAAACAAAAAATTTCAAAAAGAATTTCATAAAATTTAGTAAATATATTCATTAATAATTTATGACGGTACAGATTTTTTTAGATTCTTCCACCACGTAGTACTCGAGTAATTGAACACTAAAGTTGACGTTTGTAAGCATAGAGTTCACATATATACAGGTATGCATTTTGTGCATAAGAAGTTCGATTAGACTCTCAATTATTCGATAACAATGTGGAAAAGAATTTGAAACAAATTTGTGTTTCTATTCTTGTGGCCCATGTTATCACGTAATTTGATCCAATGATAATTATATTCTGATTATTTTGATTTGGTGATCGAATCTCCTTAAATTCTGAACGGTAATTCTAAAAGCGATTTGAAAATGTACGAAAACGTGAAATTAAAGTGATTAACAGAGGCAATCAATAGCACGGAGTATTTATTTGTCGCCTCGAAACGAGAAGCATTAAATAGAGTGGAAGGTCCGTAAATGGTGTCGAAGGTGGAAATAATGGGAAAGACTCGTTGAGATATAACTGCTCGCGTGAACGAGGAAACTCGTTGGACCGTGGGGCAAAATTACGGCTTCTTGACCCAATTAAATGAATCTGAAACTATTGAGCACATGGCAATTAAAAATCTGCAAGGGCGTACACGAGCTAATCGTTGGATTGTTTTTTTGCTATCGCCGAATCGGTGCGAAACGTTCAATCAACGAGAAAAGTCGTAGAGGATTTCGGTTCGTTTTTCCTTTTTGTTTCCGTCCATATATATATATATATAAATATGTATGTGTGTATGTGTGTATATATTTGGGGAAAAAGCGAACAAACAATTCGATGTGAGTGTCGGCGATGCAGAAAGGTCGCTCGAATATTAAATAATTTCGTTAATTTTGTTTCTGGATTCGTTTCTCTGTGTGTGTTTTGCCTCTTTTTTGTTCTGTTCCGTTCTTTTTTTACCTATAAAATATCACACTGGATTTTTATTAATATTTCACATGTTTGATGACAAATCGGGCCGTCATTACGTTACACTATACACAGTAATATTAGTTCGGTTTCACTCTCCCCTTTAAAAGAAGCTTCTCGTATTGCTTACGACATTTTATTCACTACTGCTAGATGCAACGAGTGCAATTGACTTGTCCATTTGTCTAGGGCGTTGTAACGAGCTGCGCACACAGATTTCTTATCCAGTTCGAGTACTTGATTCACCTGTGTGCAAAAAAAATAACATTGACGATTTGGACAATGGAGATTTCGCGATTGTTGGGATCAACTAATTTTTTTCCACCGAGCGCTCGCTACGTTATGATCGCAAGAACTTGCATTATCGCGTTTTAAATTGTTTCAAAATTGTATGAACTTTGAGAAAGTTTGACCGTCCAGAAATCGAGTTAATTGTTGCAAAAAATAAATCGCATCCGGTGGAAACTTGACGATAAAAATCTCATAAAACGGAAAAGACTTTTGGAAAATGCGAAAAACAAAACGTTTTGTACTGGGAAAAATGAATTTGCTGTGGATTTTTTTTAAAAGCTCCCGGAGTTGTTCGCTTTTGTTAGTTTGGATTCTCATACCTGATCAATTCGTCCGCGGATAGTGCTGTCCAGAATACAAGACACCAGTAGACTCTCGACTTCCGAAGCGTCGATATTTAATTCTTTACTTATAAAAGGTATGTGGATTCTCGTGTAAGGCTTGATCAGTTTTATGAGCACCTGGTCAACAAAAATGAGATTCGATTATTCAAGTTTTTTCGGAAATTTCAGGCAAAAAATGTGATTAAACAGAAAAAATGAATTCCGAAAGGAATTTTCGGGAATTATGTCAGTTTTTTCTATTAAATCATTGAGACAATATGTCGATGGAAGTGACAGAAACATAGTTTGCAAAAGTACGGACTTGTACACAGTATCTTAGGAAATTTGCAAAAATTGAAGCGGTAAGACGATTTTTCGAGAACTCAGATTTTCGTAAATTTCAAAAAAACCATAAAATTTAAACCGTTCAACCGAAATATCCCAAATTCAATGCCAACCTTGCTATCATGATACTCTATGTATAAAAATAAAACAATTAGTAATAAATCTTAAAATTTGCGGAAGTTGGAGCGATTACAGGCTTTTTTTGAAAATTTCAAAATGCCGTAGAATTCGGAATTTTCTAGCTATTCCGATAAAGGTCTCGGAGAATGAAGAGCTTCTATAGATTAATATCTTTGCAAAACGAGAGCCCTTTAGCTCAAACCGTTCTCGACTTATAAACGCTTGAATTTTACAGTGCTAGAACATTTTTTTACATTTTGAACGCATTGAGCTTTAAAACTGGAAAAAAAAATTTCACCGTCATGTAGCTTTCTCTATGAGGAAGCAAAAAATGAAGAAATGAATAGTGATCGTAAGAAAGTGACCGGACATAATGTAAGTTGAACTTTTTGGTGTTTGTTGTCGGTTTTGAAGAGAAATCCTGGCAGTTATCGTACGTGTAACTCTAAAGGAGACAAGCGGACGTTAAGTCCGAGAGAGCAAAAGCGCACGATTCCGCGTAATAATATATAACAATTTCTTGTTAGGGTCGGTTTCTTGTAGTTTCTTGTAGCTCGAACCGTTCTCGAGTTGTAAACGCTTGAATTTTACAGTGCCAGA
Organism: Diadegma fenestrale; assembly: GCA_037043255.1. NCBI lineage: Eukaryota > Metazoa > Arthropoda > Insecta > Hymenoptera > Ichneumonidae > Diadegma > Diadegma fenestrale. Next base: position 13,757,212 of record CM073312.1, read on the forward strand.
ACATGCACACACACACACATCCGGACATTTTTTCTAGATACGATTTTTCAATGTTCTTGAAAACTGGAAAAGACAAAAATTTGCAAAAGAAAGTTTTGGAAAGGTTAAAAAGAAACTTTACCTGAGTTCGTATATTGCGCAAAAGATCCTCGATGTGTTCCCTGATGAATGGATCGTCCATTATATTGTTTCTATTCTGTTTCAGAATAAGTTCGAACTGATTGATGTCGTTGTTTTGATAACTGACGACCAAGTTGGTCATTGCGAGAATCTCTGGGTCGTTTTTGTATGGCTTAGCTTCTTGCGAGTCGAATGGATTAATGCCCGATTTCATCAACCTTGAAAAGAATCGAAATTCCAATCAGCAAGAATTCGGTCGATGAATATTCTGGTGAGAGAAAAACGATGTGGAAACTCACATGTTTGCTAGGACGAGATATTTGAGACAAGTCGTACGCCTCGGTGACCCCGATTCGTCGTAGTTCTTAAAAGCCTCGAAAAAATCCGTGTGCGCGCGTTCGAACTCGCCCTCCCTCAAATGCATTTTACCTCCGCATTCTAAATACATTTTTCATTCAATTTCAATCCATCCAAAAACAGAATCAAAATCTCATACATTTTTACCGCTTAAAACATTCGTTTTCCATGAAAACAAAAAACTTTATGGCGAACCTCGAAAAACAAATTGCCAATCATTTTTCAAAAAGCGTTTTTGAAATATTATTTTTGCTGGATCATTCAACGAAATCAAACTACAAAAGTCACTTGGAAATTTGAGGTAAATAAATTTTTTTATGGCATAAATTATTGGCAACGAAATACGTTATCGTGAATAAATGAAAAACACTCACCTCGTATGACTCCCATGATCAAGGGATGAGGTATCGCACTTTTGATGTGCAAACTTTGTTCATAAAGGGTTTTCAATTTTTTGTTATTCTTCTGAGCTGTGTACATCTGAATTTCTAAGGCGTATATCTCTAACAATTGGGTTCCCTTTTTCAAATCGTCCTCGCCGTCGTCCGTCTAGAATAATAATTTTGAAAGAAAATAGTAAAAATCGGTGGATTGATAAACAAATTGATGCGACGATTCAAATAAATGGTGAATTTCGTTATTTTGTGGTGATTCGTCGCTGGAGAGACGTACTTGACAGCTCTGATGAAGTTGCTTGAGTATCTTGGCCAATTTATTGAAATCGGAACGATCGAAGTACAGTTTCCCTAGTTTTGTGTTTGTTTTGAACCATAATCTGTCGTTTTTAGCATCTTTAAGGGCATCGAGAGTCGTCTCGTAGAAATCTTGGAGCAACTCCATCTGGAAGCCAAACTGTTTAGCGGAACATGAAAAGTCAGCAATTCTCTCAGTTTTTCATCTTCGACAATCATTTTCAAAATGATGCTCAAGTTTGCATCGTTGAAATGCAACGAAATTCAGTTATTTCTCCAGCAGAACTCGTAATTATTATTCAATATTTGATCCGGCCGATAAAACGATTCTTTTTGGCGACGCAAAACTCAATCGACGAGAAAAATTGGCATCATTTTCAAAATTCAATAAATAATCAATAGCATAAATATTTTTGTCGAGTCTCAATGTTACAAACTTCAGAGACATTTTTCGCGAGTTCGAGTTACGTTGCTGCTTCGAAAATTATTTACACGCCGCTTACCAACCTCATCTCCATAAGCAAATGGATTTTATCGAAATTTAGAACAGCAGAAACGTAATTTCTTGAAAAATTGTGAAAAACATCACAAAATTGATGGAAAAATCAAGTTTTATTGTTTTCTTTCGGGATTACAGCTCAAAATATTCGAAAGCCTGAATTTTTCGACGTTGCTACAGATTGATTACGACCAGAATTACAAAATATCACTCCCACACACAAAGCAGAGTCGTTTATGTTGTTTGGATTAAAAAACAAAACTTACATTTTTCGATGTACTGATGTAGTCCAAAATGGAGTTGATGGATTTCTCAGAATGGTTTCTTGTTACAGCGCTTTTGATGTAAGTTAAGAGTTGCTTGTACCTCGTCATCATCTCCCTGTAATTGGACTGGAAAAGAATAAATTGGATGTGAAAAAAAAAACGTGTTTTTTCATTGATAGCTGGCAAAATGTTTTCGAGATTTCAGAAAAAAAAGTTTAAGCTACGAAATTCGATCTGGCGAGCTAGAAAATCGTAAGTTTAGACTCAGTTTTTTTACCAATTTGAAATTGATTTTTATCATCTGTTTCAATGCCTTGAAACCCCATTCTCCCTTGTCGCCGGCTTCGAGATCCAACACTTTTTGGAAACTCTGTAATGCTGCCTTCGGATCATCTTCTTTGAGAGCTTTGCTGTTGTAGTACTGATTTTCTAAATCTACGTCCGGCTCTGAGTTTGAATCTTCCGAATACTCCTGGATTCAAAAACAAGTGAAATGAACGACGATTGATAAAAATATTTTTTCTGCGCAACTGTTGAAAAAACCAATCGCAACTGAATTTTTTTTTTTTTCAACATCGAGCAGCGTCCGTTTGACGATTTCGCCAAAACTTTTGCGTCCTAACAATTTCCGTTGCTCGAGAAGGAAAAAGTGTCGTGATTATTGACAGTTTGACGATTTTGACGACTTTTAGCATCAAAATGTCGACATTTTCTGGATAGTCGCCATTTTTTTATACGTTAAACGTTCGGCAATTTTGATTTTTTGGCTAATTAATGACTTTGGAGTTCCGAGTCACTGAAAAGTTGTCTCAGATGCTCAAAAAAGAGGGTTTCAAAATCTCGAGCCCCCTAGATGTTGATTGATTCATGAGAAGTGGAAAAAAGTGATTGGAAATCATTGTTAAGGGAGAGATGCCGAAATAACGTAAAGATTGAAAAAAAAACGAAAACCGTAACGCGATCGATTTGTTTCTAATGGCCTGTAAAAGTTTTATCAAGATTTCGATACTGTGTAAGGAGAAAAAAAACGTTTTGGCCATAAGAATCTCGAGCCGGAAATTCGGCCGTGCATGGATTTTGGGGTTAGGTTGGAAATTCGGCAATTAAAAAAACGGAGGAAATAATGATCGATGATTGAAAGGATCATTAAAAATCGGGGAACACATAGAGCTGCAAAGTTGTTGGATTTTCAACGCATTGTGTACATTAGGTCGGGGAAATCTAACCTCAAAGTGTGCCGACAAAAATGCCTGTCGGGCGAAAGGTTATTCGAAAAGGAGGAAAATATGGGGAAAGAAATGAGAATTTACTCACGAGACCATAGTCCTCCTCTTCTTCACACATAAAATCATCCTCTCCGTCTGACATATTACGACAATGTTGATCGGAAAAAAAAGCAACGTCTTTCTCCCGGAGAAGCGAATATATACTCTGGCTGGCGAATTTATTTTATCGTTGGACAGGCGCAAGCACTAACTTCGGGCGGCCAACTTCACGGAGGTGCATCCGTCTCATTTTAAACAACGACAAAAATGGAACTCTGTGGAAGGGGAAATGAGAGCAAAACTGTGTGTGTGTGTACTGTGTGTGTTTTGGTGACGGTCGCGACCACAGCGCCAGCCTCCGCGATTCTCTGTCCTCTGGACTATCAAGCAGTGTCGATCAAGCGGCTGTTATCGACCGGGAACGACGACGTGTGCATCTCATCAATTTTTATCAGTCATTTCACATAAATAATCGAACAACATTTTGCAGGTTAAACAGTATTTTTCTATATCAACAATAGCACTTCCGGCTCTTCCGTTAATTGTCATTGCTTTTCCAACAGAAAATCTAGACGTATGTAGATAAAGACGGAATCGTAATTATCGACCGGGAATACCGTTGCGTCGACATATTTTTCATCGGGGCTCCAAAAATGACTGTTCCGACTTTGTTTTTCTTCATATATTTTCTAATTCATAAATTTTAGCAAAACTATTTCTACTGCGAATGCTGTAGAGAAATCGTAGAGTCGTATGATTTTTTTTAGAGACAAGCAGTTTACGAATGCAAATCCAAATTGTCAGCAGCGGGCGCTGTGAATTCTTTTTGGCTCACGCGCACACTTGATGTACCTATATTCGGAGACTTTTATTTTGTGGGCGGACGAAAATCTAACTGAAGGCTTATGAAATAAATTCTGGTAGAGCCAAGTTATTCGCAAATGAAATGAGAATTTAAAGCCTGATTTTATTTTTCTTTGTATTGAACAGGTGTGAGTAAATTTACTCGGTGGAGCTCGTTCGTTCGGTTTGTTTACGTTCCACGCGGTCCCGCATACCACTTACCATCTTATTACCAGTTCGCTGAGTTCGCTCCGCGCTCCACACAGTGGGCGCAGTGGTGGGGGATTGTTGACGAGCACTTGACCGAGGCCACGGTCTTACATACAGGTCTGGAAACTCGACCAGAAATTAGGTGGTGGGGGTAGGTTCCTTACTGACGAAACAATTCGCCAAAAACTGCCACGACGCGGCGCTGGGATCTCGCCCCCAGATAACATAACCTCAAAAGGGAAACTTTGATAAACAAAAGATGTCATGACAATGTTGACATAATAAATATTCTCATACTATTTTTGTACATATTTTATTTGCTGCAGTTTTAAAAAAATGATTGAAAGAAAAATTTATAGCGTGCATTACTTGAAAAAAATATACAGAGGTTATGTCGAATCTGCCCCCGGCCCCCCCGCACCGCACTTTGCCTACATCTCTTTTAAGATAGCTGCGCCTCTAGCGGCCACTGCATTAAAAAATTTTCTTCAGTAAGGGACCCCACAAATCCGGCAGAGTTTCCAGACCTGTATGTAAGACCGTGACCGAGGCTATTGCGACGCAGGCGCGGAGCGTAGCTGTCGCTGCGACGTACGCGTACGCGTCATTCGTCAGCCCCAGTCCCCCAGTTTCGCGCCAGCCGGCAAGGGCGGATGGTCTCAGCGTTTCGCTTGATCGTTTGTCGATGCTTTGATAACATCAACCGAACAAAATATTCAATGAGGTTTGCGGAGAATTCTATTTGATCTTCAACGGATAAAAAATTCGATGTTTTTTGTCCGATTCAATGTGTTTTTAAGTCGTCAAAAATTACTTTCTGTAGCTTCGATCTTAGCCAAACTTTTTTCTACTTTTTCTGCAACCTAAACGTGTCGTTATTCAAATTCGCGATGTCGTATGAACTTTTTTCTTTCACACACTTTGCGGCGAATCGTTGTCGCGTCTCTAGATTACGAGGAAAATTAATAATTGGCAGTAATTGACGTATTCGCGAACTGCATGCATCGTCTATCAAATCAACTTTATTTTCGATTGAGCTTCGTAACATTTTTATTCACAATCTCTCCTACGAAATTTGCCCATGCAAGATTTTCTCTCAAATAAAACCTCCGCGGAAATTCGGAGCTCGTAAAGATCGATGTATATTTTCGAGAGTTTTAAAAATCAACGTCCCAGCCTGAAAAATCGTTCGGTGCAGGCTCGCGGTCTGGCGAACACAGCTCGAAATTTCTCGTGTCCAAATGATTTTGAATCTGCGTAGAGAAAAATCATTAAATTCGTTTCATTAATATTGGTTTTAAAAAATAAAAATCGAGGCGTACCTTCGGCTTGAGGGGCGATGTCACTGTCAAATTTCTCAGGGATTTCCAATCGAAAGATTTGAACCACCTGAAAATAATTGCAATAACAAAAATATTTCGCATCGTCGTCGTTTTTCATGAATTCAATTTTTCATTCAATAAGTTTCAATTACTTGTGATTGTAAATCCCGTCGATGCCATCACGAAGATATCCCAAACGCTCGGTGGGCTTGACTCTAAGCAATCTTCGAATAATATTCGCCGCAGAGTTTTTGAAATATTCAGGGAACGTTCGGTCCTCCAAACCCTTAACAATCTTATTGTACAATTTCAAATTGTCTTCGTCGTAAAACGGTGGTCGTCCCGCAATCAACTCGTGGATGACAATTCCGAAAGACCAATAATCGGCCGCTCTGTCGTCACGTTCAAAAATCGATTTTTAACATTTTCTTCCAAAGATGAAATTTTTTTCAAATTTTCTAAACATTACCTGTCATGATTTTCTGTCAATATAATTTCCGGGGCCATGTATTCCGGAGTTCCGGCAAAACTCGAGGTTTTGTACGGCCCGATTCTCTTGCTCGAACCAAAATCAGTCTAAAACGTCATTTGAGCAAATTGTAATTCTGTGCATCAACAGAAATGGCCGTAGATAGCGAAAAATTGAAAAAAAAAAACTACGTAATCCGAATATAAATTGGAACGAACAGAAAAAAATGCATAGGGAATGTAAAAATAAAGCCTTCGAGTGCATACGGGGTCATTTTGACCCCAAAAATATTGCGTTACCGATTGTTTGGCATTTAATTTTCGTTTTCGTTAAAAGATGAATTCGAGGTCATAAAATATAGAAAATTTATGACAACAAACGTCTCTACGAAAAAAAATGCGAATTTACCGGAATACGCAACGATTCGAAAAACGCCTTGGGTCAGATTGACCCAATATGCACTTGTAGGAGGCACTCGAAGGGATAAAAGGGACTCTGAAGTTTGCAACGTTGAGATTCAACGCAAAACATTTTTTATATTGATTATTTACTGAATTTTGAAAATCAGGGCAATTTTATGAGTTGATTGAGTTTTTTGGTCGCAAGAGAGAATCGTTTTATTGGCCGGCCCAAATATTGGATAATAATTATTTGCTCTACTGAAGAAATAACAGAATTTCGTTGCATTCCAACGATGCAAATTTCAGGATCATATAAAAGGATGAATAAAATTGCGAAACTTGGAATATTCGGCTTCAAATCAAATCAAATTGTTTGATTCGAATTTCAAACCGAATATTCGATATTTTTCAATATGTGACATTTTTTCGAGTATTCGATTTTTTTTCGAATATCCGATTTTTCTTCGAATATTCGATTTTCTTTCAAGTGTTCGATTTTTTTCGAAAATATTCGGAAAAAAATTTCGAAAGGATTTGCGAAAATCCGCTATTTTTCGGAAATTTATCGAATATTCGAAAAATCGATGAATATTCGATTCGAAAATCGAATAGAAAATTCATCGAATATTCGACTCGAAATTCGAATCGAATTTTAATATTCGATCCGATTCGATTCGATCACTATTCGCACACCCCTATTCGATAGTGAAAAATTGGATTTATAATGATCGAACCAATTTGACGTAGCCTTTCGCATCGATCAAAATATTGTCAGGCTTGAGGTCCCTGCAAACAATGTCCTTGGAGTGTAAATGATTGAGTGCCTCGAGAATACAGGCAGAGATGAATTTCGAAGTGGAATTGTCGAATCTTCCTATTCTGTGTAGAGCTGTCCTCAAATCTCCACCCAGACAAATTTCCATCAAAAAGTAAACGTATCTGCTGTCCTTGAATGTGTCATAGAGCCTGAAATTCATCGTCAGTCATTATGGGGCCTGAAAATAAATTCATTTTGCTTTCGATTTGGCTCGTTCTCACTTGCAAATGAAATTCGATTTGTAACACGCCTGCATTATCGTTTTCTCGTTGTAAACGTGCTTCTCATAATGGATCGACGTTATCATCGCTTTCTTGATTTTTTTTCGAGCGAAACTTTTGCCTGGATATTTTTTTGTCGTCACCAGCTCGACGCGTCCGTAACTGCCCTTTCCGATCGTACTTTCCACCATTAAATCTTGCAGTTTTATGTCCGGATAATCGCTCGTCCATTCGAGCTTCAATGAACGTTTTCGAATCTCGTATTCCGACAGCCAATCTTTGTTTTTTATCGACTCCAGACTGCCGAGGTAATTCAGGAAAGAACTGGCGAAAAGTGTGAAAAAATGAAACCCAGAAATGTCTCGTTGATTATTCAATTTTTGTTTGTTGGATAATTTTTAAATATTTTAATCAATTACGTTCGATCGATCGCGAAACATTCGCAAGCGGGTGGCATCGCGACGGCGTTCGCTTGTCGCAAATTTTCTTCCTCGTCGTAAAGAGCTTTTTCTCCAAAATATTCACCCTTGCCAAGCACCGCCAATTCAATTTCTTCACCGTCCATCGTTGTTTTCGTTATTCTCACGTTTCCACAATTTATTATGTAAAATTTGTCGCCCTTTTCGCCTTGTCGCAAAATGTACGAATTGGCTGGAAAAAATTCCTAAAATAATGGAACAGCAATTAAAAAAAGAGTCTCCAAAGTTTTTTTAGGCACATTCAGATCTGCTTTTTCGATTTGCACAAGTTTTTGGTACAAAATCGACTCACAATGTATATCAAATCCGAAATTTTTGCCAACACGTGCTGCGGCAAGTTCTCCAATGCGGAAATTTGACGCAACAACTTAATATTGTGCGCTAATTTGTCCTGAATTATTATTTTCATCGCTGACACGAATGACCTTCGATCCAACACCCAAACCTTGCCGCCCGTCGTCACTGAATGTAAAGTGAAAATTATTCTCATTTATTCTCGCTTCTTGAGCATTTACTGAGCCAAGGAGTCAGGAAAGAAAAAATTACCATCTATCGAACACAATCTTTTGACGTTGTACAATAATGCAAGCTCGCCAAATGCTACACCCGGCCCAAAATTTCCATGATTTTCCGAGCCCTCGTAAACGTCGAATTGTCCCTCCTCGGAAACGTACAAATGCTGACCTGCTCAAAAATTAAGTTTTAATTTTTAGTTTAATTAATTTAATTTTTAAATTTAATTATTTATTAATTAATAATTAATTAATATAATATAATACAATAATTAATCAATTAATTAAATTTAATTAATTCGAATGAAAATTTAATTTAGTTTGAAAGAAAATTTAAAAATTTAATCAAGTTAAAAAAATCCGCGAAACTCTCATTATCAAATGCTTTGTCGACCCATTGGGTCAAATTGACCCGGACGAGAAATTTCACGTTAATTATCTCTAATTCGCCAAGTTCAATTGCTCCATAATGACGATAATTTTTTAATTTCGTCTTATATAAAAATTATACAAAAATATTGAAAATTGTTAAAATTGCAATTAGTTTTTTTAAGTTTTTACATTTTTTATCCAACGTTTCATTGAGATTGAGACAAAAAATTGAATCGAATTCATTATCAACGAGCCAGGTCCGGATTTTATTTCGAATAATTGATGAATCGCGTGCTCGGAGTACGGAATTTGTAGGATTTCATGAGGTTAACGATATTTTCGATAAATAAATGATTCACCAATGTCCCCTTCGCGAATGAGGCGCGTTTTGGGTGCAATTTCCTGTAGATACATGGCCGAAATCATCGCCTCGATTTGCGAGTCATGGAGATTTCCTAGAAATGCATTGCTCGTGATTGCTTCTCTGATTCGATTCCGTGTGCTGTCGCATTAAAACAGAAAAATCATCGATGAGTTACAGTTGAAAAAAAATGACGAAATTAGAAAAAAAAAATCTGGACAGTCGAAAAAATATTTTTAGTTATGGAAATACTAACGCCTCGTCCTTTTCGTGATTGGCCAGACTCTCCTTCGTAACCGTAGCAATTTCCCCTTCCCCAATAATCGCATCTTTTCTCCGAGGATTCGACAATCTTCGATAAATTTGTTGAGAATTTTCGATCGTCGAACTTCCTGTGATTTTTATGCTTTGACGACGGTACGAAATGCTGTGACAACACCGAAATTTCATTTTTCATTCAATTATTTCCTCGTCATAACAAAAATGCAGTTTTAACGTCTCCATCAACCCAAAATACAATTATTATCGTTGCAATCGAAAATACAACTTTTACTCTCGCACGATCGCAACACTTTTTTTTTTTTAATTTGCATGCAACAATTTTTGTTTATTCGAATTTTTTTTTCTACCGCTTTTTTCGATTTTTCAACGAGACCTTTTGGCCTTTTGCTTACAACTACGCAATCGGTCGAACGACTGACCATCGTCACCGCTTCATCGTATATTTCGTTTTACTATAAAATCCGTTTACTTGCGATACACGAGCTCTTATCTCCCTCGCGGATAACGAAAAACCTTCCCAGCAAATCTCCACTCTCACCTCTAGTATATCTATATATTTGCCTTTATAAATTGATAGTGTTTGTCATCGACAAGAAAAATCACTATTAATCGATCCATCTACATGCCTCGTTTTTCTCGATGCTTTATTCCTAATTACCACGAATCCCGTAAGTCTCCAATCGTTATTGTCGAAAGTTCACCATTCAAACGTGGTCCAGCAATGATTTTTTTATCTGAGCTCGTAAAAAAAACTTCCATTAATTTTTTTCGGAAATTATATCGAACGAAAAGTTCGATTTCGTTCAATTTTAAGTGACTTTTTAATTGTTGCTTAGATTCTAGTTGGCATTCGAGCAAAAATGGTCGTTTCGACCTCGTCAAAAAAACTTTCATTAATTTTTTTTGGAAATTATATCAAACGAAAATTTCATTTCGTTCGATTTTTAGTGGCTTTTCAATTGTTGCTTAGATTTTAGTTGCCATTCGAGCAAAAATTGTCGTTTCGACCTCGTCCTTGCCACGATAACGCGTGACTTTGAAGATAAGTCGAACGACAAAAAAAAATTGCGAGCATTGAGAAGAAACGCGACTGCTGTGTCTCCTTTCTCTCGTTTTGGTATCGTTCGCGCTTCAAAGGGTTTTATCCGCAATATCGATATCTCTGATTAAACAATGTTGAACCCCAGCGACATCGATTTTCACTCCATTCTCGTGCGTTGCCTTCTTTTTTATTCTTTATCTTGACACAACGGTGTGAAATCGACGATAAATACTCGATTTTTCCAAGCGGAAGTCGCGCTCAAGGTCGCGACGAACGGTAAGTCATGGATGAGGGGAAATTTGATCGAGTCTTTTGTCATTAATTATAAAATTTTTATTCGACATAACTTGACGTTTATTAAATTACAATTTTTTTTTGGGCGGCGTATTGCGATTTCTCAATGGAAACATTTCATTTTTTATCTGATTACGTCGAAAATCTTCGATCCTGAAGTTTGCATCGTTGGAATGCAACAAAATTCTGTTATTTCTTCAGCAGAGCCAATAATTATTATTGAATATTTGATCCGGCCAATAAAACGATTTTCTCTTGCGACCGAAAAACTCAATCGACTCAAAAAATTGCCACGATTTTCAAAATTCAATAAATAATCAATAGAAAAAAATGTTTTTCGTTGAATCTCAACGTTGCAAACTTCAGAGTCATCGAAAATCTCTCAAATTCGATCGTCGAGAATTTTTTTTTCCGTACAAACTTTCGATTGTTCTTCATGCCATTTTTTGCTTGTTTGAATTTTTCATTTCCCTCTCGCACACTCGATTATTGCTTCGGTTGAAAATTGATGACATTTTGATTTTGAATTTTTCAAAAATCCATATCCCAGCCGGAAAATTCGTCCGGGGGGATCGTACGGTCCGGTGGATATCTCTCAAAATTTCTCGTGTCCGTTTGACTCCGAACCTACGAAAATTCATCCATTTTCATTAAATTTACATTTTTTTCAGTCACACCAGCTCTATTTACGACCTTTTGGGTCGTTTGGGTAACAAAGTCGCTTCTTACCGTCGGTACAATGGGCGCGGGCAAGGATAATCGGTGCAGGGCAGGCCAGTTGAATGTAGCGAACCATCTGAAATTATTTTCATTTTTTTCAAATCATTTTCTCCAGTTTTTGGGCTTTTTTTTATACCATAAATTTTTTTCTGCTGCACAATGATCAAATAAACAAATTCCTCTGTGAATTTGATTCGTTTACGATCTCATATAGTCTCCTCGACTGTCCCTAATCAATTGTGACTTGATGAACGAATCAAAATTCCAAATTAATTGAAAATATTAACCATAAGATTTAAAAAATCGTATTTGTTGAACTTTTTTTAGTTCCTCGTGCACAATTTGGTTCGCACACACTTTATGGGGAAAAAATTCCACTAGTGTGTGTTCACTAATCATCATCGCGTTTCTTAATCAGTTTCCATTAATGATTACAAAAGTTCCGAAAGTTCTGACTCGGTATCGCTGTTGGAAATTCTTCCATGGGGTCTCATAAATACGTGATTAGCTAATGGTGACTATTATCGTCACCATTTTTTTCCGTAACTGCGGGGCCAACACCATTATTTCGGTTTATCAAAATTTATTTCTAAACCTCGACATCAATTCGTCTATAATGACCCGATTACGAATTCGTGAAATTCCAGAGATATCGAAATTTTCGAAATTTTAAACGTGTTCTCGGTGTTTTGGAATTTCGATATCGACATTAACGCTTAATGGTTTTTGGGCGTCGAAAAAGTATGGAAAATTCTAATTTTTTCTTGAGGTTTTCTGAGGAAAATTCGAATCAGTTTGAAGTTGATTTTTTTCATTGTTTTCTAGTGATTTTTAATATTTTTATAAATGACGCGGTCATGAGTTTATCGAAATTCCATAGATGTCGAAATTTCTCGAAAATTTCAACTTGTTTTCGATATTTTTTTAAATTTTTATATCGACATAAATTATTAATGGTTTTGAGAGTCGAAAAGTATCGAAAATCCTGGGTTTTTCTTGAGCTTTTCTGAGGACAGTTCGAGTCAAGCCAAAAAGTTGTATTCGAGATCGTCTGTTGGTTGAATTCTCGGCCCGTTCTACAGGCAAAAGTGGTTTTTTCTAGTAATTTCGTATTTAAATGTGAATATTGATCGGCACTTACTTATGGTCTCTTATATCTTGGATTCCGCCTCTCTGATAACCCAACCGTTCGGACGGACTGAGCCGCAACAATTTTTTGATCAAATTATTGGCGTTTTTATTGACACTGCCGGGTATCCCGACCATCTCGATTCCTTTGAGTATTTTGTTGTAAGTGGTCATGTGATCGGCGCCTCGGAAAGGCGGTTTTCCTACGAGGAGCTCGTGAGTCAATATTCCGAGAGCCCAGTAATCCACAGCTCTGTTGATTCGTTCAATCGTTTTTATTCATTCAAGAGCAAATATTTTTCAAACTCTGTGATAAAAAAAAAAAAAAAAAAAAAAGCATTGACTCACCTGTCGTGACCTTTGTTGAGGATTATTTCGGGTGCGACGTATTCCGGGGTCCCCGCGAACGTCCAAGTCTTTGCTGGACCGATTTTTTTACTGAATCCAAAATCGACCTGAAAATTTTTTGTATTAGTGCACGAAATTATGCAATTTTTTTCGTACGTTGCATTTTTCCTTGGTTTTTTTTTTTTATCTCACCAATTTGAGATATCCTCGGGAATCCAGCATCAAATTTTCAGGCTTGAGATCCCGGTAAACAATATTTAGGGAATGCAAATGATCGAGAGCCTCGACGACACAGCCGACCATAAATTGGGCGGTGTGGTCGTCGAAGTATCGACGTCTTTGTAACGTCGTCCAAACGTCTCCGCCGAGACAAACTTCCATTAAAAAATACACGTATTTACTGTCCTTGTACGTCTGATAAAGTCTGGATATGGGAAAAAACAGGTTTTTCTCTTAATTAATCAAAGACTCACTGGCTAATTAATCGATTCGTATTAAAAACATTTTTCTATCATTCGATTTTTGGCATTTGGACTCTTTGAATTTGACGTACTTGCAAATGAAGGGCGAATCGCAGGCTTGCATAATGCATTTTTCATTAAGCACGTGCTCCTGTTGCTGTTGATCGACCATCGTCTTTTTCTTCAATTTTTTCAACGCGAAACTCTTCTCCGAGTCTGATCTCAGGGTGACGAGTTCGACTCTACCAAAACCTCCGACTCCGAGGGTTCCTCGCGTTTCGAGATCGTACAGCGTCAACTCCGAGTACTCGTTCGTCCATAGTTTTGGGGTCAACGACCTTTTTTGCTTCTCGTATTCCTCCAGCCAATCCTTGTTCTTTATTTCCTCCAGACCACCCAGATAATTAAGGAACGTGCTGTTCCATGGGAAAACACGACAAAAATGGAAAAAAACGACCGTCGATCAATTCATTCCAATTAATTGAAATTAGGGGTGTGCGAAAAGTGATCCAATCGAATCGGATCGAATATTAAAATTCGATTCGATTTTCGAATCGAATATTCCTCGATTTTTCGAGTATTCGATAAATTTCCGAAAAATAGCGGATTTTCGCAAATCCTTTCGAAATTTTTTTCCTATTATTTTCGAAAAAAAATCGGATTTTCGAAAAAAAAAAATCGAATACTCGAAAAAATGTCGCATATTCAAAAATATCGAATATTTGGTTTGAAATTCGAATCAAACAATTTGATTTTATTTGATGCCGAATATTCCAAGTTTTCAAATCTTCGCACACCCCTAATTGAAATTAAATTAATCAATTAGGCTCAATTTTTATACTCACGTGCCATCGAGTGTCAAACATTCGACCCCAGGAGCCAGAGCAATCGCGTTTGCTTGTCTCTTGTTGTCCTCTTTGTCGTAAAGAGCCTTTTCCCCAAAATATTGTCCCTTGCCAAGCACCACGAGCTCATCCTCATCCCCGCGTTCCGTGTCTTTCGTTATTCTCACATTTCCACCGCTAATTATGAAAAATTTGTCCCCGATCTCACCCTGACGAACGATTCTTGCTCCAGCTGGGAAGAATTCCTTGAAAAAATACAAACCATCGATATTCACTTTGTTTTAGGGTCTTTTCTCTCAATTTCTTTGGGCAGATTCGTTTTTTCAACTTACGACTCGAATCAAATCTGATATTTTCGCCAAAACGTGCTCCTTGGGGTCCGGCAACTTTTTCAAAACTGAAACTTGGCGCAAAAATCGAATGTTTCCCTCCATACGTTCCTGGGCTGTTCTCATCATCACCGTCAGGAACACTGACCTGTCCAGCACCCATACTTTCCCGCCTTTTTTCACTATAAAACAAAAATCATCAAGTCCCCAATATTTTCCTCATGACGCTGAAGTTTGCAACGTTGGGCTTGCTCTATGAATTTTTCGCTGAATTTCAAAAACCATGACGATTTTCGCAGCGATTTTGAGTTTTGATAATAAAAAAATATCGATTTATTGTCCTGATCAAATGTTTCATGAGAATCTCGAGATCTGCTCAAGAAAAAACGGAATTTCGTTGCATTTCAACGATGCAAACTTCAACATCGTAAAATTTTACACTCTGCGTTGAAAAAAAATATGGCGTTGAGAAGTTTGCATCGTTGAAATGCAACAAAATTCTTTTTTTCGTGTGACAAATCTCATTATTGAAATGCAGAATGCAATTACGAGGGTAAAACGATCGATTTTTCCGACCCAAAAAATTCATCGGCTCGAAAAATTTGGATAATTTTGAAAATTCAACAAATCATCAATGAAAATAAATATTTTTCGATGTATTGCGACGTTCAGATTCATTTTTCCTCCATCAATTGTGCAATTATTCAATAATCGATCGATCCGATCTTTATTTTATTCACCACTTATCGAACGAAGTCTCTTCGTGTTGTACAACAGCGCGAGCTCCCCGAATGCAACGCCAGGCCCAAAACTCCTTTGGAATTTGTTGCCCTCGTAAATGTCAAACTCACCCTCGGCAGACACGTACAAATGAGAACCTGCGGATCAATTTTTCTTTGTTTAACATGGAGAAACTGAATTTGCAGAGTGTCGTTTTACGCTTAGACGTTTTTTGGAGTAAATTATCCATTTTCATGATCCTGAATTTACTTTCTAACGAAAACGAAATCTGAATGCCAAAATATTCGGTGATGGAATATTGTCGGGGTCAAAATGACCCAGTGTGTATTCAGAGGGTCAATTTCATCAAAACTCTTTTTTTTCAATTCTGACGTTAATTATTTTTCATGTATTTTCGAGACTATCATTGCAACCAGCCATGTGTCTGAATGGAATTGAGTTTTGTTCGTTCTACACTGAAAAGAAAAATTTGTTGAAAAAGATCGATATTTTGTTGGAAACGTTAAAACTAAACGTTTTTTCGAAAAATCACGAAAATTTTGTCATTCCAGCAAAAAACATTCTGGAAAATCTTTTCGGAAAGTAAATTTTTGTCATTCCAATCGTAAATTTTACTGACAGTTCCGTTACAATGAAAAATATTGTCGAAATAACGAAAATTTTGAAATCATCCCAAAGTATTTAGTTCGCTGTATTCAACGAAATATCGACGTTTTTTGACAAAATTTAAATTTCAGTGTACAACAATTTTGGTGGTCAAAGAAATTCAGGTTTGCAGTGTGGCAATAATTAAGTGTTTTAATTAGAATCAACGCAACATTCCTTTGGAGTGTTGTTTACCTATGTCTCCTTCTTTGATGACGAGGGTCGAGGGTGGTATTTGTTTGGGATACATTGCAGAAACGAGGGCCTCGACTTGCACATCTTCGAGATTTCCAAGAAATTCGTTCTCCTCGATTGCTCGTTTGATTTGATCTCTCGAACTATCAAAAAAATAGATGCAACGTTAATTATTCGTCATGGGATTCACAATTGTTAGAAAAATGGGGCGATCTCGAAATTAAAATTGTACTTCGAGTCTTTGTCGTAAACAGGGGTTGGTGCTGATGGCGGCGTTGGCGTTCGTCCGATAACTCCTCCTCTCGGTATTTTCGGTTGCGAAAGATTCGACTCCGAGGATTCGGATCTTTCGAGCTTGCCATTTTCGCCCTTTTGCACCGATGACGTTCTGTGATTGTCCAGTGTGGCCGAATACGTCGGCGGACCTGTTCCATTCTTTCTTGTCGGGCTTTGGCTGATCTGAACATGAAATTGTAGTCGAAATTTCCGTTTGGTCCATTTAAAATTAATTAATTAATTAATTAATCAATGGGATTTTTATCGTCGCAAACACTCACCACGGTTCCATATTCACTGGCCCGCTTGTAGCTCATCGCCACAGGCTCCATCGAGTTTCCATTCTACGTGGCAACGTCCCCAATTCATTAGAGTTTCCCAATTATAATTATATTTTTTGTGTCGAGACATTTTTCGTAGTAAATTACCAAAATTTCATGACTCTGAAGTTTGCATCGTTGTAATGCAACGGAATTCGTTTTCTATCTTTGGCAAAAAAAATTATTTAAATGTAAAATGTGATTACGATGATGGAATGATCGATTTTTGCCATCCGAAAAGCATAGCGGGTCGAAAATTTTGGATGACATTGAAAATTGCATGAATCATCAACAAAATCAAATATATTTCGTTGCATTCCAACGTTGCAAACTTCAGCATCATAAAATTTCATGACACTAAATTTTTTTTTTTTACGAAAACGAAAATGAAATTTTGATGATCTTGAAGTTTGCATCGTTGGAATGCAACGAAATCCCTTTTTTTATTCACCAGACCTCATAATTATTATTCAATATTCACTCTAGACGATAAAACGATCCTCTTTCGCGACCCAAAGATCGAATCGATACGAAAAATTGGCATGATGTTGAAAAATAAATAAATAATTGATGAAATAAATATTTTTCGTTCAATCTCAACGTTGCAAACTTCAGAGTCATAAATCCTGAACAATCGGCGACAGAAAATTGTTGGGGTCAAATTTACCCACTCGGAGGCTTAATATTTCACCAAAACTCGATTTTTTTTTTTGATTCTGCCCTAAATTGTTATTGAAAAAATCTTACGCTCGTTATCCGGAGCCCCGTAATCCCCTGAGTATCGTCGTTTCCTGGGACAGGGCTGAGGTTGATACTGCCCCTTTGTCCCAGGATACTCGCCCTCGGAAAACACGAGAATCTCATCCTGATGTCGTTGCACTTGCAAGTTTCCTCGATCTTGACATTTCCCCCGTCAGAGAATATTCTCGACCCTAAAAAACCGAGAAATTTTCAATGATCTCGAAACACGAGTAAAAAAATCATTTTTGTACGAATTTTTACGATTTACGAGTTGCCAAACATCGGCCTCATCATCGTCGTTTACGCGTGTTGAACAAATGATGCCGGCGCCTTAACGCGGCCAACTATAGATTATTCACTCGGGAACAATAATAATGAGATAAAAACGTAAAAAGATAATGTTGGAACGCTAATGAGTCTGTTTGGGCGCGAGACCATCGACGACGACTCCCCGAGACTCGGCGATGGGCACGTGTTTTTGTTGGTAGAAAGAAGCGGCGAGAAAAAATTGCTCAATCGTTGTACAAACTCGCGGTCACATGCTGCCTGCTCTCTTTACCAATATATACTTAATCTTTGATGCACATAACTTTGTCTCGTTTTTTTTTTTTCAACCTTTTTTTCCCGCTTACGTCGAGCTCTCGCGTCATTCTCGTGAATTAGCACTCGAAACACATATGTATGGAAATAAAGAGATGGAATCTCGGCGATCCGATAAAAGTTGGCAACTGGACGAAACTTCGAGTCCCCGCAAATGAATCGCGATCGAAATAGTTTGCCAGAAATTCTTCAAAATTCGAGTCGAACGTTTGAGTCACTTTTTTTTCATTTTTTACCGCACGTGCTGCAAAAAATCGAGAATCGTCTCGTTCGCTCGCGCGACTGCATTTGCAGAGGATGCATCGGAAAATGCATGGAGCGTCTTGCACGAGGATTCGCGAGGAAACGGGTGAAAATGAGCAGGGCCGGCGGGGACATCGGGGGACGAATTTATGTTTAGTTTGTCGTCGTCGCGGCCTCGTACGACCCGAGCTACTGCTCCGGTAGCTGGCAAAATGACGTCATGCCGCGACTCTGATAAACGATATTGTTCGCAAACAGTGCACGCCTCATGGCGGCATTTTGTTCACACTCTATATATTTACGAAATGACACAGTGTCTCGGTGGCTCGTTTCGTCTACTCGCGAATCCCAACCCGCGCTCGATATACGTTGGAATTTCAATTTTTTTCATCGTCTGCAGAACGAGGGGGATGAAAGTTTTTGCAAATTATGAGTTTTCGGCTTCTCGCCTGATCGAGCTCGCCAGATTTTCGATTTTATCGTCTATTTTTTTATTTTTATTTATCAACGTTTTTTCGTCACTAATTTTGCTCCTATTTTTGGAACTTCATTGCCGCTCCGGTTTTTTCGAACGCGCGTATCTTTTCTTTACACTGATTGCTAAATCGGGGTCAGGAATTCTTGGTCTCTCTATTTGATGTTTGGGAGGGCAAAGAAAGAAGCGCGTGTGTGCGAAGAGTTTCAGGAGCCTGGGGGAAAGAATTCGGGAATGTTTGAGTTGGATAAATTAGAGTTTGTTATTTTTTTTTGGCCTCGGAGCTTCTGGACGATTGGAAAATTCCTATAAAGTTGATTTTTAGCGGAAATCTTTTTTCTTTGTGGCGTTTAACTTTTTCCCTCGGCGATTATTGACGCGAATGCGGAACGCGATTGAGCACCCGAGCAGGTTATACAATTTAATTGCATTCTTTCGTTCCGCAGTGACTTTCGTAACGATTGTTTCGGGGATTAGCGCGAGGATAGAGAGCGCAAGAAGGAAACTCGCGTCATTATTATCGCGGGGGCTTTAATGGATCAGGCCCAATGAGTTTCGATAGGAAATAACACTCGCGTTCCTGCTCAAAAGCATTTCTCATTATCTTTCAACTGCAATAAAAGCCACGTGACCGAAAATGAGAGAATACGAAAAAAAAAACGAAAAATGAGACTCGTGATCGCTATTCAGGTGCGAGACGTAATTTCGTTGCTTGCCCCCGCCCAGTCTCGCGCGCTCCGATAAATTTATCTTTTTGTCATACTTTCGTGTGACCCTCGGTGAGAGGTAAAAAAAAACATAAATTGTGTTGAGCAATTATTTTTCAACGAAATTCCGGACGATTTTTCCGTCTGGAAACGAAAGAATTGCGGCTTTTCTTCTTCTTTTTCGTTTTTCCTTCATTTCCTGGCCTTTTGGGGCTTTTGCGCTTGGGAAAAATTGATTTTCACGGATCGGACGTCTATCAAGGACGAAAATATTCCGACGCTCGTTCCGGCTACAACCAAGTGTCCGAGCAACGAGCTGCTAAGTGATGTTATTAAAAGTGAAGAGAAAAAAAACGACAACACAAGGAACAGAAAAATACACGCGATAATCTCGTTGGCGAAACGGATCGCGCTCACGTGAGGTGTTTCCGTTCACAACTGAGATATTCGTCATCCCGCGCAATACGCGCTTCGGGCCCAGTCAACACAAGTTTTTTTCATTTATTCGAAATTGCTCAATTTCCGCTCGTTTTTGGAATATTTTAATCGCATTCCTAAGCTTGTGTTTCGAGTTTTTCCTATTTGACAGAAATGTTTAGCGCAGACGCAGCTGCATCGATAAATTATTTTATCGTGATGATAATCACGTGTCGTTTCCATTTCCGATAATCGATTGCATCCACCGAGTCACACGACGCTCGGACTATTTTTCTTTTCTCCTCCAACAAAATGGCTTTTTCAAATTTTATTTTTCATCATCGGAACTCGAAATAATCGTGATTCGTTGAATTGTCTCGATCGTAACAGGAAATTGCGCGTATTCTTAAAACACGAGCTCGTTATTTCAAGCCTATCGAGCTCAATTAATGGAGCGCGAAATAAAAATTCGCACCTCGAATCGCGCACCCAACGTGCTGCCTTTTTTCCTGCCTCTATTTTTTCCTCTCTCTTTCTCGGTCTCTCTTTTTCTCTCTCCAGACAAAAGAAGCACGGAATCTTATCAAGACGATAACGCCACGACGACATATTAAAAACGATCCTATAGAACGACGCGCAGTGTCAACAGGTCTAATGTACAGCTATACCATAACTTTATTCACCTTATCTCGCACAGAAGACGATCGAACAAAAATCTCTCGCCGTACATCGAAAAAACGAAAAAAAAAAATTGCTCTAATTAAAATTAATTTTTTTCAATTTTAATTAATTTTATCAATCATTTAGGCTAAAAAGAAAAAAAAATTGCTCTAATGAAAATTATTTTTTCTTTCAATTTTAATTAATTTTATCAATAATTTACGCTAAAAAGGAAAAAAAATTGCTCTAATTAAAATTAATTTTTTTCAATTTTAATTAATTTTTTCAATAATTTACGCTCAAGAGGAAAAAACAAATTGCTGTAATGAAAATTATTTTTTCTTTCAATTTTAATTAATTTTATCAATAATTTACGCTAAAAAGGAAAAAAAATTGCTCTAATTAAAATTAATTTTTATTTCAATTTTAATTAATTTTTTTAATTATTTACGCCTGCGAGTACGTTGACGGTGCGTGCATTTTTCACCATAAATTATTCAACAATCGATCGTTTTGTTTGAGATTTAAAAAAACTTGGAAACTTTAAGATAAACAATATTTACATCGATTTACATGTTTTTTTTGTTGAACAACGTTCTCGTGACTAATGCAACGTGCTTTGCCAAGTTTTCCGGCGTATTATCGTCCAAACAGGTGCAGGAAACGGTTTACATAGAAATTCAGGAATTTTTCTAACATTCGAATTGACTCAAGTGTTTTTTTCGCTCCATCGTCGATTCGGTATTAAAAAATAGAAAATCTTTCAACATTAGAAACTTTTGACGACGCTCGTTTCGTGAAAGGCGACAAATTTTGCAGGGAAAGTTTCACGATCTTTTGAAATATTGTTGGGCTCGGTTTTTCGAGCGATAACGAAATAATTAAGAATTAATAATTATCGTCCTTGATTCGGACGGTCTTGACGCACTCGATTCTCATTATCTCGCGGGTTGACACAATAAAAATAGATCCGGGCTGGCCAAAGTGGTGTCACAATCCTTTGGAAATATTCTAATTAGGTTTATGCTCGATTGCACAGCTTTACGATGCACTCGAGAATGCAACTGTGTGCAAATCTCCAGATATTTGCACGCAGCGATTAATATCAGTTTTATCAGATTTTCCCGTTTTTTCCATGTCCCACGCCATTCCGAACGAAAAAAACAAGAAAATAATTAAAAATTAAACAATTAATTATTTTGCTAAATGCTTCTCACGGGGACACAGCGAATCGTATAAATTGACGGAATTTCGGTCGTTCTCTTTACTCCAAAAGACACCAGCACTATTTACTCACCTCATCGTTGGCTCACGTGACGAGGTCACACTGAAAAAAAAACGCTTAGCTTTTTTTTTCTTCTTCTTTTTAAACGAAATTCGAGTATCGCGGCGATCCTTACGAGTCCGTCAAATTTTAGTCTCAATAAATTATTTTATGGTAAAAAAAACACACACACACACACACCCGCAGAAAATATGAACGAAATACTAGCGATAAGTTTGACACTTGAAAAAAAAAATTTCGTTCCGTTTCGTGGATTATAATTCGATCAATTTTTTATCGTCCCGTGAGATTTTTGTCACGAACTCGACAAATATTGCTCGTTTTATCGGATTGTTCATTTATTTTACATTCGCTTCCTTCGAATCACGACACAAGGACGAAAAACATTTATTTCTCAATGAATCGAAAAAGAGAGAACGATTTCGTAAATGGTGGAAAAAATCTTGACAAATTGTTCGTCCTATCGCTCAGCCGGCTCTAACGCCACTAGCCCGCGTTTTGTTCGAGTCTCGAAAAAAAAAAACGAAAAGAAACTCCGAGGAGCAGGGGAGAGTAACGCATGCAAGCCGTGATATACTGACACTTTGAAAATGTGTGAGTTACCTTTGTAATGAGTGCTCGCTTTTGTACTTGTATGTGTCGCTGCCTTCGTCTGTGTGTGTTTGCGTGTGTGGTTGTGAATTATTGAGTCACAGTAGCTCTCGCGGTAAGCGATAGCGCGGCTCGTACACTCGTTCTTCTCGCTCTTTTTGCCTCACGCGCTCTCACCCTTTTCAACTCTATGTTGTGTATCGTTTATTATTATCATTTATCACCTCATGCGCAAACAGCTATTCGGCCAGAGTCCTTACGCTTTTTTTCATGCCGACGTTTTTGCATGTTTTTCCTTTTTTTTCACAATTTTTGAATTTTTCTCGGGATGTGCGAATATGTGAAAACTTGGAATATTCGGCATCAAATCAAATCAAATTGTTTGATTCGAATTTCAAACCGAATATTCGATATTTTTGAACATCTGGCATTTTTTCGAGTATTCGATTTTTTTTCGAATTTCCGATTTTCTTTCGAATGTTCGATTTCTTTTCGAAAATATTCGGAAACAAATTTCGAAAGGATTTGCGAAAATCCGCTATTTTTCGGAAATTTATCGAATACTCGGAAAATCGACGAATATTCGATTCGAAATTCGAATCGAATTTTAATATTCGATCCGATTCGATTCGATCACTATTCGGACACCCCTAAATTTTTCATTCCGCTCGTCTTCGAAATACTTTTTTTCGTATTTCTGCACATCGATCAATTTCATGGGAATTTTTTTAGTTTTTTTTTTTGGACTTTAATCGTTTTTTTTTAGTCGAGGACTTTGTTTTTTGTTTGGAGAAAAAACAAGATCGTTTGGGTCACGGTGTATTATTTTTATTTACAATTGGACATAAATACAAGATTTGGAGAAATTTTTTTGAAATTTCGTGAGTTTGTTTTAATGGAAGAAAAAACGATTGAATTTTTTTTTTTTTATTGGAATTTTAAGAAATTTTATGAAATTTTAATGGAAGAAAAAGAAATCGAAATTTTTTTTTTTTTTAATGAAATTTTATGAAATTGCATGAAATTTTAATGGAAGAAAAAAAATAGAGAAACTCGACGCGGCTCACGCGATTTTCTCGTCGCTCATGTCACCCGCTCGCAGCATCGCTGTGAAAAATCCCATTGGCCTCTGTACCAACTCCCTTGGCGAACCTTCCTCCACGATTTTTCCTTCATCAAAAACCACCACTTTGTCGCAATCCATAAGTGATGCGACTCGATGCTGCAGCGAGAACAAACAAAAACGAATTGAATTTGAGTGATTTTCGTGTGTGAGGAAAAAATAAAATTGGGCCACTCGCGCGCGCGTCTATCGCAATTTTCTGTCAATAATTCTTATCGATGTAATTTATTTATATCGATAAGATAATACGACGGTGTGTATTAATAAATTTTTGAAAATGTAGCCAATAGCGACGCCCACGATTATGGTGATTCGGGCATTAAATCTCAAGGCGACGTTTCATTTTTCATATTTTTCAATATCACGACCTGTGCGAGGGAAATATTGTCAAGATTCTAAATTCTTGAATTTTTATGCTTTTTTGACCACACGAGCAATTCACGTCGATGAGAACGAAAATTACGTCCCGTCATTAAATGAGTAAAATAAAAAAAAAAACTGGCTGGCTGGTGACACGAAGTGAGCAAATAAATTTGTCGTCGATAATAAAAAAATATGATGGAAAAAAAAAACAACGAAATTCTCACCGCAATTGTGATGAGCGTTTTGTCCTTGAATGCGTTCGTAACTGCGGCCAGGAGTTCCTTCTCCGTAGACAGATCCAAAGCACTCGTAGCCTCGTCGAGTATGACGATCGACGATCGCCTTAAAATGGCCCGAGCCATGCTCAATAATTGCAATTGTCCTGATGAGAAATTCTCGCCTCCTTCTCTGACTTCGAATCCTTCGGAGACAGAAATTCAATTCGTTCGAAAACTTTTTATCAAATATAATCGCGCCAAGTTCAAACTTTTTTGCTTCCTCATGGAGGAAGCTTTGTGACGGTGAAATTTTTTTTTTCGAGTTTTCAATAATGTCAATGTTCTTAAAATGTCCCAAAACGTCCAAAAATCATATTTAGAAAAAATGTCCGGATATGTGTGTGTATGCGCTGGCACTGTAAAATTCAAATTGTTATAACTCGAGAACGGTTTGAGCTACAAGGCTCTAGTTTTGCATAGATGTTAATCTAT
Source organism: Diadegma fenestrale (assembly GCA_037043255.1). Classification (NCBI taxonomy): domain Eukaryota; kingdom Metazoa; phylum Arthropoda; class Insecta; order Hymenoptera; family Ichneumonidae; genus Diadegma; species Diadegma fenestrale. The sequence continues at coordinate 13,781,959 of CM073312.1, forward strand.
ACCAGCTCTTCGTTTGCTGAGAATTTCGTCCGAATCGCTAGAAAAATTCGAATTCTATAGCATTTTGAAATTTTCAAAAAAATGGTGTCACCGCTCCAACTTTCGCAAATTTTAAGATTTATTACTAATTTTTTTTTTTTATAATTAGAGTATCATAATAGGAAGGTTGGTATTGAATTTGGGAAATATCGGTTGAGCGGTTTAAATTTTATGGGTTTTTGAATTTTACGAAAATATTAGTTTTTCGAAAAATTGTTTTACCGTGCATCTTGAGCACCATGAGGAAGCAATTTGCAAATTTCAATTTGCAGCCTTTTTATCTTGTTTAATGTTGAAAAAAATTTCAAGTACGTCGAGGAAAATGCATCGATTGACTCACCGAGTCCTTCGGGATGTGAGGCAATTATTTCTTTCATTTGGGCAAGCTCCAACGCTCTCCACAACTCTTCATCTTCGTGCTCGTCCAGAGGATCGAGATTTTCTCTTTTGATAACAAAAATTGATGGAAATTTTAAACTGTGAGTCATCCTGGCTGGAAAACCGATTAATTCTCGTTCTGCGTCGATCCGTCATCGGTGTAATTAATGAATTAATCGCGTTTCATACCTTATACTGCCACTGAACATTATCACATCTTGGGGAATCGCCGATAGCCTTGATCGCAATGTCACGAGCGATATCTCCCGGAGATCGACGCCGTCGACGCTTATACGGCCCTGCGATACTTCCAACAATTGAAAAAGTGCCATCAACGTTGAAGATTTTCCGCTTCCTGTCCTTCCGCAAATTCCCAACTTTGGACACCAAAAAATTCACTTCTTAATGCGAAAAAACAGAATGAAGCGAGTTTTTTTCCAAATTTTCAATCGTACCTTTTGTCCGGACGGAATTCGGAGGTTGAGATTTTCGACGACGGGCTCGCTTTGGGATTCGTAACGTAGAGAAACGTTTTCGAATATTATTTCCCCCTTCTCGGGCCAATTCTCATCCACGGAAATGCCTGGAGAGCAGAAAGAAAAATTGGCTCGAAAAGTTTCGGGCGTTTGATCGACTTTTGTTGTTGTTTTTTTTTTTTAATACCATTTTCGCGATAATTCTCTTGAATAGTTTTTGCGTATGACGTCAGTCTCGCGACACTTCCCATGTACATCTCAATTTCCGAGACGAACTTGACCACCCAATTCAGGTAAATTGGAACGAGCAACGTGTAATTAACTGCCAAACCAACGAGCGCAGGACTCACACGATCCGGGTAAGTCTCGGCTGTAAAGAGAGCAGCGTAGGTCGCTGTCACGACGACAGCAGCGCCCAGATAGTCCTGGACGAAGGGAGAATTTAAATTCGAAAGAAAAATGACTGCGCGAGAATTTTTTTGCAAGGAAAAAGGGAAAACTCACTAGAGCAATCCCCAGCCACCGGCTGCTCGTATTTAGCACGAGAAAAGCGTTTGTATTCGCATCCAAATGCTCCATCATTTCTCTCATGAAACGTGGCTGTTGTTTCGAGACTCTGAGGATTGGCAAACCCGCCAGAGTTTCGGAAAAATGAGCAGCCACTGGTCCACGAGTACTGCGTCGTTTCAGAAAAATTCTACGTCATTATTTTTCATTCTGGCTACTCAATAATTTTCCAAATTACCTCGAATTCCTCTTTATTTTCATTTCTTAATCACGCATTACTTGTCACACGAAAAAGCAACTGAACTGTTTTGCTTTTCGATAATCAAAGAAATTATTAAAATTTAATTTCTTATCATTTTAATTATGTGGAATTTATTTGTTGGACTTAATTGGCGTTCGACGTAACAACAATTCGTAAAAAACGTCATTTTCATTGATTGTGATTCGATTTTTGCTTCCTCATGGAGGAAGCTTTGTGACGGTGAAAATTATTTTTTTCGAGTTTTCAATGTCAATGGTTCTTAAAATGTCCCAAAACGTCCAAAAATCATATTTAGAAAAAATGTCCGGATGTGTGTGTGTATGTGCTGGCACTGTAAAATTCAAATTGTTATAACTGGAGAACGGTTTGAGCTACAAGGCTCTAGTTTTGCATAGATGTTAATCTATACCAGCTATTCGTTTGCTGAGAATTTTGTCCGGATCGCTAGAAAAATTCGAATTCTACAGCATTTTGAAATTTTCAAAAAAATGGTGTCACCGCTCTAACTTTTGCAAATTTTAAGATTTATTACTAATTTTTTTTTTCATAATTAGAGTATCATAATAGGAAGGTTGGGATTGAATTTGGGAAATATCGGTTGAGCGGTTTAAATTTTATGGGTTTTTGAATTTTACGAAAATATTAGTTTTTCGAAAAATCGTTTTACCGTGCATCTTGAGCACCAGAAGCAATTTGCAAATTTCAATTTGCAGCACTTTTTTTTAGACTTTTTTTTACCTTCCCTCCAAACGTTGCAACTCCCTTGCACTTTGCCGATAAAATCTCTGCAGTGCATAATACACGATACAAGTAGGAAAAGCAGCAGCTAAAAACCAAGGAGATATGAAGACGTTGACGAGGATCGCCGACGCACACAGTAGGACGAACGACGTGAGCCTTTGCAGGGCTGTCGAAAGTTTCTAATTGCAGAAAAATGAATCGTTTCGTATTATCGATTAAAGAGTGATGGATAAATTGACTAATTGTTGGCTCACTTTGTCCACGACTCCCATGTCTGCGCTAAACCTATTCAAGATTCGACCTATCGGGGTTTTCTCGAAAAAACAAAGTGGCGCGCCCAAAAGTCCCGAAATTGATTCCTCGTGGATTTTCTCTCGAGCCTTTGCTCCTGCCCACTGGCCAGCTGCGCTGTTCAAAGCAGCCAATGCAATTAAGCTGAGCGACAGGACGACGTACATTTTGAAGTAGAAAACTGTCTGATTCATAAAAAAAAAATCAACAATAATTCACACGTTTATTTAATCATCGATTATGGTTTTTTTTTTGCGATTCTTTGTGTGAAGAATTTCAATGATAATGGAAAAATATGATTTCATCACCTCCTCGTGCACGTGGATCGATTTATTCGACTTGATGCCCAAATCTGTCCATTGACTGAGCCACAAATCCGTGTAAATACGCAGAGCTTGCCATCCTAATGCTGCCCCAAAATAACCAAGACTCGGAGCAAGTCCGCCTGCTCTCAAGTAATCCATCCAAATATTTTTCGTCACTGAACCATCGCTACTCTCGCTCGTATCGGAGCTCGTCGATTCCTGATAATCGACGATTTCTATAAGCCCCAAAAAAAACATTCAATCGCACAAATAATCGCCAATAATTGAAGAAATTTTTTTCCATTGGTATGAAAATTCTCACTGTCTGTTTCCTCGTCGATGTCTTCGATGGTCGTCGTCGATTCAGCGGAAATGAGTCTCCTCAGAGGCCGGTGATCCGATTCTTTGGTTTCTTGATTGATTCTGCAATTGTGATTCAAACGGTTCGTTCCTTGATTCGTTTTTATTCACTCTTGAGTGTATTTTCTCTTTTTTTTTTTTAAACTCACTTGTTCGTGGAGTTTGACGACGATATTAAGCGACGAAGTACACTCCTCTCCCGGCTTATCGTTGCCTCCTCCGAAGTCACGCTTACGATCCTAATAATCGCAAAATTTTATTTGCCCAATCAATTGCATTTTTTCATTTTTTTATGCTCCTGAAGTTTCCATCGTTGGAATGCAACGAAATTCTGTTTTTTTTTCAGTAGAGCAAATAATTATTATTGAATATTTGGTCCGGCCAATAAAACGATTCTCTCTTGCGACCAAAAAACTCAATAATTGCCACGGTTTTCAAAATTCAATAAATAGATAGATTTTAAATAAATCTATTTATTTAAATTTAATCTCAATTTAATTAATGAGGTAATTAATTAAGACTAATTAGTTAATTAAATAATTAATTAATTCAATTATTAAATTAATTCATTCATTAATTAACTAACTAATTAACTAATTAAGTAAATAATTAATAATTTATTCAATTAATTAAGCAATTAAAATTAAATCTATAAAATTATATAAATTCAAATGAAAATAAATAAATTGATAGAAATAAATAAATAAATAGATTTTCAAAATTCAATAAATAAATAGAAAAAATTTTTTTCGTTGAATCTCAACGTTGCAAACTTCAGAGTCATAATTTTTTTTAATTAAAATTTCTGTACCTTCCAGAAAAAAGTTGCTTCAACATGCTGTTGTTTTGTCCATTTTCCAAAGCACTGTGGCGTTTGTTCCTGACAAATGAAACGGTCGATCGGTTAATTATTAACGAGGAAATACGTTTTTTTAATTGAAATCGATATTTAATGAGTCTTTGAATTAATTAATTAATTAGAAAATAATCGTCACTGCCGTTTTTGATAATTATTTTTAAATAGATGGAAAGCAGTTTTGTGGATATTAACCTGGGGACGGTGTAACGACTTTCAAGAATGGTCGGAGTGCTGCTTCTCCGCAGAAACGGTGGTGGATTCTTAGGTGGCTGGAGACTCGTTGATCTCACCGCAATTTGATGTTTTCTTGATTTTCTACGTAAAGCTCCCCATTCCTCAGCTGGCACAGGTAGATCCGTTAGATCGTGAGCGAGATAACGCGATCCCGATAATGTTGATCTACGTAAACGTAGTGGCACGAAACTCGGAGGAGTCTTTTGAGCAAAAAAATTGACATCGAATCTAGTAATCACTGTAGACATTAATTTCCCACGTAAAAAATGGATTTTTTTTCTCTATTTTTTACCTTTTTTTCGTCCCCGAAATCATTCACATTTTTCAAACAATTAATCACAATACCATTAATTATTATAATCATCAAAAAAAAAAAAATAGAAATCCCCATAATAATCCTGGAATGATTTGATTAAAAATGACATTTGCAGTTAAATAAATAATTAACAACAAACCTTTTTAATTCTAACGTTTTCGTGAAATTGATCAACGAACATGTTCCCATGGGACCCCATAAGACTTGCCCACAGTCTCTTTTCCAAATACTGCGTCGCCCATTTGCACGAAAACCCAGGCAGACTTTGTTGTTAATTATTTATTTAAATGCGAATGTAATTTTTAATAAATTAATTTTAGGATTATTATGGGAATTTCCATTTTTTTTTGATAATTAGAATAATTGATGATATCGCGATTAATTGTTTGAAAAATGTGAATGAGTTCGGGGCCGAAAATGAGTTTCGATAAAACCCGAAATTTAGCACCTATTGGTTTGAGTTACGATGACAATAATTTCAAGATATTATGATGGTAAAGATAATATAAAATATGAAAAATAAATGAGCTTACAACGTAGGCATCTTGATCAGTCGACCACGAGCCGTCATTAGCATTTCTGTGTTTAACTGATATACCGATTCTCGAGATAAGTCTCACAAGGGACCACCGATCTTTGGCCGTTTTGTGAATTTCCGTATTAACGACGTTACGCCTTTGTGACGATTGCCGCCATTCCTCAGCCAGAATAGGATCCGAATTTTCGATGCTGGATTTCGTTCCAACTTGGCGTACTCCGCAACAATCCATCGCTACGATCTGGACGGATTAAACATTCAATAACAAACTGGAATCTTTGCAAATCGCTCTTTCGGAATTCCAGTTATTTTTCATTCAGCTTTATGGGAATTTGACTCTGTGGCACTTTTTTGGTCACTTACGTGATCAGCTGCTGACAAAAATTCTAATCTGTGAGTGACCATTATTACTGTCCGGCCTTTACGTAGGAGCAGCCTTTGGATTCCGCACTCGAATATTTGTTGACCGACCTGCTGGTCCAGCGCCGATAATGGATCGTCCTGAAACATTTATTCAGTCTTTTCTCTCGGGCAAATTATTTTCCCTGTCATAACTTTTAACACGATCAATAAAATCCTAAAAACGTTGAGGCAATCAAAATTTCATTTCCTCTATAATTTCTTTGACATTTTACTTTTTTTGTAATAGTGAAAAAGTGATGAAATTTTATTTTTTTTTAAACCATTGGGTTGACCCACCAAAATAACGGTATCGGCGTCGCTGTAAATTGCTCGCGCGATCGTGATCCGTTGCTTTTGTCCCCCGCTCAAATTAATTCCCTTTTCGCCGATTCTCGTGAGATCCCGACCCGGGAGTATGTCGACATCCGGTTGGAGGGCGCAGGCCCGGAGAACACTTCGATAGCGACGAGGACGATAAGACGAACCGAACAATATATTGTCTCTCAGGGTGGCGTTGAGTAACCAGGGCTTTTGCGAAACGTACGTAACTTTTGCATTGCTGTGGAAAATTGTGCCACTTAATCACTTGAATTGGAAATTTGATTAATTTTGTTATTTATAAATTTTTAAAATATTTTTATTATTATTATTAATATTATAATTATTAATTTTTTATATTTTTAAATTTTTATAAATTGTTCATTCATTTTATAAATAATTTTTTTATTTATAATAATTTTAATAATTATATTTATAATGGAAAAAATTATTTATAAAATAAATTAAAAATTTATAAAATAAAATATAAAAAAAAGTTAATTATCAAAACTTGATTAATTATGTTGTTTATTTTTTACTTGGCCCATTCGACTCGTCCTTGAAGTTCTTGCATTTCGCCGAGCATTGCCGAGATCAGGGACGTTTTTCCACTTCCCGTTCGGCCCACGACGAGAGTCAATTTTCCTTTAAATAAAATCAAAATTTGTCTTTTTTTTTCGAAGAATCGTTGGAAATGATTGGAATTGTCCACTTTACCTCGCGGTATGTGAATTTCTCGTACAGTCAAATAATTCTCATCTCCCCAAGAAAAAATTCCTGCGACCTTCACCAACGGAGCTTCCTGCAGGCAATTACACAACTCGGAATCTTTGAGGCAAATCGTGTCGGTCGAAGAGTTCATTATACCGGAATCGCGTTTCGCTAACAAATGAAAATTCGCTTCTTCCTCGTCTTCGTTGATGTTGCCGAGTGTCCCAAACGTTGAAACGCTCTGGGCACTTTTCTGATCGGACTGTGGATTACTCGACTCGGTCTTTGGACTTTTACGATCGTCCTCTGGGGATGAAACTTTAGAATTTATTTCTGGTAAGACGTCCACGATTTCTGGCAACGATAAAAAATCCTCCAGCCTCTTCGTCGATATCTGAAACGATTTTTTTCTCGCTATTTCATTTCCAAACGTCTCGTTCACGAATATTCAGGCCCAAACAATATTTTGACTCACTTTTGCATTTATTATTATCGGTACGATCACCGGAAAGATAAAAAGTGGAACAGTCAGCTGAGAAAAAAGGGCCAGACTCGCGAAAACGTTGCCAGCATCCAAACGACGCTCCTCGATCCAAAAGTAAACTCCGAAAGTGAACAATGTCGTTAACACTGACGAGGCATGAGTCAGAAACGCTGGAATTATAAAAAAAAACCACACGGACAATTAAATTTAGATAAAAATCGATTTACTGATCTCATTAATTCATTTTTGTATGAAGAGCTTTACTTATGAGAGCCCAATACAGTGAATCCTTGTCCAACAACGAGAGCTCTTCGTTTCGTGTATTTTTAACTCGAGTCTCGAATAATTTTTCCCAAGCTCGGAGCTTCACTAATCGCATTCCCTGCAATATTTCATTCACTAATCGCAGTCGAGCGTCACTTTTTTCCTGCAAAAGATTCACTCGAATTGGCATTCTTGAACGAATTTTCAAAATATTCCACATTGTTAATAATAAAAAACGAAATAACGTTAAAAATTGCAACTTCTTTTGCTTTTTTTTATCATTTTTATTGCACTTTTAATTATTATTCTGGATGAAAAAATTGTTTTATTATGAAAAGATTACCGCGACCGTCTTCAAGTTTGACGACATCTTTTTGCCAAGATAAAGTTGCATCGGCGTGACAATAATAATGCAACAGATCGCTCCGATTATTGCACTGATGCCGAGCTTGAGATACAGCAAAAAAATAATTGCAGTGATCTGGAAAATGAATTTTTCATTCAAACACTGGAAATAATGATCCAAGAAGCGTCAGCAGGCTTTTGAATTACCTTTAAGGGGATCGCCCAAGTGTAATGTCCGATCCAAAAAAAGCTCATTACGTTGTAAACGTCCTCGGCCATCAAATTCGTCAGTGTCCCGATGTCAGCAACTTGGCTGCTCTTGGCTTTTTCCTTTTCTTTGACATTCTTGCTCGAAGAATCTTCTTCTTCGGTTATCGTCCACGAATACAGACGAAGGGATTTGTCGTAAATGAGAGCCTGGTTGATCGCATCATCAATAAAAAAAAAAAAAATCATGTCGAAATTGACACCCAAAACGAAAGAAACGTCACGTTGGTCAGTTACGACTAATGCGATTGGGGAGAAATGCATCGAGCGGTGGATGTGGGCGTGCGACTGAATATGTAACGAATTATGTGCGATTGGGCCATGCCCGTGTTTGAATAAATAAATAAATAAATAAATAAATAAATAAATAAATAAATAAATAAATAAATAAATGAATGAATGAATGAATGAATGAATGAATGAATGAATGAATGAATGAATGAATGAATAAATGAATGAATGAATGAATGAATGAATGAATGAATGAATGAATGAATGAATAAATAAATAAATGAATAAATAAATAAATGAATAAATGAATGAATAACTAAATCAATAAATCAATGAATAAATGAATAAATAAATAAATAAATAAATAAATAAATGAATAAATGAATGAATAAATAAATGAATAACTGAATAAATAAATAAATAAATAAATAAATGAATAAATGAATGAATAAATAAATAAATAAATAAATGAATAAATGAATGAATAAATAAATCTTTTGTTTAATAAATGAATAAGTAAATAAATAAATTTCAAATTTAGGGGTTTTTGAAAAATACCTGCAGCGCTGTTCGCAGTCGAATTCCTTCGACATTCAAAAAATGAGTGGAGGCTTGACTGAGCGTGCTTTGAAATATCGCTGCGAAAAACATGAGGAGACCAACGAAATAACCGTTTTCCATCAATCGTCCAAATGTGACGAATCCCTTGAAAACAATGAGAATCAAATCGTCATCCCTTGTTTTTTCATTTTTTCTTCCCGCAGTTTTTCTCCTTATGAAAATTACCTCAAATTGGAGACTCCTGGAAATTCTCACTGTCGAGTTTTGTCTCGACGAGACATAATGAACGATTCGTGAAATGGCCATCGGGCCAACCAGGGTCATTGCGTCTCCCAAAAGTTTCAATATTCCACCAATTGCGAAAAAAAATCCCACTCGGTCCCAGTAACATGGCCACAGTTTTATTTTGCCATGCAAACTATTTTTGTTCTGTAATATTGAAAAAAAACACGTTGGAAAGTTTAATTAAAAAAAAAAATTATGATTTAATGAGAATTTTGGAAAATCATGAATCCAGACTCGAAATTTGAATTTGTGGCAGAAAATTTTGATTTTTTAAGAGCCAACCCTTTTTTCGAAGATTTCACGAAATTTCTGAAACTGCACGGTGGTGGATTCTTCTTCAGGAAGTTCGCCCAAATCGTTGAGGTCAAGTGGAGTTCTGTATCCTCGTCTCAAAAGATCGACGACCCAATGAAACGTGAGTTTACCAATGAACGTCGAGTACTTGTGTCTGTACGAAATTCTCCGGTATCCTGTTCCACGAATCTCGCAACGTTTGCTCTTCTGCATCTGCATCGTCGAGTACCGAAAATTTTTATTTTTATTTCTTTTATCACTCTCAGATGGTTGGAAATTTTATTTTCGAAAGATCGCACTCGAAATTGGGGGGGAAACGTATGCAGGAAAAGAACGACGGCGATTATTTATTTATAAATCCGCCATGGAGATTCGAGAGTAAACAAAAACGATCATTTTGAATCTGCAGTTATTTTTGATTTTATGTTCTGAGGGAAAAACGTCAATAGTGATGAAATTTTCTATTGCAAACGATCGCCAGCTGCGCTTTTCGTGGCTGCAGTTTATTATTCCATGAAAATCGGAGCAGGAAATGGCCAGCTGCGTGTCTAGCAAGATTGCTTAGCGTAAGAAAATTTTCATAGAAACAAACAAACATGGAATTCGAGGTCGGAATAATATTTAGACGTTTCTTCGACATGCATTATTTGCCTATGACGTTTTCAAGGTTCTCGAGCTCAAAAACAATTCAATTTTTTTTTTACCACTCGGTAGAGAACGTAAGAATCGATGAGCGATAGAAAACCGCTCATGAGTGCGGTTCCACACGTGCTTATGGTCCGAACATGAATCGTCGTCAGACCGTATCTAAAAGAAAGAGCAAAACGTGAAAAATTTCAGATAAAAATGATAAAATCGAATTTTTTCATCGTCCAGCGTTATGAAATTCAGGGGCAACCTTTGCAAATGATACAATCGCCAAGCCCTCGCAATCGCAACTATGGCGAACGATCCACCTGTCCCAGCCAATCCCAGACCATCGTTCCTTTCGGTTTCTCGATGAAGAAACCAGCAGGACGAGATTGCCAGCAATGAAACTATCTGCGACAATGGGGCCAACTCTATCATGGATTCTGACAGTTCCAGAACGAGAAACAGCAACAAAATTATGCACAGGACACTCCGAAGTGTGTGCAGGGGCAGAAGAGGCTCGGAGAATCTGCAACACGGAAAAAATCGTGTAACAAAAACTTTTTTCATCAATTTGCGTGCCTTATTGTTTTGTCTTCGCACTGAAAAAGTTCAAAGACCGGGAATTCTCGTTCCAGTTTCGATCGAACGTAAAGCGACACGACGTAATTAAACAGACGATTGAGAACTGGAAAGCCTGTGTGTAAAATGAGTCTGGCATGAATTAATTAATCTCAATGATCGTTGACGGTGAAATTAAATTTGATGAATGAGTGTGACGAACGGGAATTCCCGTATGTAAAACCTCCTCAGTGGCTGCATCTGGTTTCATTCATTCTCCAATTTCACACGAGCCTTTCGTTCAAATATTCCAAGAACGTCCGATGACGTAAGTTTGCGTGTCTCCTGGAGAAACTTGGCCAGTGAATTTCGATCGATTTTGTCACTCCCAAGTTTGCAACGTCCAAATTCAACGAAATCGTTTTTTTTTTCTTCTTATTTTTATTATTTATTAATGACTGTGAGCTCTGCTGAAGACAAAACGGAATTTCGTTGCATTCCAACGATGCAAACTTCAACATCATTTGATTTTCAACAATCGCGTCAAATTACTTTGACGCACGATGTATTGGGAATCTTATCGATGCGATCTATATTGACAAATTTCAAGCACATACAACTTTGAACTAATCAGTTCTTATTTTTTCCTAAACTCAATATCTCAAAGTGAATTCCAGGCAAGGTGATTGAATTTTTTCTTATCGGCAATCTTCGCTGCGACGAACTTCGAAAAAAAATGCGATTTTTGAAGATAAAATTTATTTCGTTATCTTTAGCCAACGCAAATCTTTGCGATATTATCGCACTTTTCGTATTTATTGTTGTTCACATTTTTCTCAATCGAGCCCAGCGAAATTCTGCACATGGAACATCTCAAAATTCGAGTTTAGATTTCGAGACTATATTTAACTCTTCGCTTGAGTTTCGAGTCGCACTTGCCGGTAATTTCCTTCGTAAATCAACAACCTTCTCCAGTGGCCACGTGCGCCATTTTTTATCATCATTTGTAACTCACTCACGTTAACGCGCTTCTCGCTGACTTCGAATGATACCGAATCATTTTTTTTATTTATCTTTTCACTCGTTTTCTTCGACCTGAACTTTTCTAGTTTCGTGCAACTTTTTCTAAATTGAAAATCATGCTGGAAGCAAATTTTTCAAATTGTCGAGTCATCCTGACAATGTTTTTGGAGTTTGATCGATTTTCATTGAAAAAAATGAAGTTTTGGACACTTTTCGAACTTTCCGGAGCAACGATCGGTTGTGAAATTTCTCAACTCACCTTCGTCGTTGGTCCTTGCATTTGTAATTAATTATCATGACGATCGTGACGAGGAGGATGACAATCATAATGGAAAAATTGACAAGCTCGACGAAACAATCGGATCGCGGCGATAAACTGCCGATTTTTCTGATCGTTGTGCCATTTCCGGTTTCCCACGACCAGATCAAATGCCAACCGGAAGTTGGCAGCAGACGGAGAAATGCACTGTCCTCGCAAAGGCCCATCGTTTATTCCCGATTTTCAAATTAAATATGAATTTCAATTTTTCAACACTTTTTTGCCCCAATTGCGATTTTTTTCTCGATTTTCTTTGCCGTCACATTTTTCTGTTTTCTTATTTTCTCGATTTTGCTTCGAGGCGGTTAATCGGTGGATTCACGGTCGATTTAATTCGTCGACTATCTTAATGACGATTTATTTTCAAACATTTCTCACTGTCTCGCTGTTCCATGGCTGCAGAGATGCCTTTTTTTCAACGAGTTTCAATCTCGTTCCGTTCTTCTCTATCGCTCTATGACACAAAGTGACCCCAACGAACTCGTTATTAATTTTATAGTCTCGTGGAGCATAACTCGCTCGTTATCCACACGTGTTTCACAATTCCTTGCAAATTTATGTGTGTGCAGTTCTAATAATAATATTTTTCGCACGGTTTACCTGTCAAGCAAGTCGTTATTGACTTTATTTTCTTGTTTTCCGGATTAACACATGTTTTCAACCCGCTCCGATTTATAATTGAAATCTCGATTAATCAAATGTGGCAATATTTTTATTCGGTGATTAAAACTCAATTATCCTGTGGAATTGATCGAATTTATTCATTTCCAACATCTCTCCGCATTATTTCGCAAACTCTCGATGCGAAAAAACGCATTTTAATTCTCAAACACGTTGACAACCATGTTGACCAGGACTCTGAACTCTAAATCTCGATCAACTCTCTGCGCCTCCATAATTCATTCATGGTGGACGTTGTGCCCGGATCCCTCCGAAACGTCCCTGCGTGCTTAACGTGTGTTAATTGTTTCGATTAAATACCTCGCTCTCTTTTCATATGTCGAGTTTACATTCGCGCGATTGTCACATCGACAAATTGCACAAACTCGTGTCGAAAACTCGATCGAAAATCGTATAAATTTTTACTTTTCACAAAAAACGTTAAATCGGTCACGATTTTTTTTTCACTTAAGGAACTTTCATTTATTCAAGTTTTTTTTTTTTAATTAAAAATGGAAAAATTGAATTTGGCGCATTTCGTTTATTTCGGGCCCCGGAAATTGAGGCGAAATGTTTTTTTGTCACTTAATCGTTAAGCACGTGTCATCGAATACTGATCCGTCAACAAATTACGTCCGCACTCGATCGTCAATCGCACTCTACTGAAAGAACGAAAGATCTCCCTTCGCATTCATTATATATATATTTTATATGTGTATGCAAAGCAACGTTGGAATTATAAATGTGTGTGAGTACGAAGAGTTTTCTGTAGAGCAGCGGAGCAAATTTATTCGAAACGAGAGGGAGAAATTCCCAAGTTGTTATGTATAGTGACTCACAGCAGTTTAGTTTAAAAAAAAGCATGAGATCGAGAAGCATAGAGAGAGAGGGAGAAAAGGACCGAGAGAGTGAAAAAGAGGAACGCGAGAGGGTTATGAGAAATTCCCGGTAACCGAAGCAGGTGAATCGCCTTAAGAACAATTCAAAGTTGATCAATAATTCGTCTGTTTATTCTGCTCGTTGGTTCGCCACTTTTCCAAACATTTTCCATACAAGTCATCATGAAATTATGAGCAATTTATTATGAGCAAAAGTTTTTACAAATTTCTAGTAGAATTGGAGAATTTTTATTCCAGTAAATATTGAATAAGAGTTTAAAAAATAAATTCGATTCGTGTTTGGTTTTATTTTCTCATTTGGAGGGAGAGTCAAACGTAAATTTCCTTTTTCTTCGCCACGTCAAGCTCGATTGGCTCGTTCGTCAACACGAGGATCGCCTGTGGAGGAATAAATGAATTTTTTTGGTTTCACTTCCCTTAATTATCATTTTAATGAGTTATCAATCAATAACTAATTAATTAATTAATCAATTAATTATATTATTATTTTTAATTATTAATTACTAATAATAATAATAATAAAATGTATTATTAATAATAATTATTAATTAATTAATTAATTAAATTTAATAAATTCAATTCGAATTGGAATTCTTTCAAAAATTTACCTCGTCCACATTTTTATCGAGATCCGCGACTTGCTTCTCGTGCGTCACTTTGAGCTTTTCCTTTTCTCTTCCCTGCTTGATTTGAATGTTTTTTCTCTCGTCCATAAATTTTTTGATATTGTTCTGTTTCTTTTCTCGCAGTCGACGCTCCTTGTCACCTTTGGTTTTCAACGCTTTGTCGTTCATCACTTCTTTCGCTGTTTCTGCCGAACATTTCGCCTGGTTCGTGTTCATTTCCTTGATGTCTCTGGAAACATTTTACAATTTACTCAAATTACGAATCGTTCGGTTTTTTCTGTCACTGCTGGCAAATATTCGAAATACTATTTTTTTTTTTCACTCACTTGTCCTGCTTTATTTGCAATTGTTTGTTCTGATTGGCTTGGACGATTTCAATGACTTTTTTGAACTCTTCTCGTCCTGCAGCTATTTGTTTTTTATTCATTTCCCATTCCTCCTTCTGATGCTTCTCCACCATCGCCGACCATTGTGCAATTTGTTCGCCGATCAATTTCTTCAGATTTGCATCGCTCTTCAATGCAGCTTTGCTAAGGGGGGAAAAAATATATAAAAAACCGAATTTTTATTCAAATTGCTTTTGGCTGACTCAATTTTTGATTCTCACTCTTTTCCCTTGGCCGCTTTCTCGAAAGCCGTCACGTGATTCTTCTGCATCGTTTGTCGTTCCTTCAAATGCTTCTTTTTCATGGTTTCCAATTCTTTCAATGCTTTCTTTCCGGCCTTGTAAGCCTTGTCTCGTCTCAACACGTCCAGCGTTATTGGCTCCAGTTTCCATTCGTCTTCCCATCGAAATAGTCCCATCGTCAAATAATCCACGAAAATGTAGCAATAACACAAAAACCATTAATAATCGCGAAATTTGATTTATAAAAATTAGGAAAAAGTGTGTTTTTTTCGGATTTTTCGAACCTTTTTTCTTCTGCTCTTCCTCTTTTTTCTTCGCCTCTGCTTTCGAGTCCGTTTGCTCGATTCCCATGCCTTTCATCGCCTCTGCTTGTTTCTCATTCCCTTTGCTGAAAGCTCCCGGGTCCGACAACATTGCCATGAAATCTACGCACCGGAGGAACAAAAATATTTTTGTATTTTTTAAAAAATGAAGCAACAAAAAACTTCAATTATATTTTCCGGAGCCATAAATTGTTTGAATAACAAAACCTTCGAATCCATCGGGAACGTAAATCTTCAGTTCTATGTTGCAAAACAGCATGGGCAATGCCATGGGAAAATTAGCTTCAGTCTTTAGAGAAATGTGTCTGTAACCGGCCTGCAAACCATCCAACGGCAAAATTCTTTGTCCGAGCAGTTTTCCACTCTCTTCGTAAACTCCTTCGATTTTTATCCCCCGAAAAAATAAAAAATAAACACTCAATTAGTCGCAATTCGTGGGTAAAATTTTGATCGGACAACGAATTACCTAATCTGAGGACAGCCAGATCCGGGAGCACAACTTTACGGAAGAGAAATGGATCTTCGTTGTAAACGGGATTCAATCCGTTTCCGGGCACCATTCGCGTTCGAAATTCTTTTTTTATCGTGTCCGCTGGCAAACCGTACATGTCCACCTCCACGTACGTTCCAACTTTTTTGTCCGACAAAAATTGTCCGGCAATTACCTTTTCGAATGAGTGCAAATAAAAAAATTACAGATCATCGAAGGAAAAACTCGACTAAAAATCAGTTTTGAAAAATATTTTCTCGGGTTCACGTTCAGTTGGGAAAATATTTCCAAAATATGATTAGAGACCACGAGAAAATTTAATTTTTTTTTTTATTTATAATTTTAATTATAATTGAATAATTATAATTATAATTAAACTAAATTGAATTAAAATTAAATTAAAATTTCAATTTCTAAAATTTAAAAAAAAATCGACATTTTCCCTTAATTTTTTTTTTATCAATTATTTAGCGAAATGCGTTTCGTAAAAACTTTTTGAAAACCGGTTTTTTCTTTTTTTTTTTACCTGAACCGAACATTGGGCAGTGATGACTCCGTCCACACCTTCGGCAAAGGGATCAAAAGTTTTGTCCGATCGTCTCATAAATTCAGGTTTTAAGAGATAACCGCCAGTTCCATTAAACTCGAATTTTCCCTGATTGAATTGCATCGATAAATCAGGAGTTTGGAAATTCAAAGCAACCATTTGACAGCCAGCGTTCCAGAAGACCTGCAGATAAAATTTTTTCGGATTTTGATAAAACGATCAGCTTGTTCGTAGAAATTGAGGAAAATTTTGTGATTTTTATTTTTTATAACAAACCTGAGGCATGTAATTCGAGGAATCGGCTCTCGTGCCCTTTGGATAAATTCTGCTCATTTGTCGTTTGTTGTAATTGACGAATTCCACACCCGAAGATTTCAAATAATTGATCGCTGCCGTCTCGGAAAACGAGGACATGTTGTGGTGAATATTTTTTTCTGTAAAGTTAACACGCGCCCTTTTTTTAAAACAATTTCCAGAAATTATTTAGTCAGATTTTGAAAAATCTCGAAATTACTTTCTGCTGTTTCGAAGCCTTGAAATTTAATGGGCTGGGCATAATTAATCATCGACGATAACCAAGGGTGACAGGCCATTGTACTGCCGGTGTGTTGTGGCATTGCTGCAGCATCTCCGCCCTCGCCTCCTTCCCCAGCAGGAGCCTCGGCCGGAGCTTCTTCCTGGAAGAAAAGGAAAAAAAAGTTCGGAAGTGAATTTGGAAATGAATTTTGAAAAATTGATGATTCTCGAATCGCGTGGCTCTTTTTTTTACTTTAGGAGGCTCAGCCGGCGGTGCACTGGCGTCTTCGACGACTTCGTCCTTCGCTTCGAACTGTCCGGACATGAACAACTCCAATTCGACTTTTTCTACTTCAGGTTTGAGTCGCTTGTTTTTTATGAGAATTTTTCTCTTCAAGGCGGAAGGTGGTGGCAGGGGCGAGCCTGGTTCTAGCTGCAAAAGTTATTCCAATATTTTCGTCGTCATTAACGATCAACTGCTAATTAATTGTGCTGATAATTTTAAATTAATGATCAAAAAATTCTCACTGGATAATCTTTGAGGGGCTCCTTCAACAACAAATCTCCGAGAATGTCGTCAAAGTACTTGGCCAATTTGTATTGTTGCTTCAGACAACAATGATTCTCGATACTCAAAATAACTGGATAATCTGACGTCACGAATGCACAATCTCGAAGAGCGACTATCACGTCCTTGAATAATATGTCCGTGCACATTGCTTTTCCGTGAGTTATTATTGGCTCCTCGTCCTCTCCCTTACCATCCCAACAATCCAATTCGACACACCTTTGTTCGATAAAAAAAAAAACACATGAAAAACGATCGAAATTTTTATTTTTTATATCAATTGAAATGCGCATTTGAATCATTTCCAACTTTTTCTAAAGAGAGAACAAAGCACATAATAAATGATCAAAATTTTCATTTTTCATGTCCATTGAAATGCGAATTTGAATCGTTTTTAACTTTTTCTAAAAAGAGAAAAAAGCACATAATAAATTATCTAAATTTTCTATAGGGAGAAATCCCTAGGGGAGAAATCCCTAGGGGAGAGGGATATCTTTTTCTATAGGGAGAAAAAAAACACATAAAAAATGATCGGAATTTTCATTTTTTACTTCAATTGAAATGCGAATTTGAATCATTCAAAACTTTTTCTAAAGACAGAAAAAAGCAGATGAAAAATGATCGAAATTTTCATTTCTTATATCGATTGAAATGCGAATTTGGATCATTTTCAACTTTTTCTAAAAAGAGAAAAACACACATAATAAATGATCGTAATTTTCATTTTTTACTTCAATTGAAATGCGAATGTGAATCATTTTCAACTTTTTATAAAGAGAGAAAAAAGCACATAAAAGATTATCGGAATTTTCATTTTTTATGTCAATTGAAATGCGAATTTGAAATTTTTTTAACTTTTTCTAAAGATAGATCGGAATTTTTATTTTTTACTTCAATTGAAATGCGAATTTGAATCATTTTCAACTTTTTCTAAAGAGAGAACAAAGCACATAAACAATGATCGAAATTTTCAGTTTTTTTCAACAATTGTTCGTTAATTTTTATCAATCTTAAATTCTATCTGATTGAAATGCAATTTTGAGTAAATTTTAACTTTTTTTCAAGTCTAAAATAAATTGAATAAAATAAAAGTTTAAATTTAAGGGAAAATGCACGATTAAAAAATGAATGACCTGCAACCGGCGAGTAAAGTTTGTCGGTACATTTCGACCGTGCTCTTTCCACCGATTTGTCGCCCACTCAAATACGTATTGTGACTCGAATTGATATAGTAATGAGCAAGAGGTTGATCCATGTCCATGTATTCGTCCAATCTGTCCAAAAACACAGGGGCATTTTCGTCCGACATTAAATAACGGATGAAACCATCCTTGGTCATTTTTCCTGATGGGAGCAATTATTTTTGAGTAATTAGTCGTTTTCATTAGAAACGAAAAACTGTTGCACAATTTTTTCTCTACGTACTATCGGCTTTTGCCTTTTCGTCCGGTTCGTAATCGTTTATTATCTCCATACATCGCTTGTCGTCGTACATCGGATACATAATTTCGTTCAAACGTGGATCACGCTGTTTCTCGTTCATGAAACAAACCAATTGTTCCACGGATATGGCTTCGGATTTTCCTTTCGTACTGAAGACGGAAAAAAACGTCATTTATTATTGTCTTTTCGTTCAACGAGTACGAAGCAAAAATCCATTTGTAATGTTTTTTTTGTGATAAAGAGAAAAAAATCTCACAGTGATTGGAAAAGTTCTTCTATGTCGTTACGGGGACACAATTTGTGATAGAGAAACGTGAATTTATCTAAAGTGAAAGCCTCTGGTTCCATTTTGTCACTCTGGAAAGTAGAAAAAAAATTATTTTTGTTCCCTCCATTCTAAACTCACTGAACCAATTTTTGTGTGGAATTTTTTTCAACAAAACGTAATTAACCTTTCCATTGGGCAATCCCAAATCTGACAGAGCTTGGTAAACGAGCTTTTCCGTTTTTCCTGAAGCGAAAGTTTTCGAAATCACCTTCACCGGAACTTTTCCTTTCGCATCCACCATAAATGTCAATCTCATCCAACTTTAAAGTAAAAAAATAATAATTTGCACTTAATGAATAAACAATTTAATAAATAATAAAGAATAAATAAATAAATAAATAAATAAATGAATAAATAATTTGCACTTGATGAATAAATAATTTCGTAAAAGTCGAAAAATATTTGTTTGAATTGAAATTCCGATGAAATTCGTGTTTGGAAATTTTGTGGCGTGTCATCGTCATCATTTTTGTAGCAAAATCGAAATTCAAATCACACAAGCTCGTGGTTTCGGAAAAAAAACATTACTCACTGTTTCATCAGTTGGGTAGTCGGGCAAACATTACTGGCTTTTGTATTGTGCGTAATAAGTCGTAAGCCGGCTTGCCATTCCTAAGAAAAGTCATTAGAACGGTAAGAAAAAAGTTCTGAGAAAAAAAATAACAAAATCATTTCAATTTTTCACCTTTGCCTGCTGAGCACTCGTCAACACAATGTGCTGATAAGTTATGTTGGTGTAATCGACGCCCGAACATATTGTCAAACTCTTTTCATCCAATTGTTCGACTGTCCCATGTTTACTAAGCTTGTTCAACAGTTTTGGATCCTGCGGAATTGCCCAAATCATAGAATCTCGTTTTTTCATGGACTCTGATTAATTTTTCAATTAAATTCTTTTTTTCATTACCCTCGGTGTACCGCCGTAACGGATGTCACTGACTTGGGCAAGTTCTATGACGTCTCCGTCCTACAAAAACGATTTTTGTGCAATTTTCTTCATTTTTTTCTTTTTTTTTATAGCGAATTTATCGATATTTCGCGATTCTCTCGAATTCTTACTTTTCCCTCGCTTTTCCAGTAGAAGAAAAATCCATATTCGTCGCATTTGCACAAGCAGTTTGGCTCGTACTCGGTGTTTTCTTTGTCCTCGAACCATCTGTCGAACGTGGCACCAGTACGAAAGATTTCCGGCGTTTCGATGCGCCAGTTGAATTCAAATTTCTTGGTCATTTTTCCCCAGAATTCTTGGGACTCGAGTGTGTGATTAAAATTTTGTTTTTTCTTCTCACACTAAAGACCTGAGTCAACTGTTTCCCGAGATTTTTCTCACTGAAGAAAAAACTCGAAAGCCTTCGCTCAAGTGGGTCGTCGAGGAATAATTCAATTTGGCTAATTCATTTTAGGGGATTATTGCAACGATACAAAGATACAGAACACGTTTTATAAGTTTTCAGCTATTCTTTTTTTTCCATCGGATTCTCATCCATTTTATTTTCAGTTGGATTGAATTTTTGTACAGGTTTTTCGATCAATAAGAAAATATAATCTTTTATATTCTATCGTATCTCTAAATTCGTATTTACAATTTTTTTTAAACCTCTATTAATACGTTTTTTTGATTAAAACTCTTGTTCGTTAATTCTTTGCTTGTGCTTCGTTAAAATTGACTTTTTATTGTCTATGTTTTAAGTAATTTCTTCCGTTTCTTTGTCGCTCATTGAGATTTTTCTTTCTGGCGATTAACGACGTTTTGCACGAATGGCAATCGGTACACGCGGAGCGATAATATCGAACCGGCGATTGCTCCGATCCAATAAACGATCACGTGTTCCATAAACGTGGTCCCCAGACAGCCGTACTTCAGAGACGTTGCCAACGCCGGATTGAAATATCCGCCGGAATAATTGAATGCTGCAAATCATCGATTTCATCAAATTTACCTCGACAAACTTTTCTCTTACTACGTTATCAAAAAACAAAAAAAAACAGAACAAACAGACGAGGGAGCAGCAAAAATTAATCAATTAATCATCTGAATGAAAAAATTTAATAAGAACTTGAAAAATCAATAATAATAAAATTAATATATTAATATAGTAATTAATAATTAATTAATAATTATTATTAATAATTAATAATTAATAAAAATAATAGAAATACACGATTTTTATTATTTTTTACTATTATTTTCATTAATTATCACATTTTATTAAAATTTATTACACGATTTTATTAAAATCGTGTAATTTCATTTTAATAAAAATATACGATTTTATTTACATTTATGAATTTCAAGGACTGCAGCCGAATTTTCTTTTTCTATGATTTGCATTTTTTAGGTATTTCTAGTGAATGGAATTTGTCGAATGGACTGTAATTAATCGAATTTTAATCGTCTGACTCACCTGCCACAACAAGGGTCGTTCCAACAAAGGAATCGAGTATACTGCTAAATCTGGGATTCAGCTCGCTCAATCCTCGCGAAACTACTCGGCATATGCAGGTGGCGATGCATTCGACGAATGCACCAAAAATTACTGGAACCTAAAAAATAAGGGAAAAATCCCGAAGAATTAAATGTTGAAAAAATAATAATGCAATTATTTTTCTCGTCTGGAAACTGATTTTTATCAGCCCGTGAATGAATGGACCGAAAAATATTGATACGCGGGAGAGTTGAGAGCGAGAAATGCGCGTGCAAAAATGTAACGTACTTGCAGATCGGTGGTGCAATCCTCGAAAGCCCGATTCTTGTGGGTTGAAACAATCTCGATAGCCCAAAGCAATTGAACGTATCGAAAAATGGCAAGACCTCCCACGAGCTCGGCCCAGATCAAAAGAAAAGCGTCTCTCAAGGATTTCGTTCCTTCAACCACATCCTCGATGTGGGTGTAAGGACAAGCGGTCGCGTCCTCCCAAACCATTGACCACCAGATCGTCAATACGAAAAGATAAATGGCGTACATGGAGACGCCCCAATTGTCAGCGACTTAAAAATGTCCAAAATTTCCCTCTCAAAATCTCGATAATCGTTATTAAAAAAAAAGCGAATCAGAAATTTGTGTGTAAAATTAGAAAAATTCTTTTTCATTCGTAAAAATTTATTTATCCAAACAAAATCGTCATTTATTCTTGTAAAAAAAAAAAGAAAAAAATTCGAATAACAATAATTATTTATTAAAAATGAGAAATAATCGTCAATTTTCATTTTGTACAAAGTTTATCGATTCGTACGATTGTCGTTTAGGAAAAAAACTGCAACGTACGAAAAATAGTTTGGATCTTTTGGATACACACTTATGATAAGTTCGAAGCATGCTCCGCATAGTTCGGCTGTTGCGATTCCCTCGAGGAAGAGAGCACGCAAGAAAGGCTGTCGTATGTAATACTTGGTGTACTTTCGCGACCAGTATGCTATTAGACTGGTCAATACGATGTAGAGCGTCGAGACAGCCAAGGCGAAAACATTTCCGACCATCTTGATGTCCTTCTACATAAATCTTCCACTCCCTTTTCTCTCTCTCTCTCTGTTTTATTCACTTCTGAGTCTTAATAAAAAATTCAAAATTTCCATCTCAAATATATGAAAAAATGAAAAAGATTGGAAAATTTTGAAAAATCGTCAAAATGGAACTAAAAAAAATAATTTCAACATTTTATTCTCAAAAATTTGCATAAAAATGAGCAAAAAACACGATTTAATTAAAAAATTTCATCATAGAGCACGAAAATTCTTGTGCCCGATACATTCGGTCGACCGAAAAATTATTTCGAGCTCCGATGGAGAAAAAAAGTTTGAAAAAATAGAATTTTTGACATGTTCGACATGCAAAGAATCGATTGGATATTTGATGTTTTTTTAAATTAATGTTCAGAACGTTATTCAACTCACTGGCACGTTCAGTGTAGTTCAACAAGTAGAGGAAACTGCCGGAGCACGAAATAACTTTCACGAGCACAAACGAGCTTCCCGCTAGTAATTGTCGTCGACAATATAGCAGCGTGCGACGATTTCTGTAAAATCGTCACTCGCGGAAGCTGCAGTTTAATATCGTCCCATAAAATCACAAGTTTTCTCGATTTTTAACATCAATATTGCGCCGTTTCGTCGATTTTTTTGCAAAGTTTCTTTGAATATTTCGAAATTTTGTTCGCAATGCGTATTTTCGTGGTTCGACTCGGTTTTTCGAGGCCAAGGGAACTGGCGACTTTCCGAGACTCATAGCGAAGGCAGCCCTGCCAAAAAACGCAACATAGATATGTGTCGTACGTGTGTTATACACTTTTGAAGATTTTAAGTGTCGCCAGATCGGTCGGTAGCTCAAAATAGCCGGAGAAATAAATGTAATGAAAGGCTGAAAAGTCGTTTTGTTCGTTTTTTTTGTTTAATCTCACTTTTCGTTTTGTTCCACAAAATGATGGTCACAGTTTTCTTCGGCCCGTTTAATATTTTCAGATCTTTTCGTTATTTGCGCCCAAAGAAAAAAAATAATAAGTATGGAGTAAAATATCGAAACGAAACTCGAATAAAATGAAGTAATAAAAAAAGTCTCGAGACTCGCGTTTAAATTGTTTTTCATGTGTTTGTTTTCTTTTTTTTTCATTTCGTTATTTTTATTCACCTTACGAAGTATACTAAGTCCTAGATACTTTGTTACATAGGTAAATCATTACTCGGTCCTCGTCGTTTCACGTTTCATAACTCGCCGACGCTTCCAAGTGTTTCTCTTGTGTTTTTTCTTTCCTTATGTTTTTTTGCAAGGAGTACAATTATAAAAAAGGTGGATAAAGGTGGACGATGGGCGGAGAGGAATATCGGCCGGAAAATCCAAGAGATTGAGGACAGGCTTTTGCTGCGTTTGTTTTTTCTTTCGTTTTTTTCAAGGAAACGGGATATGAGCGAATGGAAATCAAGGAGGGAAGGATCAATTTATTTACAGGAATCATTGTTTGTTGCGATTACGACTCTTGACGCTGCTGCTCCACCCCCGGAACTCGCACTTTTCGTCACGCTCTCGTTCTCGCTCTTGTATTTCTTCGCTGACGTTGGCTGACTCTCCTGGCCGTCTTGCTCCCGCGTCATTAGCCTCGGTATTCGCTTATTTCTCAAATATGACAGCGTCCCGCTTGATGTTCTGAAAAGAGCATTTCAAAAATGTTTTCAACTCAATTTCGTCGGGATTGAATTAATTTCCCCATGGAATTTCGATTAGAAAGTTTGATTTTTTCCGGGAAAAATGTACAAAATTCTTTTTATTCATTATTTTCGAAATAATGAATAAAAAATATTTTTAACCATTATTTTGCTCATTTTCATGGTAATTTGATTAATTAGTCATTGAAATTGATATTTAAAATCGAAAAATATATTTTTTATTCAATATTTTGCTCATTTTCATGATAATTGGATTAATTAGTCGTGGAAATTGATATTTAAACACGAAAAATATATTTTTTATCCATTATTTTCAAAATAATGAATGAAAAATATTTTTGATCATTATTTTGCTCATTCTCATGGTAATTTGATTGATTAGTCATTGAAATTGATATTTAAAAACGAAAACTATATTTTTTAATCATTATTTTCAAAATAATGAATAAAAAATGTTTTAAATCTTTATTTTGCTCATTTTCATGATAATTTGATTAATAATTCATCGAAGTTGATATTCAAAAACGAAAAATATATTTTTTATTCATTATTTTCGAAATAATGGGAAAAAAATATTTTAGAAAACTTTCAGGTCTCTGGCGGAATAATTTCAGAAAAAATTAACTTCGACCCTAAAATCGAAATGGTCAAAAAATTGTTACTCATGAACGCTAAAATTTGAATTACCTCGGTTTGGAATCGAATAACGTTTCTTGCGAACTTTCCCCGGAGGAGATGCTGCAGGGCGACGGTTGGCTCATAATTTGATAAACGGTGGTGGTCTTGGTGACGAGTTCTGTTTTTTCACCGGCAGTTTCCGTCGTAGTTAACACGCTGCTCGTGCTAAGGGCGACGATTCTCGTTTTATCGTCAACGTTGGCCGACTGTGGCTGGGACGACGCGGCGCTCGCACCTTGCGTTACTTTTTTCTTCGTCTCCAACTCATTTTTCGGCATTTTCGATTCTGGCGGAGTTTCCGGTTTCGGCCTGAGCTTTCCATCGTGTGTTGGAAACTGTACGACCGGAAGTGTTATCGTTTTATCACCTTTCGTTTGATTCATTAACCTCACGAGCAATTTGGCCAATTCTTCGCGCTTTCTCGTCACTACTATCTCCTCGAACCAAGTTTTTAACGTTTTTATCGGCAACGCGTAACTTCTTATTGGATTCTGAAATAAACACAACAAAAACATAATTTTTCGTTTTTTTTTGTAGCTAAAAATCAAAGCTCACGAGACAAAGGAGAGGAAAAACTTGCCTGGAAAAAACTCTCGACGTACTGCAAGAGGTAAAGACCGCAATCCGTGAAATTCGATTGTTGCGGTACTTTTGGGGACGAGCCCTTGATCGTGTCTTTGGAAAATATTTTTTCCGTGCCTACTTTAGCGACGTGCTCGCAACTTAAATAATCACGAAGGGTCGCAACGACCCGTGATCTACTAGCACCAGCCAGCGAGTCGAATATCAGTATACAAGGTCTGAAGAATTAAAATCCCAGAGTTATTCGCATTGGAGCAAAAGTGTGGCAATTTAAGTGCGAAAAATATCGATAAAAGTTTGCATCGTTGGAATGCAACGAAATTCGCTTTTTTCTTGTGATTCTTATTCAATATTTTGTTAGGACACTAAAACCATTTTTTTAGGATCCAAAAACAAAATGAGCCCAAAAATTTTCATGGTTTTTGTTATTGAAACAAACAATTGATGGAAAAACGTAATTCTCGTTGCTGCACCTCAACGTTGCAAACTTCAGTGCCATTGAAATACTCACATCTTTACAATAGGTTTTTCATGTCCTTCTGCAGTCTGCGTGGGAGGATTTTGTGTCGATTTCGCAACATTTTCGTCCTGATTTTCCGTCTCTTCCTGAAAATCAATAATCAAAAAATTCCCATTGATTTTTGTCGTAGCGAGAATAATTGAACGGAAGAAAAAACAAGAAAAAATCTCACGTCGTCGTCGCTGTCCATTTCCATTTCCTCGTCGTCGCCCTCCGCCTCATCCTTTTCGGAACCCTCGTCCAACTGGTCGATCGTTATCGTCGTCGTCACCGGAGTAATGGTCGTGCTGCCGATCGTCAGAGCTTGAACTTTCATGTCCTTGGATTTCTTACTCTTCGGAGCTTTTTGAGCACTTTTTTCTTTCGGTGGTTGCGGCGCCGCTATCACTTTGCCAACGAGACCGGGAAAACATACTATGGCCAAAAACCAATGGGCGCTGAGGACGGAAAGCAAAAACAAATTCATTAATAATCGCTTCGATTCGAACGGAGGAAAAGTCGAAAGTTCAGCAATTTTTTTGCTCACTGCTCGTTAATCGGTATGATGAGGAAATCCTTCTCAAAAATGTTGACGTTCTTCGTCCATTTTTGAACTCTCGCGTGTCTCCGAGCAGCCGCCGTCAATGCAGGCGGATTCTCACCGACCTGGGTGTGAGGACTTGTCAACCGCTTGTAGAAAAATGAACTAAAAACGTGTGTCCGGTTGTGATCCGTTTCGGACAGTACTTCCAAAGTCAAATAACGAAGATAAAAGTCTATTATCGCGTCGTTCAAAAATTGGTCTTCTCCGAGACAAACGTAATCTTCTGTGTTGATCGCTATCCCTCCTTTCGCTGGCGGAGGCGGATACACCGTCATTCTGTAAACCAACATCACACAAATTCGTCATTTTCCTATTTCAGACTGAAAAAATTGCCATCCAAGATCCGAAGGATTGAACGATTTTTTGTTCCCGATTTATGAGGATCGTGCGTTTAACCGATCGGGGAACTGACGCTAAATTTTTTCTAAACGCGATCACAGGCGCCGGTGAATAAAAAAAAGATTAAAAAAAAAAATTCAAGCCTCCTGGATCCTTCGGTGTGGATAATGGATTGAAAGAGATTCTCTGAATTAAAAATATCACGAAACATTTTTTAATTTCTGAGATTCTAAATAAGTAAATTTGTCTCGAATGAGTTTAGACTTTGCAGATTAGCGGTGAAAATTCATGACCAACTACGGTGGTCCAAAAAGATCTTTATTAATGAATAATAAGGGGATGAAATCCTTGTTTGTCGGGGCTTGCCACTTTGATTACGTACATTTGGTACTGCTGTATGGTGGATCCGTTGACGCCAGGAGCAGACGAATTCGAGGATTGACTGGGCCTTTTGACCAAACCGCCCAGAGCCGGATTGAGGTTCTGTGGGATTTAACGAATATTTAGAAAAAAAATCAACTAAATGCAGTTGAAATTTCGAAAGAATAACATGGTTGTTACGCATCGCTGACTCACTAATTCCCTGACTTTTCCAGGTTTTCCAGACAGATTTTACAAAAATTCCAGGCAGATCAGGGTTAAATAAAAAATACTCTGTTACGATAAATTAATCTGAAAAGACATTCTCAATCGAAAAATTGTGTTGAACTAATAACATAATTTTTTGAAGATCAATTAGAAAGAATCGTTAGATAATAAAACAAACAAATTTAAAAAAACTGAAATCCGAAAAAGAATCAAAACACTGTGAAGTAAAAAATGAATACATTGTCATTCAAAGCAAGTTAAGTAAATAACCGGTTTTTTTTTTAAATTAAGTTGAATAATTTTTTGAGAATTTTCGGGCCGATAGAATGGTCACAATGCGAATTCAAAAATAGACTGGGTAGAATAAACCCAGTCCGACAACCGAGATCGGTCGTAGAAGTGTGACCACGAAGGATTAATTTCCAATGTTTGGCTCTGATTGAGCTTTTTTTATTTGACAAAAGATAAATATGAATCTATTAAAAAATCGAAGATATTCATATTATTATTCATGCTATTACTTTTCAGATTTATTTTCAAGTCAGTTTGATTTTTCATAATAATTCTTGCAGCAAATACATTTTGGGAAAATTCCAGAGAATTTTGGAAATTCCCTGACTTTTCCCTGACTATTCGAGGAGGAAAAAAAATTCCCTGAGTTCTCCAAATTTTCCCTGTTTCCCATATGCGTAACAACCATGAATAAGAAAAATCGACTCACGTCTTTTGGAGATGCACGGATCAGAATGTCGTTCGCTTCCTTGGGTGTAAGCTCCAGGAGCAAATTGTCTGGCATGAATAATCCCTTCAAAATTACCTTCGCCTCTGGGGTCAGCAGTTCTGGCAGTAAAGTTATTCGTTTGTGGGTGTGATCTACACAGAGAAACAGAATTTTTCGTAATAATTAAAAACTAAAAAAAGAAGTTTTAGTGGAAAAATTTCGAATTTTGTTTCTGGAGAATCCGGCGACGGAATTTTCGGGTTTGAGCTCACGGTTTTCGTACGTGACACAATAATTAAATCCTCCGGAAGGATTGACCAAGCAATTTTGCAATTTTTGACTTACCTCTGCCCGCTGGATCGTAATAAGGCCCTTTGGGATCTTGCATTCCTAGTACTTCTCGTATTGAGGCAGCAGAACTCGTCGAAGTATAGAAAAACAGCACCGGCATCAATTTACCAAAGTGTATCAACACCCTGACAATCTCTTTGAACTTTACGTCCAAATTAACAAAACTATTGTCTGGAAAAATAAACAAAGACGATTTTTAATCGTTTCATTCGACTCTTAAACGGGACGGGTCATTTGGGTCGGGGCCAAGTCGCAAACAATGCCTGGACATCGCTATATTTTGCACAAAATAGTGATCAAAACTATGATCCTGAAGTTCCCATCGTTGAAAAGAAACGAAATGACAATTTTTTCCAAGTCCACGTGTTTTTTTTATTTATTTCGCGAATAATTCGAAAAACAAATAAAAATGACGAATTTTGGGATCGATCGTAAGTATGCAAAGTCAATTTTAGGGGGGTCGAAAACTACAAAATTTCTTCTTTTTGAAAGAAAACTCCAGGATCATATAAAAACTTATTTTTTCGGTTATTAAAAATAAACTTTGATCATATCAAAGTTTTTTTTTGTACCCGATCGTTTGGGGTTAAAGGGCAACTGCAAAAAGTCGATATAGAAAAAAGAAACGAAAAATATGAATTTTTACCGGAATACTTTTCCGGGTCAAATTGGGTGTGCACTCGGAAGGTTAAATTTGGTTAATTTTGGGATAAAGTTGAAAAAAATTTACCGTCTTCCAACAATGGCACGGCCAATCTAACGCCATTTTGCGAGATAACGATTCCTTCCCTCGGAATATATTTGTACGATCCTATCCTAACAGTACGACAAATCAGAGAGGTTTGAGGTTTCTGAACTGAACCGTCCTCCGTGTTGTCGTCTTCTCGGCCTCCACCTTGAGAAAATCCACAAACGATAAGAAACCTCGACAGAAATAAGATAAAGAGTGGATGATTTTGTCGTTACCTTTTACGCCACCTTCGGAATCGTCTGTACAATCTGTAGACGTGCTTGTCGAGCTATTGGTGATAACGGGCTCTTTTTCAAATATCGTGTCCATATCATCGTTGGCGTTTGTTCCACAGCCCGTCGATGACGAAACGTTGCTCATGTTCGAATCCGATTTTTTCACCTTCTCACCGCCGTCTTCCTCGTCCGAGGACAGTGTCAGACACTCTGAAAATAGTTTCAAGCAACCAAACAATTAATCGCTGCTTTCCGGGCGATTTTTCACTCCGACAATTGTCTTCATCGAACTTATTGAATGGCGTGGAATTAATTTTGTCGAATTCGGTTTACCTGGTTCCTTGATCGGCCGCGTTTTTGCCACGGGTCGTCGTCCACCCCTCGCAGCCGGTTTTTTGCCTCTCGGCGATTCGACTTTCGACGCTGCTTCCTGCTTCAACGACACGTTTTGCTCGTGTGCCTTTTTATAAAAATTCTAACGAACGGAAATTTCGATCAATCGAACCATCAAGTTTCAATGAAATTTTTTTGTTTTTTCAAATTTAATTATTTATAATTATGCTATATAAAAATTAGGGGTGTGCGAATATTTGAAAACTTGGAATATTGGGCATCAAATCAAATCAAATTGTTTGATTCGAATTTCAAACCGAATATTCGATATTTTTCAATATGTGACATTTTTTCGAGTATTCGATTTTTGTTCGAATATCCGATTTTTCTTCGAATATTCGATTTTCTTTCGAATGTTCGATTTTTTTTCGAAAATATTCGGAAAAAAATTTCGGAAGGATTTGCGAAAATCCGCTATTTTTTGGAAATTTATCGAATGCTCGAAAAATCGACGAATATTCGATTCGAAAATCGAATCGAACATTCATCGAATATTTGATTCGAAATTCGAATCGAATTTTAATATTCGATCCGATTCAATTCGATCACTATTCGCACATCCCTAATAAAAATATAAAATTAAATTTGATTGAATTTTTGAAAAATGAGCGAAAATTCTTACGTCGATTGAAATCATGGCCTCTTTTTTATTCGCCTGAGTATCCGGCGTCATCGGTATCGATTTAACGTTGTCCGGCAATATCCTTTTACATCGAGAGCACCGATGAAAATCAGGCGAACTTATACCGCAGTTTGGGCACACGGCAAGTTTTCCATCCACGAATTTTGGCTCCTGAGAAGAATATTTATTTTTACCCCAATTGTAGGAGTGACTTTATTGTTTACAGACTTTCGCCTTTTTTTGAGGGAGCTTTTTTTTTTATTGAAATGATTGAATCGCGCAGCGGATTTGAATGAAATTTACCTCGTTCGGCGTGACGGAGGAATTGCTGTTCTCATCCGCCATTCTAAACAAAAAACGATCGTATTATTGCGATAATTCTTGATTTTTCGAACCAACGCGGTCTTGTTGGTTTCGCTGGGGAATTGAAAAACTTACGGGAAATTGGGCGAGGAACTGTCGGGCGATGCGACCGAATTTTCTTGAACCGAAGCGCCCTCGCCGGAATCGTTAGAATCCTGGGTGTTGGGGGCCATGTGAGCACCGCCCTCGACGATGTAATTTATTCCGAGGATACGATCCGAAACCAGAGAAACGCAAGTTTTTTCACCGAAGGAAATGTTGGCCTGGGAAATAATGAAAATCACGTTATTGCTGGAAAATGAAAGACTCGGCGAAAAGGCGGAAAGTAGGGGTGTGCGAATATTTGAAAACTTGGAATATTCGGCATCAAATCAAATCAAATTGTTTGATTCGAATTTCAAACCGAATATTCGATATTTTTGAATATGCGACATTTTTTTGAGTATTCGATGTTTTTTTCGAATATCCGATTTTTCTTCGATAATTCGATTTTCTTTCGAATGTTCGATTTTTTTTTCGAAAATATTCGGAAAAAAATTTCGAAAGGATTTGCGAAAATCCGCGATTTTTCGGAAATTTACTGAATTCTCGAAAAATCGAGGAATATTCGATTCGAAAATCGAATCGAAAATTCATCGAATATTTGATTCGAAATTCGAATCGAACTTTAATATTCGATCCGATTCGATTCGATCACTATTCGCACACCCCTAGCGGAAAGGAAAATCAAATGACAATGAAATTCGCAACGTTGAGATCCAACGAAAGAAACTTTTTCCCTTAATTTTTGTTAAATTTGGAAATAAACGCCAATTTTCGTATCAATTTTGTGTTTGAATTCTGAAAAACGATCGTTTTATCGTCCTGATTGAATGTCGAATAAAAATCATGAGTTTTGCTCAAGAAAAAACCGAATTTCGTTGCATTCCAACGATGCAAACTTTAATATTGTGAAATCAAACCTGTTCCAAAAGATCCTGAACGGTGCAGGGTTCGTTGGGTATATCGAACGTGATGAGTCTCTGTTCTCCGTTCTGCAAGACAACGAGCATCTTGACGGTATTGCCAGAAATTTGATTCTGAACGACGGTGTTTTGTGGATTTTCGATAACTTTTTGTAAGTAGGCAAAACTGGCGGATGATCCATCGGTGTCATCGGTCGATTGGTCCGGTTCTTGATTGTTGGTGTTGTCGGAATCGGCAGCGCACTCGGAAGTCACACTGTCGACTTCCATTTTCTCGTCGCTTTCGGATGCTGTTCCGGAAGTCGTGCCGGAAGCTGGACTCGTTGTTGTCGTTTGAGCGGCCTCTCTTTGGTATTTCTGTGGCGAGGACGAGGGCGTTTGTTTTCTCACTATTTCAATTTTGTGTCGGGAATCTTGGAGGACCGATTGTTGCGAAGTTTTCGTCGTTGCTCGACGCTGCTGCTGTTGCTGCTGATTGAGGTTTGGCGTTTCGTTCTGTGTTTGTGAATTTGTTCGTTGGTTCAGGGTCGCCGGAGTCGTGGTCGTTGGCCGTTGTTGTTGTATCGGAGACGTTTGCTGCACGGGTGGCCTTGCTTGACCACTGTGCAAGGGCGGACGTGCCGTCGGAGTTGTTGGCACGGTTGGCAAGTTGGACACGTTCAGAGTCTGTTGACCGGTGCCCGGAGTCGGTATGACTTTTTGTAACTTGGCTTGTTTTATTCTTTCGCTTAACGAATCCATCGCGGGAAAATGTGCGGCGGGAAGATTCTTCATAGCTTGAGTCGGTGTGTTGACCGAATTTCTAACGTTGTCAGGATTTTTCGAGGAGACTATTCCGCTCCTGACTGGGGTCGCGCCCCGCGAATTAATATTTTGCATCGGGACGCTCGGTGAACCGAAACTTTTTCCTCGATAACTCGCTACCAAACTATTGTTTGCTGCGCTCGTTCGATTATTCGTATTCAAATTTGTATTGGGACGCTCCAAACCTGGCGAATCCGGGGATAATCCTTGAACTCCGACCAACCCTTGAGACTGTTGACCTCTCGCGACACTTTTTGGTCTCTGCTGTCCCCCCACTATCCCTTTCAATATTGGACTCGAGTCCGAAGCTGACAATGATTGCCGCGGCGGTCCACCCCCCGTCACGCAACCTCGCCCTTTGTTTCTGTACAATCTTGGCGTCGGCTTCTTCTCCGATGGCCCTGGTCCCACGTATTGTGATACCGGAGTTCCCGAAAACTGATCCTGAGCCTGTAACTGCCCAAAGACAAAAATCAGTCAACTGCGGTCCAATTTTTCCCCTCGATTATTCTTTGCCATCCGCGCAACGTTCTACTTACGGATGATGCAATTCTCTGCTGGGGATTTCTCACTGCAGGAGCCAACTTAACAGCGGGAGTAACAGGCTTTACCGTTCCTTCGTAATTAATATTATTCTCCGGCATACTTATCCACTGAATTTGTTGTTGTGGCTGTTGTTGTACCTCGTGAATATTGTTAAGAGGTAATTTCGGACCTGCGATCACGTATTGATTTCCTGCGTTTACGATTATCAATTTTTTGTAGTCTTTACAATATTCGGCATGGGGTTTAAAACAATATTAACGAGAAATCTCACCAAAAAATGACTCTGAAGTTTGCAACGTTGAGATTGAACGAACAATATTTATTTCATCAATTATTTATTTATTTTTCAACATCATGCCAATTTTTCGTTTCGATTCAATCTTTGGGGAATAAAAAATGGAATTCCGTTGCATTCCAACGATGCAAACTTCAAGATCATCACAAAAAATGAGAATAAACTGATTTCTTTCGTTCTCTCACGATTCTCACCTCTTTCGTCGACGATATTTACGATACCGTCGGTCGACACATTCGCGTGTACCACGTCGGCCTTGAGACTGTTCTGTTGCAGATTGTTCGTCGTGTTGATTATGTACACGTTTTGCCTGCAATCAGACAAACATTTTCCTCAATATTCGTGTCGGATTAAAATCATTGAGGAATTTATTTGTTCAGCACTCGGAACAAAAATTCATTGAAATTGATTCTAACGGAGATACCGAGAAAAACTCTCTCATTTGGTCATTTACGAAAATAATGAGTTTCGCTCATCACGGACTTGGAATTGAGATGTAAAAAAAAGAATCTTACGGACGGAGAGTTATCGGGGAAATTAAAAATGAAACAACTCGTCTCCGTATTATTTTTATTTCGTTCTCAACTTTATTGACAAAAAAATCGTTATAATGGGTCTTACATGTCTCACGAATTTTTCCTTTGACTAAATATTCTCAATGTGCTTTCGCACGGAATTAAAATAATTATTTAAAGAATTAAGACAATAGTGTCACTTAATTACTCGAGAAATTCAAAAATTGTTGGCCATTTTCAATGTTTTTGAGTTTTCAGTTTCATGCTCATGTAGATTTACCGTTGATCCATGGGAAGGCCCGTCAGCTGGCTCCCGACAATCGCTCTCTGCGGGATAAAACTGGCCTCATGGTGCGCAGGTCCCGTGGTATACGTCAAATATTGTTGCCCGCCGTTTGTACAATTATTCAAATCCTCCACGACTAATTGAATGCTCTGTCCGTCGCAAATCTGCTGAACATCTTCGACCATAATAGGAACACTGGTGCCGCCCACAAGATTGTAGTACTGGGCCATATTACAAAACGGCTCAATCGCTCGAACGAAATTTAAAAAAAAACACTACTCCGGGCCGCTTTAATAAAATCCTATTTCAAGCTTTTTTCCGCCTCACAGAGTGTCTTTGCTTAGCATCGTTGCCCGTAAATCGAGCGATAGTCACGCCATTTTTTTCACCTACGAGAGAAACATTTGCGTCAAATAATTTGCATCTTTTCATCTTTGCTCTACGCGTCGATGAATTTTGAGATTCTCCAACTTCCCAGTTCCATTTATTCTTCGAGTTTTCTGAGAATTGCTGGATCACGGCCTCTTTTTTTTTGTCGCGCGATCTACCAACTCGGACTCTCGTCTTTCGGCAAGAATTTGCTTCGCCTTAAACGCAATTCAATGCAATAATTGCGTTTTCAGCGAAAATCGTATCGACAGCGAGAATTGAGAATCTCAGCAGCGAATTGCTGCCAACGGCCATGTCGGTCAATCTCGTGCGACTCGTGAACATTGTCACGAGAGCGCAGGCAAAATTTATAATAATGAAATGGAGAAATGAAAAGTTTCGTGCACGAGTTACGTATGCACGTGAAAATGCTGTTGAATCATTTCGAATTGTTGAAAAATACGGGTGGACGAAACGTTTTTTTGCGATTGACGTAATTTTGGGACGAGTGAAATTTGCGGAGATAACCTCGTGGAAAATGCTGGGAGACGACGGGAAAAACTTACGAAATATACAATTCGCGGTGTATACACAGAAAGAGATGAAGAAAAGGGAGAGAGAGAGAGAGATGGAGCGAGAGTGGGAGACATGGGACACGTACACAGATGCACACACACGAGGACACACATGGACAAAAGTTATAGATTATTCGGTATATCGTGAAGCATGCGACGAATCGATGATAGACCGAAAGCATTTTTTCGTACACGACGTTTTTTTCCGTTTCGGTCAACGAATGATTTATAATCTCGAGAAAGTAAAGCTTTCGTTGAATCAACGCCCGCTATTGTTATCCGTCGTTGGGAACAATCGAAATGTGTTTTTTTTTACTTGTAGGTTGGACCCTAACTTCGAGACGCTTCTCGCAGAGCAACGATTGGCATACTTACGTGTGGGTGTCGTGAAATACTTGGCGTGAGAAGTCGACGCGATTCTCAAAAACTCTTCCTTCCTTTTTTTCCTCCTTTTTAGCGTGTTTCTCTTTCTTCCGATTTGTTTCGCACACTCTGTCCACCGTTCACGCGTTTCAACACGACCAACAGCCCCTTCGGCGATCGTCGTTAAAGTCTTTTTAAAAAATACCTTTCGCGAAAAGGCTCAAGGGCCAACGATTCGAAAACACTACGTCCTGCACTTATTAACGATGAGCGCGATCCACACCACCTCGACCTATTCCTAGCCTGCTCTCATCATTTTTTTCTCAACATTCGAATTAATACTATCGATGTACAACAACCGCAATTCGCCATTTTACACAATTTACTACCACCCATATCATCCACCGACACGTATATTACCTCACGCTTTTACATATACGTATTTTGTAGGTTATGTGTGTGTACGGCCAGCCGCTTTCACACCTAACCGACATTCGTCCACTATTTCCACCAATCCCGAGCCCACAATCCACGGAAATGACCAACCGAATGGATTCGCGCTTCCGAAGCGCTCCCTCCGACGACGATTACTCCCGACATGCTGCGATGCGGAATTTCGCGGAAGCTCACTTCCGCTTGCGGCATTCCGATGCCCGCGAATTCCACAACATTTTTATCCACTCGTTTTTCCATAAGTATTCACGGTAATTCACAATTTTTACAATTGTCAATCACGATTACGAATATTTAACTTTGGTTCGATGGAATTTTTGCACCGCGTTAACTCGTTTCGTGCTTGATAATTCCAAAAAACCAAAATGCCATGCACTCGCTCATTTTCAAACCTTCCTCAACACGTGTTCACCGCTCCCCAACAATGGAGGAATTTGGCGGAAAATGTGTCGGATTTCATGGAATACTTTTTATCGGTCGAAATTATATTTGATGTGTGTAAAATTTTGATTGAGATTAAGTGGGGGGCATGAAATGTTTATCCGAGACGATGATTTACTTCATTCGAAACTATTGCACGTCCAAAATTCGAGACTGGCAGTCACATGAGAATAATCATAATATTACGAAGCCCAATGAAAACGCATCCTAACAATTACGCCGTACGGTGCAACGCCTGGTGTTTGACTCTTTAAAAAAAGACATGTGCTTCGAGGCTCCTTCGCTGACGCTCCCCTTATTGTCGAATTTTACAAAATTACAAGAATTTACTGGACTTGTCGATTCAAGAGCGAAAAACGTTGTACGAGTTGGTGATCCTTGAGGAAACAGCGACGAATCGTAAGTTTCTATTTTGCATTTCGAATTTTCTTTCACTTAACCCCATTCTTGTGCCGCGTGTGTGCGTGAAAAAAGAAAATATTTACAATCGATCCTGAGCATATGCTTCGATTACAATAGTCCAATTATCTACTAAATTTTCTTTGAAATTCTCGTTATTACTTGCGTGCACACTTTGTCATGTTAATCTTCACAATTAGAAGAATTTTTTGGAGGTTATGTTCGTAATTAATGGACACTTACGTCTACAATTATCCGTCGTAATTTTCATTTTCCATACACAATTTGAAACACTATTTACCCAGTTTGTCTACGAAATTTCGATATCGGAAATTCTCGGCCAACAATTCAAATCGCACTACGAAATATTTCACATTGTTTACTCTTAATTATCACAGGAACCATATGTCAGGACATTTCGAATGTTTATCAATACAGCAATTTTAGAATCTCAAACTCTTCGATCTGAAAATCGGCTACGACAACGATTATTTATTTGCAAACGGCAATTTCGACCCAAAAACATCGGAACAATGAATTCAATCAAATTTGCGTATTTTCCGAACGGAAATGATTGGAGAATTTCCAAAACAGCTGACAAATATCGTGTTTGAGAATTGCGTCTAATTTTTTTCATTAGATGTCTATCGTGTCCTCTCGATCGGGCAGTATCGCCTCGATCCTAAAAGGACCGGGTGTCAGAGCTAAACTCGTAGGTCAACAGAGGAGCGTGAATTTTAAACTCCCGAAAAATCTCAAATCGATCCTACTGGATTACGAAAATGGCTGCAATCGTAAAGTTTACGAGGATCTTGTCTGTATTCTCAGAGACGCGAATATCAAGGTAGGAAATTGTGCAGCCAATCATAAACTTTTCTGCTTATTCCTTTGAATATGATTCTGAAGTTTGCATCGTAGGAATGAAACGAAATTCTTTTTTATATTTGGCAAAAATAATTATTTAAATGCAGAATTTAATTGTGATGATAAAATAATCAGTTTTCGCCACCCGAAAACATATCGGCTTGGAAAATTTGGATGAAATTGAAAATTTGCAAATTTGCAACGTTGCAAACTTCAGCATCATCCTTTGAATTCCTTTTGTAACGATTTCCATTTCTGGGCAAACAGGACAGCGAGCTCGTGGAACTGATTGTCGAAGTTCGACAATGTATTTCTTTGCTGGGCCCGAGTCACAGACTTTTCGTTCAAGCTTTGTTGAACATAAACTGGACGAGCAGATCGTCCGAGGCGACAACAGCCTACAAGGGGCTTTTGGAGGATCTCGTCTGTCTTCACATTTACCACTGCAAGCTCGTGATGGAAAAATTAATTAGTCAATTCAAGCCGAGTACGTCACAATTTTTTTTTTCCGTCTAAAAGTCGAAATTCTTTAAACTTTCGATTCCTGAGCATTGCGAATGTTTATTCCAGTTTCTGAGGACGCCGTCGAGTGGGAGAATGGAAAACCGAGACAAGAAGACTCTGAGAGATTCGCTCAAGTTCACGATGTTCTTTGTAGGCTGCTGAAGATCGTGCCCATGTAATTAACTCATTCCGTTTTTTTCGTGCTTTTGTTGATCTATTGAAATATTTCAAGTTTTGTTTTGTTTGATTTCTCAGGTGCAGCGAGATGCTCTTACAATCTCTCACCGCAAAGTATCCTTATCACAAAAGCAGCACCCACATCCAGGAAATTTACGTCCATTCCTTGCTGCAGGTTCTGGAATACGCGCCGCAGTTTCGATCCGATATTTTGTCCCTGATCATCAACAGGTGAATAATTTTTCATATACTGAACGTATTGTTTCTTTTATTAACACTTCCGTGGTTTTTTTTAACCCAAATTACAATTTTTATTCGAAAATCTTGTTTTCTGAAACGTTCTATTTGCAAACGAAACAAATTTGACGACTATGACTATGAAACCTCAAAGTAGAATGTATGGAAAGTATTCCGGAAATTTTACAGTTTTTTTTTTCTCTCCAAATACGTTAAATATAAGTGGCAGGACGAAAAGGACTCTTATGATCCAGGGGTCTCCTAAAAATCATATGGAACGCGAATATACCGAATCATGGTTGTTACGCATATGGAAAACCTGGAAAACTCTGGGAATTTTTTTTCTCCTGGAATAGTCAGGGAAAAGTCAGGGAATTTTAAAAATTCTCTGGAATTTTCCCAAAATGTATTTTCTGCAAGAATTATCATGAAAAATCAAACTGACTTTGAAATAAATCTGAAAAGTAATAGCATCAATAATAATATGAATATCTTCGATTTTTTAATTGATTCATATTTATCTTTGGTCAATTAAAAAAAGCTCAATCAGGGCCAAACATTGGAAATTAAGCCTTCGTGGTCACACTTCTGCAACCGATCTCGGTGGTCAGACTGGGTCGATTCTACCCGGTCTATTTTTGAACTCGCATTGTGACCATTCCATCGGCCCGAAAATTCTCAAAAAATTATTCAACTTAATTTAAAAAAAAAAAACCGGTTATTGACTGAACTTGCTTTGAATGACAATGTATTAATTTTTTACTTCACAGCGTTTTGATTCTTTTTCGAATTTCCGTTTTTTTTTTAATTTGTTTGTTTTATTATCTAACATTCCCGTCTAATTGATGTTCAAAAAATTATGTTATTTAGTTCAACACAATTTTTCGATTGAGAATGTCTATTCAGATCAATTTATCGTAACAGAGTATTTTTCATTTAACCCTAATCTCCCTGGATTTTTTGTAAAATCTGTCTGGAAAACCTGTAAAAGTCAGGGAATTTCTCAGTCAGCAATGCGTAACAACCATGCGAATGTTCGATCCGGAAAAAGTTGCTCTACATTTTCGTTTTTCATAATTTTCCTTCATTGAGTGGATGTTGAATTATCGCAATTGGGGAAAAGATGTATTTTGTTTTTTAACTCGACTGGGTCTGGTTCTTATTGTTATATGAAAATATTTGTTTGTTCAGACTGATAATTTTGGACGTGAACGCGCCACGTTCCGAAATCGAGGAGTACGATGACGAGGTAATGGAGGAGGACGACGGAGGGGGTGAAGTATTCAAAATCGACGTGATACAGGAAGAAGAGAAAAAAGCACCGGTGAAAGTTGCGTCGCAGCAGCATCCTTTGGCTCACACATTGGACGTCTGCATGGAAAAGTTGTTGGAATACGTTTACGACGTTTGTCACCCACGCGGAGAGTTGGATATGGAATCCGCAAAAAGTCTTTATTTCGACTTGTTACAAGTTTTCGAAACGACGATATTGCCAACTTGGGCGAGTCATCACGTGCAATTCGTAATGTTTTACATCTGCAGTTTCAAGCCAAACATCGCCGAAGCGTTTCTCAATTGGCTCTGGCTCAAAGTTTCCAACCCAAACGTCGCCCCCGTTATCAGGCAGTCGGCAGTCGCTTATATCGCGAGTCTCCTCGCCCGAGCAAACTTTATCCCCATCAGGTAACAAACCTCGAAATTCAAATCACCCAAAAAACAAAGAAAAACCTTTTTTCATGACATTTCCTCTTGTAATTTCGTTACAGCGTTTTAACGAGGATACTCCACGAAATGGTCACCTGGACCCACAGCTATATCGCCTCGCAAGACAGCCTCGAATGTGCCAACAGCGACGTGCGAGTCCACACAGTTTTCTACGCCATTTGCCAAGCTTTATTCTACATAATTGCCTTCAGGCACAAGGATCTTGTAGATTCGAAAAAAAGTTCGTTTCTTGTTACTATTTTCAACAACGCAAATGACAGAAATTAGAAAATGGTCCTGAAGTTTCCATCGTTGCGAATAAACGAAATAGAAATTTTTTCAAAGTCAAAAACGCAGATTTTCTAATCCACCAAAAGTTTTGGAGAAGCATAAAAATGACGGAACAGAGTTGTCCAAAACTTTTGGTGGAATCAAAAAGTTGCTTTTTTGACTTTGAAAAAATTTCTATTTCGTTTATTTGCAACGATGGAAAAACTACAAAAACATCAATTTCCACTTGAAAATCATGGGAAAATAATGGTGAAACTTGAATTTTTCAGATTTGCTGTTCTTGCAAGGATTAAATCTCACAAAAATCGTGACCTGTCGATTAAATCCATTGAGAGTGTGCTTGCCGGTTGTTGTGCAACATTTCGCAACCGTAACGCGGGCCTATCAATTGGCATATTGTTACACAGTGATCGAGCACAATTCCCGAAGCAACTTGCCGGTCCTACAGACGAGCACGCGTTTCGCGACGTGGCTCGACACATTTTTCCCCTTCGATCCGTACGTTCTCGAACGTAGCGAGCATCGAATATCGCCGATATATTTGCATTATCAAGGCACCTTAACGGCGAATCCGTCGGAGGCTGCTGGATCTTTGAATCCTAAGGAAGAGACTGAGGAGGATGATTTCATGGACACGTCGTTCGGCCAACGACACCAAGACTCGACGAACCACATGCACAAATTTTCTTACAGTACATCGCCTGGATTTCTACATTCATAATTTTTGTCAATCGTTGGTAGAGAAATGACACGAAACTCTATAAAGAAACGAGGAAATACATAATTAATCGTGTAATCATGAAAAATCTCGTATGTGCAATTTTTTCCGAGATGCTTTCGATCAAAGAGTCTTTTTATTTCTTTTATTCCTTGCAGTACGTTCTGCGCCGATGGAAACATGAAATCGACTGGATATTCTCCGTTTTGGTGAATCGTACGCCCTGCTAATCTGCCCTTATTACGCGCTTATATTATTAATTATCAATTATCGCGAATCTGTATTTATTTTATTCGATCCGATGCATCGTCCGATTAAAAATCATTTATGCTATTCGTAAAACATCTCGGATTGTTTTTTTTATTCTCCCGTCTAACCCCATTAAATGTATTTGTGCACGTGACCTAGTTCCATGACTATGCGTGACTGCTGTCATCGAACATTCTAAACAAATCGTTCGCCTGGATTCTTTCCTGCAAACTCCTCGTTTGCTCCTCGAATGTCATTCCATTTTCTTTTTCGTTCGGGAAAAGCACGCAGATTACACTGACTGCGCAAAACGCCAGCCAGTAGGTTGCCTGAAGTCGAGGAAAAGAGGATTTTATCTTGTTTAGAAAAATTTGTGGCGTGTCATTTTTTTTTATTACTTTGATCCCTGTCGACAAATTTATCCAGGATTTCCCATCGGTCTCAATCTTCGATTTACAGACTGCGCAATCTCCTTTCGTTTCAACGTTCGACGTTGGCAAGAATCGCATTATTTTGTTGAGTTTTATTTTTGGGTAATCCATTTCCGAAAAGTAATTTTTGAAGTTGGTCATTTATAATTTTGACGTGCTCTCGAATGACCCGTGAATGAATATACAGCATGACATTTCGATTATTTCGAATTTTCCTCGTTTTGCCAAGCCATCGTTGGAGCCGCTCGGGAAAAGGAAAAATCAAACAACGCCATTGTACGTTTCTCTAGTGTCTTATAAAACCCACGAGATGGCGCTTCTCGCCGCTACGCAGCGCTCATTTCGCGTAAGCGGAAATCTCCGTGAAATTGGCCGACCGATTTTGGAGTCTAATCGGAAAATCCTATCGGAAAATTATATTTCTATTTTCTAATGTTTAAATTCAAATTTTAAATGTAAATCGTTTGTCGGTGATTGTCGGATTAAAACAAAAGTTTGTCGGACGTTTGTTTATTAGAAAAATTACAAACAAAATTCCGTGCAAAGTTGGCCGATTTTGGTTTTTTAGGCACACTGCACGATGTGCATTCATAAAATTTGAAAATAATGACATTGGGGGGCCACTTCACGGAGGTCTCCGCGTGTGCTCATATTTTTTAGTTTACTTTTCGTCAATCGTCAGCTCCGTCAACTCTTTTGACGAAAGAAAAAAGAAAAACAACAATACCGACGAAAATTAAAATATGACAATCACGTTTTAATGTATTTAAATAATTGTTAATTGTCATCGTAATTAAGGTCAACAATGCCTACCACGTGTTCAACGAATTGTGGCAAAAATGCAATACTCAAGGTACAACACGTGTTTTCCATCGAGCGCGCTGACTAAAAAAAAAAACAAGCCGCATTATTTCAAATTGATGAATAACAAAAACGTGATTTTCGTTATCGATTCTCCAGCGTCCAAAAACCGGAGATGCTCTGTGCAAGGAGTGTTTCTTCTGGGCTTTCGAGACAGAAATTCACAACACAATCGTCAATGGGAAATTGTTTAGCCGCGGTAACAAAGTTGCGATCGGAGCATCAGGTGGAAAAGACTCGACTGTTTTGGCATACGTTTTAAAACTGCTCAACGAAAGATACGATTATGGATTAAGCCTTTTTCTTCTTTCCATCGACGAAGGAATCACAGGTGACGCACTTTCTATTTACTTTGCAAAATTACGAGTTCAAACCCATTTTTTAACCTCAAAACTACAAACTGGCCCAAATATTTCCCCCAAAGTTTTCTTGTTCGTGA
The DNA here is from genome assembly GCA_037043255.1 of Diadegma fenestrale. Lineage (NCBI taxonomy): Eukaryota > Metazoa > Arthropoda > Insecta > Hymenoptera > Ichneumonidae > Diadegma > Diadegma fenestrale. The sequence goes on from CM073312.1 coordinate 13,825,335, forward strand.
AATCTTTCTGAAAAAAATAATTACACCTAAAAATACATGAATTTTTTTGTTTTTTTATGCCAAAGATAATGGTCAAGAGCGAATTCAATTTCATCGACGTTGAGTTGGTGAAAAATCGATTTAAATGCCTCGATTGACTGATTTTTAGTTTTAGGACCAATTATTACAAAAATCACTCGCCAGTTGAATTTGTTCGTAATTTTCATCGTTTTCAGGCTATCGAGACGACAGTCTCGACACGGTCAAACAAAACCGAGACGACTACGAGATGCCCTTAAAAATTCTCTCCTACAAGGATCTTTACGGTTGGACGATGGACGCGATTGTCGAGCAAGTAATAAAAAAGAAACTAAACGAAACAGATTCAAGAAATTTCTATCAGTTTTTCCTTGAATATTCGACATTTTTCAAAATTCTAGATTGGCCGCAAAAACAATTGTACTTTCTGTGGTGTTTTCCGTCGTCAAGCTCTCGATCGAGGGGCAGCTTTGCTGGGCGTCGATTGCATAGCGACCGGACACAACGCGGACGACATTGCCGAAACTGTTTTGATGAATATCTTGAGAGGGGACATTGCCAGGCTGCAGAGATGCACTTCGATAATAACCGTACGTCCATTTTCATGATCCTGAAGTTTGCATCGTTGAAATACACCAAAAATTCCCTTTTTCGTCATTATTTTAGGGGTGTGCGAATATTTGAAAACTGAATATTCGGCATCAAATCAAATTAAATTATTTGATTCGAATTTCAAACCGGATATTCCATATTTTTTAATGTCACATTTTTTCGAGTATTCCATTTTTTTTTCGAATATCCGATTTTTCTTCGAAAATTCAATTTTCTTTCGAATGTTCGATTTTTTTTCGAAAATATTCGGAAAAAAATTCCGAAAGGATTTGCGAAAATTCGCTATTTTTCGCAAATTTATCGAATACTCGAAAAATCGACGAATATTCGATTCGAAAATCGAATCGAAAATTCATCGAATATCCATTTCGATTTTCGAATCGAATTTCAATATTCGATCCGATTCGATTCGATCGCTATTCGTACACCCCTACATTATTTCGATAATTAATGCACTTTTTGAGATTTTTTTTCGTAAATTTGGATTTCGAAAGGCAAAGAAGGCCGTGCCACAATTATTGATGATGATGATGAGATGAGATGAATTTATTATGCCCAAGACGAATCCAGAGGGCAAATGAAAATTAGAGTGCAGAATACATTTCTTACATTATCAAAAAATACACTCTTACATAAATATAAATTTCAGAATCAAATAAAGAACAAAATAAAGAAATAAAAAATAAAATTAAAACAGAGACTAAACGAAAATTTTGCTCTTGGCTTTGAAAAATAATCATTTTTCGTTGCACTTCTACGATGCAACTTCAACACTATCCATTTTTTATTATTCTTAGGAAAGAGAAACGAGGCTACTCGTTGAAACTCGCTAAATTAAAATTGTTGTCATTTTCAGTCTGGACAGGACACGATAATGCGATGCAAGCCCTTGAAATACACGTACGAGAAGGAGATTGTGATGTACGCGTATTTCAAAAAGTTGGTTTACTTTTCGACCGAGTGTATTTTCGCGCCGAATGCTTATCGCGGGCATGCGAGAACATTTTTGAAAGATCTCGAAAAAGTTCGACCATCCTCGATCATCGACATTATTCATTCTGGTAAGAAAAATACACGCGATGTTTATTCCTCTAACTTTTCGAGTACACGGTTCCTGCAAGTGCATACTGGGTCAATCTGACCCCAAGGCGTTTTCTAAGTCGTCGTATTCCGGCAGATTCGTATTTTTTCAAAACATTTGTAGTAAATTATCCACATTTTATGACGCAAACTTCGTTTCTTGACGAAAACGATCGGTGATGAAAAATTTCCGGGGTCAAAACGACCCAGTGTGCACTCGGAGGGGGTTAATTTGTCGTTATAAATGGAAACGCATAAAGATCGATGAAAATCTTGCGACAGGTGAACGACTGGAGATAAAGGGAAGCGTGAAAATGCCAGAGCGGAGGAATTGCGAAAGATGCGGTTTTGTGTCGAGCCAAGAAATATGCAAAGCTTGCATATTGCTGGAAGGCTTGAACCGCGGGATGCCGAAACTGGGTATCGGCAAATCGGGGAAAGCGTTGCAAATCGTGAGCAATCGCGAAGCCAAAATTTTGAAAGAAAAAGCAATTTCGGATTTACGAGTGTGATTGTAAATATAAATTGAATATTTTAATTTTTTATAGCATTGGGAAAAAATGCAATGTAAATAGATTCTGCAGAAAAATTTAAACTTTGTATTTGTAACAGAGCACTTGATAATTTTCCCGAACCCTCGATAGATCTTACATGATTTCGAGTATAACAAGTGAAAACGTTTCTTTTCGTTTATACAACCGGAAGCAGCGTCGCAACTCGTTGCCACGTCGTCCTAATGGCATAAAGTAAAATTTCGTTTCTATTAATCTACAAAGTATCGTTCCGACTGTTTCGTAAAAACACAACACCAGAACCAGTCGCGGTGTTACGAAACGCCGAATCGCGATAAAGTCTCATTAGGCTATGTAGGCAGCGTTTCTTTGCGTAATCGGGCGCCGGCATACCGGGCAATCGGAACTTATGTCGTCGGCGCAGTCTTCGCAGAGGCAAACGTGACCACACGGTAAGAGAATTATTTCTCTTGGATTTGTACGACACACCACGCACAATTGTTCTTCCGGAAGATCCTTTTCCCGCACCCTCCGTCTTCGCGACCTTCGAGTCTCTTCCAATGCTCGCTGCAACTCGTCCGCTAATCTTTGCTCTTCTCTGTCCTTCAAATAACGTCTCACGACGATCCCACCGATGAGGACTCCAATCGCGCCGAAAACGAGGCACAGCCATCTGGAAATTTCAAACCAAAGTGTTCATTTTGTACAAAAAGATTCCTAGACCGTTATTTTCGTTCCACGAAGCTCGAAGATGTTTATTTATTTTACCTGTAAGTCTTACGTCGCTCGTCCAGTTTCCTCAGCAACGATCCAACCGACATTGTTGTAAGATAAAACGGCGTTCCGTCGGCCGGAGGTTGCAAAATTAACGAATGAGGATTATTCGAGTCCCTCGTCAGTTCCCCGATTCCCGTGATCACAGTGTCCTCGCGGAGCATTTGTTCGGTCGACTGGAGACCTCTCTGTCGGACCCCTTGAGCAAAGCAAAAAAGATGGTGAAGAAAAAAATGACGTTGGAGTTTGCATCGTTGGAATGCAACGAAATTTGTTTTTTTTCTTTGCAAAAGTTCATTATTTTGATTAACATTTTGATTATGGTGATGAAACGATCAGTTTTTTGCCCTAAAAAAAAAATATTCGCTGGAAAATGTGGATAATTAAAAAAATTGAGAAAATCGTCAATAAAAATAAATATTTTTCGTTGCATTCCAACGTTGCGAACTTCAGTATCATAGAAAAAATCACGTTTCTGAAAATATTCCTTTACCAGTAAAAAATCCCCACAAATAGTCCTTGATGGATGGAACACTCGGTGTAAATTCGTCCTTTATCACATCCATGTCAAGAATTTCAGCAGAAACTGCGTCGTGAACCTCTACTTTGTAATGCCCTTTTCGCAACGCGAATGGCATGCTGTTGTATATTTCTTGCATCGTGTTTTCTTGATCCGACCTGCGATCCAAGTTCTCTTATCAATCGACCAATCACAACTGCACAAATTATGTTTTGATCTTCAATTAAATTTCAATATTGCAAAAAATGCAACGAAATTCCTGTTTTTTCGTGGATTTCTCAATTGAGCGAGCAGTGAATAGAAAAAGTCATTTTTGGCGGGCCTAACGAAGCGAAATTGCGTGTCCTGAAAAATTAACTTTGGGACGCTGTACAAAGGTCGACTGAGGATTCAGAGGGGCTAAATCTTACAGGGACATGAAAGTGAGTAAAATGGCGATAAAATCGTAATGAAAAAGAAAATTTCGTTCGGAAACCCTACAAAGAAGTACGCAGAAGATGTAATAAAAAATTTTGATTAAAATAATGGAAATACTCGAGTACCAGAAGCCTGCGGTTGTTCTGGCGACGACGTGTTCTTTGACGCTGAGTTTTTGAATGACGCCTGTGACGGTGTCGTTATTGATGCTCCGAAAAGGTTTGCCGAGAGGCGTGACCAACCCTCGAATAACGACGTAGGAAAGTTTTCCATCCGCGTCGTAATTCAAGCTCGAAAACAAGTTGGGTCCGATGTCATGGTACTCCGCACCCTGATCAATCGAAAAAAATGTTTGAATTGGCGTTTTTTTTCTAAATCGCATCGTTTCCATATGAAAAGCTACGATTCGAAAAATCGTTGAATTCGATTTTTTAAAACGATCATCGTTACATATTTTTCGGTGTATTTTATATGCACAATTTGCAGTTCGATTTGAGGTTAGAAAACGTAGCCTCATCTTCGTCTCGATTCTAGAGTCGAATTGTCCGGCTTTTACCTTGATCGCTGTCGCAGCATTTTTGCAGTGATAATATTGTTTGAGGCAAATGCCAAAAATGATGCTGTCAATTCCGAGCGCAATGATTTCCCCGAGGTAATCCATTTTTTTCTTCGTTAGGTTACGTTTCGAAATTCGCGGTTATAATTCCCGACGACGGAGTTTCTTGTCATCATGCAAGTTTTATTTTCAGACGAAAATAGTTTAACAATACATTTTGAAATAACGCGATTCAACGAAGCAAACTGGTTAATTTGTTTCCTTATTTTTTTTTCTCTTTTAATAATTAACGCCGGAATTTGCGATTTTTTAGAATTTCACCGATTTCGTCCCTCCGTGAACTCTGGAGGACACGAATAACTGCGATGTTTACCAGTGACGTCACGTGTCTCCGCGAATGGGTCACGTGATGAATATTTAAAAAGCCGAAATTTGACAGAAGCTGTTCTAGTAATTCCAATATAGTTGCGATGGAGAAAAATATCTCGTCTCGATCGTACAAACTGAAATCTGTCGGAATCTCACGTTCGGTGCATAGTTTCGGGTCTCCCAGACCCAGATCTCGAAATTTGCAATAAAAACAGCAAAAGTTGGAAAGGAAAAGGTGAAGGTAACATAATAAATATATAGGGGTGTGCGAATAGTGATCGAATCGAATCGAATCGGATCGAATATCAAAATTCGAATCGAATATTCGATGAATTTTCGATTCGATTTTCGAATCGAATCGAAAATTGTTTGAATTCGATTCGATTTTCGAATCGAATAATCGAAAAAAAAAATCGAACATTCGAAAGAAAATGAAATATTCGAAGAAAAATCGGATATTCGAAAAAAAAATGGAATACTCGAAAAAATGTGACATATTGAAAAATATCGAATATTCGGATTGAAATTCGAATCAAACAATTTGATTTGATTTGATCCCGAATATTCCAAGTTGTCAAATATTTGCACACCCCTAATAATAATAAAATGAATTCGTTTCGTTATCCAGTGTTTTTCTTCTCTTTATTATGTATAAAATGTATAAAAAATAAATTATCGACGATTTGTCACGCGAAGGATGGTACAATGGGGTTCTCGAAGCCGTGACCTATAATTACAACATCAATCGTTATCATGAGAATAATATTGCTCCTGATTTAGGTAATAATAATAATAATTGGGACTGCCGCGAATACGTCAATTTTTGGAAAAACTGCTGGCACACTTATTCATTCGCGCAATTAAAACGTAATATGCATAATCCTCGTACGCGTCGTTAAAATCGACTACGTTTGCCGATCGGCTAATTCGCCGAATCTCACAATTTAAATACAATGAAAAAAAAAAAAAATCGCAATCATACGCTCCTTGGGTGACTAGCTGAGATCATTAAGTATTTGTTTTCACAATAATTGCAATTGCACGCGGAGCACGAGCACTCGTATTTACATTTGCACTCATAAAAATGAAATTCTCGTAAGATTCTCGTAAGAATTATTTTTCCCACTCGTTCGTTGAATCATTCGGAATACAGTCTAGAATACACTATATCGTTATACGTTATTAATTAATTCTCAAGTCGAAATCTAATGTACGTAAGCAGTGTCGTGATTTTCGTTGCTTCTCTCTCTCTCGTTTTCGTCGATTCTTCATCCCACACGTTTTTTTTTTCTTCTTCAACTATACATTCTTATGTACATCCATTTATAGATATATTTATAAATCTTGATGGCAGTACCGTTTCGTATATACATAATAATATATCGTAAAGTACAATTGGAACCAATTGACGATGTTGGAACGGTGTAAATCAGGGTCAAACTGACTTTGTTTCCTTCTATGTCTCTTTCGAATGATTTCCAGTCGATTTGACGTCACACGATCGAAACTTGCTCGTACGTCTTCGTTTTTTTTTCCTTCAACACGTGGGAACTCCTCGTTATCTTATCAACGGGCTACGAACAAGGGAACCTTCTTTTTTTTGTTTTACCAGATGGCAATTTTTCTCACTCACGCTGAATTCCTGAAAATTCGTAAAACGTCACTGGACGTCAATTTATTCCAAATTTTTTTTTTTTTTCGATTGAAAAACTGGGAAACATGATTTTATCGATGAATCAACCAACGGCGCCAGCCTGGTAACGATCTCGAGGGATTTGAATAAAAAATTGAAGAAGAAAAAAATTAAGTGCGAACCAAGCTACGTGCCATTACGGCCAGAGTTCCGAGGAATATCTTCTCATCCAATATTCTAACGATAATTACAGGCTATACGGAATTAACGATTTTTTTTTCTTTTCATTTTTCATTTCCTTCTCGCCCTAGTCCTCCTCTTTTCCTCTTGAAACGCGGTGTTCTCGGAACACAGCCGCGGTGACACATCTGCGTACAACGATATTACAACTTTGTGTGACACGAAGTATATTCTCGAGGAGAATAAAACTCTGCTGTGGGCAAAACCGCATCTCGCGATAACAAAGACAAAAAAAATGAAAAAATAAATAAAATACAGATTTAACGAGTCAATTAAAAATTGCCACCTCCGTTAATCTCGCTCTACGTTCCGTGATATTTTTTTCTTGGATCTGATATCACCGAATGGATTAATGTAAATCCGCTCAGTCGAGTGAGAAGCTTCGCGTGCAATTGGAAAATTCAATCTTGCCCATTCTGTTTTTTTCTCTCTTCACATTTTTTTTCCTTCTATCCCCGAGCAATAACTGGCCCTGCAGATCCGAATCCGCGGAAGACTATCGTAACTGCATTCGTTGTGAATTCATTATAATTTATTTACAATTTATTAATTGGCATTTTTTTGGAAATTCGTTGGAGATTCCGCCTCCGAAATAGACTTTTCGATGGAGCCTTCGATGCTTTTTCATTCTTCGTCCTCCATTCGCGATATATATTTTCTCGAATGCGTATAGACTCGACCGAAGACTCCGATACGTTTTCGCTTCTCCTTTTTGCTTCCGCTCGCTGCGGCTGTTTTTTTTATCTTGCCTCGTGTATCCTGAAATCGTCGAAATTTCAAAGCGATCGACTGTTTTTCGTTTTATCGTCCCTTTTGTTTTTTTTCTTTGCTTTTCAATTCTACGCCGGAGCTGGCTGATGCGCTGTACTCTGCACCGGAACCGATATCACGAATATATCGATCTTTTCTCCCGATGTCTTGTCCACGAGATCGCCGTAATTGACCGAATCGTAAGGCGGCGGAGCGAACAAATGATAAGGCGGGGGTGGCGTTTCCGTGCTAACGTTAACAACGTTCGTCTGATCGTTTGTCATGTTGCCGCCACGATTAACGTACGACGAGTTCAACTGCCTTGCTCCTCGGCGACAACACCACTCCGAGCAACTGACTATCAAGAAAAAAGCCACCAGACCACCGAACGATCCGATGTACCAGACTATCGACCATGGATCCAAGGGACTTTGATTGTCCGAGTCGTCTGTAACTAAAAATCAATTATTTCTCATTAGTATCTACAAAACTATAAAGTTACGAAAATTATTTCGAAATTCCATGAGTTTTCGCTTGGGAAATACATTCGAATCGATTCGGGGGCTTTTTCGAGACACGCGAACGACCGAAATGTCTCAATCAATGAATTTGATGACTCTGAAGTTTCCAACGTTGAGATTCAACGAAAAATATTTATTTCATCAATTTTTGCTTCCTCATGGAGGAAGCTATGTGACGGTGAAATTTTTTTTTTCCAGTTTTCAATGTCAATATGCTTAAAATGTCCTAAAACGTCGAAAAATCATATCTAGAAAAAATGTCCGTATGTGTGTGTGTATGTGTGTGTGTGTGTGTGTGTGTGTGTATGTGCTGGCACTGTAAAATTCAAATGGTTATAACTCGAGAACGGTTTGAGCTACAAGGCTCTAGTTTTGCACAGATGTTAATCTATACCAGCTCTTCGTTTGCTGAGAATTTTGTCGGGATCGCTAGAAAAATTCGAATTCTACAGCATTTTTAAATTTTCAAAAAAAGGGTGTCACCGCTCTAACTTTCGCAAATTTTAAGATTTATTACTAATTTTTTTTTTTGTAATTAGAGTATCATAATAGGAAGGTTGGTATTGAATTTGGGAAATATCGGTTGAGCGGTTTAAATTTTATGAGTTTTTGAATTTTACGAAAATATTATTTTTTCGAAAAATCGTTTAACCACTTTAATTTGTGCAAATGTTATAAGATATGGTAAATAAGTCTGTACTTCTTCTATACTTTCCAGCAAAGTTGTTGTAATTATATAATTTAAATACAAATACAAAAAACGTTGCAAATTGAAAGTTGCAAATACCCTCTGCGAGATTTTAGAAAAACGCTTCAAGTTTCCTCTATGAGGAAGCCAAAATGAAAAAAATATATATAGCACCTCATAGAGGAAGCTCTGAGCATCGTGCATCTTGAGCACCTTGAGGAAGCAATTTGCAAATTTTTTATTAATTTTTGAACATCTTGGCAATTTTTCGTATCGATTCAATCTTTGGGTCGCGAAAGAGGATCGTTTTATCGCCAAGAGCGAATATTTGATAATAATTATGAGCTCTGGTGGATAAAAAATTAAATTTCGTTGCATTCCAACGATGCAAACTTCAAGATCATATGAATTTGACGAGATTTATATTTTTATGGGGAATTTTAATCTGCACGATGGCTCGTTTCGAGTAGAGAAACTCACAGTGGTCGTAGCAAAAGAGTAGAAAGTTCAATTCCACGGTTTACACGTGCTTGCACAAAGAAATTGCAAAGGCATCGAGGAATTTTCATTTTTTTTTCCCGACATTGGATGAATTTTTCTACAAGTTGTGATGTTTTATTATTATCAACGGTTAGTACCTTTATTAAAAAATAATATTGAAAAAATGATAAAACTATATAAGCTGAGAATGTGCACGCGCATCGTCGAGCAATTTTCTTTGTGAAAGATCCACGACCTCGGTCACGCGGAACTCGAAGAGGGAGAGAGAGGGGAGAAAGGGAGCTGTGCGAAGTTTTGCCGGTGATGAAGAAGCTCGCTGGAATAATAATTTTTTTTCTTTCCCTCGCGTTTTTTTTGCTTCCTCCCGAAAGAACGAGTTTTGCAAGGCAGTAGGTTGTGTCTCGTGTGTTTGTGCGTGCGTATGCGTCCGTGTGTCTCGATTCCCTCGTCATCAGAACTCGATGCTCGCTTATTTCTTGTCTCCACCTGACTCTCTACTATTTTTGCGCGGCTTGCCCGTTAATTCGCGCGCGCGCTTGACTCTCTTTTCGAAACAATTACAATTTATTTTTTCCACATTCACAAGAAACACCGAACCGAGTTTGAATTTTTGTGACTTTTCTGGAATTTTGGAGTGTGAAATCGCTCGAAATATTTTATTTTTCAATTTCCTGGGCACGAGGACGAAGCCCATTGATCGCGCAAAAATTAAACGGGTTCATTTCACCGATACACACACCGACAACTCGGCCGGTGTATAAAAATAGTCGAAACGGGTATACGCTGGACAATTATATGCGAAACCAGTTTCCCTGACGTTCGTGATAATAATACCGATACAAGTACGTGTGTGTGTGTGTGTGTATGAGGCAGGGACAGCCTTATGGGAACATTTAGCAAGAAAGAACACCGCGTGAACTGGCTAAAACTGACAAAGGATTTTTCTTCGTTGACGCGTTGCGACGGTTTATGGGTCGTAATAAATATTTATCACTCTTTTTCTTTTTGCTAATTATTTCAGCCTGATTTTCAAATTTGCACCTGAGGTTCGTGACGACCCAAGAAAACGTCACTCTCAATTATTGGATATTTGAAAGCCTCGGTGGACGCACCTTCTTTGCCAATTTTCGTCCCACGCTTGTCATCCCTGTCAGGTAGTTCGGACTCAAACTCTACAGCGACGATGGTTCGCTCTGCAATCTGGACTTCCGGTTCATCGGCCCCCTCGTCATCTTCGTCGTTCTCGTTCTCGTCATTGGCGATATCTCGTATCGTCACCTCGTTGCTCTCGACCGAAGATCCGGAACGTTTTGAATGAGCGACATCGTAGATCGACAGACCGTGAACGAACCCTGAACAACAAAAGATGGAGATTCATTTTGAGCATTTCAACGTAAACGACAACTTGACAGAAATTACCGAAAAAAAAATAACAAAAAATTATGGGTGTGCGAATATTTGAAAACTTGGAATATTCGGCATCAAATCCAATCAAATTGTTTGATTCGAATTTTAAACCGAATGTTCGATATTTTTGAAAATGTGACATTTCTTCGAGTATTCGATTTTTTTTCGAATGTTCGATTTTCTTTCAAATGTTCGATTTTTTTCGAAAATATTCGGAAACAAATTTCGAGAGGATTTGCGAAAATCCGCTATTTTTCGGAAATTTATCGAATACTCGAAAAATCGACGACTATTCGATCCGATTCGATTCGATCACTATTCGCACACCCCTACAAAAAATTTGAATTTATATTTTTTGCAAAAACGTCGTTCGGAAGTTTGCAAAATTTGTAACATTTTTTGGAAAATTGCAATTTTATATTTTTTTTTTTTCAAGAAACCATCAATTTTTTCGGTTTTTTGAGCTGCATCGTAGGATGAAATTTCGAGAAAAATACTTGGGCACGTATTATTGTTCGATTTGGAGAAAGTTGACATAATGGAAGGCAGCGAATCGTAAAGAAGACACGCGAAAACGACGCCTTTCCAATAACTTCGCAAGCGTCGATTGGATCGATTGATAAAAATGTATTTTTGTTCGACACAGATGTGCGGGGTAAATTCTGAAATGCACTGCACCTCGAACATTTCACTGCTTAATTCATATGTCCATGAAGTTGTATATACGCGAGTGCATATTGGACGTTTTATACGTAGGAATAAAACCGGATTGGTTGGTAAGAGTCTGATTGCTTTCCGAGCTCCATATTCTTATCAATAGATAATGGGTCTGAAGTTGAAAAACTTTCGAAATAAAAGTAGAATGGAAACTCGTTAGCTGTGCCGGGGCCCAAAATTTCCAACGTCGTGTAAAGGCACGTAGAAAAAAAATGAATTCTTTGCCGTGTAATTAAAGAAAATAAATGCGGAGAAAAATTAGATGGGAAAAAAAAAAATGTTGAGCCATTCGCAGCAATGTACAGGAAATTCTATTTTTGCGAGTGATGACGTATTGTGACTCGGAATAAAAAGAAACGACGTCTGATTAACAGCAGCCATAAGAGTCGATACTGCAGTAAGCAGGCGATGATTCCTCGCGAGGAGCATGACGAAACAGCAGCTCGATAAAAGTCAACAGTTTCGTTTTTTTTCTCTTAGGTTGCTTAATTCTCTCATTAGAGCTTGATGCATTTTTTTAATTCCTTTTTTCTCTCTATTCTCTCGGTTTTTTTTTTCCACTGAAATTCCGTCTATCGATCCAGCATCCACGATAATTTTGCGATCGTGGCGAAAGTCACGTAGCTCACCACCAAGTAGTTATGGATACAGATGAGGACTTTTTTCCTCTACCTGGGTCAACCTAATTGTACCCTCACTATATTTCGCTTTTTGCTTTCCTGCTAAAACCTTCCAACGCTTCGGAAACTTGCTGACGACATTGCCGCGTTCTTTATTTAATTGTATACCTTAGAAATTTATCGATTCGTTGCTGCTGCAACGAGCTGATTTTTTTTCCTTGCGTTTTTCCATATTTTTCGACAAAAAATCCAACAGCCAATTAGAAAATTCGTCCCTGGTCGGTGGAAACGAAATTTCAAATTGAATTTTTTTTCCATCGTTCTGCGGTATAGAGAAAATCAATTTTTTCATTTTTTTTTGTCAGAAATTCGCCGCTGTATTGATACAAACGCGGATTGAACGTTTGGCGCGATGGATACGAAGATCTGATTCTCACCTCGTAACACCTTCCCAAGTTTATTCACGTACCTACAGAGAGAGCCTACAGAAGAGCAGAGACAACACGAGACGTGTGTAGAACGATAGTCACGTACGCCTTTGCCCAGACAAGGAGAGGCATAATGATCAAGTTATACACTCGACGGTAGAGACCAAGAGAGAGAGAGAGATTCGTCGTTTGGTCCCTATCCAACTGATATAACTGCCAGGAGGTTCGCGACCAGAATATCTATATATGAGAATCCACAAGCAAAAGGGCGAGAAAGAAAAATTTGCCAAGCTGCAAGTTCCCAACTATACGGCCATTTGTTTCTCAGCTATTTTTATATTCGCATTCTGTCACATGCAAATTTAACAACAAATAATATTATAATATGCAAATAATCCGAACATTCCTTAAGAATTACATCCTGTCCTGCCAACGGAACGAAAAATAATCGTCGCCGAGACGCACTTTTGATTATCAATAAAAAAATCATTTCGATTTTCCGCTCGATAATCCGAACGAATAATTTTCGAAATAACGATTTTTCAACATTTTTATAATTCATTGTAATCAGCTGCTGCCTCGTCTACGTCGTTATTATTGCAACCAATTAATTAGCAGTTGGAATTTGTGCTGCTGGGAAAATTAACGGAAAAAATGTCATTGCGGAATAATTTTCGATTAATTTTCAAAGGATTGTGTGCTCGATGGTTTGCATGGTTTAGTGAGAAAAGAATCGATGGTGGAATGAGAAAACGCACGGAAGAGGTGTGGCACCTTTGACCTCATGATCAGGGCGACTGTGTGTTCAAGCTCGCGGTGTTTTATTTCGGTTTTTATCGGCTCAAAGTGGATGAAAACCGAGCAGCGTTTCGTAATTAACTTAAAATGTTCCTGGTTAAAAAAAAAAGGCTAAAGTGTAGAAAATAAATGAAGAAATTTCAATCTTTCGAGTTGTCATCGGACAAATAAACGTCCACCGAGTATTTTTCAAATTTGTGGCAAAGCAAGAGGCAAAATTTATGTCCCAAAAAGTTGGGCTGAAGATAATGAAATGAATTCGTCAAGTGAGAAAACTGAGAGGATTGCAATTCATTTTTCTACGGACATTCTATTCAGGACTGCGCATAATAATTGTGTGTACCATTTTGTGACTCAACAAACACGGAATTCACTTATACGTTGTTGCTACAAAAACGTTATTTCGCCCCAAATGTACGAATTGTCTGATTACACGTCACGTGTAAGGCAACATTGTGTTTTTTTCTGAAAACTCCGAGGCGGAGTTTAAATTTACGTACATACACAAAATATTCGTTACGCAATTTTTCGGTTGTGTCTTTTCAATCGTCCGCGTATACGCATTCGAGACTCGGGGCGATCTTGCCAAGACGCAAACTATTTCTATTTTTCGTCATTCTCGTCGAGTCATAAAAGTTAATTAAAAAGAAACTCCTCTCCAAGTTTTTGACCTTCCGTCGCGGTTGGCCATTAATGTTCCTCCACACACGCGCGCCATTATGTGACGTTACGAAATAGCGTTTTGTTCTACGACAGAAAAATAGTAAAAAGCCAGCGGAAAAATCTTATTCGATGTGGTCGTTGGCGAGATAAAAATTTCCGAAAATTAAACTTGATTCCGCGAGAGATCGAAAGCTCAGGCAAAAATGCAAAATGGTTTAGGGAAAAAAAAAATTGTCGGGTCCTGGATCTCTCTCGTCGAGACACTTGACAAACACGCGAAATAGAGAGACTCATAGGTCGCGCGCTAATAAAAGACAGTGCAAGTTTGTCAATTCTGGGCGAGAGGGGAACAAAGCGAGAAATAAGAATGGGAGGAGGAGGCCATCCCGGAGAAAAACGATGCACGCTGTACAATTTAGTCAGCGAAAAAAGAGGAGCAAACAAAAGCGTGGAAGAAGGAAAAACATAACGCGCAGCGAGAGCGAGAGAGGAAAAGGAACGAAACGTGCAGCGCGCAGCAACGAACCGATATTAGAAAGATAAAATATGTGGGTATATTGTCCTGGCACGTGACGAATTTTAAAGAGCCAAGAATAGAGAAAAATCGAATCTCTTTCGCATGCTCTTTTTCCCCCTCGGCGTTTGAGAGAGAAATAAGAATCTAAAGAATGAAATCGTGAGTGCATACGTGCATCGGGTTGCATTCCAGATTAAGTGAAAAATTGAAAAAACGAAAAACAAACACCAACACAAAATTACGACCGGAAAACGAAAACGTTTTTTCCAGAAATTTCAACCAAAGATCGACTCGAATGCGCAATTAAAAGTTCATTTAATCGTATAGCAAATGATGAATAAATAAAATGGAATTTTAAAAAATTAATAATTTTTATATTATTAATATTAATATAATTAATAAATTATAATTAATAATATTAATGAAATATAAATGATAAAATAAAATAATAATTATATTGATAAATTAATAGAAAATAATAAAAAATAAAATGCTACGCGAGTCCGGTATAGAGAAAAAATGGGCAAAGACGAACCATATCCAACTGGCAAATGTAACATTGGGCACTATGCAGGCTCAGTTTCCCTCGAGTGCATTGTTCCAAGTATGTGCTCGACATACATGCACGTCTATAGATATAAATACCGTATATCTCTATGTATGAAAGAGCGATGTATTACACGTGTTCAACAATGAAGTATATGACGCGACGATGAATATTCGTACAGTAGGAGAAGAGAAAGAAAAAAAAAGAGCAGAAAACATAATATTGTTTCAGGCAAAGTGCCAGATTTTTTTTTCCCTCGATTTCTACTGCAGATGGCGCGACTTTTTTTTTCCTATTTTACTATTGAAGCATCGATTATATTTTTCATTCATAATTGTACGGGCTGTAACGGGCTTTCGTTAAATTCGATCCCGGGGCGGCTGGACAAAGTCGATAATCAATTTTTTTTAAATTTTTTCCAAATTTATCTATTTCGATATTTTTTTTTTCATCAGTTTTAATTGTCGTCTTTATCGCCTCGTTTTGCACGAGAAACGCAATTGGATGTATTTTTCATTTAAACGGTGCAATTATTTCGAAGAAACGTTGCAATTGGGCGAGGAAAAAAAATGCCTAGAGAATGAAGACGTTTCTGTGTGCGACTTCGTGACCGGAAAGAAAAGGAAAAAAAGGGAAAAAAAAGAGATTTGCTCATCAACAAGATCTCTCGTACACGTTCTAAATGATCATTTCCCACGTGGTTCTCCTGCGCTTTTCCCCCCTCACTCGAGCACATTCTCGCTCCATTTTTTTTCTCCCGCATTTTGTTTTGTTACTTCTTTTCTTGCTTTTCTCTCGTGAGATTTATTTTTCGTACAGTGTCTCGTCGTTCTTGCGAGAGTTTGCACGCTCCGAGGATCACGTGCCACCATCCAAGTGGTAATCAGCGCAAGAATGGTTGATCGAGTCCCTGAATTCCGGAGATGTGTTCGGCGACAATACCCCGAGGACTGATGGAAAAAACGCCGAAATAAAAAACGCGGAGAAACCGGGAAAAAAGGAACATTCGCTCGTCTTGGCCGACTTTCAAGTCACTCGCGGATGCGAATTTTACGCTAAAAAATTTTCGGACGTGCCTGGCAAGTTCGTCGCTCCCCCACGTGGAATCCCCTGTCATTATTTTCGTCGATGACGTCCGATGAGGAAAAAAATAACTCTCGTCTCTCGAATTTCGATAACGGAATCACGTTTTCGTTCACTATTTCTCGGACCTCGATCTTTTTCCAATGAATCTCAAATTTTATCACGTCCCAATTTACATTTCTGCGTCGCACAAAATTTCATAATTCCGCTCGTTCGAGCTTCGGAAAAAAAAATCATAAAAAATTGAACAAAAAGTTTGTTGCGCGTAATTTGGTATGAAAGAAAACTAAAGCGCAAAAATTGATGCTTTTTCCACGAGACTCGGATGTCTCGTGGCGCGCGGTGTCGCTTAACGAAATTGCAGGCTCGTGTGAATTTCGGTGTCCCGAGCCACCTGTTATTTATAGAGTTATCGAGTTACCTGCTGCTGCTGCTGCCATTTCCCTCGAGCGCGCACCTTGTTTTCATCCTTTTTTACAATCTCACAAATCTGCAGGGTATGAAATTTCTGGCAAAAAATAATCGATGCATCGAAAAAAGTGCGAGTTGAGCGATTGAAAACAATTTCGCATTCAAAAAATAAATATAAAAGCGAACGAAAATCTTTATGCAGAATTTTGCATCCGGGAGGTGAAAAAATCGAGAGCTTGATTGAGATGGCAAAAGATATGGAAAAGAAACAAAAGACAGAGGGAGGGGGAGGAAAAAATAGATACACGTGTGTGGATATATAAATATATTGGGTCGAGTGGAGTTCGATAGAGGTCGAGGTGCACTTGCCGAAGTTACGAGGTCGAAAAGCTGGAGGAAAAGGTGCAAGAAGTGCAGCTGCAGCTGTTGGCGGACGATGCTGATGCGCTACGGGACCGTAGAAAGATTTTTCCCCTATACGAGAAAAAGTATAAAAAGCGGGAGAGAGAGAGTGAAGAGAGAAACGCTGTGGGAAAAGAGTCTCGAGACACTCGTGAAATACTGACTCTGTGAGAGAGAAACGTGTCATCCTCGACGAGTACCAAGTACCCTGGGCTCTCAAAACTACCCTCCTCTATATATCTATACAGAAATGAATCCAAGTACGTATATCCTCTCGACGTAGCATTCTCTCCTGCTTCTCGCCATTTCTCTCCGTCCTTTTCCTCCCCTTATTCTCTAATTCTCTCTCTCCATCCTCTCATTCCCACTATTTTCTCTCTGGCCTTTCCCTTATTCTTCCTGATGCTTCTTGGTATACTCTCAGACTTTGCAGAGTATATTATTATTACCAAAAGGAAAGAGGCGCAGTACGTTAGACCGAAAAGTTGGTTCGAGACAAAAGTCAAGACAAAGGAGACGAGGGACAAGAAGCTCTTCTGCTGCTGCGCCCTCCTCTCTCCCTGGCCCTTGCTCCGCTCTCGCGTTGCACTACCTAAAGGAGGCAAACGAGCTGCTGCTGTGCACGAGTCTAGTGTCGCTGAAACGAAGAATAACCACGATCCTTGAAACCTCGAGGACGCCTAGTTATCGAAACAATTCCTTCTCCCCACTCACACATTCTCACTCTTTTCTTATTTTCTTTCCTGCTCCCCCTTCCGCATCTTGTCCAACGCGGTGTATCGCCGCAATCAGCAGCCAATCATTCCTCAATAATCGACATAAAGTTCAATCCAATTATTATACAACATTCAAGTTCAATCGTTGGCTCGTAACCAACCACTTTTTCGTTACACTGCATCGATAGACCCCTCGTTGACTTTAATTATTACTGTGCGCAAGCAAATTCGTTCGAATCGTTATACAGTAGATTATTCGATTGTTCCTTTCGCATAATTTCCTGCAGCGAGCCAATGAATTTCATTTCCTTGGCAAATTTACTTTCTTAGCGTTCGTCAAACTTTCCCAGAGTCTCGAGTCTATGGAAAATCGAAAAAAATCCCAGAATCTTTGTCACTGCAAAAAAACCGTCAAAATTACGGAAATTTTTCGAATTATCCAAAACCATTTTTTTGACAAATTTAATTTTCACAATTTGTGGCTCGAAAAACGCGAAAAAAAAACGTCGGCCCCTCTTATTTTAGGAACCGGGAGAAAAGGGACGAGAAGATGTTGGAATAAATGTTGAAATGAAGCATTTGGTGAAAAATGCATGTACCGTCAAGAGAGAGAGAGAGAGAACGCGAAGGTTCGGGGGTATGAGCTCGTCTTTTATTTTGGGTGAGTAAACTTTTAGGTACGAGGAGGAAACTTAAATGCCCTGGCTGATCGATTCACTCCGCTTAATTGTCCGTTGGTACAAGTTAACGAGCCCACGAGGCAAAAGTAACACAGAACGGTGGAGAAGAAAAGAGAGAAAGAGAGTGAGGAGGGTGGGGAGGGGGGGAGATTGGAGAATACGCGAGAGCGGTAAGTACTCACGCTCTTTGGCCCACTGCCAGAGACGGCCCCTTAATGTAGGTCGCGATATTACGTGTCCACATATATATACACGTATAGCAAGGTGAATGAGTGTGTATGCAAGCTTTTGCATCGTTCAACAGTGCGAGGGGGTGTGCGGAACAAAAAAACGAGAGAAGCACGAGGAGGGCATGAAAGGAGGAAAAAGAGAGATTGAGAATGTGAATAAGCTCGGCGAGAGTAAGAGCAAGTCTCGTGCGAAAGGTTTTTATTGCCAGGTGGACGAGTCGAATAAAAGCAAACGAAAAAAACAACGACAATCAACGAGAACGAGCTAAATAAGGCGAGATAAAACGTAAATAAAACAAGCAAATGGACACGCGCGTAATCAAACTTATGGTTTTGAAATGCCATAAAATAGAGACGTCGATTTTGTGAAAAATTCTCTTTCGATCGATGGCAAATTTAATTCACATAAATGGCAATTAAATTTGGCGATTTGTGTGGAAAAAAAATGTGACACTGCGGACGACAATGGCCCGGGAGAGAGAGAGCAAAAAGGTTCCGTTTTGGCATCGAATAACATGGTGCGCTCGTTGCGACAACGCTGGCACAGAAATTCCAACGCTTTTGCTTCTTCTTCTTCTTCTTCTTTTTCTCTCTTTTATTATTATTATGATTGTTATACTTTTGAGGAGATGTACAATTCGCGCGATTGTTAATGCCCTCGCGAGGTTATGCGAGAGGAGACCCCAATGAACAGAGATACAAAGATTGGCGTACGCGATGCCAGGTCAATTGTGACAGAGGCTAATAATAAAGTATACCCAGTCCTCGTCAAACGAGCGTCTTTTTACCCTTTTTTTTTTTTTTTATTCCAAATTCCATTGTATCTTCGAGCCAATTCTTCCTCTTTCGATTCTAGATTCGACATTTTATCAGAGGACATCGCAATCGCGTACGCGATTTCGAGATATCGATACGGGGTTTTTCAAAAACTTGATAAACATTCTTCAATCAAATTTTATCCGCTAAAAATACCCTCGCGAAACGATTTTCAATTCAATTTTCGATTTTCAGTTCAATTGTAAATTTGGCCGAGAGTTTCGTTACGAAATAAAAAAAAAACGTCAAAATTACGAAAATTTTCAAATTATCAAAAAAAAAAAAGTTTTTTTAGACAAAATTTCATTTCCATTGTTGATTTTTTCTTTGTCGGCTACGGAATTCGGGGAAAGTGACCGAGTCGTGCTTGTTTTCTTGTCTCCTGAATGAAAATCAATCGTTTATGAATATTTAATTGGGTGGTGGGAATTAATTGAAACAAATGATGAGGAAAAGAGATTGTCTTGTGTAAACGATCGTACGCGCGTATCGTTGGGATCGTATGGATATAAATGACGATAATACTTGGAAGATGTGTGTACATGAGGTCGTGCGATATGCAGGAACAAACATTACGTCTCGCATTAACTTCTGTGCGCAAAGGTAAATGGCGTCTTGGCGTTTTCGTATCTTGTTTCTATATGAATAGCCGCGTTGAGCGTCATTTTCTTGGTGTAAAAACGACGCAGTAGGAAAACGATGGAGGGCTCAGAAAAATCTTTTAAAAGTCGCCGGGTTCGGTGAATTGAATTTCGCAGACGTTGGGCCGGCTCCGCGCCAGTCTCAAGGAAATTTTTCATCGATGCAAATGGTCGAACTAAAATTAGAGGCATGCACGAACGGGGATCGAGGCTCGGGTTCAACTCGAGCCTCGAAGATTTATATTTTCTCGAGGACGTATCTCGATAACCTTGTTGATTGCTCTGACGATCTCTACACCACGCATGTAGCAAGATTTATATAAATATGAGAGAAAAAAATTGACGCAAACAAGGCCCTTTGTGGATTTAAAAAGCGCGATAATCCTCTCACTCGAGAGAAACACATGGAATAGCAGCGGCGAGAAGGTCAACGAGTGTGTTAGCTCGTTGAACGATGCCGAAATATCAGCAAGAAAACTTGGCATTTCGTAACGTTAAAAACGCGCGTCCAAGAGTTGAATAGTAAAAACGAGCGAAAAATACGAGTTTATAGTAAGATATTCGAGCAGGGTTTCTCGCGTTCGGAATGTGCGGAAGCCACGTGGGTTGGAAAGCTCGAGAGAGAGAGAGATTGTTGAGAGGGTAAATAAAAAGGTATAGACATACCTGGTGCCGGCGCGGTGAAAAAGGCCTGTGCGGTGTTGAGGATTAACGACACAAGTACGACGACGCACGTAGAAGCGACGACAAACATTTTGTCGATCTGTCTAGAATCTTTCCTTTTTCCCAACAATTTCAAAACACGAGAAAATAATAATTTATCTCCCACGCTAATGTCACGAAACTGTGCACTCGTCGCCCATGTTTATTGCTCGAGATATAAGCCACTCTATCGCGATAATTCGACACAAAAAACAAAAGCACCGCGTAGCCAATAGTCATAAAAAGAAAATAAAGAGCGTGCTAAATATCGCGGCTGAATAAAAATCTCGACACCGCGTCGTCGTCGTCGTCGATGAATTCCAATTTTTCAACACGCGACTTTGCCTCTTTTTTTTTCTTTCAGCACTCACTCATCAAGTTTCTATTCTTTCTTTTTTGTCACGAGCCTCGCTTTTTTTTATGATTTTTGTACTCGAGTAACGACAAAAAAGAGGAAAAAAAAATCAACACAGAGACGCTGTTAAAAACACGAAAACGCTGCGGTGAGCGCGCTGCCTCGCCGGAGTCTCGGCTCGTACTGTGCGATCCACGCGGGCTTTTCAAACTACAACCGCACTCGACACACGATACATCTATAGAGACGCGCGTTTACACACTCTTGGGACTCTTGGCTGTACGCGCGCACGAGAAAGAGACGGAGGAAACGGCGAAAGCCGTGACCGCGTGTTTCGCGATTTTATACCACGCATTCACTTATACGACACACGTTTACCAACTCCTGCTACCAATTTATACAGAAAGTATACGTATATTTGGATATTGTCAAGTCCCGATCTCTCCTCGACTTCTCGACTAGTTAGCCGGCAATGGTGTACTGGCTCGTGTTCGTGCCTCGAGCATTGTAATATACATAAAGTCGTCGAGAGATAAGCCGTTTGTGCAGGCGCGGCCAAGAGGACCAAACTCCCACTCCGTGTACTCGCCACATCGGCAATTTCGTCGCGATCTATAGTCATACCTTACCGCGCGCCTATCTATATCTCAATTCACACACATATATATACTTCTCTAGCTGCTTCGTCATTTCCTCACGATTGGAAAACACATTAAGGATCACGACACCTTCGTGTGTCCAGAGATTCCCCCAATGGTAATAATGATTTAAGAATACCGCATGTTCTCCAAAGTTCGAGCGGCTAGTGCTTCGTTATGTTATAGGGACATGGCACTGAAGTTTGCAACGTTGAGGTGCAACGAAAATCACGTTTTTCTATTAATTATTGTTTGCTTCAATAACAAAAACCATGAAAATTTTTGTTTGGGTTTGTTTTTGGATCCTGAAAAAGTCTCTGATTATGAAAAAACCGAATTCCGTTGCATTCCGACGATGCAAACTTCACTGGGACTTTGGGAATCGGCGAATGGGAGACGAAATTTGGAAAATTTGAAATTTTTCATAATATAATCAGGTAAACAGACGCGTCGATGAGGAAGATTCTTAAATTTAATCAATGACGCAACGATACGTTTGAAATTTGGATGATAAATAGTGAGAAAAATGAAGACAGGACAATGTTATGGCTCATGTGGCAGGAATGAATCATTCGTAAATTTGAGGCTTATTTTATCGCGCCCGATCGGCTGTAAAGCCTGGTCGAGACAAATTTGGGTCAGACCCATTACCACTCGTATTGAATAAAATAATAATAATAATAATAATGACAATAGTAATAATAGTGAAAATAATAATAAAGATATATGATTATGTGCAGCGGAGGATTGTAGACTGCACCAATACGTTTTCAGGCTATTAAATAAAACTGGGTTACACACATTAGGTGAGGGATTCTCGAGTAGTATTATCGATCTAAATTCCAAGCCAAACGAGAGACTCTGCTGCTCTAAGGGAGGCAAGAGAGACACGGAGAAAGAAATACTGTGCGGAGAAAAAGCGATTGAGACGAAGCACCACAAAAGCGAATTTTAGGAAGGCCAACGTTCTTCCTTTTTCACCTCGTTTCTCAATCCTCTTTCTTGTACTCATCTCGTGCTTTTCAACGCGCGCGACTAACGTGACTTTGTGTCTTTTTCACGTGTCAAGAAAAAAACGTAAGGAAAATGAAGGAAAAGAAAATGAAAATGAAACTGAAGAAACAAGAAAAAAATGCATTATAACGAGCATCGATAAATTTTCATTGTTACGACGTTGAGGAAGATAAAACTTCACTTTTCACTACGTTTTTTTTTCTGCTTTTTTTTCATCCAGTTACTTTTCCTCTTTTATTTCTCTCTTCACTTCCTTCTTCTTTTCTTTTCATCCTCCAGGACGTCCTGGCGAAAATGTTTTTCAACCAAGCCCTCAGAGAACTCCTATCACATTTCGTTCAACTTGCACTTGCCTATATATGTATATTAAGGGGCGTTACAAAAAGCTCAAAGTAAAGAAAGTTGCAACCTGACTTATGAGACACTTGACACACTCTTTCGATACTGCTCCGCGCTTACACCGTACCAACGATGAAATAGCTGTTGCTTCAGTTATTTACTGGCTCGAATAAATGGCACGGAGGGTGGTTAACGAGACATCAAGAATCCCACTAACGAGCGACTTGCCTTTTTCCCTTTTTCTTTTCTCATTTTCTTCTTCTCAAGATTCGCATTTCTTCTCATTTTTTCTCCCTTCTTTTCTCTTCCTTTCCAGCCCCTGGAATTTATTCCGGAAATATCGTTTTTCAGATCCTCGTGGCTCGGACCGTAAAATTGAGTTTTCGATCGTCGAAAAATCGATCGATTTGGGCCTTCTGCCTCGAAAAAACGACTTTCGTGGCTTCAAGGCCGTTATTTTCATTGAGTGGAAAATGCAAAGTTCGAACGGAGAGAAATAATTCGTCATGCAGTGGATTTTTTCAACTGCGCGACGATCGACAGAAAAACACCGTTACATAATTCTGATAACGAGAAAAAGACAATCGATCTGCTCGATCGATCGGGCTTCCCGATGAGAACAAAAATGTCTGATGGCTTGAAAACTTGTTACCGCGATTTTGAAGCTTTTTACCTCGCCCTTGAAAACCGAACAAAGATTACGAACGAGAATCGGCCGGTGGATCGAAGAATTTGATAATTGTTATCGCGAATAATCGGGCAAACATCGCAACGTTTCTATTTTTAGCAAGTTCAATAATCCACGAAAGATATTCCGCGTCGTAGGCGATGAATGGAGAAAAAAAAAGGAAAAAAAAATTCGATTGTTTATCGAGTTCATTTTTTTTCCCTGCCAAGCAAACTTGTTCGAATGTATCATCATCGGAAATATTTGATTAGGGAATGAGTGTCGCGAAGATTAAGAAAAATGAGTTTTTCATGAAGATCCGTAATTGAGCAAATGGTATGAAGAAACGAGGTTTTTTAAGAATTTCAACAAAATTACGCAGATTCGTTGCCACGGGAATTTCATTACCAATTAATGGCCAGGCGCCAGTCGTCAATGTTGACGATTTGTGTGAGAATTGAAAAAAAAACACACTGCATGACGACGCGGAAGTTGATTTTCGAGAAACAATCGTCGCCAGGTACGTTTTTATGCGTCTTTGGAAAACAGTAAGAAAAAAAAACTAAAGAAGACGAGACGGAGAAGAAGAAAAAACAGATAAACGCGAGTCTCATAGTGCAACAAAATATCATTAGACCGGTGCATTATTCAGAAATGGCTGAATGGGAGGAGCAAATTACGAATAAATAGATGCACACGCGAGGGAGACAAAGAGAGAGAGGCTGAAGGCCTTCGGACGTTTCGTTGGGAGCGTGTTAATTCTCCAATGCGCACGAGCCCTCATGCGTCTCATTTACAATTATTTACCGACCACGAGATGGACGCTCACATTTGAATAAACAACAAGCAAAAAAAGGAAAAATGAGAAATCGTTGCGTTTGCGTGGCGAGTGTAAAGAGCTTTGAAATTTCAATTACAATTTTCTTGCACAAATTTTGCTCAGCTCCACGCACCGGAACGGTGAATGCGGTTGGAACGAATTAATGAATGAATTAAAAATACGAAAATTACACTCTCACGAATTCGATAATTTTCAGAATCGCCACAAACGATCCATCATCGACGTTCGTACGACTTGGCCAGCCAATATCGGGCACGTAAATCTCGTCCATATCTCCCACGATATCCTTAAGGCTCTCGCCAAACCCTCCCAACCGAATATACGAACGTACGGACACACGTGCATCCCCATACATGGGCCAACACCTGCGATAACCGAGGAAACTGTGATGCGCATCTTCAATCGTGAATCTCGTCGATCCAACTCCAGCCTCATATCCAAAGCACTGATCCGTACCCCGTCGATTGCGATCTACCCAACATACACGTTCATTAGAGACAATTTATTGTCTCAAACTGATAATAAAGCGTGAAAATTAACAATTCATGCGTCTCTGCTCAAATTCTTATCTACGAGTTCCCGGAAATTTCTAAAAGTTTCGATACCGCGCCTCACTCTGTCGACTAAAAAATCGTTTAATTCCGAGAAAATTTTTCTCCTTCGTTGTCGATTTTTCAACGAGTTTATGCTGAATTAATTTTTCCGCAAATTCCGATTAATCCATCTTTTTCCAGTTACACTCTCGACGATTGCATTTCATTCACAAGAGGCATTATTTTTCAATTAAACGTTTCATAAACGCCCCCATTCACTTATATCTCTGTTTCCAATGATCTCGATACTCCACGTTCGCTAATTGTCAAATCGATCGCCAGAAACGCGTATTTTATATGCGCAATACAATCGCAAGACTTATTTGGCAATTTCTATTCATAGAAATATTTGTTATGGAGTTAATAAAAATGATTCAGACTGCGAGCGATATTGATCGCGTTGTCAAGTGGTTTTGCAAACAAATGATCCAAAACCTCGAACTAGGAGGTAAAGATAAACCGAAGAATTGATAATCAGACGAAAATAGTTTCGTCGATCATTTTTCACAGAAACGTCAAGATTTTAAAATCGGAATTACTGGAAAAATGATTATCGACCGATGAACGAAAAATCGTGAGAAAGTTTAGTAACAAAATTGAGGAAAAAAATGAAGAAAATAAAAGGGGAAAAAAAGGATGTGCGTACGTGGTGTTTGGAGCTCGGTTATTATGACGTTGATAATCTCTTGACAGGATTCGTGGATTTGACGATGGCCGCGAGGATCAATATTTGTCCAAGTTGCGAGCATGAAAAATGGCCCGAAGAAGGTAAGCACACAGATAGGGATTTCCTTAAGTGCTATTTCCCGTTCGGCCGAGAGTCAGCTCGTCGATGTCAAGAAGTGCGAAATTAACTTCCGGTTGTCCGCGAAGCTGTAGCCT
This sequence comes from Diadegma fenestrale, assembly GCA_037043255.1. Lineage (NCBI taxonomy): Eukaryota > Metazoa > Arthropoda > Insecta > Hymenoptera > Ichneumonidae > Diadegma > Diadegma fenestrale. The sequence goes on from CM073312.1 coordinate 13,851,233, forward strand.
CTGGAAATAGCTGCATCACTGCGGGACACAAGATACAAACGACATTGTTGAAAATGGAAGTAAAAATCAGTTGAAAATAAAGAAAGCGAGGGCAGGTTATTACGAGGGCTTTAGCGTCTGGATCGAATCGGAGATAAGCGCCGCGAGAAATAGACCGAGTATATCAGCCAAGTACAAACACGCGATTCTCGCATGTGAATTTCTGTACTTCCGCCACGTAATCGCGATTCCCCTTGTATTATCTTTTTTTTTTTCCTTTCCGCGTCGAAATAACGGGTCGGTGTGGCATCGGCTCTGAAATGTTTTTTTTTTTTTCGGTTTTCGCTAACCCAAACAATAATCAATCGGATTATTAATAAAGGAAACATTAAAATTTCTATTAATCAGAATTCAAACAACGATTTTTTCCTCATCATGAAACATCGAGCGAAACCGATTGGAAATGCCAAACAAAAATGCATCGCTTATTGTCGTTTTCCATCGATTCAACACACAATGACGATGAGTGAAAAGAAAATAATAATTTAGATATTGATTGATTAATACGTGACACTTTGCGGTGCTCCCAAAGCAATAAAATAAACGTTGTTAATTATCGGTGCTCGGAGGGATATAAAAAATGAATTAGAGTGTCAAACGAGCTCCGAGGCCCCCCGTATCGTTTTAATCTGCAATCCCCACCCTTGTCGCTATCTTTTTCCTCGCTCACGCGACAGATTTTCTTCCTGATAAGACGCGTTTATGACCTTCTCGATTATCCCGTTACACAATGCTCATTATGAATGGGCAATTCCAGGCGAAATTCCCTCAAGATTCACCAATTTTCCCATTTTTGTCTCTTTCCAAGACGTTCTCGATCGATCTCGAAAATTCACGATCATACGAGGCTCGACAATCGACCCACGAATTCCATGACAGTTTTCGATCTCGGCAGTCTAGCAACCAAAATATTCGGATATCTTTACGACGCGTCACGAACGTTCACGCGGAGAAATGAAATCAGCCCAAAACTATGAACAGATTAATCAAACAATTATCATATAATGACGTCATAAACTACTCATGACTTTTCGATTTTTGAAAATCCTCATTCCAGCCCGTTTTGGGGGCCGTATTTGAAAAGCCGATAAGTCATTGTCTCAAAATGCTGTCAAATCATTTGATAGAAAACACGTGGACTGCTCGTGACTTTTAATTGTGTGTGTGTGTTTCACGTCTGCCAGAAAAATACGTAACGAGTTTCGGACTGTTTTTTTTTTTGGATTTCATCCTACTGGGAAGCTTCTTAATTCTGAGCCAATGAATTTTATGGGCTTGGAAAAATGAACTCGGGATCTTTGCGCGCCGGAGCAGCGACAAAAATAACGAAAAATTGGTCATAAAAAATGTCTACTGAAAAAAAAACGTCGAAAAAATTGACAAGAAATTGCGTTTGGTCGTTACGAACGCCTCGTATGTGTACTCGGGGATTTTGAGTTTTATCGCTGTCAAATATAGATCAACGTAGCAAAGATCTTGACAACTTTAGCGTGTTTTTTCTTATTTCTTTTTTTTTTTTATAATATGTGAAACCTCTCGAGAGATAATCCGCGCGGCGTTAAGGCGGAAGAAAATGTGGAATACAGTCAGCAATAAAAAGAGACAATGTAATTTGTCATTGATGTTTCCGCGACATAGACGCGCGAGGTTCCACGTGGAAGGTGAAACGAGAAATAAAAATAATAAGGAAAGCAAAATATACGATCACGATGCTGAGAGTCGTCGACCGAGCTGATGAGAACGTGGACTCGTCGTTGGCAATATTGAGCAATCCTGCTGCGACTCATCCTCTCGCTTGATCCCGCATTTCCGAAGGGGTCCAACACACAATCCTCGCACTTTTTATTCTTCGCTTCGCAGTCATTATCTTCAGCATCTCCTGACTGACTCACAATCTCGTCATCTTCGCGCTTCCGGATGCTTCAAATTGCGCGCTTACGAGATTCTCTGTAACGTCAGGAAATATTTCGTTACACCATCAAACTCATTCAACGTTACGTCGTACTTTCAATTCCGTATAAATCCAGCCACGACTCAATTCAATACTTTTGCACGTTATTATTCAGTGTAGCTCAAATTAAAAATCGTACTTTGTACATAATTTCTCGGTTTTATAAGTCGCCCCGTGGATCTTTATCGAGTTACATCATTTCTGCGAAACGTCACGCTTTCCTTACTTCCCGAACGATCCACGAAAAAATTTTCGAGCACGCACTGAAAATTCAATTTTGTCAAAAAACGTCGATATTTTGTTGAATACAGCCAACTAAATATTTTGGCATAATTTCAAAATTTCTGTTATTTCGACAATTTTTTTCTCATTTGCAACGGAACTGTCAGCTAAATTTACGATTGGAATGACAAAATTTTCGTGATTTTTCGAAAAAACAAAATTTCAAATTTTAACAAAATTTTCTTTTCAGTGCGCGTAAAACATTATGATCAAGAATTCGCGCGTATGAATTATCGAAAATCTATTTTTTTTTTCGATCAATTTGCAAAAAAGTTAAATTCATTCGGAATCGTCGCTTTTGTTCGAGTTCGGAGAAAAATGATTGGGAAAAAACCTGTTGGAAGTGACGGACAAAACGGCAGGAAAAAAAATCGTATTTCAAAGTGCGCACGAGGAAAGGTTACTCTGTCAAGTACGATGAACTCTGGGACCGGTTGAGTGCGTCGCATGTGTATTCGACCTCCGGAAAACATGTTTCTCGAGCAAGAAAAACCCGGTGAGGATATTTTCTCGGATAAGTTGAGTTGTTGAACAAATTTGACGATAAAAAATGATCGATAATGCGATTGAGAGATTCGGTGGACGACATGAAACGCTATCGCGCGTACAGACTCATCGCGTTATTAATAGAATCGTGAGAATATCAGAAAATACGTTTTTTTTTTTTCTTCAAAACGAATACCAGATGGGCCGATAAATCAAAATATCTTTAAAATGGCAAGAAGTTGGAACGAAAGTCGACGAGCCCGAGAACGTTCCAACTGCGCGTTCCAAAAAGTCCTTCGCTCGTTTTTCTCGATACGAAGCCGCGAATGAAACGTCTGGAAAGAAAAAAATGAGAAAATACGATCAAGACATAAATGTACAAAAATGTTTTTTTTATTCCATCGCATATACAGGCGAATAAATATATGATGTGGCTTATAAATTAAAAAAACGATGACCTTGCACAGTGAAGAACAAACAGAAAGGCTTCAAAATTCTTCTCCGATCGCTGACGTCATGTATTCCTTGTACAAAGCCATAAAACGAGCGACAAAAGCTTCCAGATGAAATATTACTTTAGAGCCGCGATGCATACGGTGCTCATATTCCGCAGCCATTGTCGCTATTTCTCCCTTCATTTCGAGATCACAATTCTTCGCCAATTCCTGCACCAAACCCCGGAATATTATGTCACAGGGTATCGCGTGCGTTAACAATTCGTAAAGTCTGTTGCGAACGTCGAGTATTTTTCTTGGGCTTTGCTCCGCTACCATTATCGAAGCTGTTTGTCTTATAAAGACTTGCCAATCCGGCTCTGTGATTTTCTGATCGGCCGTGAAGGGGTATCTGAAAATTCAACGTTTTTTTCATCCGTTTTGCTCAAAATTTAAAAATTCACAAAAAAACCTTTTTTTTCGGAATTTTTCAATTAAATTTTTAATCAAATTAAATAAAAAATAATAAATAAATAAATAATAAAATAAAATGAAATTAAATTAATTAAAATTTTAAAATCGAACGGGAAATTGAATTCTTACTGTTCGACTTTGCAAGCCTCGAGCATCAGAATCGCTCTTCTGAGATTTCTCCCGCTAGTTCGCGCCAGTCTCGTGGCCAATTCGTCCGGCAAATTGAGGCCCTCCCGCTTGCATATATGGCGCAGTATGTTTACAATTTCGTCGTGAGTCGGCGCAGCGATACGAACCCCGAGACAACGCGATCTTATCGCCGGTGAAACGCGGGAAGTTGTGTTTGCGCACAAAATTAATCGACAGGACGTCACGTATTTTTCCATCGTTCGACGAAGAGCGTGCTGAGCGTCTCTCGTCAGTTGATCCACGTTCGTTAAGATCACGACTAAGAAATTAAAAATGAGTAAAAATCAATAAAGAGTTTCGTGTCGTCCGCGGAGCAGCGTTCGCCGCGTTCTTCTTTCAGATTTTTCTACTCCTCGTTTATCTCCGTGCAAAAATGAACTTCTGGCAAAAAAAATGAAAAAATTCATCGTTGCAGGGCGAGAAAGGCTGAAAAAATCATTTCTAATCCCTCGATTACCTTTAAAGTCTCTTTGACCGCTCGGATCAATCTGGTAAGTTTGCGCGGTCGTTTTAATCAAATCCATAACAACGACTCGGTCGTAAATTCCGACGTCACTGGGATTAACTTCTATATGAAAGTTGCTGCTTATCGTCATGATCTGGAGCTTTTTTTTGGACGGCGTCTGCAGCAAAACGAAGCAAAAAAAATTTAATTTTTTGAGAAATATTCGAGAAGAGAGAAAAGTTGACAGGATTTTACTTCAAACTGCATATTTTCCATTCTGAGTCGTTCGACGCCGCTGCCGTAAAGCTCTCGGATGATGCTCATGATCCTGGTCTTTTTGCCAGCGCCCGGTGGCCCGTGGACGAGCAGATGCGGAAAGTCTCCTTTTTGAACCTTTTTCGACATAATTATCGGGCGAAAATCAATCGAAACGTAATCATCAAAGATTTTTCAATTTTTATTCATATTTGTTGGAAAAAAATTTGTTTTTTATCGTCAGGAATAATATTTACCATGTTTTTCAAATCTTTTGCTTGCTCCAGATGATAATCCAGTTTGGCAAGGCTCGTAGGCCGATATTTGTCGACCCACAAACTCATTTTATCCCAATCGAGAGATTTTTCTTTTTAAAAAGTTAACCTATAATACTGGCACGTCGTACGCGACTCGCAGTGCTCTTTGAGCTTCAAGATACAAACGTTTATCCACGGGATCTTCGCGACAGAAATTATTTCAGGCCTTTTTTATTGTTTTATCGTGGTCGTATAATTCAACGATCACTAAACGCCTAATCGGGAGAACAAACAATGTTTGATTGCGGGGATAATTGTGATAGAAAAACTGTGATGTTTACGAACGAGGAATTGGCGGGAAATTTTTATGTTGTTTCACGTAGTACCGGAGAAGCTGTCACAAACCATTATTTCGTCCTCAAACTGAGTCTCGTTGTATTTCCGGTTTTTGATGCTCGGATCGAAACGAAACTGAGCGAAGAATATTTTCATTTTAGTGCGAAAACAATTATTTGAGGAATTGAAGAAAAAAAGTTGAAAAATATCTCGAAGCATTGTGAAGTCGTTTTCCAATCAAGTGACTTTCGATGTTTGATTTTTATCGAGGCTCAACTCCTGTCAAAAAAGGAACGCACACGTCGCGCGTTCGATCTCATTCGTATCGATAATACAGATTTGATAAAAATCTGGAGAAATTCTATTCAAGGATAAAAGTCAAGAGTGCAAAAGCGAAGGATGTCTCGAGGCAAGAAGGCAAAGAAAAAAATTGGGGCTCGTAGGAAACAAGACTCTTCGATGGTCGCGTCGAGCGTACGGTTAACCGGGCTCGATGGATCTTCCGTTACGTCGATAAATAAATCCCACACATTGGAGCTAAGTAAAAAAAAACGAATATACGAAGAATCAAGGAATTGATTTCTCTCAGGAAACTCAATCTTTAGCCAATTTTTTCCCGGTACATTTTTTTTTTTATTGTTTTTATTACGAAAAGGTTCAAAATCAACAAAAGTCAAGTCCTTGCGATCGAAGAGCGTCGAAATTGCGGAGAGATCGAATAAACTCGTGATTGCAGAGTCCAGAGATTTCGATGAAAAGCAGGCTCCTGGCTTTATGGCAAAATCAATGAATGCCAACAATTTTGCGATATTTTTCAAAACTGACGAACTCGAGACACTGAAAAACGTTCTTCGGAGAACCGATCTCGTGAGAATGCCTTGAATTTCGATTCGACGTATTTTTAATTGTTTTTCATTTTTTATCCATAAAAATCGAAATAACAATCAAGATTTTTCGTGAAAATGAAAAGAATTGAAAAAATTGAGTAAAAATTTGATAAAACGACGTTCGCAGTCGAAAACTCCGCTCCTTCTGGGCGCGATAATTCTGGGCAAGGTGGACGTAGTCAAGAGGCTTTTGAGGGACGGTTACCCGATAAATTCTCAGAGCGAAGAGGACAAAACGACCGCGCTGATGTGGGCAGTGAGGAGAAAAGATCTGGAAATGATTAATTTGCTAGTTCGAAACGGTGCCGATTTGACACTCCTCGACGAGAACGATGACAACGTGGCCTTGATCGCAGTTCAATCTTCCTCCTGGGATCAAAATGACTTTCTCGATTTTTGGTACAGCATCGATCGGAAAATTGATCTGAAACACGTCAACACAAGTGGCTTCACGATATTGCATTACGCGAGGGAAAGACAGTGGCACATTCTCGCCAAGCTTATCGACGGAAATTCCACTTTTTTAACGAGGATCGATTCCATCTCGAAAAATCCTTGTTTCTGTTGTTATTGCTCGACTGCTTCGGCAACACCGAAATTCAAAAGCAAACAGGTTTGTCGTTCAACGTTTCGTCATTGGAAAAATTTGTCACTTTTGCTTCCTCATGGAGGAAGCTTTGTGACGGTGAAAATTTTTTTTTTTCGAGTTTCCAATGTCAATGTTCTTAAAATGTCCCAAAACGTCCAAAAATCGTATTTAGAAAAAATGTCCGGATGTGTGTGTGTATGTGCTGGCACTGTAAAATTCAAATTGTTATAACTCGAGAACGGTTTGAGCTACAAGGCTCTAGTTTTGCATAGATGTTAATCTATACCAGCTCTTCGTTTGCTGAGAATTTTGTCCGGATCGCTAGCAAAATTCGAATTCTACAGCATTTTGAAATTTTCAAAAAAATGGTGTCACCGCTCTAACTTTCGCAAATTTTAAGATTTATTACTAATTTTTTGTTTATAATTAGAGTATCATAATAGGAAGGTTGGTATTGAATTTGGGAAATATCGGATGAGCGGTTTAAATTTTATGGGTTTTTGAATTTTACGAAAATATTAGTTTTTCGAAAAATCGTTTTACCGTGCATCTTGAGCACCATGAGGAAGCAATTTGCAAATTTCAATTTGCAGCACTTTTTACTGAATCATCGTTTCTTTGAAACTTTTTTTTTTTTTTGAGTTTTCTGTACGAAAAGTTTCGAATTTTCGAATAAATTATACGTCACCATAAAAAAAGAGATAATTTTGGAGGTCCTTCCCTCGGAGTACATGGAATCGACGCTGTCTCACTTGACCGTTCTTTTCGACGAGATCGTGAACCGTTACCGCGAGATTTGGTCGCGGGACCGAGATCTGGGATATCCTGATTTCCGTGGTGGGGACGGAAGTGAAACAGCCGGGACATTCGACGACCTGGTGAGTCTCCGTCGCGAGGAGATTGCCCGCTTGAATACGGTATTGCCGAAGCTCGAAGAATCCTATTTGCAAAAACTGCGTGATTGTTGGACTTCGTTGGCTGCAAAAATGCGAAAAACGGCGTTAAGGGACGCGAGAAAATTCGAGGAAACTGTAACTTCGATACAAATTCAATTGCTCACCCATCAAGTATCTCCGGCCAGTGACGAGAGTCTCGACATTAAATTAAAAAATAAAACTTGTCTTGAAATTCGACATTTTCCTGAACCCGGACACGCTGCCGGCCAGAAAAACGGTGAAGCTTCGTGTCTGAACTTTGAGCCTCGTCCCCGAGTCGACGGAGAATCTTGACGAAAACAAAATGCGTGTAAAAAGAAACGAGGCTTTTTGTAAATTAGGAAATAAATCGAAAGAGACTGAGAATTGCGTTTATCCATTCGCTCGATCTGTTTTCTTCTTTTATTATTTATATAACCTGTAAACGTGACAGAATTCAATAGCATTTTATATTTATAATATTGTGTAAAACGTCCATTTCTTTTTGTTTGTTTTTTCATTAGACATATGATTAGTTAATCGGAGTGCTTGATCCATTAATTGCGACACGACATTATGTACGAAGATTTTCTTTTGTGGGGCGGGGCAAGTTCCGTTAGGGAGACAACGATAAATCGATCAGCAAAAAATGTCGTTTTTTGTTTCCTGTGTTTTGCATTAATGAAATTTTTCACTATTTATTTTTGCCTTGACGATATTTCCAAGCGTTCGTTATTATTATGTATAAAAAACGTCATGAGTGAACGCAGTGAAACCAGCAAAAATAGTTATTTCGTTAAGCGAGCGAGCGTTTTTCTTGTTTCAATGCAAAGTACCAATTCCTTCAACTCCAATGATTTTACGTTGTCTCCGGATGATAGTTTCAATATATTACGACGCGATCGATCATTCTTGCGGAAGAATCGATCGGTCTTGGAATTTTCCTCCATTTTTAAATCCTACTTATATCATCAAGATTTTTTTTTTCAATTTTTCATCTTGTTTTTCGTTTCTTCTCGATTCGACTCGACGATATGACTGCATTCGAGAGAAAACATCAAATGAGACTACAACAATAATAATCGGCGATAATAATCAATTTGTGTTTTGTTTTTCTCAATCTTTCTCTTCGAAGGCCTTGGAAATCACACACGCAAGCACACACTCACAAATATCCGCAAATTGTCGGCAAAAACGGCAAAATATGGTTGTTTTTTTTTTTCCCCTAATTATCCATCCGCATTTCTCGCGTCTTGCAAGTTTCAGCTCAATGCGAACGATCATTTTTATCGATAAACGTAACTATTCCATCGTAATGCTCGAGTAACAAATCTTTTTATTGTATATTATATATATTTTAATGAAAACGAGATTCACGAAGATTGTATACGGGACTCGCGCGCGATTTTGTCCCCTCGAGATGCGACCGCCATCGAGACCAATTCTTTCCATTATATTTTTAGTGCTTTTCAATAATGACTTAAGCGTTAGACAGTTCCTGGACGTCTCGATAAAACGGATTTCGGTGAGTTTAATAAAAAAAATCCAAAAAAACTAAATCTCAACGGTTAATTCTAGTCATTGTAAATGTTGCCTCGAAAAAACGATGCGACCAAGTTAAAGGGAATTAAAAAATTCAGTACGAATTGAGAGAACTGCGCGTGTCGGCGCGATCCAACTACGTCAATTCGCGTCGTGTGCGATCGAACACGAAACAATATTCATAGCAATTTTTTCTCTCGTTCTCACGGAGCTGCGACGAACGTGGAAGAAAAATCGCTACGAATTTCGAAGCCTCGATTTTTCACAATCGTTCGTCCGACCCGAAAAAAAAAGTTCCGGACTTTTTGTCCCTTTTTCGGCTGAAACTTTTTGGCAAAATTCCGATTGGACGAACGGTGTGGAAAAAGAAGGGAGAAAAGAAATTAATGATTATGTTTCCGAGTAAAAAAAAAGATTTTTCAATCTCGAGTTGCAATATTTATGTTGAAATATCCTTCGAAAAAAGTGTGTAAAACGTGCGAGCTTGCGAGAATACTACGCGATGATCATGGCAAAATCGTGATCAGAAAGGTGCGATTACTGCGACAGCCTCCCCTCGACTCGTTGGTAACGATGTGCATTCTTCCCATTTGTTGGAATTTGGATCGTAACACTCTACCGTTGATATCGTTATTTGAGTACGATAGAAATTAATATCCTGCGACTGGTCTCCGCCGATTACGTACAAACGACCGTCGGCGGCTGCCACGGCCGGATAAGATCGTCCGATGCTCATCGGAGCTACGGCCGTCCATTTATTCTGTAGGAAAAAAAAAAAAAAAATAGATTAGCCGTGTTGCCCAAAAATTCGTCCAAATTCGAAAAAAATCGGAAAAAAAATTTCAGTTTCAGTGAATTCTAATGAAATCCCGGAATTATTAAATCACCTTCTCGAAAGAATATCTCTCGACGCTCGTGCGGAATTCTTGATTCTTGTTCGTTCCACCAACCACGTAAAGATATCCGTCCAGGATCGTTATTCCCATTTGAGATCGAGGCGTGAGCATGGGCGCGAGGTTGTTCCATTCGCGCGTTACGGGATTGTAGGTCATCGTGTCCTGCCGATGTCTGCTGTCGTGAGTGCAACCGCCGATCACGTAAATCAGTCCTGAAATTCGTAATTTCCATGGTTTTTATGGTTTCGAGCGATTTTCGAGGCTCGAGGTGAAACGCATCCGCGATTAAAATTGATTTCTAGGGGTTTACCCTCGTAAGCTACGACCCCCATGCTGAATCGAGGCTCGGGTAGTTGACCGTGGAGTTGCCATTTGTCGAGCAAGGGATCGTAGGTCTCGATCGAGCCGCCGATATCTTCGCCGACCCATCCACCAAAAGCGTAAAGCGCGTTGTCGAGGGAACAGAGACCAAATTCGCATCTGGGCTCGGTCATACAGGCGATCGACGCCCAAACGTTGTCGCGCGGATCATAACATTCCCCATTGGCTATTATACACGATTCCAGCTCGCCACCGACCACGTAAACTTTGCCGTCCAAGACGGCGACTCCGGGAAGAATTCTGCCAATTCCTATGGGCGCGACTTTGCTCCATTCGCTAAAAAAAGTGCCAAAGCAAAAGTTGTAGCGATATTTTTGCAATTCCCGTATCGTAGAATCGCAATTTCTTGAATTTTTTATTTTATTTTTTCCAATTTATCGTTTTTTACCCGGTAAACGTATCGTATTTCTCGATAGTTTCGTAAATACTCTCAGCGTCTCTCGCCCAACTGTCGACCGTGTGTTCGCGTTTCGAGCCACCGATCACGAGGATATTTTTCTTGGCGCAAAGCCGCGGCTCTGCCCGCAAAGGCACCAAACAGCCCTTGTTCGATACCAAATCCTTTTGTATCGATCGCAACGCCACAATCAAACTCGCGTCCTTGCATTCAAGAATTACACTGTCCAGACGTGCCAATGAACACAGACACAGTCTTATGTGTCCAAGGATCTCGAACACGTAGCAACGACGTGCCGGAATGTCGTGGACGATCCAGTTGTACGCTGCTTGGAAGACCTAATAACGCAGGGACAACACAGATCCGAAAATTGTACGTTATTCATTCAGAGCTGGACTCCAAAATTTGTCATTTTTCTATCGCGAACTCTCTTGCGTCATGAAAAACAGAATAAATTGATTTGAGATAGTTTTTCATCACCTGGAATTCAGTGTCGACGTGTATGTATTCGCTACTGAGAAAATGAATGAGATAATCCTTTGGCAGATCAAGGAACTCTTCCTCTTGTGAAACTTGAGGAAAATTGACTTCGATAAAGTGTAGGGCAGTCTCCAGTAGATCTAGTCTGTTGTGTGCTTCCGCAAATCTAACAAAACAGCAGAAATCGTATTGGTAATTATTAGGGGGGTGCGAATATTTGAAAACTTGGAATATTCGGCATCAAATCAAATCAAATTGTTTGATTCGAATTTCAAACCGAATATTCGATATTTTTCAATATGTGACATTTTTTCGAGTATCCCATTTTTCTTCGAATATTCGATTTTCTTTCAAATGTTCGATTTTTTTTCGAAAATATTCGGAAAAAAATTTCGAAAGGATTTGCGAAAATCCGCCATTTTTCGGAAATTTATCGAATACTCGAAAAATCGACGAATATTCGATTCGAAAATTCGAAATGTGAATTTTTCTATAAAAACGATTGCCGTATAGCCAAAAATGAATAAAAACAACGAAACTGATGATTTTTGGTGCGCACCTATAAATTCCAAGTGCATTGGAGTAATGTAATTGTTGACGCAAATAATCTATGCAACCGGAAACGACTTCGTCGAGTTCGAGCATGTCGGCGGCTGCGAATAACTCTTGTACATTGTCCTGGGTGATATCGACATTGCCGGTGTAAATAAAATCTATGAGGATGGATAGAATGTTGGGAGAGACGGAATGAATTTCTACGAGTTCTTGTTGTTCCTCGACCAGGCCGCCGGTAAACATGGCATTGAAATAAGCGCTACTGGCCGCCAGGACCGATCTGTGAGCTCTAATGACGCTGTCCCCGGCGACGATACCGACGTCGCTGAATTGATTCTTGAGACGCTGAGCGTTGAGGTTTCTCAAGACCTTTGGCGCGTAATGACCCACCGCGTAAACCGTGCTCGAGACATCCGACGCCTCGCGCATTTGTTGAGTCGCAAAACCCATTATTTGAGTATCGTGTCCACTCTTCAGTGGCGGCACCGAGCCATCAGCCATGAAACCATCGAGTTGACCTTTGTCCACAGCACCTGTCAACAATTTTTCACTTTCTCAACGCTTGATTTTCATTTCTTCAATTTTATAATTGAAATTCCGTTTTTATAATGTTTTTTTCGATCTCTCTGGTGGGAATGCGAATAAAAATGGGCAAGTTGATGAATCTACGTAATTTCGTATTTTAGTCGAGAATTCTAATCGACGGATCGGCTTGATTAATTATCTACGTTCGGTATACTTACGACATATACGGGACAGCACTTTATAAACGCCGTGGAAAGATTTAGTATTGTTCTTTCCTTTTAAGCGCATCGCACTACAATATCATGTTTTTTGATGATTTCACTCTCAATTATGTCGATCCAATTGTTGCTGCACACCCGAGAAAATTTTATGTGCGGTAAAAGGCAAAAAAAGAAAGAAAGGCGTGAAAAAAATTCGTTGCGGGGGAATAACGATAAAAATACACAAAAGTTTCCGCAGAAAACCTCGATAATCCGTTTAACCAACGCGCTCACATAAACACACACCCTTGATTAATTCTATTAGTGAAATACACACACATATGTCGATGTATACGCGGAGGAACTATCGCGAATAATTTTGGATTTATCAAACGAAAATAAAACACTGGCTCGCGCGTGCTTAGTTATGAGATTTTTTTTCCTCTTTTTCCTTGACATATGTCAAACATTATCGGGACTTTGTGATATTAGTCGCGAAACACGAATCGATCGATTCGGCCGAAAATATAGAATTCGATAATGCGCGAAGAGGGAGGGAACGACAAAGATTGATGACACTTTCGTCGCGCTGCACTGGATATTAAACACACTCGTCGAAATTGCTAATCATCCATTTGCGCGTCTCACTAAAAAAACCTCTTTTCTTGTATTTCGACAATTTTGAAAAATGTCCTACAAAAATCCGTTCATTTTCCCAACCAACCCAGGTAGCACCGATGTCAAATTGATATCTATGAGTTATCGTTTTTAGGTTGCCTTTTGGATATGACTAAAAGATAACTAGGAGTCACCTCTAATTGGATATCGATTAATGGTTGCCTTCGAGATGACTTTTTAGGGTCATCAAAACGACTAATTAAAAAAGTTATCAAAATGGCATCTTATTGTGGGGTCCGGGAGATGACTAATGTATCTGTGAAAAAGTTGTCCAAAAGATATCTTTTGGCGTCTTCTTAATGTTGGCATATTAACGGTTGCCTTAGAGATGACTTTTTAGTGTCATCAAAACGACTAATTAAAAAAGTTATCAAAATGGCATCTTATTGTGGGGTCCGGGAGATGACTAATGCATTTATGAAAAAGTTGTCCAAAAGATATCTTTTGGCGTCTTCTTAATGTTGGCATATTAAAGGTTGGCAATACGTTGTCGATAATTTGTCATCCAATAGCGTAACCCAAATGTCATCGAAAAGGTAACATTCGACAGACAACACCTTATCCGCACACAAAAGGGCGACCGCACCTGTTGCGTATCCAAATGTTTTACGCGCGCGTGCCTAAAAATTGTTTATTTTTGTGAAAGCAAGAAAAAAAAAATCGCAAGTGTTACGTATTGTTTGCTCTCAGGGTATTCTGCAAGTTCGTAAGTATTTTTATAATGCTAAAAAAAGCTCATTTCATACCAATGTGTGTCATGCCGTGTGTATATCATTTTTTTAGGTTGTATCACGTCCAGTTTCCGACGATTTTGCTGGCATTTTTCGTCATGGCGTGGAATAAGCGCACGACACGTACATATTCTGGTACGTAGAATTAAATAGACGAATTTATAATTAAAAAGATGAGGCCATCGAAAAAGCCTTTTTCTGAACTTTCAAAACGGCAACGAACACGTAAGAGTACCCATGTTTTTTCTCAAAGTATTGAACTTTTTTCAGAAAGGAAAAATACAAGAAATCGGTGGCAGAAATCTCCAAAAAACTGTCAAATTTGCTATGGAAACGGTCATGACTGGCCAATTGTCTTCAACGGTCATGACTGGCCAATTGTCTTCAAAAGTTGTCTGAGTACTTGGCGCTGACAATGTTCCGAAAATATCGAAATTCCAATTTCCATACCTCATCATTGGTACGTTCGATCTTTTCATTGCAAATTTTTTATTGATTCGGGGTCAAGGTAGTTTTTCTTGATTTGGATAAACATTTATATTTTCAGATGTTATACGAAGCGCGTTCGCGATGGAACCAAAATAAAAACGATCGAAGAGCGTATGGCCAAGTGGATCCATCGGGCTGGTGATCGGTCAAAGGCAGCCAGGGTAGCTGCTAGTTGCGGATAAACGCCGGGAACGCGAAAAAAACGAAGAGCGCGGATAATAAAAACGAAAAAAAAACATTATACACCTGCGATTGTGTAGCAAAAGACAAAAAAATAAATGCTCCATATATTTTATCGAGCGCTTATGTTCAATATATGAATATATATCTGTTAATTTATTTATATAATACAGAGGAAATGTATGTGAGATATTATTCCATATATACCAAATCAAACACTCAAAAATTCGATTACTCCGATCAATCTGAAATTTTAATATTCTTTTCAGTGTGGAAAATAATCTGCAAATATCAATATATTTGCAATATATTGCAGATTATTTTCCACACTGAAAAGAATATTAGAATTTCAGATTGATCGAAGTGATCGAATTTTTTAGTGTTTGGTTTGGTATGTGGAATTAATATCTCACACACATACACATATATATATATATATATATGCGCTTCCCATACATCCTAAATGAGACATCGTTCGGATGTCATTAAGTTGACCGTTTGTCGACCTTTTTCATCCGTTTTGGACGCCTTTATGACAACATATCGATAACTTCTGCATTGCGATATTTGGTGCCTTTAGGGCGCCTTTTCGCGGCGACGTTTGGATTCCAATATGATGCCTTTTCGATAACATTAACATGCCGTATCGATAACCTAAATTTGACTAAAAGTTATCATTTCCGCTACCCGTAAAGTTATCTGCCGGGCGGACATTTGTAATCCAATTGGGATCCCGAAAGGCATCTTTTTGGACATCCAAAAAGTTATCCTTGACTTATTTTGGATCCCGTTTGGATTACATTAAGACATCAAATTGCTACCTGGGCAACTGGCCTCCAATTTTCATTCCAACGTCCATACCAATACGACTGTTATGTGACGAATGCATGCACACACACACGTTCGGAGCGCCTGAGCGCCATCTTGACACTTAATTTAAATGCAACGGAATGCACCTTGTGTTATTTTTCTTCTGTTATTGTTTGACGTTTCGATAGAATTTGAATTTTTGCTGCCAACCAGTAAATCGAAGGTATTCGAACATTTTATTATTATTATTTATTTTCGATCGTTCAAACTATTCGTGGCAAAATCGCTCGCCTACGAATTTTGCGTTCAATCATAACATTGGACGATTCTGCAAAACGGAGGTTATGTCCGTTCACGTAAATTTCATGTTTTCTTTTGTTAATTTCTCGACTTCAATAAATGCTCCGTCAATTATAAATCGCAGCATGTCGAACAGAAAATTGAATTGTACGCCAAGCTGAAGATGGTTTAGAAATATTTCAAAAAAAATGGATAATTTTCGTAAAAATCAAAAAAGACTCTCTAGTCAAATCAGTGTTTAAAAATTGAGAGTGAATGCACAAGATTTCATAAACAAAATATTTTTTCCGCCAGAGAAAATTGAACAATCTTCTATTTTTTAATCCATTGAAGTCAAAATGAAAGCGCACGCTCTAGCAAACTTGGACTCGGCGCTGAATTCCCTGCACAAAAGTATCGCGAATTTTCCGGTCGGTGCAATTTCCATCCACGATTACAAGCCGACCGAGGAAAAAATTAAAGACATTAGGGAGTCTCTGGTGGCACTGAACGCCAAAATGTTGGCGTTGAGAGCGAAAGCCGAAGCCCGTAAGTGTCTCATGATGAAGAAAAACCATTTCCCATCAAGTTTACTCGCCGTGTCATCAATTTTTAATTTCTCCATAGAAAGGCCATCGGAAGCCCTGAGCGAAATCGATGACGAGTTGCACATGGAATTGCAAGAGAGAATCGCCCATTGTACCATCAACAAACTAGCCATAGCTTCCTGTCTGCAAACCAGCGAAATTCAACAAATTTTGGAAAACTCGGAAGACAACGAAATCAGCAAGTAAAAACATTTTTTTTTTCCAATCTTGCACGTTCGTTTCTTTGGCTTGAAAACTGAGATAACGGCCAAATTTTAAATTTTTTCACAAATTCCTGTAAAAATTATAACAAAACTGAACGAGACGAATAAAAAAATGAAAATCGATGTTTTTTAGGACACTGAGAAACATAATGCAAAAATTGTTCAACTTGAACGATCGGGTGATGAGTTGCGAAGAGACAAGGGCAAAGGAATGGGAAAAGGAGTTGAAATTGAAATGTGAGCTCCAAAAGTCGCTTTCCGAATTCCGAGACATCTTGACGCATCAAGAGAGCATCAGGAAGGAAAAGCTGAAGGAGACGAATCCAAAAATAGCCCAGTAAGTCTTGTCAACCAAATTTTTTTTTTACCGTTCAACGTAAAGTTCAATTTCCAATGTATGATTTACAATTTCAAGGCAAAAAGAATCGATAGATCGAAGGCTGCAAAAAATCAACATAATGAAAAGACTGATAACGAATATTTGCGCGGCGTCCGCAAACGTAGTGAACGAGCCTCGGCTCAGAGAACTATCGAAAAAGCATCGAGAATTATTAAGCATCGAGACGGTCCAGGAAATGGCGAGAGAAACGAGTCCCGAGGATTCTTGATGAGAAAAAAACGGAACTGGATACCAAAAAGTATTGAAACTCGCGCAGAACTTCCGGATCAAATGTATTTTCTATTTTTGTATCGATTGAATCAACTGATTGTATAAATTTAATTTATAATTAGCCTAAAGATTCGAAAAAATTACGTATTGATTATATACCAATTTTTTTTTCACCCGCTCAACTAATAAATTGAGAAAATGATTGAATTACGAAAAAAAGTTATTGACTGGTGAAATAAATTATCAAGAGTTTGACTCTTTTGAAAAATCAATCCGTCTGCGTGGATTGATCGACTCGAGTGGGTAAAACTAGAATCGAATCGTCCATGGAGAGCGAACGTTGCTGCAGTCGTTGCTGCATCTCCGCAGAGATTGTCTGAGTAGGAATGAGCGAGTTGTTTCTCATTCTCGCGATTGGCTCGCGGCCCTTAATTTTGTACCAGCCTCGAGGTCTCTTGGGGATCGGGCTCCTCGCGTCGTTGAGAGGATTTCCAGAGTCCGGGGAACGCACGGGAGCAACTTCGTACACGTCGCGAGAACGTTTGGCGTTTCTTGGCGACAAAACCGATACCAAACTCGCTGCAACTCTCGACGATGTTGCGCTGGATTCCGGAGTCGCTGATCGCAGAGACAAGCGCTGAGGCTGTTCCAATGGCTCTCTGGACATGTTTCTTGACGATCTGCTCCCTGCAGTCAACGAATTTTTAGGGAAAAGACAAAATTACTTCGTGGGGAAAGTTTGGGAGATTTACCTGAAAAATTGCGGAATGCGACCTTGACGGCATGCGCCATTGAGGCGAAGATTCCTCCGGAAGTACCAGCAGCCTCGGATTCTGACACGTTGATCGTGGAATTGGGCGTTTTGTAATGTTCGATAGACGAAAAACTCATGTAGCTATCAACGGAGATCACGGATGTTCCAGATTTTGGAGATTCTTTTTTTGGTTTGCTTGCTTCCAGAGAATTTATCATTTTTTCGCTCTTACCGGAAACGAGCTTTTTTAGGCTCGAGTCCAGGAGAGGCACGAGCTCGCTGGTGTCGACGTTGCCACTCTTTTCAACCACGAGCATCATCACTACTCTCGACGAAGAGGAAGAAGTCTCTGTAGTAGATTTCACGATTTGTGGGCTCTTGAATTCATTGGCGAGAGTTTGGAATTTTGATTGAGTTCTTGGACGTTCAAGCTGATCGGAATCTTCGTTTTTTCTTTCTTTCTCAAAATTGCTCTCGTTTTCGTCGATGATTCGGACAGCCGAGGCCGAGAGTTTGTCAATGAGCGGCATCGACAGCTCGGACAAGCTTTGTCGAGCCTCGTAGAAAATTTCATTTTCCAAATCCTCGAATTCCTCGTTATCGGTTGTGCTCTGAACTTCATTTTTCATTTGGAATTGATCAGAAAATCTGACTTTTTTGATGGAATCGTGTTTTAGACTTTCTACCGTGTTAGCAGCGTCGAAATCTTCGGTCCTCGCGTTCTCGTCAAGTTCTTGCATCGCGTCGAGCATTTTTCTTCCAGAATTGCTGGATCGACTGGAATAACTTGAAATTTCGCTCATCGCGATCGATCGGTTTGAGAGAATAGATCGCAGTGGTGTGCGATCGACCAAGCTGGTAGATCTCGAGGAAAAACTTTGATAAATCGAGTCGCTGGAAGCGGAAAGGCTCTGGCAATTTTTGTTGCTCGTCTCTTTCGAGTTATTTTCTTTCTCAACGGTAGATTCGTTTCTCTTCTGATTCTTGAGCACTTGGATGCCAAGTTTGGGAGTTTTGAGCGAAAGATTCGGGCTTCTCGGTGTTTTAAAAACAAATTGAGCTTTCGAACCGTGGCTACTTACGTGCATAGGCGTACTCGTGTTTCTCTTGAATTCCGGCGGCGATATCAGGTCGATAAAGTTCGCGTTGCAATCTCCCTCGGTCTCGGAGCTTTGGTTTCTCGTTGCGCAAGAGCCAGAAGGTGTTTTTGTCAAGGAAGGCGGTGAGTTGAGAGTGAAATTGGATTCTCCGCTGTTTTCCAAACGACAGCTCGTTCCCCCTCGATTGCACGCACCGAACGATTGCAAATCTTTCGAATTTCTGTAAATCACGCCGCAGAGACGACAGTGCAACGGCAAATGATGGAAAACAACGTGACAGAAAAATTCTTCATCGTCGAAATTCTTCACTACGAGCCGGGCCGAGCAACACAGAGGACACACGGATTTACGACAAGGATGTTTCTTCTTCACGTGCTCCGTGCAACACTCCCAGCAACAAAACACCTTACGGCACACGTAGCAACGATTCTTCTGCCAAAATTATAAACAATTATTCCAACCGGACACTTTTCCTTTCACCTCGTCAAATTTCGTTCCAAAAACCGTTAAAGACTTGAGATCTTGTAGAATATTATTCCGTGTTTACCTTGTCCGTTTGCATGCTTTGTTTTCCTTCTCACCTTTGACGATCTTACAGGTCAGCCGCACTGTTTATCGGACGAATGGAACTCTCTCTCTCTCTCTCGCGCGGTCGTATTTCTCTAGAATTTCCAGTCGCGATGGAAGGGCGAGACACGTGACTTTGCAAGGAACTCAATTATCCGGGAATTTCGATTATCACGAATTTGCGTTTGCGAAAGATCGACGAATGATTTGGTGAGAAAAAAAAATTAATTGAAATCTTTTCGAATAATTTTGTGCATACGATTCCTTGTATTTTTTTTCTTTCTACATTTAATTAATCGTTGATACTCAATGCGTCGATATTTATTGGATTTTCTAAGCTTTTTCCAGGAGTTGCTTGCGATTTTTTACCCCGAGCCTCGAGTTTGAAGTTTTTAATCGACGTACTCGCTAAATCGTGACGCACGACGCTCGAATTTGGTTTCCTCAGGTCCATCGTGCCGTTTTTCAATAAATCGGAAGCTTCTGCGTACGGCGGCTCCAAGGGACTTTGATTAGGTTCGTGATACTCGTAATCCTTCCCATCAATCTGGATCGTCAAACAAACAAACGAAACCCACACGGTTTTCACTCGGGACGAGATAAGCAGATAAGCACGATATGGAAAAGTGGGTCGATGCATGGAAATATTTATTTTGTCTGCGGCGGGGCAATTTTCCGTGATGAATTGAACCAACGAAACGAGATTATGCGTGGAGAAGCCAAAAAATCGATTTTTCGAAACTTTTTTTTGGGTCGCTACGAAAGAAATGTTTTATGTCCATTTCTTGGGTGCTCAAAAATCAAAAAACTTGTTTAAAATTTTTTTGCAACGTGTCTAATTGAAACGACGGATTCGCATGCAATTTGATTACAGTTTTGAGAATTCTCTTGCGTCTGGGCGTGATTTTTTTTTTTAAAGGCTCTTTGTTTGCTCATTTCTCAAGGGCAGAATGAAAATTTGTGGGTTTAGGGTAAATAATGACCTTGAGCGGGTAGCAAGAATCCGAGTCCGGTTGACTGAGATCTCCACAAACGACGAATGGCACGATGTACCTGGAACCAAGTTGAATGTTTAAATTTAACGAATAAATATATGCA
Organism: Diadegma fenestrale; assembly: GCA_037043255.1. Lineage (NCBI taxonomy): Eukaryota > Metazoa > Arthropoda > Insecta > Hymenoptera > Ichneumonidae > Diadegma > Diadegma fenestrale. The sequence goes on from CM073312.1 coordinate 13,871,854, forward strand.
CGAGAATAGTGTAATTTTGTTGATAAAGTCAATTTAACCTGTTGACTCCGGTCAATTGATCAAAGTTCAGTGGCTCGTGGGTCAAAAGTGGGTTGAGCATGTGAGGTTTGTAGCCTTCGGGTGGTTTGTAATCCTGACAAACGATGAAAGCCTCGATGCTCGAGTTTCTCGAGCTGCTTGGCTTGGCGGTCGTCACGTGAGAGAAGAACAATTTTATCTGTGAGTACAGAAGTGATATGTCCTTGGTCCGGAATATTTTTGCTACAAACGTTCCACCCGGCCTCAGTATGTGCGTCGTTATGTTCAATGCTGCTAGGAGCAATTGCGATTGAATGTAAATGTCCATGTCGTGAAGTCCTGTCACTGAAATTTATCATTTTACCATAAAATACAATTATTACGGAGATGTGCATGAGAAATCGAAAAGAATTCGATCATGTTGTGGTAAAAACTAACGATTTACAGCTGATGCAATTATAATGAGTGGCGTTTCGATTATTATTGACAAATTCGTGAAATTTCCATATTTATTAATTCCATGATAACTTTTTTGTTATCCCCAAGTCGTTTTTGCTCTGTAGCAAAAAATTAAGGAATTTCAAAGCCGCTTAGCGAATGTTTCGAGATTCCCTTCAATTTTTAGCCGGCGATGAAAGTTTTGTGGGCAACATTCTTCAATTTTTTTGGTACCTTCAAGTTTTTTTTTCTCCGTGGCAAAAAATCAAGGAATTTCGGAGTTGCTATGACACAGAAATGATGTTTGCGACTGTTTTGAGACTCCGTTTGATTCCAATTCCTAGCCACTCACGATAATTGCGACGTTTTTTATTTGATTAATAAAAGTTGTTAAATTCTTACCGTCCGGTGCTCCGTCGCAGACCACGAGATCCGCTTGAGTATTCCCAAAGTGTGCTACGATGCGTTCGGCAGTTGAAACACTCGTTATGTCTCCTTGGATCTGGACGACTCCGTCCAGAGGAGCCATCGCTTGTAAATCGACGGCGACGATTTGAGGTTCCGTCGATTCTCCGTCCTTGTTGTTTTCCCTGAAAAAATGGAGCGTCACGTGCAATTGTGAATTTTTTGTTAATTTTTATCATCGGTTATGGAAAAGCCGCGTACCTGAGTTTGCGCGACAAAACTTGGCTCCAACTTCCCGGAGCGGCACAAAGATCGACGGCTTTTGTTACACCTGAGAATAAGTAATGGAGCAAATTTCGATCGTGTTTTGAAAATTCACGTGTTTGCATTTGTTGATTTTTGTTTTTTGCTTACCTTTCAGTATGTGAAACTCTCTGTCAATCTGCAGGAGCTTGAACGCACTTCTTGCCCTCCAGCCCTCCTCTTTTGCTCGTCTGTAGTAAATGTCACGTTTGTCCTTCGAAGTTTTACCCATCGTCAATTCATGAAATTTCTAATTCAATCTTATTTACAATTCGAACAATATTGTCGTTTTTTTTTTGAGGTTATGTTTATCGCGTGTTTTTTGTCTGTCGTCTGGATAAAAACTTCTTGGATCTTTCCCTGCTCAGAGACAGATGGAGAGATCAATGTTGAGCGCTAAAAACTTCCACGTCAAGCGAACGACCGAAGATTTTTTCTTGCTTTGAGATTTATGTCCGAGGATCTTGTTAAATTCATTTTAATAATTTCCTGATTTATTTCTCGTTTTTCATTCGCAACGTCTGGATTTTTATTTCTCATCAAACGCACTGATTTGATTCCGACGATTCCACGAATGTTTTACCCCGACGAAATGTGAGGTTAGCTTTTGCATCGCTTTTGAAGAGCATCGAATAAACCCGCCAACTGCAGATTCATTCAACAGCAGCCTTGGGCTTTGAAATACGATCTGAGCAGCTCATTCGCAAAGGACAACAAAAAATAAATAAATCTTTTAAATGTTCGTGTCAAAATTCTGGACAACAACAAACAGCTGTTCGGGGCTCGCCATATTATAAAACCAGCTGTTTGGGCTGTTGAGTAAGGCCAAGTAAGGCGCGAAGACGAAAAATTCAAGGGAAAACATTCGATTTTTCGAAGAAAACCAATTCGTACGAGAGATATCGGGAAGACAATAAAAAATGTCTTCGTGCACAGGATGATAAATTATGTTACGAGCGCTTTAAAGTGTAGATAAAAAATAAAAACAGGAACAAACGATATCGTAAAAGATTAGGCTGCCGTTTTATTTGACAAGTTTTTTTTTCCTCATATGTCGAACGAAAAAATATGAAAATCGTTAATGTTGAGCGTGTTCCGGAGACGAGGCAATTGTTGTCCATTTTTCCTGTGCGCTTCGAGAGAAAAGTTTTCCCGGAGAATTGTAATCGCAAAGAGTAGAGTGGGGGGAGGAGGATGGGGCGAGAAAAAGAGCTTTCGTGGAGGAAATATCGGAGTTGGTTTCGCGCACATTACGCGGGTTGACACTTCAGTGTCTCCGTAACGACTGACAAGTTTGGATGTGCGTGCTCTGTAATACGAGTGACGATTTTTTTTCTTCATTTTCAAAGTAATTGGAACGAAAATTAATAGAACCGAGAACAAAATTTCTGATTTACAAAATCGGCTAAAAAATTGACGAAAATAAATGATAAATTGCTATGGATGTCCCGTCTAAAGGTACAGTGAATTCACTTACGTCCGAAAAAAACGAGATAACGCGAGCGATTATTCAATGACGAACTTGACCCGCAACAAACTTACGAAACTCATTATTTTTCATAGTTTTCCGGCTCGTGAATAATAGTTTGTCGCAATTTCGTTTTTCTGAAAAATTCAATGCAGAGAATTCCACTTTACGATTATCTCTTATTTTCGATCATGCGTTAATATTCGTAGATAAAAAGCATGTGCGTGGAACAAACTCCGTCAAAAACTAGGAAATTATACGGCGAGTTTGGCGCTCGTCGTGCTATCGTGAAATTTCGTGTAACAACTGTGTAAACACAGACACAATAATGCACAAAAAAAGACACGAAATACTTCGGGAATGGAACGTGAAACGATAAATTTTGCAGAATCAACAATTGTTTTTTTTTCTCCATTGCCCAATTAAAACGAAGGCTTGGAATTCGCTCGATATTTCGACCCTGGATTAATTGCAAATGATTCGCGGTCGCTAATCGATCGAGGCATGAGATAAAAAATGGATAATCTTCGAGAAGCTCGAGCGAATTTTTTTGAATTTTTTGCCTTGCCACGATGAACTATTTCGTAAAATGAATTTTTTTTTCCCCCATAATTATCAATCGCCAACGAGAAACGCGATAAGCAATACATTTTTTTCTCGATCTCATACGGCCACGTGTTTGACTACCTCGCGACATTATTATTGGAATCGAGCAGTCACGGTTAATTTAATGAATGAAAATGTTCACATTTAACTCAAAATTCCACTTTCTCTCAATTCGAAATCAATATTGACCGCTCGAGATACATAATTCTGTTACGTTATGTAGGTCAGGTACACCGAGTTCATCAGCCTTCTATCTGCACCGTCAATTCGAAGAATAAAAAACTCATTATATCAGCCGGAGTGTCAATAATTTCGTGGCTAATCGTTCAGTCTACATTTCCATCTTTTTGAAAACCTTTTGTGAGCACGACACTCACTCTATCTCGAAGAATTTGCCTCATCGGTATCCCAGACATAATCCAAATGAAAATACAAATTGTCCTAATTAACCCTCGAACGGTAAATCTGGGGTCAAAAACGACCCCACGCGACTTTAAATCGTTTTACTGCATTTTCGACAAATTTTTTGAATTGACGCAAAATTGTCCCACGTGATCCTGCATTAAAAAACAGAAAAGAATGGGCCCAAGTTGAGCTCTTTTCGTTCAATTTTACTGAAATTTAATAAATTTGTTTATCATCGAATGTCGAAGAATTTCAACACTGGAGACAAAATTTGTTCGGAAAAATAGAGTCCACCACTTTTTGGCCACCTGAATATAATTTTGCTGTAGGAGCGAATTTTCATTGCTCAACGAATCACTTGCCCACTGTCATTCTCAACAATGATGTCAAAAAATCGATCGTTAACTCGAGTTTGGTCATTCGGCAAATATTTTTCAAGTCATAATTTTACGTTATGAGAAATGTAATTAATTTATCAACCGGACTCATTGAGATTTTGTTCGATGAACAATCTCGCACTGTGTTTCTTGAAAATGCTGCAGAAAATTGATTGTCATGTCGAATTGAATAAATGATCGATAATCCGGGATGTAGTTATTAATTGAATTGTGTGATGAATTCAATTTATTTATAAATTTGAATGAAATGCGTGGGGAATGAAGAAAATGTGATTAGCTCGATGGAAAAGACTAAACGCGTTCGTGCAATTATCAATCACAATGTAAAACACGCCTGACCTTGACCACAGCGCGACTTTGATATTTTCGCTCAAGACTCATAAGCGTCTATGAAGTCGAGGTTAATGAGGATATATATGTGGCTACTCTTGCTTATTTCGTAAAACAACTATTCGCGAGGAGAATTTCAATAGTTTTATCCGTCGTTCGGATCGAAGGCCCCGGGCCTTCAATTTGTTTTTTGTTGCCCGTGACACACTTGTGGGTCCGAGGAAAAGAGAAAATTTCGTTGCGGACGTCCGGAAGGAAAACTTGAATGGCTAATGAGTTTTTTCATGCTACGGAAAAATTGAAAATCCGTCAAAGTGGTCGACACGTTTTTATCAGGGGAATCTTTTCCTTCAACACTGTCGTACTTGACATCCGATTTTTATAAATTCATTAGCCAATTCCAATGATTAGCGTTGACGTAATACTCAATTGAGATTAATGCTGTGTTTACGTCTAATTAATTCAGTCTATTGTCGCAAATGATCTTGAGAATGAGAGATTCACTGATAATCAATCGATGATGCCCGTGTCAATACATTTCTAATTGATGTGTATTTATAATCAAACACACAATTAACGCAGAACCGCATGCCGCGTTATTTTCTTTTTTTTTCTTCTTCTTCAGAGATTCAGAAAAAAATAACAAATTCTTCTTCAGAATTTGTTATTTTTTTTTTAATCATCTTTGCGAGATAACTGATAATCTGACTCGATCAAATATTTGCTTGAGACCATTTTGTAATCGTGGAATTTTTCCTCCACGACGACGAAAATCGTGCATATTCGAAGTTTGTCTGTGTTTTTCCATTTTTTATTGTATATCGCGAGTTCAAACTATTTGTTTCATTCTCCTGGCCGTTTTTTTTTAAATCATCGTAAGGGAAAAATTACAGATACGAAATTTGACAAGAGCGATACAGGATCGCAGGAACGAGCGGCTAAAATAGCACGATGGCGAAATATAACAGCGTTTTGGTTACTTGGACTGTGCAACAATTATGGCTACGTCGTGATGCTGAGCGCTGCGCACGACATACTGGAGGAAAAATTCGGTGACCATGTAGGATCAGATTTTTTTCTTCTCCTTTCTATGTTTTTTTTTTTTCTTAATTTTTCGAGGACGAACATGATTTTTGTATATGTTTTGTAGAAAAACGAATCGGCAGTTGTGGTAAACGCAACAATTGCCGATCCGACGTCACGTCAGTGCAACACGGTATCGACTGGAGCAATTTTACTGGCGGATATATTGCCCAGTTTGTCAATCAAATTAATTGCACCATTTTTACCATTTTTTGTCAAGTAAGTCTCGACTATTTTTCGAGTTTTTAAAAAATTTACATCACCCCTAGAGAGCCTCGTCCCCGAAGACGATGCTGAAGTTTGCATCGTTGGAATGCAACGAAATGCGGTTTTTTCTTGAGCAGAGCTCGTGATTCTTATTCAATATTTTGTTAGGACACTAAAACGAATTTTTCAAAATCAGCACAAAAATTTCCATGGTTTTTGTTATTGAAACAAACAATTAATAGAAAAACGTATTTTTCGTTGCATCTGAACGTTGCAAACTTCAGTGCCATTGCCCGGAGAGCAATTGAAGAATTTTCGATCTGTTGTTTTTCTCGATTGCAGCGTTCGTTTGACGACATGCGTGACGTTGACGATACTGAGTTTCTTGGCAGTTTCATTCGCAGAGGTACAGTGGGTGACCATGACGGGGGTTGTGTTGACGTCGCTTTCGTCGGGATTGGGCGAAGCAACGATAATCAGTCATGGTCATAGATATGGGAGAGATGGAATAACGGCGTGGTCCTCGGGCACCGGAGGTGCTGGAGTAGTGGGTGCATTTTCTTACGCTGCATTGAGGGTCGTAATGTCAACCGAACAGGCACTTTTAATCATGCTCGTTGTACCAGTTGCCCAGGCGGTTGCCTTCTGGTTCATCATGACCGAGCCACACGACAGCAACTCGGTCGCAAAATACGCTCTTGAGAGCCAGGAAGAAATAATTAAAGCACCTGCCAAAACTACTCGAGAGAAATTCGCTCTCGTACCAACGGTCGTCAAGTACATCGTGCCACTTGGTCTCGTTTACCTCTTCGAGTATTTCATCAATCAGGGCTTGGTAAACGTTTTTTTAATAACTAATAAACATTTTTCGCGGATGAAAAAAATTGGAAAAGCTCGGGGACTATTCGTAGGTGTGAAGTGGAAATTTAAGGACTTTGGGAAAAGTTTTCAACGAGTTGTGCAACTAATTCGACGCTCGTGGCTCGATTTCATGGAAAAATATTTTTTTCTTCCCTCATATTCGTCTCTGTTGATATTTCCATGAATTGAGGTTTTTTTTAAATTTGTTTTCAGTACGAATTGATACAGTTCGATAATATCTGGTTGAGCTACGAGGACCAATATCGATGGCTCCAGGCGGACTACCAAATTGGCGTTTTTATTTCACGCTCCTCAGCAGGATTCGTAACGTTTAAACGAATTTGGCTAATGTCGCTTTTCCAGGTAAGATCTGAGAACTTTATCTCTAGCAAATTCCGCAGCAAATTTCAAGTTCCAAATGATTTTTGTAAATTTTAAGCATTTTTTTACTTACTTTTTGAGAGGCTGTCCTTTGAAAATAGTCAACGAATGTTTCTTTCAGTTGATCAACGTCGTTTTGTTCTTGACGGAGAGCCTTTACTTTTATATTCCAAATATCTGGATCGTTTTTGCCCTCGTTTTGTGGGAGGGTCTTCTCGGCGGTGGAGCTTACGTTAATACGTTCTACAAAATGACAGAAGAGGTACGAAAAAAATTATGAATTTTAAAACAAACAAAAAATAATGTTAAAAAAAAAAATGACAGAATTAATCACTCTTCGAAAATTGGGAATTGGCAAAAAATTAAAAGTTGTGATGACAAAAATACAAAATAATAAACTCGGTGGACAGCTTGGGGGCTTTGGGAAAATTTGTAATGAGAATATTTACCATTTTTTGTAAATATTTCAGGTCCCAGCGAACGACCTCAAGACCTCACTGGGGATCGTGAGTATGTCGGATTCGTTGGGCATCGCAATGTCCGGTTGGATATCGATAATGGTACACACAGCAATTTGTAAATTGCCCAAACCGATTCGATGATACGATCGAGAACGAATCGTAGCGATGGACGATCGACTGACCTCGATGGTAAATCAACGGAAAACATAAAACAAAAGAAACGAAAAGACAATGAAAAAATTAGGAGAAAAAAGAAAGAAATCAAGGGGAAAAAACGAATAATTAGAAAAAAATGAAAAAACTGCTTGGGAAATTGCAAAATCAATGAATTTCCAAGCGGAGTATTAATTATTTTTCTATTCAGACGGCGAATTGGTCAGTGAGGGATCAAGTGCACAAAATCTCTGGCTTTTTTCTCCGAACAAAAATATATTTGCTCTACTAAAAAGCTAAAACAATACGAAACTCGAATTTGTATTACAAATTGTTAACATAAATTGTTGAGTCCCTTGGACAAAAAAGTTGATTGTCTTCAAGACTTGAAATTATTTAGACCAAGTGTTTTGTACATATTAAAAAAATGACAATACAGTATAGAATAATAGGCCCGAATTGTGCGATATTTGTTAACGATAATTGTAAAGAATTACAGAGAATTCATTTTTCTAATCGTGTCGTTTGGTTTTCGACAAATTTGGCCGAAACGTTTTTTATTCCTTCACGCTTCATCACTCGACTCTCGAAACGTTTTTTTCCTACCTTAGCCTGATATGTAAAAAAATGTCTAGGCATTTTCTGTTATATTTATTTTCTTATTTTTTCAACACCAGAGAGAATTTTCTCGATCGCGCATTTTAATTGTCTTTTATAGGAACCTCGTTAATTATTATTAATGTTATTATTATTATTGTTTTCGTCGTTAATTGTATCGGCGTAATAATTATTTGGAAATTAGTCGATTGGCACACTCGATTTTTTTTCTCCTAAAAATTGCACTCTTCCTTTTTTTTTGCATTTGTTTTTTTTTTGGCTTCTTCGGTATCCCACGCTGATCCGCTTTCCCTCGGCATTAAGCGCATCTGTCGAGTATGAGCTTACCTGATTCCTCGTATTCCTGACGCGATAACCACATTTGTTGAAACGAGCCCAATGAACTCAATATCGAACCTCCGATCCAAGCACCGTAACGTCTCTCGCTCGAACTGTTTGCACTGATTATTTTCAGCCTCATACTCTGTTGGGAGATAATCACATTTAAGTCTTTTATTGTTGCATCGAGAGCTACGTTTTCGCGCTATCGTTTTGTGTCAAGTTCGATGCACAACATGAACATCGAGATTTTGTAGCTAAAAAGCTGCTGCTTTTTTTTTTGACCTGCAGCAATTTTTGAGTCAAGTTTTCACAGACAAACGATCTTTTCGTTTTTAAAAGAAATTATTTCGATGGAATGGCAATTTTTTATGAAAAACAAAAAGTTACCGGTGGTGTTTTCGTGACTAAATCCCTGTTCAGACGGTCGCTGAATCCTTGCAGACAAGAATTACCGCCTGTTACGACTACACTCCCGTACAGACTCTGCAAACAATCGAAAAGTTGAGTCGACAACGGATTTGCTTTGATTTTTTCATTCCATGTGTCAATTTTTTATAAGTTTTCCATAATTGTATTCGATTTATTCGATTTACCGGTCTGACGTCCATATCGCACATGCCAACGCTGGTCGTGACGAGCGGACCGACGCCGAGGATACTCGCTCCGACACCTTTCACGTTGCTAGGGTCGAAAAGCGCTTCGGGAATCATGAGCCTTATGGAACCGTAATCGTCGTTATATCCCGTTGGAAACTCGTAACGTTTCATTGGCAACGCACTCGCCATGTCCTCGTCGTAAGGCCCGTCCGAAACTTGAAGACAATTCATTTGGAAATCTTGCACGAGCTCGCGCACCATGTACGCTAGCCAGGAAGACGTTGGCGTTGCTCCCGATTTTCGTATCCAACGCGGAGCTTCGCGCTCTCGTACAATTTCTGAAAAATATTCAACAACTTTTCTCATCGTCTTTTTCATTTTATTTCAAGCAAAACTGAACTTTAAAGTTAATTTTTTCAGCTCTATTCTTCACAAATATGTTTGAGATTTTTCGTGATGATTCTGTTTGCGAGATTTTCGACTAAAGAGAGAAAAATTAAAGTTCAAAATCGTGGATTGTGCAAATTCCATTAAAAATATTGTACAATAATATTTTAAATAATAAAAATAGTGTTTTTATCTCCAATCTTCAATATTGATTGCCGAGTCGAGTGTAAAAAATAATAAAAAACTGATCGATTAATTTTTATGTGAAAAATGTAAATTTTGGAAATACCTTTGCTAGCGACCAAACAAGCAGGCACAAGTTCGACGTTTTTGTCCTCAAAGAATTGTCTGCATTGCATGGTCAAGAAATCTCCGCCGAGTGGGCTCTTGACGATTCCTTGAGTAATGACATAGCCGTCGTGCACCGGAACGGCACTGGTGTGGGTGGCTCCGCTATCGACGACCATGGCGGTCGATCTGCCGTTGGCGTAAGCGGCAAGAACCGCATTTTTGCAAATGTACATTGCAGGAACGTTGAATTTCTCAAACATTAGTTCCAGCAACTTTTCTCTTTTGACTCTGGTGTTCCAAGGACATTCCGTCATCAAAATTGGGTGATGCTCCGGCCATGCGTGAAGACGCTGCTTGTACGTGTATTCGGCCAAACGCTCAAACATGTCCCAATCCTCTATCATACCGTCCTTCATCATGCTCACTATCTCCATGTCTTTGAAAAATAAAAAATACCACATTTTCATTCTTTCCATGCAAGTTCCTTGATTGTTTAATTTTTTGCACTCTCAGCGAGCATTTCAGATTTCCCAGTAGAAAAGCAGTGTAAACTTGTTCAAATATTTGTTACAATTTCATTATTCCCATTTTTGGTATTTGCGTCGTAACTGAGTTGCACATTGTTGACAGGCAAAAATCTATAAAAGCAGCAAAGTTTGTTTGGGAAATCTAGAGAATTCGTGATGTTGAATTTCTCATGAGTCTGCAGTCCAGCGTTTTGAATGAAGGAACAAAAGTTGTGATTGAAGCAAGAAGAATAATATGACAACGAACGGGATTTTTTGCTTCAAACGATGGAAGTTTGAGCGAAGTGATTGCACGTACCTTTGCGTCGTACTTGAATAGCGGTGACGTCGATGTTGTAGCGTTTTTTAAGGGGTTGACCGGGTTCGTTGATCTCCATGGGATCGTCCCAGACTCCGAGGCTCGTAGGGATTTCTGCTTTGGGGCTGTCCTCCCCGCCATAACCGACTCGCAAGCTTTGATGTCCAACATCGAATATAATCGCACCGACTTCGTCTGCGCCAAGAAAAGCAAAAAATCAAACTGCGCAACACAAGACGTACCAAATGTTTCTCTCGTCTGCTACGTATAAACTTTTCGCTTAATCGATTGAAAAAACGAAATAAATGAGACCGGCTTTTTACCTCCGCCATAAACACCGCCGCTCATAGTATCTGAAGGAAGGACAGGCAACAACAAGCTTTTTGCGCATGCGGTGATGCGTCCCCTGAAGTATATATTCGATCTTATCATCCCCCGCGAATTTGCACCCTCGCCGCGCGAATCCATGCAAGCGCGCGCATGCGTGTCGCCCGAGTCGCAATCTCGCGGATTTCCTTTTCATTGACCCGCCGAATTTGAACTGTGAGACCCGACCGCGAAAATCATCTTCGTTTTAGCAAGTTTTCGGTTCGCGTCGGTTCAGCACCGCGACTCCACCGAGTGATGAAAATCGATTGAACAAGGTTTTTGACGCCTCCGGGTCTCTCAGACCCAGTGTGTACTTCAGAGTGATTATTATTTTTTTTTTCCAGAAACACACTGGAAAACACTGGATTTCGCCTTGGTGAATAAAGTCTCGACGATTTTGTTCCAAGATTTCGAAAGAAAACGCACATTCTTATATCGGAATCAATATTGTATATTTTACAAAGTAAATAGAATACAAATAATCTACATAGTCGACTAAAACACAAAAGTGTCGAATCCGTGTATTCCTTGTTTTCCTTATAATCTGATTTCCCATGGATTTTCTTTGTTTTCGCTTTATCTTATTTTGGTAATTTTTCATTTTCAATTTCGACCTCTCGTCGCATTCATTTTGCCACTCGGTAAATCATTTATTATCATAAAGTATATACGATATATCAACAGGAGATAGAGATGAGAGATAGAGACCGTGTGAGTGTGTGTGTGTGTTTGTGTGTGTGTTGTTGACTTTTTGTTGCTTTGAACGATTCAGATGTGATAGTGATATTTAGTTTTTTTTGTTGTTTTTTCGTTTTCGTACGTTTGAGACCCGAAATAATAAAGAAAAATGGATTAGTATGGAACGGTGCAGCAGGCTGTGTGCTCGTTCGTTATTAAAATTATTGGTTTATCGTTAATTACATATTTTGAATTTTTCGTTTCGTCCTCAGTCGTTGTCATCTCGTTCGTTTTTGAATTTATTTCGACTTTTTAGTTTATAGGATAAAATTGAATTTCCATTTTTTTTCGTTTTTGATGGGAAAATTTGTTGGTTGGTTGGTTGGTTGAAACAAATATAGTGCGAAATGGAAAATGTTGAAGGTCGCGGAAGTGGTGGTTCGAGAAGGAATTAGACAGGAATAAGGGCTTTAAACGCTTTGACATTTATTTACACCGCAATAACGAAGTCACGAATATGTCGCTGGCTACCGCCGCGTGGACGACCACGATCTAAATCGCACTCGGCCTCGCTTAACTCATGCGAGTCGGTGAACCCCGTGGGTGGGTCCAACTTGGGGATGAACAGGTTTCCCGATCCATCACCACGCTCCTGCTCCCGGCCGACACAGCTCGACTGGTGCTTGGAATTGCCAGGCCTGGGGATTGTCCCGAAATTTGAACGGGCCTCCTCGGTATGACGCGCCAACTGTAACATCCTTTCAACAAAATTTCCACGTTTTTAATCCATTCCGAGCAGTCAATTATTTTTCACTCATGCGAAAAGCCTGGAATTTTCTTACTTGGGTCGTCCCCGTCCAGGAAACGATTTTCTCTCAAAAATCGGTGAGGGTTCTGTAGACGTGCTAGATTCTGGTCCATGGTACAGGAAGTCTGCAAGCATAAAGAAATCAAAATGTAATTGAGTGACAAAAATGGCAATTAACACTCGCATGACAACAATAAATAAATATTATGGCTAAGCCTATGGTTGACTGCGACTACCTAAACGTCTCACTAATTCTTTGTATAACAGGGAAAATCCACCAAAACCCTAAGCTGCGAGCAATCGTTATTTCGCTCGCACTAACGAGAGCCACGGCGATCGAACATTTTTTTATTTTAAATCCATCGATTTGAACCTCAGAGGAACAAGTGATTTTTGTCGTGCATTTGAAAAAAAAAACATAAGAGAAACGCAACATTAAAATAAAATATAAAAAAAAAGGCAGAAAAGTGCAAAAATCAAGGGAAATAATCGAACGAAGAATAAGAAGGGGGAGGAATAATAAAGAATTGGGTGGCGTACTGTGGACACGGGGATCGGCTGCGAAGGCCGAGTGGTGCGAATCGACGAGGTGATTGGAAGACTCGGTACGGCTGCTGGTCCCGACTTCCGTGTCGCTGTCCGAGCCCAGGGTGTCGTACTCCTCCGACTCGGACTTGCCCTGTGCGACCTTGTGCGTTTTATGCAACGGCGCAGAGTACGAACGGCCTCCGCGAACCTTAGTGTACCGGTTGCAATCCGACTGCAATCAGACGGAATTTATTTGTTTTTTTTTTCTCTCTCTTTTTTTCCCACTCCTGTTTGTTTCTTTGTTTTGTTTTTTTTTTTTTTCACTACTGGGATGAATCTTGGCCGTTGCGTAACAAAAAGGGGAATAAACTTCGTTTTTCGCCTTTTTCATGTTGAAACATTCGAGACGTTGAATTTAGTCGAAAAATGGGGGGAAAAAATGTATTAATTTTGTCGGCACTCTAAAATATATACGCAACGGGTAATTCGTTTTTCTTGTGTCGTGACTCCTCGGATGATGTTTCGGCTACATGGATTTTATTGGCGAGTGGCCTCTGCGAAACGAAGCAAGGGGGACCAGCAGTCGATTTCATTGAATGATGAGCCCCGGCTTTTTTTTGTCCCTTCGCTACTTCAGATGTGAGTAATAAGAAAAAAAAAAAACAGAAAATAAAATACAGTGAATGAAAAAGTGAATGAAAAAAAAATACAGAAAAAATGTAAAAAACTGAGTTCGCCGATAAACGAAATGTATTTTTTGATGCACTCGTGCTACGTGATGATTGGATGGATTTCGTCGCTAATGTTTCGATGGATTTTTACTCTTGTTTTTATTTATTCTACTTCTATCTTAACGATTGACGCTCGCGAACTTTAACAAGCGGAATTGACCATTCGCATGCTTTCGCCTTTTTTGTCGTGAACAATTTTCCTCGGAGATTCCGACGCAGACTTTCGTCTCGAATTTTCGCCAACGAGGATGCTGCTCGCTGCGAGCTTGTTTTTTTGTTTGTTTGTTTTTGCTATGTACCTCGCGCAGTTGCAGTGTATCGGCAGTGGATTGGCGCGGATCGTGATAGACGAATGTTTGCAATGGTGCTGCTGACTCGCAACGACTATCACCACCAGCTGGCACGCTCTCCTTCAGTTGGAACGTCGCGTACGGATAAATGTCCTCGGAATATTCTGCAACAGTTTTTGTTTTGTTTTTAATTGACTTTTCCTCATTCTTTGTTTATCGAACGCCTCTGGCGCAATTTTTTTTTTTTTAAGCCTTAATCGTTCGATGTCTCACCAGGAATTCTTTCGAGCGTGCCCATTTCGTGGATGGGCGATCGTAAAGGTTTGAGCACCGTCGCGTAGTATTGCTCTCGTTGTTCCATGTTTTGTTTATTGTCCAGGGCTGCGGCGGTTTGAGCATCGTGGAGACTGGCGATGTCTCCCAATAACGGACCTTTCGGAAAAATAGAAAAAAAAACAAAATAGATAAATATTGATAAAATTGACGAAAAAAAATTTGCAGTTGTAATCTTCAATAAAATATTCGAAATTTTTGGAAAAGTCGAAAGACGAGATATTCTCTGGGTCCAATTGACCCAGAAAAGTAGAAAAATATTTCTACTTAAAGTTTTTAATGAAATATTAGCTGTCAAGTTTTTGCAGTCCTCGTTGACACACTGGGTCTTATTGACCCGGACCAAGTTCGCTGGTTCAGTCGAATTGAAATTTTTCCAGGAGTTGAAAGACGAAGCTCACTCGGGGTCAAATTGACCCGGAGTGGAGAGTGGACTAGTTTATACGTGTGATGCAACGAAGGCTCGAACTCACGTTTTCTGAAGCAGTAAAAAACAGCCCCGGCGGCAGCGATAATAGCGAAAGAGCTGAGAATGAGAGGAACGATTAATTTGAGATCGGAATAGACTGGCGTTTGTTGAGGAACGTAATGATCGATCTCGATCGCTGGCACGGTCGACGTGCTGTGAGGTTGGAGCGTCGTTATTTTGTACTCGGCGCTCGATGAGCCCGCGTTGTTATGAGCACGAACACGAATCTCGTAAGTCGTACCAGGTTGGAGTTCGCTCAGAGTGTACGATCTCTGGGGCTGCAACGAGAATGAAAAAAATGATCGTAAGCCCATTAGGGAAATCAGGAAGTTGTCGAGTTTGAGAGACTTTGAAAGTTACTTCAATATTATTAGAAACGAGAGTCCAAAAGTCTTCCTTGTTGCGTTTGTATTCGAGCTCGAAATACGTGATGGGACAACCACCGTCGTTCCAGGCGCTCAAATGGATCACGATCCAGGAGACATTGACGGTTATAAAACGGTCGCCGTTGGTCGGCGAATTTTCAGGCTTCGAACCATCGGTCGTTGCATTTATCGTCTCGCTCGGTTGGCCCATTCCAATGCGATTGTAAGCGGTCAAATAAATTTGATAATCCGTACCGCACCACAATTTCGACAGTAGAAAACTGTTGATCTTTTGCGACAGTTTTACTTCCTCCCATTCGCCAAATTTTCGCTTGTAATGCAGAATGTAACCGCGTATCGAGGCTCCACCGTCGTCCGCGTTTTTCCATTGCACGCTGATCGAATTACTCGTTGCACTTGTCGCGTGCAAAAGTGGCTTTGCCGGTGGAACTAGAGAAAACATTTTTGATATTTTACTCCGAAACATCGAGAGAGAAAAATAAACTTTTCGCGTGTGGCCTTTTTATTCGTTACCTTGGACAGTAAGTCGATGAGTTATTTGGTCGGCCCCGTGTCGATTCTCAACGTGACAAGTATAATTTCCACTGTCACCACGGTGAAGATTAGTGATGTGGAGAGAACCGTCGCTGTGAACCGAAGTCCCTTTGCTGGGAGGTTTTATGATATGACTGCCCTGTTTCCAGGTCACCGAGGGCGTTGGTATTCCGACGCTTCGACAGGGAAGTGTCACGTCTTGTTTCCACGGAACGACGGGCGCTGTACCGAATGAATAAATTGCTGCGCGCACTGAGCAAACAAAAAGGAGGTAAAAATTTCGTCATTTTCCACGAGGAATAAGTTATAAAAATCGATAAAAATGATTTTTTATAAAATTACCATTGCTCGAGGGCGACGCAGCGACCGAAGAAGTTCTGGGTCCCTCGCCAATCATCGTAACCGCAGCAACTTCGAATTCATACTGATGACCTTCCTGAAGATTTTCAGCCTGATAACTCGTCTGATGAGGCTGCAGAGTTTTCGGGTTTGACTTGATTTTGCCACCGTTGTTTCTCACGTAAACGTAGTACGAAATAATATCCCCGTTAGCGTGAACCGGTGGCAGCCACGAAATTATAATCGAATTGGCTGAACTGGCAACCGCTTTTATTCCGGCCGGAACTTCCGGTATATCTTCCTCGGTCATGCAGTACAAAGGCGGCGATGTAACTCCGTCGCCGGCTCGCGTATACGCCAGCGCTTGGATCGAATAATTCGTATGCTTTTCTAGGCTGCTTATCACCACCGTTAACGACGGTGTTATTTTAGTCTCCGATTTGGCCATTTCCGTCATCGAATCCATACTTTCCCACGTCACTTTGTAACCCTTCAATATCCCGTTCAAACTTTTGTCCGGTGGTGGATTCCACGATACTTGCAACGACTGGGACGTTAGAGCCGTGCAACGAATTTCTTGGGGCGGACTGCTCGGCACTGAGAACAACAAAATCATTTTTTCGTCCGCGCTTATTCGTGTTTGCAGTTTTTTTCTTCATCACAAGGAAACACGAGGAAATTCTTGTTTTTTGTATAAAACTTGGGGCGCTGTGTATAATTTTTCGTTACTCGTTACGAATTTTTGAATCGGAATTCAACACGAAAATTTCCAATAAAATGAAAATATAATAAAAAAGAAAATTGAACGAGGACGCGGAAAAGAATAAAAATTGAAATGACTCGGGATTTGTATTGGGCGGATTCCATGCACGAAGAGACTTTACGATCACTCTTCCACCTCTCATTTCACCTGCTTCTCACATGCTCTATAAAAGTGGAAAAAAAAAAAAAAACATGAAGGAAAAAAGTTGCCCGTTATTCCGGAGGATTTCTTTTTATCCACACCGACTGAGCACTAGAATCGTTCGCTGAAACGAATAAATCCAGATTCAGATAGTGCTCCGAGTGCGAAGTGATAGCATCTCACACATCCCTCTCGCAGCGTTATAAACTTCTTCCTGCCTTCCAGAATCGTATGAAATTGAGAAAAGACGGAAAAACACTCCGCTCCATTATTCCTCGAACTATATATCAGTTTTTTTTTTTTTCACTTCAAATTTCACGTTTCGTTTCTACTCAACAATCGTAATTATTGAAACGAAGAAATTTTTTTTTTTTTACTAAAAAATCTGGAGCAAACATCGGAAAAATGGGGAAAAAATGTTGTAAAATTTTGAAAAATAAATTACCATCTTCCAGAGTCGTAGCGACGACTTCCGAGGTCAAAGGACCTTCGCCCAGTGCATTGTAAGCTTGGACGACGATACTGTAACGAGTGAATTTCTTGAGATTCGTCAACTCGCATTGCCGACCAGAAATGGCTGTTCTGGCCAACCCTAGTTCGACACTTGCAGTGGAAATTCTACTTTCCACAGTTTGATACGAATACTGTTCGGCGGACATTCTGAAAAAATTATTTAGAGATGGGAAAAAAAATTTTTTGAGTTTTTTTTCACGTAATTCAGTGAAATTTTGAATAATTTGGCGATTCTTTGAAAATACCTGTACTCTTTGTATCCCACGTGATATCCCAAAATTTCGCCGTTCCATAAATCGTGATCGGGAGGATCCCAACTAACTTTGAACTCGGTCGAGCTGATCGAATCGACTTTGACGTTCCTCGGCGGACCACCCGGTTTTTCGCCATCGGTAGTCACGTCCAGTATCTGAAAAAATTCAGCATCCAAATTCGAAAAGAAAAGTAAAAAAAAAAAAAAAAAAAAAAAAAATTCCAATTTTTGTTTTTTTTTCGATCGAAAGTTTTTTTGTACTTGAAAAAAAAAAAAAGAAACGCAGTGGATTTTCGAAACGTATATACCCGGCGTATATATACCTACATCGCTCGCTTGACTCCGGCCCAATTCGTTCTCCGCGAATATTCGAAATTGATAGCTCATCGCTGGCCGTAAACCGGTCACAGTTCCGTTGACCTGTGAGCCCGGTACCGTTGTGTGGAACGTGTGATCGTGCCATACTTCTGCAGAAAACACGGTGAATTATTTGTTACCAAAAAAAAAACACGATTTAAACAAAAAAAATAGCGAATTTTCACATCGAGACGATTTTACGAAGCGTTTTTTTTGTATGAAGCAATAAACCTGCCCAACTGGACTCGGTTCCCGAATCATTATCGTGATAAATTACTTCGATAATGAGACTTTGGAAAAATCCTCATCACAGCAAATTATTACAAAAATTCACAGCGATTCAGCTGACCAGGAATTTTTTGTAGTTGCATTACATAACAACAAATACATAACGATTTTTGTAATGAATTTTAATGACATACGTGGTGTTATCATCCAAAGTTGCAGACTCTCACCTGGATCAGTCTTATACTCGATGATGTATTGGGTTATGGGGCTGTTGCCATCTTGGCTGGTCGTCCAACCAAGTATAATGTAACGACTGCCTTTTGCAATTACGTGAATGTTACGCGGAAAGTCAGGAGGTTCTAAAAATTCAAAAAAATGCGAGTTTTTGATTGAATTCAAAAACTTTGAATATTTTCTCAGTATTTTCGCAATGAGTGGCGAAAAAAATTAAATTAATTCAAGTTTTAATTATCTGTCAATGAAAAAAATGAATTCGTATAAAAAACGTGAAAAAATAATTGACAAAAACAGAATTTTAATTTTTTCTTCTCGTTCTATGGTTACCTTGTATGTACAAATGCATTGTAACTTCGTCCCTTCCATAGGAATTGGATGCCATGCAAAAATAACGTCCGCTATCTTCCCTCGTTGTGCTCAACAGTTCGAGGGTGCTTACAGCACCGTCAGTCGTGTTCATTTCCTTAACTATGTAACGATAGTCCGATACGGTTGGTTCGAGACCGAGGGAAGAACCGCCTCGTCGCCAAACAATATTCAAGGGATGATCGCCTTTCGCTTCGCACCTCAATGATGCTTTAGAGCCTAATCGTGCTGTTTGATTTCGATGTTTGTCGACGATGTGAGCGGGTGCTGAATATCGCGTGAAAAATCGGAAATTTGAATAAATACGAAAATATGAAATTTCTTTGGGAAATTCCAATTTCCTGCAAGTTGTTGTTTGAAAAATTGTTTATTCACCGTTGACAGTCAAATATACGACTTTACTGAGGCCAGCGCCGATCCCGTTGACCGCTTCGCACAAATAATAACCCTCGTGATCCTCCTGCACTCTGCCAAACACGAGGGAACCGTTCGAATGGATTCGCAGTTCTTGAGCGTGTTCGTGACTCGCGATGTCCTGATAATTTCCCGGTCTTGTTCCGGTCCCTCGCCTCCAAGTGACAGCAGGAGGTGGAAAACCATCGGCGTGACAGTGCAGCACCAATTTCGACATGCCTTCGGGCGCGTGCACATCCTGAGGCTCCATCACCCAACGGGGTGGAACTGAATCGCGCGGCGGAAACATTCGGAAAAATACATTTAGAACCTTCGCAAATATTTCCTAAAAAAAAAAACCGAAAAAAGAAACGAAAATTTCCCACTCGAAAGATTTCGATTAATTACTTGATTTATATCGAGACACATAAAAATCGTGAAAACGATTCCAAATTTCTCGTTTCTTTTTTCGTGCGTCCACGAATGACTAAAATTTTGCGCAGAATGCAAATACTGCCGCAAATGAAAAATCAAAAATACCAATAAAATTTTTTCGCCTATTGCGAAAATTCTACAAAATGTGGAATTGAATGAAAAAAAAAAAAAAACATTTTTTTTTCATTCTGAAGATCGCGTAAGAAGTTCAGAATGGAGTGCGAAAAAAAGTGAATTGCAATAATAACGAGGGTGCGATCGAGGAAATACAGAGTAGTGCGTTTTACGAGAGAGAGAGAAAAAAAACAAAACGATCTCGAAGAGTGAAAAATAAACGAAATAGAGTGGAAAGTGTGAGTGCGTATGTGCGTGTGCGAAAGTATAATTAATATCCAGAGAATAATGTAATTGAGGGATCGAATTGAAGATTTTTTCGAAATCCTGAAAAAATCGTCGTTACAAAGTGATTTTCAATTCACAATAATTGCTCTTTTTTTTTCTCCGGATATTAAATCAACAGTTTGTGCCGCGTTACAATTGCGTGGGGTGCTTTTCTTGGCGTGATGGTGCTCGTGAATGAAACGAGTATAAATATGAATAAATATTCATCGAAATATTTATATATTTATACTTGTTTGTATTTTTTAGCTGCTTTAATATTGGCTTATTTTAGTGATGCTGCGGTTTAAATTGCTGCTGCTGCTGCTGCTGCTGCTGCTGAAGAAAAAAGGGTGCTTTTTAGTGCTTTAGGGCAAGTGCTCGGTGCTTTAAATTAGTTGATTGCGCTCGATTAATTGCTGCTCTAATTATTTAATCAATTATTTTTTATAACGATTTTTATTTAGTGAAAATTAAACAATTCCAAGTGCTTACGAAACACTCAAGTGCAGAAAACATTTTTTTAGTGGCTTCTACTTTTTCGTGACGTTGTGTTTTAAAAGTTTTTGGCTTTTCGCAAGTTATTTACCACGGACGACCAATTCAGTGGTCCAAGAAACCTCGGAAACCGCGTTACTCGAGACGCAAGTATAATTTCCGGTGTGGGCCGCGGTCACGTTCTCGATACCGATGGTACTAGAATGGGCGTCGAAGCTCGTGACTCGCAAACCGCCGAGGCCAAGCCCCGAATAATCGTAATTCATCGTTGATATCGGATTATTCGATATCGGCACACCGTCCTTCAACCAGACGATCTTGAATGGCGGATCGCCCTGTTCGATGACACATGTCACTTGGGCACGTACGCCCTCCGATAAATCCTTGTTAAAGCTAAACGGAGCTATCTTTGGCGGTACTGAAATCCATACGAATCAAAAAACGTCCCCAAAAACGTCCTTTTTTTAATTCATTTGCACACGACTGTTCTTTTTTTTTTTTTACATTTAACATTTTTTACATTCTAACGAAATCAACCGACAGTTCGATTTTCTCAACATTTGCGGCTGCCAAAAAAACTACGGCGCGCCGCATTAAAATGGCTAAAAAATATTTTAGAGACGCTCATCCAGGTCCATTGTCAATATTTTCAATTTCGTTAGTGAATTGTACCGCCACCTTGAATTAAATTGATATTTTTTCTCGTCGGATCGTTTTTTGAATAATCGCTGAGTGAATTGCTTTTTTGCAATAATAATGTGGCAGAAATTGAGGCAGAAATATTTTCGAGAACGTTGTGATAAGTTAATTTCCTATCGATTAGAAAATTTGTTGACGATAAAACGATCTCTGGCCGAGTCGTAAATAAGGAGGTTATAAGCTCGCGTCTATACGGTGGGAAATTGGACAAGTCTCGATGATTCTACGTTCTCCGAGGGAGAAGTGGAAAGCTTGAGAATTGTTCGACCGGAGCTCGAGCACATTGAACTGCTTCCCGCAAGTTCGATTAATCGATCCTCTCGCTCTTTTATTCGCCATATACTTTATTATCACTGTCCACGAAGTCGAGAAAGTTTTTCGTGGTCGATGAACGAGAAAAAAAAAAGGGAAAACTATCTCGTTGCGAGCCAAGCGTATGGATCGGTGGAAAATATTATTTTAGCATCATCTGCCAAGTGATTCAATCGAATATCGATTCCCACGGTGGCGTGAGTTGGAAAAACGAATAGAAAACAACTGGGAAAAGTCATTAAAACGGGGAATTAATTTTTCCCTACAAATTTTCATCTCCCTTCGCGATTTTTATGCTTCTCCAAGACTTTGATATATACATATCGCGTAACAAAGTTCTCATGGCCCGAGGGGTTATCGCAAACTGTCCTGGTTCCCTCACAAACATTGAAATACCATCAAAGTTTCTCGTCTCTGGTTAAACTCCTTCGTGTCCAATAAATGTCGACCCTCTTCATACTCTTCGAATAAATTCAACGCCACAAACATTTAAACCGGATTTTCAACCGCCCACGAATCTTTTCAAAAACCTCAAAACATTATTTTTTGCGATACAAAGAATTTTTCTGCCAATCAAAATGAAAAATCCATACCATCGGGACTTGCCGACAAATATCATGGACATGAAAAAATAAGCTCGAAAAAACACGAATAAAATTCTCGTTTGATTTTGGCGCAAATAAACGTCGAACTTTTTCAATGAAACTGAAATTTTATCAGTTTCTCGTAAGAGCGCGTGTTAAAAGTTCCAATTTTGAATATTAAATGATTTTATTAAAACAAACATTTAGAATAATTGGCGAGTAATAAATTCAATAAAAAATTCATCAAAATAACAAATCGATCGTAATATAAATTCCGGTCTGAATTCGATCCCGAAATAAACGAAGATGTATTGTTTTTCAATGATGCTCTACGCGGTTGCTGCATTAATCAGGCGGCGTTTGATTGGAAACACCGCGAATGTAGTTGCGCTAAAGTTGCAGTAGCCGGAGGTTATTAAACATCTCTGTGGTATTTCTGACAGATATATATTTTGGCTGCAAACACGTTGTATATAGGAATATATATATATTTTGATAAATGTCTAAATGTAGCCAAGGGCCTTGATTCACAAACGGGGAGTTTGAATCGAGCCGGTGGAAGCCAGCAGCAGGGCTCCTCGTGTTTTGGATTTACTCGTGTTCCGCTTCGTTTTGTGTGTGCGTGAGCGAATAATTGAGAAAAGGATAGAAAATGTGCGCGAATGGTTGGTCCTATCGCTGTGGCGACGCGAGAGCAAAGGCTTCGTTCGGGCTTGCAATGTTCAAAGACCCATGAAACAGCACCATTCGCACAGGCACCAACCTATACAAATACCTATTCGTGTAAATCTATGTATTATTTGTTTTCGGGAGAAAAAATTAGAAAAAATCGAAAAAAAGAGCGTGACGAGTGAAATGAGCCTGGGGGTAGAAATTTTCGTAGCCAGGCTCACCACGACTTCGCTTCCATTGTGTACTCACGAAGAATGCCACACGTGTATGTGCGGGGCTTGGAAAAAAGAGATAAAAACGTTGCGTTGTTCAGCACTGATTTGTTCCAACCTCGAGCAGCGTAAAAAACCGAGAGTTTCGTAGAAGGGATTGAAATCTTCGCTAAGGGTTCGTAGATTTTTTCCCATATTTGCTTCGTCTTTTTTGTTTTTTTTGTAAATAGAGAAAAAACCATGTTTTTTTCTCGCTTTATTCGAGGAAACTAAACAAAATGGAAAATCAGGGATTCTCTGCTCCGACGTCCGCGTCGTCTCGCCAGTGGATTAGCGCGAGAAATAAAGGGGGAGATTCGAGAATTTGCCCAGGAGGGCCTTGACTCTCTCGGAGTCACCGTTTCACGTGTGTATTTTTTTTTTTTCTATATTTGTACTTTGTCCTAAACAACGCCACCGGCCGATAAGGTCTGCGTTTTTTTTTTGGCTCATGGGTCATTAGTTGTTGTGTCTTGTGTGTCGAGCGGAAAAATAAAATTGTTGGGTTCCTTGAGTTGGGCAATGAAAATGGAGAATTTTGGATGAGTTTTCAATTCTATTTGTTTTTTTTTCGTTTGTAGTTGAGAGGAAAAAAAATGGAGACTTGGAAAAGTTTTTTTTTTTTCGAGCGATTATTACGTGGTGAAAAAAAAATTTTGTGTGTTTTTTTCTGTTGTAGGATGAAAGTGAAGGATTCCGGGTCAGTCGGTTATTATAATTTTTTCGTAAATTTGTATCATCGTGGAAAAAATGATTCGAAAAACATTTTTTCTGCAGCAAATTTGATGAAAAAATGATTTTTTTTTAATGGGGTTTTGGTCGTCCTCGTACCATGAACAATCAAAGGAGCCGTGTGAGCGACCTTTGCCGCGTCGTTGCTCGCGACACACGTGTAATTTCCATCGTGCAATGGCGATGCGCTTTGAATTTTGAGAGCGAGATCGTACTCGTCGCTCTGATGCGTCGTTATCTCTCCAGGGCTCTCCTTAAGGGGTATATCGTCCTTGAGCCACGTTATCTTGATCGGTGCATCACCCTCGCTCACGACACACGTCACGTGTACTCTCGCTCCGGCCTGTACGTTCGCGGGAAATCTAAACGGATCGATTCTAGGAGGGACTGCAAAATTTACACACGAAAATGCCTGAAAAATCACATCCCTCCACAACCTTCGCCAAAACATTCAAATTCATCATGAACAATTAAACGTACAAATCAATCAGTAATTTGTTGAAAAAAAAAAACATTCGTCAAATATTTCAATTAAAATAATCAAAAGAGTATAAAATTGCAATGTCAATTTTTTTGTGCCAATCGTAACTCTAATTTGGGATCAAAGTTTCAATAAAAATATTCGATCAAATACAATTTTTTTTTTTTTTTACTAAAATTAATTTGGAATAACTGGAAGAGTAATTGCAGTTGTTGGACGATCCCAAAGAGACAATCAGAGGCAATAAAATGGCCTGCATTTGTACGTGAAGAATGTTGGAAAAAAAAAAGAGAAACGATTGTACGTAAACATGCACATAAATCTCGAGTTGGCGAGTGAGCTTTTGTGTTTTTTTGTTTTTGGTCGGACTGTGCAACTGCTCTCCAGCATTGGTGCTCGGGAGAGCCACCTGGAAAATTAAAAAGTTGATACACGAAGTTATTTGACAGAGTGCGTTGGGTTTCTCTGCTTTTATTATTATTTTTTTACTCCGGAAATCTCTCGTTTCTGGACGGTAGTGTGATTTTTTTTGCTCCTCCTCGCCACTCCATCTCCCGAGCTAGATTTTTTGCTCATTGCACAGGAACTCTTGACAAGTTTGTTGCTGCAAAAACGAGATCTCACCTGGCTCCAACGCGAACCAGGAGAAAAAAAAAAAACTGGCAAGAAACAATGGGGCGAAAAAAAGCTTTGAATGCGCCTTTTGCTTATCTGCTTTTCTTCTTTTTTTTTTGCAACTCAATTCCAATGTTTATCAGATAAACACCTTTCGAGTTTGTTCCAAGAGCTTCGAATGCAAAAATCTTCGTATTGAAAAAGGCAGACGGTGCGGTGAACGGGAAAAAAAAAATTAATTAAAAATCGAGTAATAAAAATCGCTCGTTTAAGCATCGCTTTTCAATCGCGAATCCATCCCTTTACGTTTTTTCCATCTATAGGAAGCTCCACCGAGACTGCTCTTCGGCGAATGCTCTCTTTAATTAATTCGAGGAATAAAAGAGATTCGATATCGGTCGAGCGCGTCAGACTTGGAAAATAGTGAAAAAGCTCTAAAAGGGCTTCCCTCGTTTCCACGTAAGGAAGTGATATGCCGAGAAATCACTCGCTCCCTGCTCCTCCCTTTCTATCACTCTTTGCTGCTTCTTCTTTTTCTCTCGTTTGCCACTTCAGCTTTACTTTTTCTCGCTTCCGCCACCACCGCCGCCCGGAAGCTCAGCCAAATGATGAAAACTTTTGAGACTTTCGCCTTCGAACGAAGCCTTAATAAATTCGTCTAGAGAATTCACTCCATTTTTTATTCCTTATTTCCAATTAAAGTCTCAATTTAGCTGCGGTGCCTCGTTGCAAATCTTTGATCGCTCGGTCCATCGAAAAACTCATTTTTCTCCCGTGTGTGCATTTTTTTTTCTTCTGATGATTGAACTTGGTCGCTGTCAATTTTCGTTAATTCTGGCGATTCTCATCGAAAAAATGTGAAAAATTCGAGATTTTTCTTACCTTTGACTTCGATGTGAACGGTCTGCGAGTCCAGACGACCTTGTTTGTTCTTTGCTGTACACGTGTAAGCTCCCGGATCGGTTTTACTGTCAACGTGTCGAATGACCAACGTCCCGTTGGACGAGACTTCTTGGCGTCGATTCGTTGGCAGTGGCTGATCGTCTAGAAATATTTGACGAGCAAACGAAATTAAAAAATTAATTCAATTTAGATTCTCAAGAGGAATCAATTTTTTGACGACGCACAACGCGAGAACGTGAAAAAATGCTGAAACATTGCTCGGAAACGAGAACGAAGAAAGGGAATAAATCTCGTTAATACGAATTCGATGTCACCGGAAAGCCGCTCGAAAGTCAGTCCGTTCTTTCTGCGATCGGTGTCATGAGCGAAACTTGTAAAAATTCTTTTTTTTTTCTCCCTTTATATTTCTCTTTCTTGGGAACTTTTCTTTTCCAATGACAACGAGAAGAATATAACTTTTACCAGAGTGTTTTACACGGGACATCGGATTCGTGCCTTTTACATTTAGTTATAGAGGGCACGTACTACGTTTACGAACAACTGTGCGCGCAGGGTGGAAAAAGGGTTTGCTAAAGTTTGAAGAAAAGAAAAAAAGGAAGAATAGAGAATGTACCAGTTTCCCTCTCTTTCCTTGCTCTCTGTCTGGCTCTCCCGTTCTCTTGGCTGTTCGAAAACTATCGTTGAAAACTTGAGTTCATCATTACGCGGAGGACTTTTATACGTATATACATGACACAAAAGAGAGCGAGGCTGAATTAACTTTGGAGAGCAAGTGAGCAACCAGTTTGCCAGCGATAAAGTACATTTACGAAAAACTTTTCTCTCCCTCACTTATAAGCTCGTGAGGAAGACGAAGAGAGAGGGCGGAGAGACAAAGTACGACCGTATTTCAAACTCGTAAAAAGACATTATTCAAAAGGGACGAAAAAGAAAAACATATATTTGAGATCGACAAGTATTTTTTCATCATGAGCAAACGTTCGTCTTTGTTTTTTGCTCCTTCGACCTCGGGACATGATTCGAAAATAATTGTAGCAAAACTGCCCAAGGCTTACATGATTCTGCACTAAAAAAACGATAAGAATGAGCCCAAGTTGGATCCTCTTCGTTTAATTTTACCAGAGATATGAATTTTTCAAAATTGCATTCATTTATGACCCCGCCAGGTTACCGGATGAGTAAAAAAAAAAAAATGAGGATACCGTTCTACGGGTTGGCGACTGACCTTTTTCCCACGTAATGCTGGCAATTGGAAATCCAGCGACCGGACATTTGATGACGGTTGTTTCCCCAGCTACGGCGGCATATTTGCCCATCGGGCGAACGTGAGGAAGACCATAAATGTTGAGACGCGCGGAGTGATGGACTTTGGCAACCCTATTAACGGCTGAGCAACGATATTCGCCCCCTTCCTCAACCCGCACTGCGCTTATATTAACGTGTGATATGACGTCACCATGCACAGTCACGTACTGACCGATCATAAATCTGTAATAATAAATCCAGCCAAATGCCACAGTTGCAGCATAAATTTCATTCGAAATTTCAAAGGAAAAACTGAAATTTCAATAAAATTTCATTTTCGAGAGCAAATCAAAATACTCTGTTTCGAGAATCGTCGATGAGTCATCCAACTGCGGAAAATAATAATTCGAGAATTTACATCAACGTAATGCTATGGCAAAACTGTTTTCATTGCAACGGAATAATTGAATATTTGAATGAATTAATTAAATTGAAAGCTTCGAGTGTTTACCTGTCGTTCTGCGGGAGCGGAAACCCATCGAGGGTCCACGTGAAATGTGGCGTGGGATTTCCTGTGGCAATACACTTGAGAGATACCGATGGACCAGGCTGAATTGTTTGCTCGATAAATTTATATACAAGTTGTGGCGCCGCATCTGATAAGAATTAAAATGAAATTTTTGTCAAGCTCGTTCGGAAAAATCAATAAAAAAAATTGCTGTTTTCCCTTGGAAAGGAATTGAATTTTTTCGAGCTGATAAAATGAACGGGGAGATTTCTTATCTGGCGAAATGACGAAACGGATCAAGAGAAAATTCGACTGTAATAAAAATCTAACGAGCATGATTCCTTCTCCTCGCGTAGTATCCTAAGCTCGTTCTCCGCGATGTTTCGGATCTTGTTTGATTTATGGCTGGAGGGGATGGCCAAGTCGTAAGACGAGAAAAGTACGTATATTGCGAGTATATAATCCTTCGGAGGGCACGAGGGAGAGAGGGAAAGAGAGTGCCTGGACTTGCCGGATAGTACGATAATGAAGGAGGACACTGGGATGTAATTAATGATACTCCGGACGTTAATGGACGTTAACGCAATATACTCTAAGTAGGACAAGCAGGAGGGGCAACGTCTCGCTTCGTATAGTCCACCGAGCTAGCCATGTTATACGTGCTAAGGGCTTTAAATTTGTACAGAAGGCTTTCGCGAACAAGCATCTATGCCTTATATACATAAATTTTCTATATAAACTTAACGTACAAGCTTTTCCATCCCGAAAAATAGATTTTCGTCCTGAATTTCCCACTTGAATGATTTTCCCCATTCAGTGAGATTTTTTTCAAAATAATCCACTCTGAGTTTCTCGCAACAGATTTCATTGGAAAAAAAGAGGAGAAGAGAAAAAATGGTGACAAGGCAAAGGGTTGGTGGTAAGTTTTTATAAAGTGGTTCAGGTGTGGTTTAAGTCTCGCGGTGCTACAGCTTCTCTCGTATTCATTTTCTTGTTTCAACTTTTTCCTGTCTCTTTTTTATCCAAGTTTTCTAGTCCTCGTGGTCGTTATCCTCGTCGTAGACTTTGTACGGGGCGAGTGAGCAGAGCATATGAGGAGGGAGCTGGGGAGAGGGCGCGATGAGAGTTAAGGGATGGGGCGGTTGCGGTTCGCTTTGAAGATACGCGATCCAGCACAAAGTACTCGCGGAGACACAACTTTATTTCATCAAGCCTTGACTTATCGCTGGGATGTGACGATATTTGCTGCGTCCGAATATTATCAAGCACGAGTAAAAAAAAAAAAAATGTCTGACAAAGAACTCGAGCCTCTTTTCACCCTGCAAACAACTTTTTTTCGAGACTGTAAAATGAAAATTTTTATCAAAGACTGCGATGAAAAAAAATGGTCATCAAATTTTCAGTCACTTTCCGGATGCTCGATCGCCTGGAATTGTTTTCATTTCGTACTTTAATTCGATCCGTTTATTTTGTTTATTCAATTAATTCCTAAATAATGAATAATAATAAATAAATATGTTGATAAATACGTGTAATGGAGAGAACTCGAGATTTATTTTGTATATGAATAAAAAATGAAGGGATCTCGAGAGCACGTAGAGCAACGAGTTGTATAGAGACTCGTTGCTCAATGCGTTGGTCGTCGTCACTGCGGGACTAGTAGAGAAAGTTCGTGCTAGCTCAGCCGCCAAATTGGTTCCGGAGCACAGTAATCTACATTACCGAGGCAAACGATGATGCTTGACACAGCTGGGTGGGTGGTAGGAAAGGAGAAGGAAGAAAAGGACGAGACTGAAAGAGCCTCTTCATCTCCGCTCATCCCTTCGATGCTCGCCGCTCCTCGCCTTACACTCCCCTCGCCGTTTAGCTCGCACCCTGCACGTCTGTAACTTTCTATATACCAGTTCGCGCGAGCTTTTGCACCAAAATTTCGCCGTTCTCCCTCTCATTCTTGTCTCGTAACTCTCCTCCATGCAACTCGCCATGTATATCAACTTGTGAATTCGTAAACACATCGCAAGCCCTGCTTCCCCTATTTACATAAATAATTACTCTCTATTTGCTCACGATGCTCGGCGAAAGGGATAATTGGCCGATGAAAATTTCAGTAGTCATGTATAAATAGTAATAAAAACGCTCCGACGTTGTTGGCAACTTTTACGATTATTTCCATAACTTTCGTGCGTCGTTGTTATTAACGATAAAAAGAAAAACATCGAGTCCCTGAACGCGGATAGAATTAAAAAATGGCAAGAAACGAAAAAAACGAGCAGCCTAGACATCGTGATTGAAAATGGGGTGGTTGATAAATGAGTTTATCGGCGCGTAAATTTGGGTTCCGATTTGGGTTATATTTATCAGAGGGATAGAGAAGAGTAGGGTGTTGGGACAAGCCAAGGGGGTGAGTATTATTCACGCAACATTTACATGACAAGCCGTTGGGTTTAGTCGAGCCGGAGTGTGAGGAATGAGGAACGAGGGGGAGAGAGGAAGGGAAAGGGGGTGTGAGGGATGGATGGGGGATGGTTTTGGCATGTATTTCGGAGGGGGATGATGGAGAGTCCGGGCTGGTGCGCCGGGTAGAGAGAACTCTATCGATCTGCGGTTTGATGTTTCTCCCACCAACATATCTCTGCCTTTATCTCCCCCCTCTCCAGACGATTGCACCCCCTGGTCCTGTTTGGTGAGGCTGTAGAGTGGCGTCTAGTGAATTAACTCGAAATTATAGAGACGACAATGAGCGTGCTGGTCTCGCTCACGTTTCCGAGCACACCCTCCGGGTGTCTTACTCGGGGCGTTTGTACAAATAGTGTCCTGTAGAGGGCGCGCGGGGATCGAGCACCAGCCTCGCTACGGATTCTACGGATACGCGAATTTGCAGCTCATTTGTGTGCATATGTGTGTGTGTGTGCGTTCGTGCATGTTTACACAACAGTCATAGGAAGGTTGAGAGGCGTAAATCAGAATGCCCTCTATTTTGGCCATGGGCTTATACAGCCCAAAGGATCTCTGTATCGCTCGATCCTCAGCGCCCTCTCGTGGACCACGCCCAACTCACTAACCGAAAACGAGCTTTATGTGCAATATCTCTGTCTCTCGCTCTCCATCTCTCTATTTTACTGTTCGAGCACGCATCCACTTCGTCGACCAACGAACATGGACTGTATGACCGTTTATTTGCATAAATCGTTATTGCCATTCGCGACCACCGCCGCCACCTTCTATATCCAGGCACCCGGCTCTTTCGTCCCGCGGTCCGCACGACCATGTGACGTTATTGTTACAAGCTTTTCAAAAAATATATTCACACCGCCCTGTACCAGAGCGTCTCGTTAATTTTGGCAGCGCGTTAATTATTCCGGAAGCTGCTGTTAATAAAAGTGTGTCGAATAAATTAAGTCACGCGATGACGTTATGACTTTTTACAAATTGTTTTTGACGCACTAGCCAAAATAATGCGGGACTCGGAATTGATAACGGTGCAGATTATTGCATCATTCGCGTAAGGATCGGTGCGCGAGGAGAAATGTTTAATTCAAGTATATGCCTCGATTCAAAGGCTCGGCATGCGGAGGGCAATTAAACTATTATACGCCGTTTAAGCTTCGATACGTATATGCATGTGCGTTGTAGGTTGTTTTAATTCTCCGGTTTGTTTCGCCCTCTCTATTTAGGGGTGGAGGTTTTTGTCGCGCGTACGAGAAAGAAAGGAGAAACGTGAAAATGTACAGCCCCGCGGAGTTAATAATCTCGCGGCTTGTTCCAGCATTTCTCGTCCCCCTGCTGCTGCCCCCGCGTTTTCTATATGCGGCGATTCATTATGCAGCGCGGGGGTTGCTGGCACCAAAGAAAGGGGTGGGGCAGGCCAGAGGGGGTGCGGAGCACAGAGCACGCCGAATTACTATTCATGAATCATGACCGCAATCAAAACTCCGCTTACAGAAGCGAGGGAGGCTGCGAGTGGCTGCACCCCTACTTTTTCATCCCCCCTCCCGCCCGTATTTTCTCCCCATTTTTTTACCACCCGTCGTTTCAGCAAAGATTATAAACGAGTCTGCGATAATCCTACCAATTATTTCACGCGCAATTGACGCAATGCGGCTCGCGCTCTCCCACGACATCGGAATAATCGATCATTCGATTTTTTTTCCTACCCTCTCGATCTCTCGCCACTTTTATATCGTCGCGGTGTACAAATATTCGCGTATTTTTTTGGTCATTTCCCTCGGGCCCTTGCCGATCAAAGGCTCCGGAGGATCTTCTTCAGGTTGAATCTCATTTCTGTACGCAGTGTGGAGGAGAAAAAGTCACGGGGATGAAGAAAAATAAAATATTTCGAAAGATAATGGGACTCTCTATTTTCCCCATCTATTTTTCCACCCCCTTGCGGCGTGTCACGTTCACCTCGTTCGTTTTACTCCCAAGCTTTTGCCTTTTTGTTTCTTTTTTACCGTCGTTTCCTCCTCTTCTCGCTTCCCTGCTGGGAGGTCCCTCGTCCGTTTTTTTCTACCCCCCTTGGAGCTCGTCGAAGTTTGCGGTCACAAACCGTGCCGATGACTAAGACGAATGGGATATATTTGTTTAACGCTGGACCAGGGGCTGCTCCATGCACACAAGTCCCTCCCCGGTCTCACGAGTGAGTGCCAGATACTAATGGATTTTACCGTTTTCCAATATTCATGAAACTCGTTAAGCTCCACCATTCTGACACCCTGCGATCCTCTTTTTTCACCCCCCCCCCCCCCCCTCATTCCTCTCTTTTCCGCTCTCTTCGACACTTTATACTTTCCTCAGGCAGCAGTTTCCAAAGTGCGTTGGACGCAAGGAAAACCAAAAAAATCGCTAACCAATTGCTCAAAGTTTAATTGTAATCGACGAAATTGCGATATCCATTTGAAAACACAAATGAAGCTTAGACGAAACTAGGGGATGAATTATTCAAAGGGATGAAAATTAATCTTCGTCTAGCCCTTTTCCTTCTGCTGCTTGATTCCAATCTCATCCCTTTTTCGCTTCGGTTTCCATTCTTCTTTGCTCCCGCCTTGCCCTCCCTTTTGCTTCTCCTCCACTTGTTCGTCTTTGTATTCTTTGAGTTGAATCGCGCGGGGATTGAGCAGAGGTGGATTTCTCGGTCCATATGGACATCGATCGGTCGATTGGGCCGGTTGCCCATCCAATCAGTTGTCGAGACTCTGAGAATCTTCCAGCACGAACGATCCCGACAACCGATCCGGAAATTCACCCTAATTGATCGAGCTCTTTTCCTCATCGCCCCGTTTTCTCTTTTGCTATCCCTCCTTTTTAATACCTGCTGCCTCCTTTCCTTCTCTATATCTGCAGGCCAGACCGTGCACACCACGCTCTAGACTATTTTCGAGCCCATCCTTATGCTGCCGAGCTACGCCAAAACCATATTCGCATCCCCTCCTACCCAAAGGGTTGTTTTGCACCATTATTATTTTAGCCCTCGCCGTCGAACCATCGACCGCCGCTACTTCTTCTTCATCCGTTCGACACTCTCCTTCTCGAGTATCCTCCTGACACTCATCCCCATAAAACCTTCATTTCGCACCCTCTGTAACGTGCCCTATCCACATCAGGAATCCAACATGCAATTAAGACCAGATGTGGACCGAACCCTTCCATTTTACCGTAGAAAAACAAAATTTAACTGAATCGATTTCAATTTCCAAGGTTTTTTCTACATCGGAAATCCTTGATGGGACACGGTTACAAGTTTCTAATAAGGGTTGAAACTGGCTAGGCATGATTTATGCACAAATATTAAGGTTGTAATTATTGTTTGATGTTTCCAAGTGAACCCTAGACCAGCAAACCCATTTTTTTTACTACAAACCGGTGTAAATATTCGAGCACATGGATCTTTTCGTTTTTTTTATGGTAAAGAGAATAGTGCAGAGAAAATCCAATTTTATCGAGATTTAGTTGGTGAAAAATCGATTTGAATATTTGAAAGTGCTGGAAAATTGACTTTTTGGAACGCAATTCGGTTTGTAGTACTAGGGTTAATTAATTATTGGCAGAAAATAAATAAACTCACCCCCTAATCGTAGTTCAGCGGTGGCCTGGACCATTTCGTAATCATTTTTAGCAAAACACTGATACATTCCTTTGTCGTCTCTCGTAATGGAATAAATATTGAGGGTCGAGCCTCCATTGCCCATGACTTTCGTATGACCGGAACCCTCCCGAACCGGAAGTCCGTCCTTTGCCCACGTTATTATAGGGGTTGGTTGGCCGGTTACCGCACACTGGAATTGAGCATTCTTTCCCAGGTCGACTGTGACCTGTGGCCGGGACAACAAACGATAATTCGTCGTTTTTCGTTTCATTTCTCAATTTTTCAAGTACCCGAAAATATTTCGAACCCATGAAGCAACGAATTTGAACGTATTTTCCGAAAAAAAACGGTGAATTGATCATTTTTCAGACACAAAGTTATTCAAGCGTACATCCGTTTATGTGTCTGTGAATAAATAAGTCTCGTGCGTGATCAAGGAGCTTCGACGCACCGTAAAATCTCAAGAGCTTCGTTGAAAAAGCCTGACAAGCTCTTTTATGATTTTTCCCCTATATTGGCACTTTCGGAGCTTCCCCTTACATCAGAGGCGTGTCTCTTAAAACCACAACGATATTGAATACCCGCAGCGATCAGTTCAAGCGTGGCAAAGTGGTCGAAACGAATTATCGGCGAGAAAAAATTAATAAAAATAAAAATCAATTAATTCAATATGAATTTTTTCGTCGGTCCAATCGGCGATTTTTTGTCTTTCGTTTTCTTTTTGCCGCCGGGGTTTCGATGTTAAAAATAGTCGAAGACTGACCTGCTGAGGTGCAAGATGAATGGAGAGTGCGCTGATGATGGAAACCTCGAGCTCAACCCTCTCGGATCCCGCGCTATTGTTCGCGTGACAAACGTAACGTCCGGCGTCCTCGATCCTTGCTGACTGAAGAACGAGAACACCGGCCCGAGATCGTACCCTTTCGGAATTGACGATCACTTCGCTGCCGGATACGGATTCCCGAAACCAGAGATACATCGGGGGTGGAAAACCCTGCGATATGCAGAACAAAACAATCGTCTCTCCTGTTCGGACCGGAGCAGGACTTACGCGCTCGATAAATCTCGGAGGCTCGGGGTTACGATGTTCTGAAATGTCACAAAAAGGTTAAATCATTATTCAAGACATTTCACGTGAAAAAAATGCTGCGCAAAAGTTTTTTATAGTCCCAAAACGTCGCACGTTATTTCAGAAATTCGAAATTTCGTCAAGAAATTCAAAAAGACCATTTTTTCGTATCTTTTCGAAAAAGCGTGACTAGTCGCTCGAGAAATCGAATTTGGTACGAAATTTTCACAAAAAACTGGCATCGCACACTCCAAGTTTTGGCTGCACTCGGAGTTATTGATTTGGTCATTATCAAAATTATCTCACGAAGCTCGCGTAGTGTAACGGAGTAAATGATAATTAAAGAAATTCATCAAGACCCTTTTTTTCGCGTTTTTCGTCGATGGATCAATTTCGCAATTTCCATTTAAATTGAGTGGGGAAAATTAAAAATTGCGTCGATATAAGATAATGCCGGCCATTAAATCAGCGCTCCATGATAATATCGTAATTTATCCTGATCCTCGAGTAAATTGAAATCGCTCGTTATTATGCTCTAAAAGTCCTCGGTCGAATTAACGTTCAATTTTCATGAAAATTATTGGCGCGATTATAACCAGCACAGCTTTCGAAAGCCTCTGGCCATTCAATAATCACTGCATCGTAATGGCTACAACGTAATTAGAAACTGAAAGGCTCGACACTGACTGCGGATGATCGAAGAGATAAAATAAAAAAATCGTTCGATGGCAATCGGCGCCTGCTGTTTTTCCCTCGATGTTTCGAGCCCCACCAATTTTCACGACTCAATTCATGATATTACGAGAGGATTTTCCATTTTTTTTTTTTTTTACATATTCCAATATTCAGGCTTCCCAAGGGCCATTTTTTTATGTTGCATGGAGTTTTGTGTGATGCAGCATCAATGAATTTGGTTCGTTCTGCTGCACAAAATGAGCGTTCGAGATAGAGTGAAAAAAATTGTCATTTTGATTCCCGCGGAAACGAACGAGCGGAGTTTATTTGTTTGCAGATTTGGGAAGGGCATAAAGTTCATTCGATGTAAAAGGAACAAGCGGCATCTTTTGTAGCGTTCTATATATTGTATGCTGCTTGAAACTTTAAACATTTTTCACCGACGTTCTGGTACACGCTCGAACGAACGGTCGGACGCCAATGGATTACCATTCGCCTGGCCACCCTCCGCGAATACACGCGTAGACGTATTTTCATACATATATCTAGATTAATAAAAGCTCGTTGGTTCGTTCTTTTCTGATTTTTGACGGTGAGAAATTGCTGAACCGAAAATCGAACCAGCAACAAATTTATCCCCGACTGCATCAACACAAAAGGCACGTACGTGCATTCAATGACCAGCTTGTTGTGGATACGACCAAACGAAACGTCACAGACTCTGCGATATATTCGGAAAAGTTTTTATCCCTCAATGAATTCACGATATAGCTGCAAAAAAATGCAGCTATTCCTCTCCAAGAATTTGTTCATTTCGTATTTGAATTATTCCTTTCCTTTAGATACTCAATATTTACACGATTCGAATTATTTATTGAGATATTTCGAACGACTATGACCACTTTTTTTTCACGTCCTCGCTACAAAATGCATGAACTTTTTAAAAACTTTCTTGGGATTGTCAATCGACGTTCCTGCGTTTTCTTTTTTTGGCGTTTTATTTTTTTCTTCCTCTCGCTTTTTCTATTTCTCTGTCCCTTTCAGATTGTTGTGGTTTCTTGAATGGGTAGAAAAAAGTCATGCCTGCAGGTTCTGCAGGGCAGTGTGCACGCGCGCACGTTAATAATCGCCGATGGAGTTTCTGATGGACAAGGAAGTGGAAGACGCGGTAGTTCCGAGAGGAAAAGTTAATTTTATTCCTTCCCTGGCAGAGATGTTGAAAAGTGACTTTTCCCCACGTCAAAGTGCCTTTTGCCCAGACGCAATGAATACTGATCTCTCGCTTGATTTTCTTCGTGCTCTTTAGCTTCTGTTTCGACGTGTGCCGTAGCCTGGCGTTTGCTTCTTGGCTTGGCTAAGCTCATCACCTCCGGGTGTTTGACGTAGACGACGCGAGTGATCGTGTGTGACCTACTTTCTCTCGGATATTTCCCAATATCGATAAAACTTTTTCTTCACGTCGCGCGAGCAGCCACTTTGTATTTATTTTTCGCTGAATAAACTATCGCTCCTGCGTTTCCTTCGCGTGTCTTCTATCTCATTCGCTCGGAGCGTGTTGCATAGTCGAATCAATTTCCCGTTATATAAACGTCGCGTCGATTGGACGTTTATCGATCTTCCTGCCGACTAAATTTGCCATAAACAAATCTGATAAAACGTAGCTCAACGTTTTTTGCAACTAAAATATCACAGACGGATAATTTCGGTGTATCGAATAACTGAAAAATCACGACGATTGATGAAATTTATCAATTTTTTTTCGCGCGGTTTCCCTTCCCGCACATCATAAATGTCGAAGCTTTTCCTCGGAAAATACCCAAACTTTTACGCGCGAGCAGATAATATTTAATCCGTATTAAAGCGTCGGGAATGGAGAAAAAAAACGTGAAAGAGAAATTTATTGTATAAAAATCCGATATGGAATAAAAAATTCCAATACTCAATGAAAAATGTGAGTATTATGGTGACCAGCAGAGAAAAGTTGGATGCGATACCATTAGCGAAATTAAAATCAGCAGGAAAAATCGACGATATATAGTGAAAAAGTATTATCGAATGGAAAAAGGAAAAGCAAGAGCTGCATTTTTGTGTTGGTTGCCTCGGAGGCTCGTGGAGACGCAGGGAGGACGGACGAAGGGGATGAAACTAAAAAAGGTGAGAAGTATGTTTGCTGGAAGCGGCGTTTCCGTTTTCCATCGAGTCGCGCAGTATAAAACCGGCGTCGCACGAGAGCCTCAATACCCTGGGGTATGAGGCACGACCAAGAAAACCGTGAAAGAGAGACGGAGAGCGGGAGGAACGAGGTGCGGGAGAGAGAAAGGACGAGGGTTCGTTTAGGCCTCCATTGCAGTCTCCACCAGGTAATTACTTACACGAGGGAAGTGAAAGAATATAGATCGAGCCTTCCGCACCGGATATTTAAAGGGGATGACGGCGGGACGATGCGCCGCATAAGCTGCGGATATCTCGCAGCTCGTTTTCTTTCAATAAAACAACAACAAAAAAAACGTTAAATCATGAAAAAAATGCTTCATTTTTTTCTTGCAAAATAAATATAAAAGAGATTGATTGCTATCCGAGGGGATAAATACTTAGAGATCACATTATACTGCTTTTTTCACTGAGCGCGATATTTTTCACTTTTTCATCATTTCCCGTAACTTCATTTGCAGCGAGAGCGAACGATTTGAAGAAAAAATAATGCGGCCATGTTCGCCAAGATTAGCTGTCACGAATGGACGCGCTGCGAATGACTTTTCGGAAATTTATTAAGCAGCTCAGAAATATATGAAAGAAAATTGTTTGGTGTTTTTTTTTTTCCCCAGAATTTCACCGTCTCGTTGAAAATTCATTTCGAATCGAGGAATAAAAAAGATAAATATTGATTAGCAACGAATGGCACGTAATTATCGTACGTGAACGTATTTGGAACAAAAGTTTCTCGAGTGGTAAAACACATGATGATAAAAAAAGGATCGTTTGAAAAATCGTAGGGGAAACCAATTTTCTACGTCCGCGAAAATTATTATCGCGCGCTCGTTCTCGCCGGTAAGTCTCTTCGGGATGGAACGAATTGTTGAAAAAAGGCGAACGTGTCTACAGACACGTGTGTGTGTGTGTGTGTGTGTGTGTGTGTGGCATTGAACGTACAAACACACACTCATACGTATGCGGACAATGGAATGGAAAGAGTTGAAACGCGAGAAGAAAGAGAGTTCTGGTCGGAGGGAAAAACGAGTTGAAGTGATGGCCAGAAGTGCCTCGGTATTACGTTCCAAGGACGAACGCCACGAGGAAAATCCTTCGGCTGTAACTTGCTCCAAACGGATGAGTCTCTGAGACAAAGACTCGGCAGGCTTTCGCATCATTTAAATCCCATAATTTTTAATCGATTTTTCAAATCAAAGCGGCGACAATCAATAAATTATTTCATTACAGAGTCCCTGAAAATTTTGGGCTATTTTTTGCAGGCGAGATTTTGCAGGTTTTAGAATTGCGGAATGTTCTCCATTCCGAAAAGTCACAGAGTCGCTGCATTTTTAACTGACCGCTCATAAAAAATGTACTCGTGCATAAAAAATAAGTGGTCGTAGGATTTGAGGACGTGGCTGTCCGAAAAGAGATCATGCGGCGTTCTTGAAGGAGTACATGGTCGAGCAGCAGGAGCGAGGAAGCAGCGCATGGGATGAGTGAAAAAGGAGTTTGCCACGTCGGCAAAGCATCTCGACCGTAGTAAAACCTCTGACGTTTTTTTTTCAGGAACATATCTAAAAACGAAGTGATGGTTTGCTATACTACAAGAGACGGTACGTCGCTCTGCTTCAAGAGCGAAATCGAATTTCTCACGTTCCGTTGAAAGCTGCCACGAGTGCGAGAGTAAAAGCTGCATGGAGGAAGAGAGAATCGATAACAGATTCACGGCATGACCGGAGAATATATGTCGATTCAACTGCCCTTAAGAATCACAGTCAAGCAGAAGAAAGAGAGGAGAAACAGGAAGCGGTTCGAAGGACCAACCGGAAGGATTTGAAACCGGAAGTTAACGTTGGACGTTCGAGGACACCCTTCACGAGAAATCGAATTTTTCGTCATCTCAAAATTGAGAGTCAATTTTAAACAGAAGACTGGTCACGAAATTGTCGATTCTCTTGAAGCGCTTCAATATAAATTGCAATTCATAATTACCATTTTTGATATTTAAAACGAAAAAATTATTTTTAGTATTTTTTTGGCCTTTTTCCGATCGATATTCTTGAGGAATTATGCGATACGGTTTGTCTAAAATGCGCGACGAAAGTGGCTTGATTACGCGACGCGATAAAATGAAAATAAATCGAGTTCGTCGACCCCGTCCGCGAAATTGTCGAGCTATTTTAGGCGGAGCGAGGGTTTTAAGGGTCATTGGCTTTTGTCGCGAGCACGAGAGAGAGAGGGAGAGAAAGTGCTGGCTGAAAATCGAGGTAAGGGGTACCGCGAGGTTGAAATTTGCAATGTGTAAGTTTCAGGAGATTATCGATCTTCGAGGTGGCGATACGAAACAATGAGAGCCCCTCGCGAAAGCAGCGAGAAGTAAATTTATTTTCATCAAACAAAAAGAAAAACAGCTGGGCGAGGAGAGAAAGAATTTTTTTTTCACACAGAAACGTATGATATTACGCAACGATCACAATAAATTTCTATGGCGTATGTTTTCCTCGCCGCGTGCAAGAAAATGGAGGTTAAAAAGAATTCTCTATGTCAGGAGGGGCGCTACGAAGGTGGAAAAAAGGATTGAAAAAAAAAAAAACGGTGAAAAAGATCCGCGAATGGGTTCCAGTCGGATCGAGATAGTGCCTAGTAGTCCCAGCTCTATCCACCACTTTCCACGAGGGAAATTGAGTGGAAAGAGTAATATATCGGGTTTTCACGAAACGCCGGTGGCCACGCGCGCGCTTCATCTCACCAGCAGCATCCATTGGGAAAGAGAGAAAAAGGGGAAAGAACGTGGAGAAAGAAAAACTCCCATAGTCGCTTGTCCCGAGGCTCTCACTTCTCGCCTATATTTATATTTCTATACAGCTTAAAATATATAAAACTATGTACTACACCAAATACGTAATACTTGTCTCTCGTTTCTTTCATAACTGCACCGACTCACTCTAGTCGAGAGATTTTATTTTCCAGAATGAACCAGAAATCGAACCACTGACCCGTATGTCAGGAAATATCTTTACCATCGTTTTAAGGCAGATCAGCTTTTTTTTTTTATTAACATCCGTACGTATCAGTATATGCAATATATTTATTTTAGATTTTCAAGATATGAAAGGAAACGGCAATATTGCGATGGAACTCGAGATGGGCAAAGATTCGCTTTCTTTCCCGCAGAATTCTATATTCAAGTTGCAATAAGAATCGAGGCAAGATGTTGCATGAGTTACGAAGAATTTCATAGCTCGACGTTCCCGACAAATTGATATCAATTTCGAAAGAGAAATTTCAAATTTCACGCAGTTTCGTTTTTTTGAAAAGATTTTGAGACTAAAATAAATTTGAAAATTTTTTCCAGTTTTCCTGTTTCAGTCGATTCTTCGCACGCGAAGCGAATTATTTAGAGAAAATTTAAAGATATGCTTTTTGCAATTCCCATGAATACTCGACCACCCGAGACTAATTAGTTCATTAGCGCTGATTAGTATTGTTCCGTAAAGACGCGTCCGGAGATTTAGTCACTGCATTTTCACGCGCGCAGTCTTTACCGGATTGTGAAAATCTTTGAAATGGAAAAAAATGGAAGAATTTCGAGTTTTTTCTCGGTGATTTTTTGAAGTAATTGAAAAGCATTGAAAGCTTTTGTAAGATCGAGAGAATTTGATCCAAATGAGGATTATGATGAAATGCATTGTTTGCGATGTAAGTTTATATGTAGCCAAGACACGGATTGAGTTACACGCGGCTCGGATTACACGAGATGGAAATAATAATGAGAGAGAAGACACGCGGGAAATTCGTCTCGAAAGTGAGCACCGAAAGGGTCCCCCTGCCCTCGCGGAAAGGCAGAGCGATGTGGTAGGACAAACTTCGAGAAGCATCAGTGTCTTGTTTATTCTTTGGATCGTTCCACCCCTAGGAATTTTTTGTTTCCTCCTTGCGCCTGATTATTTTACAATATAGTCCTTTATTCATACGCGTATAGAAATTTCCCTGCTGGAGTCGTTGTCATTGAAAGCGATCTGCGTCTATCGAGTCTGGAGATTCGCTCGAGGGCTTTTTTTCATTTTCGTTTGCTTCTGATTCTTCTGCGCTTGTTATTTTTTGTTTCTACTCACAACTCTTCGATCGCTGGGAAAACAAAAAACGAGGAAGATTCCGGTATACGGAAACAATTTACTCAAATTGATTCTCGACGCGCCTCCCTCTGCTCTCCGGTTTCTCTTTTGTCCCCCCCCCCCCCCTCCCGGCCTCGTCTTCACTTGGTCCTGATGTGTATTATTCAACGGATCCTTTATCGATACTGGTTCGGCGATGATCCTTAGCATCGCGCACGCTCGTAAAGCATCGCGTTACATTTTAAACGAACGAAAAAAAGGTAAAGTTGTTTTTTTCTTTTTTGTTTGTTTTTTTGTTGCCTTCCTCGTTAAAACACGCGGGGCTAATATTTACGCAACTTTTGGGATATCGCGTTGGGGAGGCACGAACGCGAGCGAGGAGCTTGCGAACCGGATGTGACGGAGGACCCGTCACCCTCGCAGCAATATGGCCGACACGCATTATGTCCCAGGCGGAGTCACACGAGCTTTTAACACGCCGCCGGACAGACCGAATGGTCGTGCGTTTTGTTGTTTCTTCACACCCTCATCTGCTCCACTTTTGCCCTATTTTTATCGCAGTCGAAAAAAAAAAAACGATGGAAAATGAAAAAATCTCGCGCAACTTTAATCAACGCAATTAAACACGTCTGCAGCATGTTTCTCCCGCTGACTTATCATTTTTTTTTTTTTTCATTATCTATCTGGAACCGAGCCATAAGTGTGACTGACACGCGTGTCGGTGTGTGTGCATTTGAACTCGCGCAGCACCACATGCAATTAGTCATAACGAATCATCCCTGCTTCTCGTCCGCGTAAATGTTCACCGTCCCCTCGACCTCTCCACCCTCGCAGACCACTCGGAGAAGGTCCAGAGCGCGAGAGGAGAAATTACCGAGAGCAAAATGGATCGTCATCGCATCGAGAAACAAACCGATCAATGAGAATTTAATCAAATTAATTGCATCAACTCGATAAAAAACATTGGAAGAACGATTTTACACTATGTTTGGGAATTTCTGCGATGTTTGCTTGCAATTTTTTCCCAGCCAAACGGCCATCACGTTGGTTTCTTTCGATCAAACGGATAATATTTTTCACTTCCTCGCACACGCGTATATATCGATTTCCGACAGACTTTCCGAAATAACCGGAAGTTTACTGATTTTTTCTTACCGCTCGAATAAGAGCGACTGTACTTTTCTTCCCACAAACTCCTTTCACGTCCTGGAGATCGAGTCGCGATAGGAATCGCCGTTCGCAGACACTTTTTTGTTATAATTGCGTTGGAGCTTTTAGTTTTGATTTTCTCCAAAACGAAATCGTTGAGATCGATAAATTTTATTCGATTTTTCGTCGTCAATCGTTGACGTTTTCTTTTTCATTTTTTACGTTATTTTTCTTGAAATCTGCACCGGCGTTTAATAATCAAATGGAAAAATCGTTGCGCAGCGTGGAGTTGATTTTTTTTTTACGATAGAAAAAAGTGAATAAACAAAAAGTGGACAAACTCACCGGTGACGATGAGCCTGGCGAGGGTTGAACTCTCGACCGGTGCCCCGGTCACGTGATCGACGGTACGACATCTGT
This sequence comes from Diadegma fenestrale, assembly GCA_037043255.1. Classification (NCBI taxonomy): domain Eukaryota; kingdom Metazoa; phylum Arthropoda; class Insecta; order Hymenoptera; family Ichneumonidae; genus Diadegma; species Diadegma fenestrale. The sequence continues at coordinate 13,915,141 of CM073312.1, forward strand.
AGCCGTGATGTTTGTCATCGGGATTAACAGCAAATATGAGAAGTTCGCCGGTCGGCAACATGTGATATTTTCCATCTGAAAAAAGTTGGATAGAAAAAAAGATAAAAATCGTATATCAAACGTTGACGTAAAAAACTGAAATTGTTTAAACACAGCAAAAATAATATCGATGGAGATATATATACGGAATTGGAAAATGCTTGAATATCCTGAGGGAAGAAAAATTGATAAAGGGACGAAAAACTCGCGTGTGTAATCCCAGATGAGCGAGAATACGTCAAAATATCAACGCCACAGGCAATTTTTATATTTTTTTTTAAGGTCAAAAATTTTTTTCAATGTTTTTCATTCCTCGTTTTAATGACCAAGCTCCGCGTATTTCGACTTAGGGAATTACATTTTCGAATTCGCGTAGCCCGAGCCTCGGAGAAACTCCATCAATATGTAAATTTTCCTAATGGAAAATCCCACCGTTGTTAGCAGCTCCTCGACGTTAGTGTGAGCATTTTTTTTCAGATGCGGACACGCAATAGCGTCGAGTTTTATAGAAACCAGGGCTCGGAGCAGAAAAAAGAAGACAATGGCGAGCACAAACGGAACAGAAAAATAGGCGCTGGAGGTAAAAGAAATGGAAAAATAAGGAGAATAAAGGAAACACCAATTTTTGCATTGAAATCGTTATTTTACAAGTCAGAGAAAATTTCATTATCGTTGAATGGGATAAAACTGAAAAATTCTCATGATGCATAAAAAAAACATCCAGCGTTTTCAATATTTCGATTTCAAAAAATAATTTTTTTTATCGGTTCGATCAAATAAATGAGAAAATAATTGGAGTAAAATTAATTCGGGAATTATGAACGTGTCGAAATTGACAAAAAAAAAACGAGATTTTCGCCATTTTATTTATCCAACCGAGTATTTAAATTCGCGTGCAAAATTCACATCGTCAAATTAATTGCGCTTACGAGAGTGGTGAAAAAAAAATGGCGTGTCACTGTACGAAATCCATTAGAATTTTTAACGTTGGTGAATAAAAGTTGCACTTTGGTGCGATGTTACGAAATGGAGCGTTTTTTTTTTTTCTTTTTTTTTTATCGTGCTCCCCGTGTACACTCAGTTTTGACGTTGTCAAGCCCGAAGGGATTAATCGCTCTGATTACAATTATCATCGTTATGCGCGTTGCAATTGCAATGCTGTTGCATGCTTTCATCAAATAAACGGAAACGACAGTTTCGCGAAACGAATTTTCCGGCTCTATATGTTTTTGCGAAATACACTCGGACGGACAAGTTCAAAATATAAATTTCGCCGATGGAAGGTCCGAAACAAAGTGTGCAGCAATATTATATAACGTCCAAGAGAGAAACACGCGCATACACGCACGCACACACACGCAGCCATGTGAGGATAATGTTCCGGACCATCAGAATCATCACGTTATAATGCTTTAGGCAATTTCCATTAAAAGTTCCCTTGAGCCATGAAGCTCGAACATGTTTTCCCATATTTCGTTTCGTGTTTATGGCTAAATATATAGATCTATATATTTATTAGTGGCAACATCACGTTATTATTTTACACTAACCGAGTATAGGAAAAAAATATGAACGAGCGTCATGTATAGCAGCTCGAGGGTCAACGTCCTCGTTGCTGATCACAAATTTCCATCACAATTTTTACTAATTATCAGATTTTTATTAATTTTGAGACAACGATTTTGTCGACTAGTTTGAAAAACTCGAACAGTTCTGAATTCTCTAATAAATGAAAAAGTGAAAAGTATTAATTGAATAAATATTATTGAATGACGTGCGGACGATAATTTATTTGCGCAAAGCTGAATAACACTCAGTTCTATTGATTGTTCATTTCCGCGGCTTAACATTTGCACGTGATCGTAACATATATCGCTGCGATGAAGAAAAAAAAAGCAACAGGAATAAAAAGTCTCGAGTGGAAAAAAAAATGGAGTGTCGAAAACACCATTTTCCGGAGTACTCTATAGAAATTCTGGCTCTTTGGGAATTCCCTCCTCGCGCGTCTCGTTTTTATTCCGCATTCGCGATGCTATTTCGGGGTTCGCTTCACGGGCTTTATATTATTTCGATTTTTTTTTGTTTCGTGTATATGTTTCGATGTACATCGCGGTTCGCGATCAATGTACATTTCGAGTGCAATACCCTCGAGGCTTTTCTCCACTTCAACCCCTCGACCATCAACCCCTGTCCATTGAGACAAAAAGCCTCTTTCTTCTATCGCAATTAGCCCTCGTATTAACGATCATATAGAGAGATATTCAAATGAAACGTGAATCGAAATCACGAGATTTTCACTCCACCAGGAGAGTAAAAAAACCAAAACCATAGCAAACCAACCAACGAGACTTGGAAAAAATGTGTGTGAAACACACATGCGGGGTGTCCCAAAATCATAGAATAAAAAAATCTCCTCGATCTCACTATAAGTTGACCAAATTTGAGGCCCGATTAATAATTACAAAAATATCAAAATCCTCATGCTCTACGACTTTCTCGTTAATTATTCCAAAGCAGTGGCAAAAAAACTCCATTATGTCTGGGGCTCCGAAAATTTTTGAGACTCCATTAAATTGTCCATTGTTATTTGGAATTTTTTATCTAGAGTTTGAGGAGTCAATTATTTGGCAGACTCTGTACATTTTTTCGGCTATTTTTGGGACACCGTGTGCATGGAATTGTTCACACAAATATCCAGACATCCATACGTGTTTCGATGAATGGACATCTGTCATGTACAGATCTGAGATACATCAACGAACGATCCGCCCACCGGCAGGCTCAATGGCGTTGTTTTGGTGCAACGAATTGCAATGTGCTATGTATATATATCGGACGTATATCGTTGCCGCATCCAGAAGGTAAATCATGTCGATATACATCTCGTAATTTAAACGATGAGCCAAAGCTCCCATTACTCTTATTAGCAGAAATGCTTCTCCGAAGTACGTTTTTCGATATATATGTACATGTTAAATTTATATGCATTCAGTGTGCATACGCGCATGCAAGTGAGTACAAAGGTACACATTTACGATCTTTTCAACACATTTCGAATGATAAACAAAGCTCTCGGTGCTTTTGAGATACACACTGATTCGGATATACCGAGAGTACTGCGTTTAATTTACAGATGTCGATAAATCATTAACGAGAAAACACATCGAGCCTTCGTTCGATGTTTTTTTTCCGTCAAATGCTCAAAACACGTTATTTTCAGTGTATTTTCCCATTCTCTATGGGAATTGAAATAATTTATTAATTATGAGGATCATTTTGCTTAATCTTTTCCACCTTTGATAAAATGACATTGATGAAGTTTGTGATGAAATTGTGGAACTATAATAATGGGCGTTGTGGAAGAAAGTGATAATATAATTGTGCGTTATAGTTTTTAAAAAATACTCAACTCGGAAACGTTCAAGTTGTTTTCTGTTTGTCTATTTATCGCTTCATATTTTTCTGTATTTTTATCCGGAGGTTTACCGTTTTAGTTGTTTCAAGTTTTCTCTCGACTTTTTTCACGCGCTCACCAACCTGCAAACCCTTTCGGACGACTCGAATAAACGTCAGTGGGCATTGCCGAGCTACATCTGGCTCGTACAACTTTCCACCATACCTTCGTGAAACTTTTATTTCTTCTTCTTCCTCTCTCGCTCTCACTTTCTCCCTCTCTCTCGTTCCTGAACTCTTTTGCTCCATACACTTCTGGACTTTTCTCATTTCTCTCGCACTCTCGATTTTATTACACGCTCGCGCTCTTTCTTCGCCTCTTAGTAAACCCTCTACTTCACGTTTCATTTTACCTCTTCACTTGGCTCTTTTACTACCACTTTCCAGAGAAATGCCAAGACGACCCTTCATCCTCGCTTTTGTGGTACAAGGTGACAAAAATTAATGACATTCGTTACGATCCTCTGATAGTTCTGCTAATTCTCATTTCGTCCATTACTCCAAATTCAACATTTTTCTCAAAGATTTTAATGAAAAGTTGATAAATTTAATGATTGTTTTTCTTTTTTTTTTTCTTTAATTAATACGAAATGGAATTTATGTAGGAAAATATTTTTCTCTCGACACATTGATCGATCGATTTTCTCGCCAGCAGTGTGAAAATAAGATTATGAAAAAAGATGACAAATGTGCAAATGGCTCTTTAATGAAATTTGGAGATAAATGGGAGCGTATGACTGTCGAATAAATAATGATCGATTGTCAATCGCATTTGTCCTCGAAGCTTTATCCTATTGGCTATCCGACAATTAGTTTCCCGACGAAATTCCTCGCCCAATAGCATCATCAGCTCGCCCATTCGGCGAATAGCCATCAGGCTAAATTACAAACTTGCCTCGCTCCAGAGAGAAACAGCGAGAGAGAGAGAGAGGGAGAGAGCGACATTTCCGCCAGCGTTCCTGCATTTATTCATGCGGCAGACGTAATTAAAATTACGAACTTCGGTAACAAATTACAGTGTACGTTCTCGTACTCTTGCATCTTCTATTCATTTTCTCTGTTTCTCTCACTTTCCTCCTGTCCTTCGTACCGTAACGCATCGCACGTGAGCGTAAAGATAAATTAAACGTTCAACCTCGGGTGACATATAATATTTATCGCTTTTATTCCTCCCGATATCAGAAGCTCCCTTTTTTTTTATTTAACCCACTTTTTTCTTCCCCATTTCTTATTCGTCCTAAAACTCTATAATTCATTTCGCCAAGTATTGACTTCATAACTGAAATAATATCCCAATTCAAAGTTCCAAAATGCAGCAATTATCAAATTGGAATGCCATCGACCGCGAGTGTGTTATAGCAAAAGTAAATTAATCGAAATTTCCGGGTGCTTCACTGTGGAGTTTAATTCGTTTGAGAAATTTCTCCGTTAACGAACAAAACGACAATTTACATTGAGAAAATCTGAAAATCGTTTGATTTATTTTAACTGGAAATTTCACGTTTTGCAGCAGCACAAAAAAGATGCATTTTTTTTTAAACATCTATTTTTAATGCTTGTGTAATTTTAAATGCAGTCGCATTATGCATGGATATCGAAAGTACGAGTCTCCATAATAATAACACGATTTCCCATAAATACACATAAGGCTAATGTACGCGTGTACACGTGGGGGAGAGAGAATATCGTATATAGTGTAAGGGTTGGACAGATTATGTGGCAGCAGGTATTATCCTCGCTTGGAACTATGTAAATCAGTGTAGCCTTGTGTGCAGAACCGAGCACTCTATCTCCTTCTCTATATCTATCGCTATACACATTTATGTCTCTCTTTCTCTGGCTTCTCTTTCCCTCGAATTATGTAAATGACTGGAGTTGCTTCTGCTCGCGTTCTGGCTGCGGTAAATGCCCGAGATATCTACGTGTGTGTGGTTTATTCCGTAACTCGTACGTTCTCGTTGCCTTGCAGCGTTGCATGCTTAATAAATGTAAACAGATACAGTAGGGGCTCGCTAAATTCATAGCTGCGACCAAGATAATTACAAAACAAAAGCTCCAAAATCGATATTGTACTCGATTTTCCAAGTTTCTAAATGACAACGTCATTTTCATGTCCCTGCGAAGCCAAGATCCGAAAATGGAGCGAGAAACTTTTCAACAAATGAAATTCAAGCACTCACCACTTTCGGGAGCTGGAAATATGTTGAAAGTTGAATCTTGAACCCACGAAGTGACCCTCACGTGTTTTTTGACGTTTGGTGGTATTTCACACCTGAGAACACCCGTGTTGCCTACCCTTACGTAAGCATCCTTCACGACGACGTCGTACTTTTGACGAACGACTGAAACAGACGAAAAAGGTCGTTGCCGAATTTAAGTTGAACAAATGCGACTAAATTTTGCCTTCAGCAAAAACGAACTTGTTAAATTTGCTCATTTATTAATTCTTTAATACTGCAAATATAATATTGGTCGAATCTCGAAATTCCGACCAAACTACGACCAATTAAACTTTTTCAGAGTGAAATCCCAATTAATGCAAAAAAAAACCGGCGAACCGTTCGCGATTTCTTTTGTTTTTTCTGCACCGGCAGATAAAAATCGAAATCATTACGAATCACGAAAGAAAAGGTGAACAAAAGAAAAAAGCAACAATAGGGAATAGATAAAAAACAAAAAAAAAGGTTGGGATGATAGCGAGCTCGTGTGTGGCCAGCCGATAAATACGTCGTCTACTCGGGCGCGTAAATGCGATAAGTGATTCCTGGCACGTTATCGCGAGCAGTCAAAGGGGAAAGAATCGTGGCGCATTAGCCCCCCCTCCCCGTGCTTTCCCCATCGCGCCCTGCCTCGCTCACTGTTTCGAGCCTTCTCTTTCCGCTGGGAGAGAGGCGCGACGGAGTGGAAAATGGACGGGCGAGGGAGGGTTGCTGAAAAGAGACGAAAAGTTGCCAAGTAAAGAGTGAGAAAAAGGTGGAGAGAAAGAGAGAGAGCGGGAGAGCGGGGAAAGCTTTGAGAGTTGGCTCGGTGGTGAAGCGGTTGGCGCGACGCGAAAACCGCGAAATCTTGATCTTGGCAGTCCGTCGACGAAAACTATACACATATACATGTATATATACGTTTTATAACATTCATATACTTTTTTATACATATATACTTGTTAATGTATATAAATGTAATGATATATATATGTTCGGTAGCTGCCTGAATGTCTCGCGAAAGGAGCAAAGAGTAAAACGTGACCATTCATCTTCGTGGCTAAGGGTTGAGGCAGACGCGGGGCCAGCAAAGAGGATGTGCGGTAAACGCAGTTGGCGCGAGAGAATCTTCCACTTTATTCTTTCAGCATCCATTACGAATATTCATCCGAGTATTTACGCCAATTATTTATTAACTATATTTATTTTAATGCTTATTCATTATTTAATATTTTTAATGGTCATCGAGGGTTGGATTTTTTGTTGGAAATTTGTTTTGGACTTACCAGCTCGTACTGTTATCTCTCGGCCGAGCACCCGTCCGACGCTGTTGGATGCCTGACATCTGTAAACTGCGGCGTGAACGTCACCCCTGTAGCTCTCACCGCCGAATGGCAAAAAGTACATTGACCCGTTGGCAAGCATCTCTCGTATGTTTGATATCGGATGGACCGGCGAACCATCTCCCATTAGCCAATCGACGCGCGGACTCGGACTTCCTTTCGCCGAGCAATGAATCATTGCTCCCGTATCGTTGGAAAATTCCACGCTCGACCGCGGCTGCGATGTCAACACTGGCCCTTGGCTGTCCACAACCACACCTCGGCCTGCAAAATCGTATCATCGAAAACACACAAAAATCATTAAAATTTTCCTCGGCTCATTATTGATTTATGAAAAATTATTGAAAAATAATGAAATTCGAAGGAAATTTTTTAACAGCACTTTGGTCCATATGCGACGTCGTCGTGCCACGAAGCTTTCGAAGTCAGTGGTAAAAGCTGAGAGCAGCATTTCTTCATTAACGACGTTAACCTCAGCTCTATTTTGCGGTAACCACGAGGAGTGGCGTCGATTTTCGTTAAGATCTTATTCGATAAAAACGTGAGCACGAGAGAGAAAAGAAAAAGCTCTTGGCGAGAGGAAAAGTGAGAGTAAGGAAATTCAATTGATCAAGCAAATATAAACCTGTTAATATATCTTTGTTTCGGCGCTATTCTTTCGAGAGGATTTTTCCGGGGTAAGAAAGTAACGAGAAATTGTGGAAGCGACGTAGAAAAAAAAACAGAAGAGTGAGGGAGAAAAAAATCTCTGCGTAACGCAATAATCTCAGGAGCTTCTCCTGCTGTTTCCATTTCTAATAAGTCTTCATCCCTTGAATTATACTACACGAACGAAAATAATGAAAGAAAAAAAAGCATGGTATACAAAACGATAATATAAAAAAACGAGATAAAGAGGCAGAGAAGAATTTGCGCCGTTTCGTGCGGCGTCGGAGCTTATTCTACCGTTAATAAATTACATTTCCGGGCATCAAAGCACACGCCATGAAAGATGAACACTGAGAAAAAGCTCGTGGAATTCTGTACTTTCTTATATTTATTAAACAAGAACAAAAATACCACAAGTTTTTTATTCCATCGTCTAAGGACGAAGGGCATGAAATATTCATTCTCCGATAAAAATGAACATTTAACATTAAATAAAATTAAATAAAACTGAACTTGCCAAAGTGGGATCGGAAAAGTCGAATTTTATTAAAAAATGAATTCGCTATCTCGAGTGATCGTTTCCGAAATATAAAAATGGACCCTGCGAAAAAAATCTCCCAATTTCGAAGATGCGGTTGGTTTTCTCAACATTATTTCGCTCTAAATATTTTTCCCCAACGAATCAGAAGCTGTATGCTGAATAAATTTGTGATCGAGGGATCGAGAGCTGACGTTGCAGAATTTTTTAGCATCGGAATCCACCACAAGGGCAGCAAATACGAGGTAAAGAACGTTTGGCAAGAAAGTAAGGGATGATGCTGAGTTTCCAAGCAAGAAACTTCGTTACTGCGAGAGACTATCACAAAATACATACGTATATACAACAGAGAATATATGCTGATTGCACATCAATATATAGTGGCTCAAACATCACTTTTGCCATTTTTGCCAAAAGGAAAGATTGCTAGACTTAAAATTCGATTTACCCTTTCGCCGATTTCCATCCTCCGACCCTTACAAATCATTCCCTTCATATTGCCTCATTACGCGTTTCATTTCTCGCTCGCAACAACCATAAAGATACGTCATAATTATTCATCAAAAGATTACGCTCCTGTCGTTTGTATACGACGAAACGAGGAAAGCCCTTTTGTTTTTTAATTGGCCACGACGTCATTCCAATTTGCATAAAAATAAATGAAGGAATTATTTACCGAAACGTTATTGTTATTATAGATATTTATATCGCTTCACATGTATTTGTTGGACATATAAAACCCATAATAAATATCACCAGATGGGGAAGAACAGGAGCGAGGACGTGAAACAAGAATCGGTGGTTGGTGCATTATGCATGAACGGCATGGAGGTTGATAACCATGGCGGGCTGGCATCGTGGAACTGCATGAGAGGGATGTCTGCAAGAAAGGGAAAAAGATCGAAAAGAGAGACTAAAGCGACAAAGTTCGCTAGCACTTGATATCTATACCTCAATTTCCATCTTTTTCTCTCTGTCGCCCTTTTTATTCCTCGAGGAGGGAAGGGTGGTTGACTTCGTGTGCAGTTCTCCCTACAAAGAGTGAGAGAGAGAGGGAGAGCGTCATATATCTGTATATTTGATGGGAGAGTATTTTGTGGTAGATCTGCAGGACTTTGGTTGGGAAAAGGAGCGTGCACGAGAATATGGGAATGGATAGACGCACCGCTCGAGTGTCACAGACAGACAATTCGTTTCCTCGGAGAATCGAGCGTCCTGGCCCGCGCGAGGAGCGTTAACCACGCTATGAAAATAAATTGCCATCCCCGAGAATTTTGTCGTGGTAACGATAAATTTTGGCACTTGAAAAAATATCGCGTATCGGTCGCGGAATATTTCTTAAAAAAAAAATCAGGAAATATACGGTCAATCTTTTTTTTATTCGCACACCGTACGCGATGGAAATAAACAAATGTTCGGAAACACGTTGGAGAACTTGGCCGGTGATAAAGTCCGTAGGGAAATGGAGTCAAAAGAAAAAGTGAGTAAAAAATTCTTTCGCGGATGATAACCGGGTTGTATTTATTCAAGTGCAAAGTTGCGGAGAGAGTCGAGAAAGTTTTGAGAATTATGGCACAAGAGTGCAACGATACACATGCAATTTTTGCCTTTTTTTGTTTGGAGAGAACTGGAGAAAACTTTGGTCGACCATAATCTGACCGATATTATGCGAATTCTTTTTTCGTATAAGCTCCGATGCAGATATGGGGATAAGCGAACCGCAGCTAAACCATGGAAAGTACGTGAATTCACGTTTTCCCTGTTGCCTGCTCCTCCTTCTCCTTCCCGTTCCATCTTTCGATTTTCATATACACAGACACACATGCAGGTTGCATTGGGAGTTTCCTCTGTATACGCGAACCACTCGAGTATTCGCCCATATGGGACCAACGCATTTATGCAGCAAGAGCTTTTCCTATGTGCTCAAACCGAGCAGCAGAGCTATGTCTACCGCGCTCTCTCTCTCGCCCTCTTGGAGCTTTACACCCATGTACGATCTACTCTCCATAAATCCTTGCACACACACCAATCTGCGTGTCTATATACAAAGGCAAACATGCAAACAGAACAAACGTCCTCGAACGTGTGCGACGGTAAAACAATCGATTGAAAATGGACGAATCGGGAAATGGATCGACGAATTTGATCCTGCTGCAGCTCCGGTTCATTCTAAATTGTTTGTGCGCGAGCAGCCATACGTCCGCGGAGTGGCAAAATGAGACTTGGGTGTCAGTTTTCGAATTTTTCTCTCTCGCCTGTCGATATATTCCTAAAAATTTGAAACACGACAAAAACTTTTTTGCCACACGTTCGTTTCGTTTCAACGTTCTCAATTTTACGTTCATTTCCACTCGAACTCATCGGGACTCGTGTGCAGCTCAAAATGAATCGAAAATTCGGTATTTGAGTGGATGACTCTGACGACACTCTGTAGATTTTCATGGGGAAGATCGTCACGCAGCAGGGAAGCTGCCGCACGATTTTCCATTGGGCTACGCGTGTATGCAGATGGGCTGTATCCACCCATCCCGGAATATCAAGCCTCCCTGTTTCTATCTCGCTTTTCGCAACTCCGTCTCTACTCACACAGACACGCGGTTCCCACATTTCATGCCCCCCTGCCTCTTGTCTCCAGCCCTCCCTGCTCTGCCCTCGCTATTTCCCTTCTCGGTAGATACACGCTACCACGAGGATCCTCCACGCATTAACGCAGACCGCGCCGACCTCTATCTCGCCAAGGTACTAACCGCATCGTCTCTCCTCTCTCGCCTAATATACACGACCATTCAGGCGTTTAGTTGGCGCACATGTGTACCAGGATTTTCTCAATGCACGCTATATTACTGCGACATAACCTCTCCCTTTGCCCATGTGTACTACATCGGGTGTTCCGCAAGTCGCACTCGACTTTCATTTATCAGGCTGAATCGACTGCTCAATTCGTACGATAATAAAAATAATGGCAAAACGCGAATGAGAATTGACGATAAAATCGTAAAAAAAAAATAAACAACGAGAATTCGCAATAATTTTTATTCAAAAAATCGAAAGTAATTTTTTCCAAAAAGTTTTTTTTTTAAGTTTTAAATTTGTTTGTTGGTTTATTTTTTTTTAAACAATTTATCAGAAACACGAGTTTCTACTCTCGCGCGATAACAAGTTACGAAAGTTTCTGGTTCGTTGTACTCGGACGAGCCTGTGGAACAATTACGTTGACCTGGATATTTCGTAGTCACACTCGAATGTGTCTCTCTATATCGGTACAATTTGGGGATTTCGGTTGCGAGGGATATAAAGGGGTGGGAAAAGTCTCATATTACGCGCGCAGTAGCGAAGCCCAGTGAGGCTCGGACGAGTTGGCTTCGCTCGTCACGGGCTCTGTACAGGTAGATCTGTCTATATATATAAATCTAAATATATATCTCGGTCACGTGTAAATGTAGCCACGAAAGTTCCCTGTATTTATGCAGTATCTGTCGCTTTCCCTCTCTCTCTCTCCATCTCTGTCAGGGTCTTGCATCGCTTTGGGTTTGCGAGTCTCTCTCGCGCGGCGCTGTTCCTGCCGCTCAATTACAGGGAATCTCGCTTTTAACGTCAGCTACCGAATCGGCCATCCGTGTGCGCCCGACTTGGGATCACACGACTGCAATCGCCTCACCACCATATATAATGAACCTTTGTATAATATGCGCATATACGTGTGTTGGTGTACATTTACACTGCCAATGAACAAAGAGTTGAGAGCCCCATGAGTTTACGTGTTAAATTGTTCTAGTTACGTCCTGCTCCGTGTTCCGTGTATTTGCATTAATGTCTTTTAAATAAACACACGGGGTGTCCGAGAAAGTATTAAAAAACTATGCACCAATATTTCGTGCTTTGAATTCCCTAATGAGCGGGGCAGAGTTCATCGAGGTTGCGATCGATTTTGATGGAATGAATAATCGATCGAATAACCAAAGTCGAGGACACCCTTAACATCTGCGTCGAATCTCACGCACACTCTATTGTGATGAAACCCTTTCTCTGTCCCCGTCGGAGCAGCGTGTTTTGCCTCAACCCTTAAACCTCAGCATCCCAAAGGGGTGTGGGAATAAAAGGTGGGGCAGTATTGTTCCTGCTTTTGGTTAACGAGGAAATCCGCCAGGGGATTATGCCAGACCGCTGAGAGCGTTAGCTCCGGCGTTAATCCTGCTACGATTATACGCGGCATTTACATTCTTGTAAAATGAACCAAAATTAAAATTTTCTTCCCACTTTCCTCGCGCTCGTTATTTATTTTTCATGTCACTGTGATTTGACGCTCCGTTGGACACCATTGCAAGTCATTCGACAGAAATATTAGATGCACTTTGTGCGCACGAAACATGAAAATTGTCAAACACCTCGACTTTATAATACACTTGTGAGGATCAAGATATTTTTTCCTTTGAAATTTGAGGAATTTGGTCCTTCAATTTTTCAGTTTTTTTAATTGTTGGATTCAAGTCAAAATGCATTTTTTGTTCATTTTTCATACATACGCTTTTTGTAGTCAATTGTGTAGTGTCGTTTTGTATAAGTCAATGATAGTTGTCATTATTTCAAACATAATCGCGGTGACATAAAATTCTCGGGGTCACAGCGACCCAGTGTCCAATATTCAGCTAAAACCCTCACTTTTCGCGCAGTGTTTTTATTTTATGATGCTGCTCCAACTTTCTGACAACTATGCTCGAGGAAAAAATATTGATTTTTAAAACTCTATAACGTACATGTATACGTTCCTCCCCTATCCTTGTTGGGTATATACGCGATAAATTTTCTACTTAAGGCAGTGTTCCACGTTCGAGTACTTTCCTCGCGAATCCGGAGGTACTAAAAAGCCTTGAGATTAACGGACGTGATAACGAGTCGCGATAAAATATACCCGCAATTATTTTAATAGCTCGCGAGATAAAGATGGTAGCAGGTAAGGAGAGAATTAGAGAGATGGGACGCGAGCCTGTTGTGTAGGGGGTAGTTCGAAATGCATTTGCGCCATTGAGAGTTGCATCAGCAGGAATTATTTCGCATTTGGTAAAATATAGGAGCGAGGAAAAAAATGGCCGAGCAGGATTTTTATTGGCTCGTAAAATTTCGCGATCTACCGAACCGCAGCAGAATCTGTTACGATTTTTCTTTTGTTTTGTTGTTGTTGTTGTTTTTTTTTCATCTCAACAACGTCGAACAGTTTCCGAACATGGTGAAACCGATGGAGAACGAATGCACTCGTGAAATTGTACACTCACTAAAAATGGCGGTATAGAGAGTGTCGAAGCTTGTGTGTCGTGGCAACAGCAGCAGAGGCTTCTATTATCTCGCTCGTGGTCGTGAACATTGACAAAAGCTACGCCGGATGCTGATGCTGCACAGCCTGTGCACAAGAGACAAAACAGTTTCTCGGTAAAGACAGCAGAGGCAACGACCAATGAGAAAGAGAGAAAGAAAACGATAAGAGAAGCGAGAGTACAAAATTGGCCTGACGTTTATTTTTTCAGTGTCTGCGTTTCTGCTTCACCAAGCATATGCATATGTATCGGCAAGTTCGATTGAGAGCGAGAGAGAGAGAGAGAGAAAGAATGAGAAAATAAGAAAAGTAATACGCAGCCATTGGCCACGACCCAAACGACGAATAAAAAAGTCATTGCTTTACGTATTTTTCTCTCCGTGTTCACCGTATCTCAATTTTCTCCCTCCCGGCCAATGACTCCGCCATACTTTTAATACAAAAATATACACGCACACACGTGTAGACGTAAATATTGAGTGGATATGAGATCAGACCGAGACCGCGAAGCAATATCGAAGGAAATCGAATCGAAAAATGAAGAAAATGAGCACGACACCAACTTATAACGTATACATCAGTTTTCCTCCCTTATTCACTAGATTATATATAAATATATAGAAATATGTGTGTGGGTGTGGATCCCAAGCCGGTAAAAGAGGAAGAGTTGAGAAAGGGATGCAGGGCGAGGCAGAGGAAGAAGGAATGCATTTTCCCTCATGGGTTAATCCCTGGAGCTATTGAAGTGTCTGGCTCTCGATGGCTCTGACAATTCCAGAGAACTCTTCTCTCTTGCACGACCATCAGAATAGTACACCAAGATCCTATATTATCGTTCATGATCGATTTCGCTCGTGTTCCTGTGGCCCTTTCCTCTTCTCAACTCAAGTTCGCTTTTTCCCAGCATCCCCGTTTCCTCGCATGTCTGCCCCCTCTCTCTTTTCCACCGTTCCCGCGATCGTGTCGGTGCTTTTCCTCTGGCCATGTGTCTCTCGTTTCGTTGTAAGGGATTCGTAATATCGTGAAATCCTCTCGCTTTCTCTCTCTCTCTTGGTTTCTCATCGATGAGACGTAAATGGGATCGTAATACTCAAGGAATTTGCGCGTCGGCACTTACCGTTCGCAACCCTCGCCATAGAGAACCTGCTTTCACACACTCTCCCTCCTTTCGCGTGTCTAAACATTTTCCGGTACGATTCGTCGACATGTCATGTATGGGAAAGGCAACGATGTTAAATCCCAATTTGCTTTTTTTTGCCAATCGTGAGGGGTGAGAGAAAATTCACCGCGCGTCGATAAGTATCGCGACGACGTATATATCCTGCGAGAATTATCAACGGGAATTGAAAAATTTCCTCGGGCGAAATACACGTAATTCACTTTTACACGAGCCGCAAGGTATATGCTCGATGGAATTTCATTTGCGTCGTCCGCAAAACTTGAATCGACGACTCGAGAAAAAGTCGCGCGGAAACGTTTTTAAAACGTTGAGAATTTTTTACAATTTTAAATCGCCATGTATTCGCGAAAGTAATGGGACAAAAGGTCGCGGTTTATGGGAATTCCAAGGCCGCGGGACGAACGAAGCAGCACACGCGGAGAGGGAAGAGTTTGAAAATAGCGCAAGTTTATATCGAGAGTACTGACTTCTCGAGTGACAAAAAGGACGCAACCGACGCGATGAAGAATAAGACACGAGCAGAGGAGAAAAGAAAGGAGGAAAAGCAGAATAAAGTCACAAAACTCTGTCGTTGAGACGACCACAGTTTGCGCGGGAACGAAATAAAAATCCATTCGGGTTAATCGGAGTTTACCCGAAACTTTTCCTTCGCGGGAGTCCTCTGGAAGTTGAAGAAAAAAAAGAGGCGACGAGACTTGATGCGCGGAAGAGGGTGAGAGACGGATGAAAGAAAAAAAAGGGGGAGAACCAGTTTACTTTGACTTGTTCCCGCAATTTCTCTTTCTTTCCTGTTCCCCGAAGCTCAGATTTATCCGTCCGAGGAAAATCCAGAAGGAATCGTATTATGGTGCAAACGCACGTGAGCGAAACGTCAACGTCACCACGTCAAAAAAATTTCTAGCTTTTTTTTTTGTGCGAAGTAAAACTTTCCCGGCCTGCGATTGTTTGTAAGGACTTTTTTCACCTACGCACGAACAATTCTTGCCTCATGTTCGTGTGCCCGAAGGGACAAATTCTTAAGCAAGTTAATCAAGCCTCAAGATCATTCGCGGTGGTTCGATAAAAAGAAGAGAAAACGAGGCGCAAGGGAATGAGAAAAAATCATCCGAGAGCCCGAGGGAACGCGAGACGGACCGGAAACGGCAAATTCGTTCGACTTAATAGCTCGTTTCCGGTAAACTTTCATTTCTGCTGTGGCTAGCAGAGAGCATCAAATAATTCGGCTTTATCGATGACTTCCGGTGGAAACGGAGCCAAAAGCAAGTGGTAGAAAGGGAAAAAGCAGAGAGACTTTGGGGAATTTGCTCTGGCAGCGATTTACGGTCTAAGCCCCTGTTTTCTCTCCTTATCCCGCCGGTCCCCGGGCTTCCGCATGCCCCATTCGCTGTTGCAGACAATCTTGGGAGATGCTCGAGACGAGGGCGTAAACATTCCGAGGTTTTCGAAGCAAGACTATCGTATGAAGCGAGAAAAAGGGAGAGAGAGAGGAAGAATAAGAAGTGAGACCGGAAGTTATAGTAGGTTGGAGCCTATCCCCGAGGACAGTCTAAAATTTGCCATGAGCCCAAAATGGCAGCGAGACTTTGCGCATTCCCTTGGGAGGTTTATCAAGTTGCTCCGCGACTTGGAGGAATTCCCATCGTTTTGTTGCATCAAGGAAATAAGCCCTTTTGACTGTACATGCGACCTTCAAGTTCTGCACTGCCAAACTGTGTCGAGAAACAACCCCTCACTGCTCTCCCTTCTTCGCCCTTCCCTACATCTCAGCTTTCTTCCTCTCTCCCTCTCTCTCTCCCTCTCGTATCTCGTTCACGATAGATATTTGCCTCAATTATAATCTCCAAGTTCGTTATAACCACGTAAAAGTAATTAATAGTTAACGAGCTAACTGGAGCACATCTCAACTATACCTAGAACTGTTGTACACATCGATATATATCTATACATCGGTATTAACGCCCCTCTGATTAGAAAACTTCAGGCCAATTTATGTCGACCAGTTAAATATCCTCGTAGATATCAAATGAACTTGGAGTTTCCATGTGATGCACTTATCTTCGCGCATTCCAAAGACAATACGATTCGAGGAATGTGCGAAATTTCGACACAATTTCGAACATTGAATTTAATTTTTTTTTTGCATGTGCGAGACACTTGATTATTGGGTGATTATCAGAGCACAAAAAACCGACGATAAGAGGGAGAAAAAAAAAGCATGAACGAGGATCCTTGCACGAAATATAGGAAAAAGTGGAGAAATATCTAAAGTTCGAGTGGAGGGTGAAAAGCTCGCGTGGAGGGTTATGCAGAGGGAAAGTCGGAAAAGAGGAACGGGAAGCCCAACAGCAGGGCTTTTCGTATCTTTCAGCGACACCTTGAATTAACTAGGCTTTCAACGGCACTTTACTTGTCGCTAGGCAACTCAATACATCGTAGTGTATACATCTGTGTGAAAATGTACGTAGACGTGGATTGGCTGGATATAAAATCGAGGCTTATTCTTCGAGCGGAAGTATTCAAGTACTTGAAAAACTTTTGCCGTGTGTTTTTTTTCCCCTGGCAAATTAATATCAATATTTTGCTCATTATAAAAATGATTTACTTTTTATTACGAGACTAACGACGAAACGTGTATTTGTCTTTTAAATTCAATTGTTTTGGTTTTGCTCTCGAGTTTCGATCGACAGCGAGATTTTTTACCTTTGTTTCCATCGTTATGTTCGTTATCCATTTTTAATTAGCGGAATTGTATAATTGAATGGCGGCTCAAAGGAGCACGGGATTCCTTTGTGACAAAATCCTTCCGTCTCTCTTTTTTCCTCTCGATATCTCGTTCTTGCTCTCTGGTGTCCTGCTCGTTATTCCGTCTCGGGTTTTTCATTACCGACCCATAAGCGCCCCTGATGCTTTTCAGCCTCGCGCGTATTCATATCGTTGAAGAAGCAAAAGACTATAATTCAATCCATAACCCCAAAGTCCAAGTCTCTCGCCCGCGTCCCCCAGCCTCTGTCCCATGGAGATGCAGCAGAAAATAGTTCTCGGGAACTGAAAGTTGTTGGGCATGAAGTGAAAAAATGTAAAAATGTATTCATTGTTGCGATTATTGGTGCGGGATCCTTAATCGCAATTCTCGTGCCCGTTTCATTTGTTTCATTATATGAATGTATGGAATTCCCATGACCTCGTTTAGTCTCGTATTTCGTCTCATGCTCGTTCTGTACAGTTAATTGTGAATAAATTATCTATCAATCTATCGGTCAATCTATTCGTCTCCCTTTCTCTTGCTATCGTTGTCTGAATGCTTCTTGCTCTATATACTCGTCATCTATTTGATCAACGTCCCTGTATACCAATCGAGTCTCTGTATTCAATTACAAATGATCAATCAACGATGTGGCAACGCTATTAACGGCACGAATGGACCAAAGTGGAGGGTGGCCTCGCAAGTGAGAACACTGTTCGCATAAACAACGTTTCCAATTTCTCTCAATCCCTCCCTCTCTCTCTGGCTCTTTCTACATAAAGATATACATCCAGCCAGCGGAATATATGGAGGTGAGTCTGAATCTAGGTGAGTTGCAATTATCGAAGTCATGAGGGATGATCGGTTCACGGAAGACAAATTACTACCGACCAACTAGCCGAGTAACAAGGATGTACACGACTACCTGCGAGCAGGAGAGAACCATTCCGGTGTGCAACGATAATTTGGTAAGCTCGAGTTCGTCCATTGTGCCCTTTGTCTCTCTCTCTCTGCCTCTGCTCCTCTTTCTACAACCCTTAACGTTCACCACTTCCGATGCTGGCCAACTATTGTGAAAACCCGTTTGCATTGTTAAACTGCCTCTAATTCTAATTTAAACATTATCATAAAATAATTTATGCTTCATCAGCGATTTTTCTATAGTGACACAAAAATCGATAAAAAATACAATAATTGTTCGTACGGACATTCGGATCAGCCGAAAACGGTGTCTTCCATGCAAAAGCCTCCATCTCGTCAGGGTATGATGGATCGGAGAGAGGTCATGGAACGTTGCTTCCCAAAGACGAGTTTACACGATTCGCTAGCGCGCGATTGCTAGGGTTAACTTTGCGCGTGGTTAAGTTGCAAATCGATCGAAATCGCTGAAGGTATTGGAAAGGCTCAAAGTCGCCTGCTTCAGCGCGATTTAACACAAGACCCTAAGTCCTTTGGATTCCCGCGGCAATTGGATGAATCGACGCAGTTAGGTTTGACATTGACGACGCAACTAGAGCATGGAATTCTCCAAAGAACATAACATGCATAATTGACGAGATATTAATTGTTTATTTCAGGAGGAAATACGCGCGCCACGCCCCATTCGCTAGCGGATGACGTGAAAAAAAGTGAATAGAAACTTTGCCATAAAGAATTTCGTCAGGTTTCTATTCCATAAGGTTACAGTTCGATACCGGCGACACCCTGGCAGCAATTCCAAGGGATTACCACGGTATATACGGCATTAGCAGAACACTCGTCGGAACAAGCGTCCATTTGACGCGAGCGTGTGGTGTCGAGGGTGGAGTATGAGTTAGGCGAGATGTACTGCTAGCCCTGCAAGTGGACTTAACTCCAGCCTGGCGGAATCGAGAAATCGAGGTCGATCGAACTGGACGCGTTCGACGATGCGTTGCGGTACAAACAACAGCATCAGCGTCACACCGTTATAGCGCCGCGCGGGAACAAAGAGAAGGAGAGAGAGATAAAGCTAAACAGAGGAGTTGAGGTCATCGCTGGGTTATCCTCGGCCGTTTATTTGACCCCGAAAACAAGGCAAGAGCTCTCTATACATCCGTGTCTGTAAGCGCCTGGCTGATCGTTAATCCAACACCCTTTCCCAATAAATACAAGACCATTGACATCCTCCTGGATCTGATTAAATAGATTAACCAAACAATTTACATTATTGAGCGATTTGAATACAAGAAAAAATACCAAACGCGGAATTAGCTGAACGAATCGACTCCGCGCGGGGTTGTTCACTATCCCAATAAACGCAATTTACGCAATTCGGCTGCGAAAGCGGACTGTACCGAAGCTCGAAATCGTTCTATATCTGCTGTACTTCTCGTATATACGCGCGTACATATTACCGACACATAAATTGACCTCCAAAATATACACGGACGTAAGTCCAGAATTAATCGCAGTGGAAAGGCTCGATGTGCGCCCTGCTGCTTCGGCGCGTCCTGGTAGGCCGTTTCCTCCGCATACGAAGCCCTAAAATCTCGGTCACGTCGTGTACTAGGCTCCATTTACGTGTGCCCATTGTTAATTATGCTCCCTTGATTAACCCTTCATTACACAGTGTATTCTATGAGAATACATACATGCACAAGCAGATAGCAGATATAGACACGAAAATGATTTTCGTCGCGTAATGCGGGCCATTCCGGCGATTATGATGCAACAAAGAGTTGCATATGTGCCGAAGATAATTTCGCAATACTCCTCGATCATTTCATAAAGGAGAAAATAATGACGGCATGCTGGGATAATGATTTTCCATGTGCTGAAATAATGAGACGGGAAGATGAGCCTCGGGCACGAGGAACGTGAATATAAAAGCAATAAATTGCACTAGTTAAGAGTGCCAGAAATTCTCAATTACTGCGGAACAATGTTTCAGTTTCAAGCAATTAAAACAATTGATAAAATTGTTTTTTTCTCCAACGCCAGGAGTTATGACGTTCATCGAATATTTGCCAACAATCAACTTTACTGCAAGCCCATTAAAAAGCTGCTGAAAAACGACTAGGCACTTTTTATAAAAGCTTGGTAAGTTAAAAAAATGCACGTGAGGATTTTTATGCGAAGAGCTCAAAGCTCAAGCGTGAAATGGCGTTTTTTTTTTTCAATTTCTTTTGAAGGTACTATTTCTTTGAGGTTTTTTGCGGTTCAGTGGCGTTTCGAATGATCGAGCGATCGAGAAAAAAGGAGGAAAAAAAAAGCACCGGACTCGGCAGTTTTTTGCTGTCCCGCCGTACACAACGAATAAAAGGAAAATGATTTTATTTTTTTCCCCTCACAGATACGCCGAAAGCTTGTTACGCATTTTTATATCTTGAATAGAAATATATACGCGTTTATGGGGGTTGATGAATTATGGCTCATTGGCGATTCAGCCCAGGGCCGTTCCGCGCCAAGGATCAAGGTCTCTCATCGTTCTTTATATATTTTTACATATATATTTTAAATATCCAGATAATAAAAAAAAACGTTTCGTTCGAGCTGACGAATGGACTTTTATTTTGCTAAATCGATCCCCTCGACACGTGCATGTGTGCATCGCGCCCCGTCGCGAATACGATCAACCAATGGGTACGAGGGAAATGAAATTTTTCCTACTTTTTATATGCGCTCTCCTGAAGCTCGCTGCAATATTTTTTACACGCATTTTTATTTGTGTGCGTTATAGGCAGAGCTCGATACGAGGACGAACTGGTTTCGCCTGCTGCTCGCAATAACATTTCGTCTCAGCAGCGCGCGAGGCTCGACTAGTTTGTCCGTAGGAATCGGGTTTCGCCGGCAAAGATATCGACACGAATTCAATGAAGCATGTTGAACGAGTCTGCGGATGGACTGCAGTCGGATTATTATTGACGAGGCATCCACATATACATTTACACCCACTTGCTCCTCATCATCTGAGCCCAGATCACTCCCCGAGGCATTTTAATATTCAGGATCAACATCGTATATATTTTTTTCTCTCGAGCGGCCGAGAGTTAAATTTAATCCCTAAATTCCATATCGATGAATTATGAGCTTAAGAAATTCCCTTCCTCGATTTGGCGGATTGAAAAATCAATAAAAAATCGTCCGATCAAGCCACCGTCATTACCGTCACCGTTTTATATTCATCTGCGAGGAAAACCTTCTTGAGGTGCTGACGTTTTTTTTTTAATTTTGGGGGAAAAAACTTTTAACCCTCTATTACAGGGTAGGAGCAAGTGGGGGAATTCGCAGAGAAATTGACGCTTGCGTACAACGATAATGATCGCTGTTACGGCAGTTTGGATTTCGGTATATGCATGTTGAGATGTATTTCTACACCATGCAATAGATATACGCAATCGATTGGGTTTGCATCGCGTTTCGTTGTCTGTTAACCCACAGCGAATCACGAAACTTGGATAGGCGAGCAAAATAGAAAGAGAAGTGGAGAGCGAGAGAGAGAGAGAGAGAGAGAGGTTTGATACCACGCCCGTGGAAACTAAATGGCGGAATCTCTGTTATCCGTAGAACTGTTGCAGATGCATATGGAAATGACGATAGTGCGGTGTCCAATAACTTTATATATAGTTTCGGTAGATACAGTAAAGCAAGCATACTCGCAGTTTGCAAATTCGATAGTCCAACGAACTGCCAGTGAAGAAGAGTCATTGCATCTCGTCGAGAGCGAAAAAGAGAAAAAAAACTGCATGTGCAACAGAGAGAGAAGAGTCATGGAATATATTGATTGGTCGTTTGTCCCATACGCTCGTCACGCCCGCATTTCCATTCCCGAACATTTGAAAAGCCGTTTTAATCCACCAAGTGTGATTCGGAGCAAAAGAAAAAAGCTCCTTCGCGATGAGGATCGATGAGTAAAATCTAATTTTCATAAATAATCATTTCCATATCCATTTGCCATAGGATTAGTTGTGAAGATGCCATCAGGCAAAGATTGAAGAGTCTCGAGAGCCGGCAGAGGAAAGTCTGTTCGCGCGGTCTCCTGGGGCTCACACTCTCTGCTCGAGCTCTCGCGTAACTCTGAATGCCCTGTTAGAGTCGAGTTTAATTAGTGGGAACGAAGCGCCAAAGATCATCGCGCGGGATTGGGGCGGACCGGCAGCAGGCCAAGCAAGAATATAGCCGCGCGAGTAACGTGAGAGGAGACATGCAACGTGAGGCCCGGATTTGTGCAATCTCTGGTGCATTATACACACACATGCACACGAATGTGTGCATTATGCACTGGCTGCTCGTGTATATGCTCAAAGTAGAGTATTCCTCGTTAACAAGCAGTTTCTACCACGTCACGCCGTTTCGTCCAATTTCGTCTTGAGCGTGTCCCTGCTCCGTGTACACATTAATAGTCATTCGTTCGAAATATCGATTTATGGTATTCAATCTATTATAACGCCGACACTAGCCATGGCTAATCGGACTAATTGCGGTATTATCACATTATTATTATGAGATCAATTATCAGAGGAATGGAAAATCCGAAAGTTCGACAGAACCGATTGTGTCATTGGCTTTTTGTGTACATTTCAAAATCCAACATTGCGATAGCGAGATTATCGAATTGACTCGATTTTTAAATTGAAACTTTATACATTGGAGTTTTATTCGGCGTGGCAAAATTTCAGTGATTTGACGAAATTATTCAAGGGTTTGGGGATATTTAATGAGTAATTAGGGAATAAGAGCTACATGCGTTTTGTTTTTATTAGCTTTTTTCTAGCGTGTTATTATTGCGAAATAAGCGACGAGAGTTGGGAATAGATGAAATAGTCTAATAATATTGTATAAAGGGAGAGAGTAAGCGAGGCTTAAAGTGCACGGTAGAGCGGCAGCGCGACGCACATGCATGCAAGTAAAACCGTCCGGCGATGGGTATAGGTTGAATGCATAATAGAGCCTGAACGAGGCTCTTTGGCAAAGTTGCATGGTGGATATTCACCGTCACTGGTATCAACATCAACCGGGGCTAGAGGCTTTGTCTTTTGCCCATAGAAGCGAAGCAAGAGCCTGTGCTCCCTTGCGCGTTTCTCTAAACGTGTATAGTACGTTTTACCGATCGAGCCTGTACATTGAGATCAGCGAGCGTTAACACGCGGCGGAGCCTTCGGCGAGCAGATTCCATTACGATAAGAGCTCGATTCAACCTTTAATACGCTTGTCTCTTTAACTTTATCATCGTTATTCGTTCGCACGTGTGTACATGAGAATAATTATATTCGAGAAGACTCTTTTTTTTTCAATCTGCATGCAATCATCGATTTGAATCGATTTTGAGTTTTTAAACTCTTCGCTGTTACCGAATCCGATTGTTTTTCAGGGTTGAGAGAGCGCGCTCGAAATCCGACCTCAAACATCGTAGCGAGAGTAATTTGGCTCAAGATTATCGAATGGGTTGTTGGACTCGATAATTATCGAGTGACGATTGAATGCACGAACAGAGTTGAGCCTTTCCGCGCGCTCTTCGACCAGAAAAGAGAAGAGGCAATTCTGGACGTCATTGTCTGGAGTAAATCATCCTACGAGAAAAGTCATTGTTCCATGCACAACATCGAGAGCTTTCTCTCCCCCTTGCCGTGTTCGCGTACACAGAAAGTCAAACGAAGCATATGACTGCGACTGAGGGAGTTTTCAAGTATCGTCTCTTCGTATATACGAGACAACAGAGAAACAGGAATATAGTTCGATCCCTTCCTCCTCTCTGGTTTGCCGCCCCCTAGTTCTTCCCAATCGAAGGGGAGAATTTCTCATTGCGGAAATGGCAGTGCAATCTTTGATTCAGGATCAACAACGGTTGCAACAATTATGAGACTAGTAACAGAAAAAAGACGTAAGAAGAAAAAAAAAGAGAAAAAATGAGGCCAGCACCCTTCACAAATGACAGGAAGCTCCGTAATGGACTGTTGAAAGTCCAGTGCACGAAGAATATTTCTTCCCAGAAGAGCAAAAACGTGTATGCGGGTCGAAGAAAATTTGGGCAAAGCGAGAAAATCGAGTGGAAGAGCCAAGAAAAATCGCCGACGATAAATATTCTGTGTTGGACAAAGATTCAACGCAGTTAATGCCTCGTACGGGTCTTTTTGACCCCGGAACAGGCTTCATCGTTTTGCCGGTACATTTCAATCATGTATATATTCATACAGACATAAATATACAAAGATAAATGCATGAAAAATGTACGCGTATACATAAGGCCAGTGACCGTGCACATTGGTGTGAAGGAGGGAAAAGTGATTCACGAGGTAAACGTGTGCGTGTGAATGAGAGACGGCGGGGTTGTGGAGAGGGGAAGTTCTTTTGAACACGCTTTTACGGTGATTACTCGACGGCTGCATCCGCGCATTGCATCGGAAATGATTTCGCGCCCAATTAAACCATAGGAAACTCTCGGTCTCGCTCTTTCTCTCGTTCTATCTCGGATACTGGAGAAACCGAGATGATGGCAAGGGTTGTTGAGGGGGGGGGGGGGGGGGAAGAAAAAAGGGAGACTCGGATGTGCTCGCAGCAGCAGCAGCAGCGGCAGCATCAGCATCAGCAAGCCAAACTCCATCTTTATATCTCGCTCGTTCTCTCATTCGCTCTCTATACACGCCTTTTTCTATTTTTTTCTGTCTCTCTTTTTCGCTTTATTTCTCTGTGCATATCTCTCACCTGCTGGCGCGCGCGGTTCTTTCGCTGCACTTATACTCTTGACTCACCCTCCTGGCCTGCTGTAGCACACGCGGGGGAGCTTTTCCAGTACCCTTCTCCAATCCTCCCCACCTTTTTTATATTCTCTTGCAAGGCACACACACACACACACACACGGACACACGTATAAACGAGTTTTCTCTCTTTTTTTATCTCACGTTGCTCCCGTGAATATCTCGTAGCGGCATTCTCAAACAACCCTCGAGATTTTTAACGTGTGTATTAACATGCATGCGCTTGCGTACACGTACGTAGTTTTTATACACGGAGAATGGACTGAGGTACAGACCGAGCCAAATCTTTTCATCCCTCGCGGGGCAAAACGAGACCGATAGACGAATGTGTGTGTGTGGACGAACAGCGGGGGCATATCATCGTCGAACGGGGAAAAAGGAAGAAAAAAAAAAGAAACGTGCGGTCGGATGCTGAGGCGGCGGGAGTTTGCCACGACGATGATGCGACGACAACGACCACGCGAACGCGATGAGAAACGAGACTCCGAGAGCACGTACACATGCGAGCAGCATCGCGCTCCGCGATATTCTTCGAACCTCATCTCCTGATGCTCAGACTCGATTTAAATTCGACGCCAAAGATCATGGATATCCTGATGATATACGAGTAATGCGATATCAACTTTTTCGTCTTTGGGAAAAAAGGATATTTCGCAGGAAATCGTCAGATTGATATTGATATTAAATAACGCGATTAAGAGTTGGCGACCTCGCAATTAGCATCGATATTTTTGGGAAACTCGAGTCTTGAACTCGCGTTCGGGAAATAATCTATAGGCCTATGTCCTCGAGAACTTGAAACATTGGCGCTTGACAATCGCGATATTTTCCGAACCAAGAACTTTCAGGATGTATTATGTGAACAAAAAAAAAGTTTTCTCGTTACCGGTAAACTTAAAACCACGGAGTGAGTTTTCCAGCTTGAGTTTCCTCTGGAGCCAGAAAACGCAGGGGAATCTTTTTTTTTCGTTTTGTTGTTATTTTTTTTTTCACTGCCTCCCGCAAGCTACGTGATCTTCGAGGACCGAGAGCTTGTAGAGCAAGGGAGAAAGTGCAGCAGTGGGTAAAAAAAAAAAAAAAAAAAGTCACAAGAGTGCCCAGAGAGCTCAGCGACCCGGAGTCTCAACCTGTTAATTATCGACTCGTTTCATACAAGGGCGAGGTTCGCTCGCTAGATCTCTCTTTCACTTTTTTTACTTTCCTCTTCCAGCACGAGCCTAATCACCCTCTTTTTTTGTCGTCGCGTTCTTCCGGGAATTCAACCCTCTCCTCTTCTCTTTCTTCTCCTCTCTCTCTCTCTCTCTCTCTCTCTTTCTCGTTCTCTGTCACGCTCTTCATGGCTCTCATAACCCTTACTCTTGTTTTCAACACGTTTCTCGTCTCTTCTTTAGCATCTACGCCATCTCTTCATCCCCTTTTATCCCTTCGCTCTTCCTCTCGAGCACACAACTCTCGTCGGAGTCAGCAAAACCGACGAGAATAAGGTTTTTTCACTCTTTCTCTCTGTCCGGTTCTCTCTTCCTCAACATATTTCCCAGACATTCTCCAGGACCCCATCCCTATCCTGCTTTTCCCACCCCCATTCGGTCTCTCTCTCTCTCTCTCTCTCTCTCTCGCTCAAGTGAGACAATACAATGGGATCAACCCCACGTTTGATAAGATAACCGATTTCTCCGTGACTAATTCATCTGTCCTTTTAAAATGCATGTGCACATGTATTTTTTGTACGCAATTCTTTGTGACCCATTTCGCTCATTTCTCCCGCGCTGCATCGTGTGTATTTTTTTTTCTCCCCCCATTTCCTGTGCATCACAATTTCTCGTGGATCCCCCGTGAGGATTCGCGACTTTTGAAGCAGTGAGTAACGTCGAGAAAGCGCTGTAGCGACGGAGAGGGCGGAGGGGGTTGGAAAGAGGGCTTGATAATACCACGGGGGAAAATTCGGAGACAACGAGTTACAAAGTTAAAGAGCCATCGGATCCACGCCGAAGCTCTCCTCTTCTTCCGGAAATCTCTCGTAGATTCTCGTCGCCCTCCTATTCTCCTTGTCCCGGTGAACTCGCTAATTGAGTCCAGAGTTGCTGGGCATAGTGGCGCCGCCGAGGTCCGGAGAGTTTTCCGCAAAACACATAGTCGAAAAGTTCGTACTTCGGGGTGAACTTTGCGATATTATTTGTCACGGGAGATCAACGCGGATGAAAGAGGCGAGAATCGAAATGAAAAAGATAAAAATAAAAGGGTGCAAATATGATCCGAGAGAATTGGGGGTTGGAAATTGGACTTTTTTTTTATTCGTTGTTGTTCTAATTTTCCAAAGCTCGTCATATGAGAAAACAATACACGCGGGGCGAGCAAGGGAGGCGGAGTATTCGTGGGTGAAACAATTTCGTACAAACACGCGGGGCTCGACAATTTGCCAATTGTTTGGTCGTTTTTCCACCCCTTTCCGACACCATCGTGGCTCTTGCGCCAATTATATATAGTCCTCTCGCGGCTTTAACACGCGAAACGTTACCATATACACTGACCAAACTTCTGCCCTTTATAGTTTCTCTCTTTATTCCCTGCTGCTCTCGCTTTTCTTCTCTCGCTCTTTCCCTCTCACGTTCGCTCAATTTCGCTCGCGAATGCAGGGTGGATTTTCGCAATATAGGCAAACTGCGAGAGGGAAAACCACCGTGACAACCGGGAGATAAGCCGACGAGCTTTGCGGCCTTATCACCAATGGATTCGACAAGAATGCAAACCCCCCTCCCCCAATTTATTACTATTTCCTCCGAAATATTTCCCCTTTTTCACTCAACCTTTTCGTCGAATAAGGAATCGCTGTTGAATTTGATCGAAACTCCAATTCTCAACAATTTCCGATCAACAAATATTTCGAAATTCCAAAAATTTACGAAAAGTTATTTCATAAATTAATTTTTTTCACTTTTGTTTCCTATTTTTGTCGTTTGATCTTTAAACTCGACAAAGAAATGCGAAGGGATGAAAAAAAATGTATCCATGGGTATTTGAGTGCAGACGGTTGTCCCATACGAAACGTTTGTACTCGCTATGTCATCATCTCCGCGCATTGCTCTCATCGGCTACGCAGTACCAATTTTACGTCCAAGCGTATTAGCACTCACACCGAATGTGCAGCAGCGAGGATCCCTTTGTACGAGATGCTCATAAATGTACATAAGAGATATACGATGAGTGTTGAGCAGCAGCTCGAAACGGTTAGCAGAGTGAAAAGTGCAATGTGTAGACGAAATTGGTTATTAAAGGATGGACGAGAAGAATTTCCACACATATTTCGATCCATATTTTCCGAAGCAATCGTTTCGATTTTTGTAAGCGTTCGTAATTTTTTAATTAATTCTTCATCACCATTACGAGCTGGATAATTGGATCACTTACGATTATTTTCGAGATAATGCTCGTAGATGATGGAGAGAGTGATAATATGACGAAACGTATATATAGAGATGTAGGGGAAAGAAATCGTTTTTGGCAAAAGATCTTGCGGAGCCAAGAGCGAACGAGAGTTCATTAAAAGCTGAACGTGACCGAGCACTCGTTGAGTCATTAGCATTTCATGCGGATTCGCGACGAGGTCAAAAGTCTCACAACGAGACATTGCACCATGCATTATATTTATTACTGTTAATTTTCTCTTTCCCCCCATTTTCTTCTTATTTTATTCCTTTCATTTTTGTATTCGCGCTCGACGCACGAATTTAAATTTTTTATAAAGTAGTTATTATTATTTATTGCACTTTCGGTGCGCGTCTCGTAATTTAGCCGTTTTTTTTTCAAACTATTTAATTATTTTTAAAATCGTCACCTTTTTACGACACATGCAATTAGTGAATTTTTATGTACGTTGATGAGGATATACACGTGGGCATATAATTTATAGGGGCAGCGAATGCGGTGATGTTTGGCGACGTTACCGCCAGAGGGACGCGTCGCCATCGCCTCTGCAGCGATTCACCGTCGTTAAGGCACAAATTTTTTCATCCATATTTTCTTTTCTTTTTTTTCCAAGTCTACACGTAGCATGGTTAATTAAGGTTTTTCACGAGAACCTCTGGGAGAAAAGGTCCCGCGGAAAAAGTAAAAAAAAAGAAAAAAAACAGTGGCCCCGCGCCGCTCCCCGGGGCGCCGCGACCACGACGCATTTTCTGAGCTTTTCTCGTAATTATTAACTACGCCAATTATAAATAACTCTACAATGATAGAAAACTTGTTGGCGACTTTATAGCCTCTGGAAAAAAAATATTATTCTTGACCTTTCCCGATAATAATTCGCTATGTATTTCGCGTTACAAACGATCATTCTTTCGCTATAAATGAATTCTTCAAAAGCTCCTTACAAATGTTTCGTTTTTTTTTCGTCCTTTGAGGAGTTGCTTCAACATTTTTCTTCGTCTCGCGGTGTATTCTTTTTTTCGTACGTACACTTTTCTCAATGGGAAAAAATCACAACGGGGAATAAGCGACTCGCAAAATCGTCTGTTCGACGTTTTTTCATATAACGTCGCGATTTTAAATCGTGTTTCTCGTCCAACGACAATGAAAGCGAGAAGCAGGTGCATGTATTGGCAAGGCAGAGAAAAAGAGTCCAGTGACTTTTGCCCCTGCCTTTGGCTCAATCGAAAGCTCGTTACTCCGCGTTTTTCAATTTTTTTTCTCCCTCCTGCTTTCGTTCGATTTTTTTTCTCATCGAGGCAGTACTCGAAATTTCCATCTCAAAGGATTTGAGAAACCGTCGTCACTGAGTTCAGTGCACTATCGAGCGAGATCGTCGGGCACAAGGGACCAAGGGACCAGAGCGAGAGGTCCATACGCGATTGTGTTTATTCCGTTTGTGCGATGGATATATAAAAAAAACAAGATGAAAAAGAATTTGTGCTCAAAGCGAACGGCAAGAAAAATCCTGATGGATACATAAAGCCCAGATGGTATCGACGAGCCAGACTGTCTCGCGTAAATGCAATTTTTTCTCGTATTTGTGCGATGCACCAACTCGTTAAAAGAATATTCGTCCACGCGATCCGTTACGATCGTTATCGTTGAAATGATCCAAGGATAGAAGAAGAAAATATTGCTACGCAAAGCATCAAGATTATTCGGAGAAAAAAGTGAAAATGTGAGAAACAAAAACATCCAAGTATTTCGTGCGCGGTTTCACATGCATATGCATGAAGGTTCAAACGATAATGCAACGAGATCGTGCACGCTGAAAAGATTTTTCTCTAAGGGGATAAAAAGTCGCCAAGGAGTTTCTAAATAATATATTTATTCCGGCATCGAGTTTTCTCATCCTTGTTTCTACGCAGCGAGTCTCCTTCTCACTCTTTCTCTCCCGTTTCTTTCATAGCCTCGACGATGTTTCGCGAAGGTATAGAGAGCGACGTTTATGGGGGTAGATTGTATGTGCGGTTTAAGCAAGGGTGGCACGTTTTATCGGGGAGAAACGTGTTCTCGCTTTCCAGGGAATTGGCCAGCAGCAAAGCTTGTGCTGCGAAAAAGAAAGAAATTGCGAGAGCGAGAGCAAAAGAGCAGGCTGCGAGGAAAAGAAAGTGCGAGATTGGTCGTACACGTGGGAAAAACGACTTTCACTCCCTTATCCACCATTTGCTCTACACATATGTATATAGAGTATTAAGGGGTTTGCTCTGTTGGTCTCGGGGAACTATACGCTCTGACTTAAGGGCCATGCGAGGGCCCAGCCCCAGCTGGGTCAGGTGTTTCAACCCCCTTGTTCTCGTTCAATAGTCCGACGGCGGGTGTCTTCGGAGTCAAGTTTTTCTCTCTCTTGCTCTCGCATGCCGTTCGACAAAATGTCTCCCGAGTCACGCATGTTTCCAACGAGCAGGCTATCGCAATACTTTTCCTTCGCCCTGCTTATCTTTATGGCAGCTCCAGAGGCAGTTTCCGATTTTCTGGCCTCGCGGGATCGGTGAAGTTTGTTACACACAGTCAATGTCACTCGAACAAAAGCAGACGCAGGCCTTTATTTTTTTTTTCGCACAATTCAAAGTCAACGTTGATCGATTTTGAAAATTCAGCGATATAAACGTAAGTAACAAATAAATCCCTCTGGAGATGGTCGAAAAGCGTAGCTATTTCGAGAGACTCGCTCATTTATTTTCTGACTTCGAGACTTGCACTTGGAGTATGAAAAAAACCTTTCAGAATCAAAAATGGCAGAGTAGTGCTTAATATCGGTATAGATAAAAAGAAAAGACGAAAAAATAGTCGAGCTGTTGGTTGAATAATGGAGCAGCGAGAGACAATGCCGGTGTGTATGTGTGAAAAAGTGAAGTTGGGGTCAACCAAATAGGACGTGGAAATCGATAAGGTTTAAAAATAAGAGACCGCGTCGATGAGACCTCATCTGACTATCTCTCGGAGGATTTTTCACGCCTCGAAAGCGTCGATTTCTTCGGAAACGGAAAGGTGGTCGAGAGGTCCATGGGAAGTACTTGTCGAAGAATTTCCAAGCGATGATCGCACCTGCTGCGAAGCCCATAAACCAGTCAATTATTTTTTTTTTTGGTATATTAATCATTGTAGTTATGGGTGGCCTAAGCGCGGGGGATTGGGAGAATTATCGGTGATCGAGATGCATCTGGAGAACTGTGAGGATTTATGGCCGAGGCCAGCAGGAACATGTATATCGACGGGGATGAGTGTGCCATCTATCGCCTGGACACAATATCCCTGTTAAATATGTGGAGCACGGAGAGGCCAGCAGCGATAATCTCGAAATCAATAATGTGGTATAAAGAGAAAGAGGGAGAGAGAGAGAGGGAGGGAGAGAGAGAGAGGCACAGAGCGACCAGGAGTTAGCAGCAGCACACGACAGATTTCTGGCGGCTAGAGAGTTTGTGACGCAGACGCGCGCAGCCCCGGGTCGCCCTAATTTGGAATAGCCGTATGTTACTCTCTCCCTCTGGCACTCATGGTCCACAGAGGAGGATGCCGGGGAGAGAGCCTGTACGAGCCCGAACCCCATACACCCTCAATATATGCCCTCTTTTCATCCTGACATTTTCCCTCCTTGCCGCGCTCACCCTCCCGCACTTGCATTAATGCATGAGATCCCTTTTGCGGGATTTTGTGTTTAACGAAGCGCGTTAACAATCTGCACACGGATGTCAGAGAGACCGATGCCGAACAAATGCGACCCAAAGTTTTTAACAACTAGCTCACACGAATATCATTCAACTCCAACTTTTCATTGTCATCATTCCGGACAATCAGGTCAAACTCAATGTTGCTCAAAAAATGGCAGAAAAATAAAAACGCCAGTCTTACGTATATTTCTTTTTTACGAATTGTCGTTGGACAAACCACTCGCGAGCCTCAACTTACAATCGGATATCCGACCCTTAAGCGGCTAGTCGGCTGTTGCAATCCAAAAGCTCAGCAGCTTTCGGACACCGGAAAGTGGGATACAAGAGGCAAGGAAGACCGGAAGGAAAGAAACGACGCGCGGAGGCGGAGGAAGAATCGAGAAATGAAGTAGAAAGCAGGGAGATAAAAAGCAGACGAGTTGCGAGAAGTATGGAGCGTCGAAGCGTGCAGGGATTGTATCGAGGATAAATCGATACGATGTATAGCGAAGTATGCGAGTGGCTGAGTGTATATGCGCACGCGGCTCATTCTCTTTCTGCGAGGTAAATAAATAACGGCAAAGAGCAATCGCGGACCAAGAGTCGAAGATGTAAAAAGCCGGGGCGTTGAACAGCCGAGCGCAACAACAACAACAACAACAACAACAACGAGAGCAAAAAGCGTTGGGATTCAAGGGAAATAAACGAAGGGAATGATTCGTGCAAGGAAGAAAAAAACAGAGAAGAAGCAAAGGCGAGTGTAACGGGGAATGAGAAAAGGGTGAGTGGCGGCGGGAAAAAAGGGTTTATAGCGTTAGATACTACATCGGGGCTGTGTGTGGCAAACGCCGCACGAGAGAAAACGCCGGATCGTAAAAGAGAATCAATTCGATTGCCCAGACGACTCCCCGCCGTAAAGTTGCTCGTGGAAAAAGCGACTTTTCTTTTTCCACCTACTTCCATATCTCATTCGCTCGATACTTCTTTTTATCCTCGCAAGCACGCGACGACGAGACCACTGCACCTTTCCCACACGTATATATACGTCACGGCGGAGCAGCACCACTTTCTCATCCGTTTTTCGGCTGCTTAGCACCTTTTCCAACTCCATCAACTTGCCCAACCCTGAGAGCTATCGGTGACCAGCGTCGCATTGCCTCTCGTTTCGTTCGCGTCCAGATCATATCTGGCCGTCCAAACTTTCAGCCCTATCAAGAGAGGCTTCTCTCCTTCTTTTGCAGTCTGTTCGATACCGCGTTGGCTGGCCAACCCTTCCCCTCTGCTTCTCATTCTCATACACGCAAACACACATACGAGAAGCTCTTCGCCCCTTTCCTCTACAAAAGTCCGCGGAGATTCACCGACTCTCGCCCTGGGTGGTTCGCCTTTCCGCGCAACAAGTGAGCGTCGTCGCCACACGACTCTCAACTCTACTCGCTTTTCATCCCTCTATCTTGCCCGAGTTTGCCGCCCTCTCTCTCTCTCTCTCTTTCCGCACGCCATCCCTTTCACCATCTTTAAGAAACTAGTGCGCGCACACCCGTCGCGCGAGCACCCAGGCCATGCTCTACCAACAGACTCGCGTACATTCACCGCGCGCGTCTACATGTACGAGACCACCAACGTATTTCTCTCCTTCACCCACTTTTACTCGGCCCAATGTGCACCGCCGGGTGAAAGTTAAGTTACGACTCTCTCGTGCAACTTTCGAGAAGTCTCTCTCTTTCTCTCTCACCCGCTTACTTTATTTTACTCACAACTTTTATTTGAGTGTACATATATGTTCGCGCAAGTAGGTATACATTTAAGTTGCTTCTTGTATATCGTTATTTATTTTCTCAGGTCGTTTAGCCCCGTGCGGGAACGGCGGTCCAGTCGTTCCTGCTCTCACGTAGGGAGGAAATTAAATGAGCGACTCGGTATGAAAGAGCCAGGATCCGCGAGGATCCACAAATCTTATGAAACAACGAGACCACGCAATTGACCGTGACACATCGAAGTCGTTATAGCGACGACGAAAAACTTTATAGCGTTTTCCAACAAAAAAAGTTTAAGCGAAACTTGACCGATATCGAGACTCGCCAATAATGCTACGGTTACGTATGGGCATTTTTAGAATCACTTTTCAACCCCTGCTGCGTAAGGTCAAGAATTTGAAGGAGAAAAAAAATACTGAGATTTCGCAAGCTTTTTGTGTAAATTACGAAACGACGACCTGTGGGTTGGAAAAAGCGAGGGAGAAAGATTCCCCAGATGGTTTCAGTGCAAGCAAACGGGGTTTGTAGCTAAACTTGGGTAAATGGCACGCGCGCGGCCGACTTCTGTACTATCCAACCGTCTCGGTAAGCAGCTGTTCGAGGAAACGATAAAAGGGGAGAAAAGCGCGAGCAAATAGCCAAGGAAAATACTTGATGATCCACTAGTGGACCATCGGCCACGCGAACTCGCTGCTCGCGTTCTCTTTTTCCTCTTTTCTTTCTTTTCTCATTCACTCAAGAAAACTCTGCAGCAGTTTTCTTATTTCTCCGTTCTATACAGACAATTTATTGTCTGTATAAATAGGCCTTGGACTGTGAGCGTCGGGGATAAATTGGAGCAAAGAATGAAGTGGAATTTTTAGCAAAAAAATCAGTCAAATTGATGAGAAAAAAGGCTGCAAATTGAAATTTGCAAATTGCTTCCTCATGGTGCTTAAGATGCACGGTGCTCAAGATGAACGGTGCTCAAGATGCACGGTGCTGCAAACTGAAATTTCCAAATTGCTTCCTCAAGGTGCTGTGAAAATCTGAATGACGAGTCACGAGAAAAACATTTTGCAACTTTCAATTCGCAACGTTTTTTGTATTTGTATTTAAATTATATAATTACAACAACTTCGCTGGAAAATATAGAAGAAGTACAGACTTATTTACCATATCTTGTAACATTTGCACAAATTAAAGTGGTTAAACGATTTTTCGAAAAACTAATATTTTCGTAAAATTCAAAAATCCATAAAATTTAAACCGCTCAACCGATATTTCCCAAATTCAATACCAACCTTCCTATTATGATACTCTAATTTAAAAAAATATATTAGTAATAAATCTTAAAATTTGCGAAAGTTAGAGCGGTGACACCATTTTTTTGATGTTTCAAAATGCTGTAGAATTCGAATTTTTCTAGCGATC
Organism: Diadegma fenestrale; assembly: GCA_037043255.1. Lineage (NCBI taxonomy): Eukaryota > Metazoa > Arthropoda > Insecta > Hymenoptera > Ichneumonidae > Diadegma > Diadegma fenestrale. Next base: position 13,950,588 of record CM073312.1, read on the forward strand.
CGGACAAAATTCTCAGCAAACGAAGAGCTGGTATAGATTAACATCTATTCAAAACTAGAGCCTTGTGGCTCAAACCGTTCTCGAATTATAACCATTTGAATTTTACAGTGCCAGCACATACACACACACATACACAAACGCATCCGGACATTTTTTCTAAATATGATTTTTGGACGTTTTGGGACATTTTAAGAACATTGACATTGAAAACTCGAAAAAAAAAATTTTCACCGTCACAAAGCTTCCTCCATGAGGCAGCAAAAAATTGTGCAGACTTTCGATTTTTCTAATTTTATCATATCGACCACGATTTTTTCCAAATTCCACAGGTCGTAAAATTCCCCGAGACGTAATCCTCCGAGCTACAAATTCGACGAGGACAGTAACTAAATGTAGGTTGACAAAATTCGATAACTAAGAGCTGCGCGTCTTTCGAGGCAATCGTGATGTTGATGAGAATATGAGGTAACATGTGGGGAATATGTATATGACTGGTGAATGGACTTACCGTGAACGAGGATGAGGACGCCGAATAGGAGGACGGCTCTGAGCAGCAGCAAACTGGCCGCCATCCTGGCGTACTGGACCGTTACGTCGATTCAGCTTCCTCCTGAAACAATACAAGCGTGGCCAATCAATCAAGCCGTACACATCGCCATTCCGGTCGATCCTACGAGCTGTTAAACAGAGACGAAGAGATGATCCTGGGATGCCCAGGCAGAAGCCAGAAACCGGAGATACTCCGGAGGGAACTGCAGCAGAGAGAGACGGAGGAGAGAAAGTGAAGAGGAAAGAGAGCAAACTGTACACTCTCCTTATACGACTGGCTGAAGTATACGTTGGATATTTGGCAGAATGCCCATAGCCACAGCACATAGAACCGCCGACTCTCTCGCTGCTCATCTCGCCAGCCCTTTTCCTACTCCCTTACAAACCACCGACTATATTCTCGCTTTCCTCTCTCCTTTTCCATCTCCCTTAAGGTATCCTCGTATCGATGATACCGTTTTTATTCCCTCGCATCCTCTCGCTTTCTCTCTTGAGTCTTTCGTCTCTCTCGCGTACTCTATCTGCTCGTCTCTCGCTGCTTTACTAGAAATTTCGTTCGCTCGATGAAAGTCTGCTGGCAACGTTGCCCCAGACAACATACTGCGACGCATATCGTTATGTTTTCCAAATTTATCGTCCTCCCGCAACTTTGTGGCATGTATGAGCAAAAACATGATCAAACGCATGCATAGTTGAGATTCGATAATGTCAACAATGCTGACTGCATAGTTGAAGCATAACCCGCAATTAACTGGGATCAAAGTATCGCCTTCAATAACGTTTGCATTATCGAAATTTCCGCGCGCAATCGTTAACGCGATATTGACTAATTATGGGGAGAGAGAAAAAACTTTCTTCAATATCTGCTTATGTCTTGGTCCAATATTTGCCCTGACCCCTGCGATAAAGTTAAACACGAACGTGTACGCCTCGATGAGTTGCTAATTGGTACACACGACACCGGGTTTACAGAGTCGAATCCGCGATCGATTCGTGCGTGTTTCGACGCCAAGACAAAAAAAATATACATGAAAGTCTGTTAATCATTTGCCCACACCCAGCGCCGTGAATCGCCGGGGCAAGTCTGTACAAATATTTCAAGTTGTCCAGATTGTACGAGGAAGCGCGGAAAGCTGCCCGATCGAGCAGTAACGAGCCATGAAAAAAAAGGCTCAAGGTCCGAGAGCAAAGCGATTATTACAACTTGAAAGAAAAATCTGTACAGCGTAAGGGAAAAGTTAAGTGCATGCCAGATCGAGACTCCGACAAAGTTGAGGCCAGAAAAAATGAAAGAAAAATGAGCACGAGCTGATGATGATGGAAAAGATATGCGGCGCGAGAGTTTTGTTTGATCAATGAAACAAATTTTCCGTATGACTTGTGCCGGAAAATGGAGCGTCGCTTTGTTCTCATTCTCTTTTGTACGCACCACTTTGACCGTGCGATATAATATCCCAGCAAATATACCAAAGCGGACAAACGCACGTTTTTTTTTTTTTTTTCATTCACCCACCTCTCTCTGATCCTCGGGACCAAACGACTCTGTCCGGATTACGAAAAAAAGAGGGAAAAAAAATCAATTGGACAAATTTTCCAACTGGATTGCGTTCCATACGTGTAGAGCGTCGCACCCGATTCGATCGCAACAGCTTTTGTCCGGGTCTAACAAATTACGTGGTGTTATTTCGCTCGAACTTTAATCAAAGTTGGAATGATTGGGGTGACATTTCTCCGGAGAATTTGGAGGTGCGAAATTTCTCTCGGCGGTCCATTCGCGGCTCAATTCTCTCGTTGTTATAGTTGCAGGATTTTGCATTCGATCGTTCACCAGGAAAATTCACCGACGCAGGACTCTCATTTTTTTTTTTCTTTTTATAGACCGAGGACGGGGTGACAGGTATCACGAGTGTATATAAAAGTGACACTATATACACGCCATCGAGAAGAAATTCGAAACTAACGGGGAAACTGGAAAAGAAAAGTGAGTAAGAAGATGCCGACCAACAGTCTGGCATCTCGTCGTCATCGTTTTCTTGCTCTCTTGGCGGCGACTCAAAGCAGAACCTCCGAAAGGAATCTGGAGCGTGAAACCGTTTGATTCGCTCCGGAGCTTCGCGCAGCAGTCACGTATTTTCAATTCCTTTTTTGGCAGGCAAAGTCTAACGCGGTAAAAAGGATTCGCGCAAGCACAATGCTGAGCATAAGTTGAAAAATTTCTCGATAAATTTTCACCGTCAAACGAAATTTAAGGGGCGAATCGTATTGAAGGAGGTTTTTCAAAAATTCACGGCTATATTATCGCGATGGTGAAACGCTTGGCTGTGGGACTCGCCCATAAAAAAATTGACTCTGAAAAGCGTGCAGGAAGAAAACTGCTAAAGAAAGTTTAAGCGTTGCAAAGTGAATTTTTTGGCGAGGGTTCCCGACACGAGATGGATGTCGAAGGGAAAGCCGATATGAAAATATATCGAATATTCACGGTTAATGGGTTTTGGAAGGTGAGCATGTAAGTACAGTTATCGATTTGCCGGAGGGAAAGACCGGGCGAGCAGCAGGCTGTTCAGGGAGTGAGGCTTCAAACCGGAACTTCGTTGGAACGCTAAAAAGGGTGCACAGGACGCACGAATAGCTCGAGCTTATCCTTCGGTATAGGAACGAGAGATGGATGGGACGATATTCCAGAGAGTCGAAGGAAAATCTGAGGGAGACTTTCGCGAAATCAGACGAAATCCTGACATTGCTTGTCGCGCGCGAGGACACGACAGAAACATTTTCTTTCCCAAAGACATGAAAAATCAAGCTTTTCGAATATATAGCACTGATTTATAAAAATGTAGATATTTCTATATATTCATGGATAAACATAGAAAATATATGTAGGCGAGGATGATGGGAACAAGTGATTGCGGAGGCTCCTGAGCGAACGTCGTACAACTGAAAGCTATTTCTGGGCCAGACGATCGTTTTAGCTGAGTGCTTTGTAATGAAGCGAGCCCGGCGTGTTCCTCTGCTCTCGTACATATGTACGAAAGGACGTTTGCACATGAATATATACGTGTATATATATATTTACAAAGCACGTGAGTCTGTAATAGTGAGTGCGAGTGTGTGTGCGCGGGCATCGGTTTTTGAACTGTGCGGAAGAGAGATGGATATTACCAGTATTTCCTTTATTTCTGTCTCGCTCTTTCGTTTCTCTGCTGCGCTTCCGCGACGAGACTATCGGATGAGAGGTGGAAAGGGGGGGGGGGGTTGAGAAGGGGGTAGTATAATCGTAGGATCGATCCGGAGCTGCTCGCATGGCGTCGGAGGGGCTCGCACTGGCATCTCTGCACCCGATATGCACCACACAATCTCTAGGTCGTCCCTTGCACTCGCGCGCGAGCCTATCGATATCGTCATTTCGATCGTTTTAACGTGAGAGCAAACATTTTGAACAAATATTTCGCCCACACGCCACTTGCGTTCGGCCACGCAAGCGAAATCGCGTAATCGTATGGGCTTGACGTTCGAGGGTGTTGGATAAAAAAACTATCGGCCAAACTGCCGAGCACAGAGATTTTTACAAGTCAAGATTTATGCGGATTTAATATTATTTTTTTCTCCCTCCTGGCACCATGAATATTCAATCCGTTCCATTTTTCATTTTGTGTGATTTTCTCGGCGGGGAGTTTATGGGCCGCGAGATTCAAGGTGGATAGGGTCGATTTATCGGGCCAGCTCCTTGTTCACCGCCGTCATTATTTTTTATTTGAAAAGTAACACGAACACAGAGCGGGAAAAAAACACGTACCCCGAACCCGTTATGGCCCGCAGCTATTTCGATTGATCATTTTTCCAGACAGTTGACAAGCCGCGCGCGCGAGCCAACTCGCTATGCGCCACAGGCGAGAGAATCAGGTAGAAGACTCTGAATACGTACACGAGTGATGCCCGCTTCGGGCTGTATATAGCGATGTATAAAAGAAATATAAAAAAAAAAAAATGGAGGAAAACGAAGGAAGCCAGAAGAGAATATCCGATAGTCAGAGGGTCGTATATAGAAAAAAAAAGAAAATACACGGGAGCTTTCCAGGTAAAGCGCGACGAGTCCAGAAAACAGAAAAGTAACGCTCAACCATCCTCCGGAAGAGACAGAGACAGGCAGAATGATTGAGAAAGAATAGAAAGAGAGAAAGAATTGTGGCGGAGGATGTTGCTAGCCCGTGTGAGAGTTAACCCACGGAAGGTCCCATCTGCCTCATCAATCATTCTTCCCCCGGCGTCTCTCTTTTCGCTGCCTTTTTCTCGCGCAACAAGATTAAAATGACGCTATTGATAGATCGATCGATTTTTATCGGCTTGGAACAAACCCTTACCGGCAAATTCCATCTGACCATTGAACGATTCGTACCAATATCCATTATTCACTTGACATTGAATTATAATTTTCTTTCGTTTCCAAAGGATAATCGATCGTTGGCAGGAATTTGCACCAAACTGTATTTTTATTCCACATTTCCCGGTGAATACGAATTGGAAAAAAGCTCTTTCAGCATTGGGCAACCGGGAGAATCTTACGGAGCAAAATTTGTGGAGTCAAGGAGAGAAAAAAACAAACGACGAACGACGATGAGGTGATGGGAAAAATTAAAAAATGCTGAAACAGCTGAGCAGTCTCGAGGCTAAAATCTCAAGGGAGCACGCGGAGCGTCGAGAGGTTTGTGCTGCACTGGCACATTTTTTATCGCCGGACTCGATAATTTTGCTCGATAATCAAAGCGTGAGACTGCCGGACGCGATGCGCCGAGAGCGAAAAAAAATCAAATCCTCGTAATGGAGCATTTGCTCGGGGGAAAAAATGATGAAAAAAAACACCAAATAACAATAATGAATGGCCGCATTTCGCTCGATACGGAAGAACAATAGAAATTTTAAGGGATGAAGTGAAAAATATAGACACAGTGGATTTAAAAAAAGAAGCGAAAAAAATGGTATTCATCACTCTTTCGATTCTCGCTAAAAAGCCAAGACCAACCCTCGTCAGTTTTTGCCTCCCTATTTTTCCTTATGGAGCCAGAAATCCTCAGTCCGTCTCCAGCCTCCCTTATTTTTTTAAACACCCTCTTTCCCTCTCCTTCAACTCATTCCTAACTTTCTCTTTAGCAGTTCTATTCAACCGTGCACGCCTCTTCTCGTTTTTCGCACGTTGGTCGCTCTCTTCACTATTTTTTTTTATTCCTTTTTTTTGCGCCCTTCGCTTTCACTAGATTTCGTCTGGAGCTCTTTTCGTATCTAAAAATATATAAGGAGATGCTTTCCTGCAGCTTTCCCTATCAGAAACGCTCTCATTTCATTCTCACCAGTCGACTGCTCCCTCGTCTTTCTATACATGTACATCGAGAAAACTCAACTTGAGAGTGCAGAGTTGCACACTTTTATATTCTATCGCCGGTAAACAGTCTTCCAGGAGGTTGGGTGGAGGGCAGCAAAGATGGAAACGCCACACAAGCTCAACCATCGCCACTTTCGAAATTAGTGCATGTCTGTCTTGTCCCAAAATGCAGAGGCAACCTCGAACCAGCAAAAAAGAGTCGGAATCTCGTCGCATTTTTCCCGTGGCAAACATGAAGATTGCTATAGGGCTTTTGTGTGAGGTTTTTTGGGGTTGTATTAGCATATTTGTGTGCGTGGAAACGTTTGTAATTGGACGAGAATAAAATCGATCCCGAAAAACCACCCAAACGTAATTTTCGGCGGCGAATCGTTCGCCAGTCCTTCGAATAAGGTTCAAAGGAATTTCCATTATTTTTCAAACAATAAAAAATATCGATAAAACTGTGTAACGCCTGGCTGATGAAAAAATTCTGTACAAATCCAATGTCCGAGTTTGCCTGCAGTCTGAGCCAAAATCCATTTTGGAATCATACGCATGCTGCTCGTTGGAATGGATTCTAGTTTGCGGTTCTCCACAAGCAAATGACCCGGAAAAGCAATGTTCGATATTCGATATTCCGAAACCCGCCTCGGTCCGCGATAGGAAATCCTTTGTCACTTCCAAATGAGAGGGACGAATAAAAAAAGGAAAAAGGTGTAGCGACGTTCAGGAAAATCGACAATTAACTGACGTTGATGAAGAAATTATAATTGATCGCGATAATTATCAAATTTGGAGGATTTTGAATTTATGTGGCCTGCGGGGTGTAATTTTAGTTTTTCACGTAGACGAGACTCTATGTAGAGCGAGACGTATAAATATAGGAATAACGTAACGGTGGTACGACTTGTGCTTCTCCTCCGGTGGCCTCTCAAAACCCACAAGTGGAAATCTCTCAAGGAGCCAGAGTCGAATACCACGCGGAAAGACGCGCGCGGTTGGTCGAAACTTTTCTCGAGAGGATCGTAACTGGAGCGTGCTATAGATAGCCCCGGAGTTTTATTTTTTTATTTTTTACTTTTTCGCTTTCCCGAGTTGAACTTTTTTTTACCATCTTCATTTTTTTCTGCATAAATCGAGAGTCCACCGCTCTCGTTTATCAAGTGGCATTTATTGAAAAATGTTTCATACTTCCGGCACACTCGAAATTGAAAGGTTTTTCCGAAGCCACTACTACCGTGCGGCCTTCGATGGAATGTAAATTCAGTGAATGGTGGAAAAACGAAATTGTGCTGTGACCGAAAAGCTACACATTTTTTTACGAGCACTCTCATGCTCACTGTTTCAAATCCTGTTATCATTTTTTTCATTGACTTTGATGAAAATTCGCGAAAAATGAATTTCTTATCGCATTTTGAACCAACGCGGAATTGCAATTGTTTTTTTTTTCATGCCCCTGCGGAAACTCGAATTTGCTTGGAGCATCCAACCCGTGAATCGTGTCGAGTAAATGAAAAACTGTTTTCATTGCCACTTTATTTCCGTTCTATTCGTCGTTCGTGGCAGGACAAATAGAACGAAGTTGAGACATAAATTGAAAAAGTTGCGAGATTAATTTGATAGTTTTTTTTTTTTCGAAAACTACACCCTGCTCAAGGCGATCTATCAGGAGCGTGGTTGTGCGAGAGAAGAAACCAAAAAGCAGACACACGTTTTTCTCGGACCGGCTGGATCCCAAGATAGGAGAACAAAACGTGTAACTTTTATTTTTCTTGAAACATCAAGCCTCGGAATAAAACGTGCAGGAGAGAGTTTTACGAAGCGTACAACTGATAGATCACCTTAAAGTAATTTAAACTTTGATGAATTTGATGAAGAAGAACGTTGGGGAAAAAAGTGTTTTCTCGTCGAGGGGAAACTCCTTTGACAATGCTCGCGGGGCGTAGTTTTTGCCCGACTCATTAAAACTTGATAATTTGTTGAGGTTTTTGTTATTCAAAACATTTTCGCGCGACGCTCGCCGCTAAGCAGTTAACCAATATATGCGATTTTATTGTTGGGGTTTTTTTTGTTTATCCATTTTTCTAGTCTTTTTGGCCATCAACCGAGGGTGTGAGGGACTCGGTCGGCGTAAAATGATAAATTTGCGAGAGCCGAAGTACGAAATTACTTTATCCAGGGTTTGGGTCTAGTTAGGTGGCAAAGTGTGTGTATCGTAGGTGTGTTAAGGGGGTGGATTTGGCAGGATGGTTTGGGGAGTGAAGAATAATGGGAGGAGGGAGTGAAACGATTGGAATCGACGTACTATCGGAGCGCTACCGGGTTGCCTCGTAAAACGATGCAGGTACGATATTTACGAGTTTTCCCTCTCCCTCTCTCTTTTTTTCACTTTCGCCTTTCCCTTGCTCCGCGCGCTGCAGCTTCTCTGTATTCCCAGGAGAATGCTTCTTCGCAATCGTGAAACGAAGAAATGGAAGCGTATAGGCATATTGAGAAATTGGTGAGAGAAAAAGGGCTCGACTCGAGTGACTTTGAGCATTTGAATCGTGGGATTTACGCCTTTTTGTCGCTCGTACGATCGCTATAAATATATGGGAAGAAAAAGAGAGAGAGAGAGAAAAAAAGGCAGAAAAACGAAGCAAAAGATCGATGCGAGTATGTGCACACGGCTTTTGCGAAGAAAAATCATCGTGACGTTCGAGTCTCGGATATCGTTGAAAGAAAGAGAACGATGAATGAAAAAGGTTAGAAAAAATATCGGGCGATAATAAAGAATAGGAAGAGGGAGAGAGAAAGAAAGGCGTGAAACTCGATCGTTCGTTGCTCCGTATCGCATCACATTTTTTATTCTCACCCCGTTTTTTCTCTCTGCGGACCCGCCCAACATATTTATTTTTCCTTCTATTTGTTTTTTCTTGTGATCCTCTTTTTATTTTTTTCCCAACCTCTCCCGTACACTCCTGCATGCACTTTTGCTCTTTTCTATTTCTTTTAGTTTCTCACACGCGGGTCTGAGGCTCGAAGCCATAGGCTGCGAAAGTCATACTCGTCGAAGATTGAAATTCGTAGAGCGCACAAATTCTCGCTCTCTCTCTCTTTCTCTTCGCCATTCCATTGTACGTGCTCTGTACTGCGTCACCCCGAGAGGAATTTCATTAAAATTATTACTTAGATATTGGAGTGCCCTAGTACGTACGCGAAGGATCGCAGCAGCCTCGACGAGCCCTCCCCCTGCACATCTCTCCACGCGACACCGTGCAAAACTCTTCCTGATCCCATTTAATATTTAACGTGCTATCCGTTTTCCGAGCAAATTGAAGCATCGATTTTCGTCAGAGATGAAAAAAAAATATTATAAAATTTACATGTCTAATGAAAAGCCAATTAAGTGAGTAAACGAAAAAAGGTTTGAAGCAGCTTCCGCCGTTTCTCAACGACGTTTGACCGCACGTGCGATCCTCGGACAAAAGAAAACTCCGATTTATCGACCTAATTCTTCGGCAAAACCTGTTTTAAAGAACGCGGGAGTGAATAAAAAATAATACACACACCGTAAGAGCATATAAAACCGAAAAGATCCCGTTTCCCCCATAACGCTTCTCAAAGCCTCGCTTATCACGAAGCGTATAAAAAATTCACCAGGGATTTTGCTAGCTCGTAAAACTGAAAAATTCAATTTTCGTCAGGTCGTAAGCGAGAACGAAAAAAAAAGGCGCTCGCGTTCCTAATTCGGATGAATCCTGAAAAAGCATAAAATTGCATTGCGCATCTGTGCTCAGTTGCAATGATTCGGATGAGGAAGAAAAAATGAAAAATGAAATCCTCCTGAAAACTGCTGCGTGGGCCTTCATAAGCATCATTTTTTCGGGCATGACGTGGCAAAAAGTAACGGGAAAAAACGTACGCACGCAAAAAAGCAAAGAGCGGAGATTGGAAAAAGTTGAGCTGAAAAAAAAGCCCGAGGGGATATACGAAGAATGATGCGGAGGCGACCGTGAGGAAATCATGAGTCGGCATAAGTAAAGGATGGGACAGAACAGGAGGGTTCGTGAAAAAACATCAATTCAAAAATCTACGAGGATTGTAGAAAAACTGTGCGGGGACACGATAGAGAGGGAGAGGAAGAAGAAAATTATGAACGCTCGTTTGCACTTTCATTGCAGCATTTTTCCTTCATTTTTACCAGTAGCAGCGAGGTATGATTTGTGCTGCAAAAAAAAGAGTTGCAAGAACGTCAAAAAGAATACGAGGACAAAAAAATTTCAAGAGAGGAGGACGAAAAAAAAATGAGAACATAGCGTCGAGCTGATGTCGGTGAAAATAATGTAACGTCGAGCTTTTTTTTCATCCTCCTCTTTAAGCCTCTCTCTCTCTCTCTCTTCAGGCTCAATTCCTATTCCTCTCTTTGTTTCTCATGCCGGTTGTCGACGCAGTGTAAATTTCACCTGCCAAGCTGCACTCGCACACCCTTTTTAGCGTTGCTCTCTGCTCCGCAAGCCCCCAAAACTATCCGTCCTTCTCTCTATTCCTTCTTCCGTCGAGCCATCCACGCCGCAATATTCCAACACTTTCCGCAATTAAGCACCTACCGAAAACTGGCATTCGCTCAAGTGCCACTGCGGCTGCAGCATCTTTCTCACTCTAGCTCTTTTCCTCCTGCTCCTGCTTTCATTCTCTATTACCTCAGCCTCACGCGCTCATATATACGAAATGCATTAAGTATATAGTAAAGGCCCTCGCTATATAGCATCGTACCAGACCCAAAGGTATAACGTGCAACGAGAACGAACTCGGGAGTGAGCCATAGTGTCAGTTACTACTACGTCCGACTAATGTTTGCCTGTACTACTGCGAAACCCGCCAGTCTCGTTCTTCGTGTTCAAGGACTCGCAGAAACCGGAGGAAACATATGTGTCTTAATTGATCGTCCAAATTCCTACATTATTTAATACCATGTTATTCCAGCGAGGAGCCCAAAATTATTCGTCAAATTATTTTACATTTCCCACGCTGCACACCGCGGAAAGTTGGTCCGACCCGAGACACAGCTTTCGACCCGGCCTCGTAGCAACATTGAATTGTTTATTAAACAGGGACGAGCCGAAACAAAGCCGAACAAACTCCAAACGAACAAGGAACGGAACTAAATAAATTTTACTTGCCGAGGGGAATCGGTCTGACCAAATGAGGAATTTACCACTGCGGCTGACCAAATTCACCTTGTACTACTGAATTTCGACAAAATTAAATTTTTTCCAGATTCGACTGCAATTTCCTTCCTCTTTGAGTTCTCCACACTCAACTATGAGTGTCCGTTGCCTCTGGTAACCTCGGTAAAGTTTTTTTTACAATCACTCCAATATCCCGCCAGCTCTGTTCGAGATCCCTGCTCGCATTATTTCACAACCATGTTATCAACAGTTATGAATAACTGTTCCGTTCACTGAGAGCAATGGATTATTCAGAGTGAGGCGTTCGATTCCGATAATTGTTCATTTCGTACCGGCTTTATTGAAAAAAAAATATTTATACGAGGATATCGAGTGGCAGAGATAGGAAGGGAACAAAAAATTTGTATAAATAAAAAAAGAAATAATAATAACAGCGTCTGTTTTACACTTGTCGAGCAAAGCTCATGAATTTCAGGTCTATCGCTCGCGTACAATCGAAACCGAGTGGCTGATAGCGGCCAAGAGGGAGAAGCAGGAAGAAGAGGCCGAAAGCCGGGAGCGAGAGTTGGCTAGCGGAATTGAGATTTCCAATGGCTAATGCTTTTCGCTATGGACGCGGATAGCCTCGAAGCTGGCATCCGGTCAAGTGCAAATTCGACGAGGCCTCATTCAGCTTCGGCAGCAGCAGCCATTAAGAGCATTGGCATATACACATTAATATCCGCACCCGCCAGATGTAGTGGATTGTTTCAAACCCCTGAGGAATTACACTCTGAATCGAGTTCAGCTCGATGTAAAGCGGCGAGCTAATTAATTCCGGTCTCCATAATCGATTTGTTTCCTATTCAATCCGAAAAAGAATCAAGAAAATTATGCAGGTAAATATTGCGAAGTACGATCGATAAAATACTCTGAAGTACGAGAACGAGAACGGAATTCAGCGGATACTTTGCCATTTTTCCAACTCTGGCTTTAACACGATGTGTAAAATGAAAGAGAATAAAAAAAAAAAAAACGACTTTTGGAGGGTGAAACAAGCGGGAGGACGAATGCAAATAAAAATCGAATTAAAAGAGTTTAAAAAGAGAAGAAAAAACGGAGCAAAAGTTATCGCGCGTTAATTCTCGCGAAAATAATGTATCGTTGCGAAGAGTGCCGGGGATATGCACACATTTGGGTGAGCCTTGATATATATTTTAATATAGATGTATATACGCGCGGTGGTGGGGAACCAACACGTTGGGAGGCGTTGAATTTCACCTGGTGCCGCAGGGTCGATACAGCGTAAATATGCGTTAAGGGTAGTTGAATGGCGCATAGAGCGTGCCAAGCACCAAGCTGCTGGGGGTTGCTGCACTCTTCTCTCTTTCCCTCTCTCTCCCTCGCTCGCTGGATCTCTCGGCGAACCCAGCAGCTAGGCACCTTTGAGAACGTGTTACATTGCAAAGTTTATGGATGTATGTGTGTTTTTTTTCATGTTGGTCCAGAGACTTTAAGTCGGTGTATGCGCGAGGGCGAAAAAGAGTGTGTGAAGAGAAGCGGCGGTGTAATGGCTCGCTACCGAGGGTGCATTAAGGCGGTTTACGTATAATATAACGCGAAAGGGAAAGAGTGAGAGAGAGAAACGAGCAGGTCTTTTAACTCGCCTCAAAGGCAGTTTGCTCATCCGAGCGTATAACACTGCAAAACCGACCGAGAGATTCTGCGAAAAGTACCAAACAACCTTGAGCCTTCACCGATATTTAATCAATGTCGAAGAAAAATAAAAGAAATCACACGCCTCTCCGTCGCACTTTTCGAGCTCTTTGCAAGAATTCGTTTCTCCTGAGAAACCGCAGCACGTTGGAGTAACAACCGCGCGTAACAACTATTCCCGTTCTTTCCCCCTTATTTTTTATCTTTTTCTTCATCCTCTCCATTCCTTGAATGAAAACATTTGACTTTCATGCGAAACCTTCTTTCATTCGAGATAAATTTCCTCTCTCGCGTGTTAAACAAAATCCGTATCTCTCGCCGGTTCAACCCTCCAACTAATAGAATAATCACGCTGAGTGCAATTTCATTTACTTTTTTGCCCTACAAAAACAATCGTTAGAACAACGGGATTGATTTGATTTTTTTTTTAAATAAATAAAAATGGGATCTACGAAAAAAATCCTTGGAATCCGCTCATTTGAGAATTATAAGAAAAAAAAAAACAGTAAAAAAAAATGAAATGTTTAAATAAATTGATGCGAGTTGCCGAGGGACGAGTAAAGAGTGACGCGAACGTTTTGGTACTTCCGGTTTGGCGCAACAGTGCCGCCAAGTAAAGAATGTGTTAGGAGCTCCTTCGGGGGCTCGCGCATGGGAAGCAAGTGATTTAGAGGGATTTGGGCGAGGGTCGGTTACCGAGTTTGGCTCGAATTGGACTCTTATTCCTAAGGGGTGAAAGCGAGAGAGGGACAAACGGCGGTGAGACGAGGGGGACGCCTGCTTTCTATTGCTAGTACGTGCTACCTGCTGGATCACAATAAACGTCTCTGACCGGCAATAAAAAAGGGAAGCAACAGCATGACGGAAATAAAATAAGAATTTGTACATCGTGAACGAAAGGCACGTCAATATTTCTCCGCGTCAGTTCCGTTTTTTTTCTATTTTTTTTATATCCCTGATTATAAAAAAAAAATAATAATAACGAGGGATTTTGCAATTACAATTTTTTTAAGTTCAATTCCCGGTCACATTTTCATGGGGATAGTAAAAAAATTCACGAGTCCCGATGGAGGCAGGAAAATGCTACAATTTCATGGACCAGATCGCCGGGACAAGGGAAATGGAGAATTCCCTCGCAGTACGTGAAAATTACGAGCTTTAGTTTGATCAGTCTGTTCACTAACTTGCACACGCAAAATACATACATTATTATCATCCCATTCGTTTCTGTTTTTGTTTTTCCTATCTCTGACGTGTACGTTTACCGTTTGTTTCTGGCATTCGTTTGTGTAAATCGAATACAAATTAAATAGACAACGGGTGTGAGCAGCCTTATGGCGCTACGTGCTTAATTAATGTAACGAATAATTAGCTGGATAGAAAAAACACGGAAGCACCTTCATTTGTCGCTTTATTTACATCGTGAATTGAAAAATTCATCCAGGAACAATGTCAATCGCAGTTAATTACCCTCGTTTTATTCACGTAAACGGACAAAAGGAACGAGACGAGTTGGATTTGACGAAATTCCGAGCACAAAATATTCATCTCCATTACTATTACGTTCACAATGGAGAATTAAAATGTAAATTTTTAACTATTGAAAAAATTCGTCAGTCCGTTTGAAAGTGAATAAATTCAACATCGAGAGACGGTTTTTGATTCTGAGCAATTTTTAGGGTGAGTCAGCAACGTCCTTATCGCTATTGACCGATTGCAAACTACGGATCGATAACCTAATCAGTGAAATGAATTTTTTCTCAATTCCCTCAAAAAACCTTAAAAAAAAAAAAAAAATACTTCTCGTAAAAAGAATTGGTAAGAGAAGAATGCATCGAACGATAAAGAAAGAAAAGGAAGGGAAAAAATGGAGGCCGAAAGAATTCAACGAGGCGAGCAGGAAGTAGAAAGGAATTTTCGTAATTTTTATCTCGACCCGTGGCTCTCTTTCTGCGTGTATATACACATAGCAACGAAGATAACCCTTTTTTTGCTCAGCCCCCAAGTTTATATCTGCCTTATTGCGCGATACCGATCGCGAGGGTCACGTGACTAGAGGTATATGAGCACATAGCCGCACGTACACAAACACAGACTCGCACAATTCGCTTATACGCAGCAGGCAGCAGCAGCGGCAGCAGCCTCAATCTTCTCCAATTAAATTCTATTGGAATTTGCGAGAGCGAATGCCAATACCGGACGAGGTTGGCTCATTGTGTTGGGATAATGAGCGAGACGCCAACCAAGGGTCTATGTATGAAGCGGTAAAGCAAGGCGCAGTGAGAGCGAAGGGAAAGGAAAAAGGTTGAACGTAGCGAATCGTTTCATTTTTCAATTCTTTTATTTATTTACCTGCATAGAAGGGAATGCGCGGCCTAAGGCTTTTTCATAATCGAACGTCCAGCACATACAAATATAGACTGAATTTTTTTCCCATTCTAAAACGAAACATCCTCGAGCCTCATCGCAGATATATATATATATAGAAATACACGTTTCTGTAATATTCTCTTTCATGAATGAATGGAATCGACCACTGGCATTGTACAAGTATATCTTTCCTCTCAATGGAACAAATGCGTTATTCTTTTGACGTTATTCCCATTGTGTAAATATATGAACGAATTTATATCGAATAATAAAGCTTTTGTGTATTACGATTAATTAACAGAATGGGCAATTGAAACAATAGCTTCATAGAAATCTCGTGACAATCGTCGACGTATATATGGAGAAAAAATACTTGGATTCATGGCAAATCCATTCGTCGACAGTCTGGACAAAATTGTTCCGCTAATTAACGATGATTTTCATTTCATTTGAATAACGAACGAGAATTGGCAAATTCCTTGTTTTTTTTTCTCGACAATAGAAAAAAGCTGCTCCACGTGAACGACATGTTTTCAAACATATTCGATTCATTTATTCGTGGATAATAATCAAGCTAATGAAGTTATGTGATTGAGCAAATCAGGAATGAAAAATCAGCTGGAATTTAGCAGATGGCCTGAATTTCATCCAACTCTCTTTTATGACGATTCACAATATCACGGGCGTGTGTGTGTGTGTGTGTGTGTGTGTATATATACGAAACAAAAAGCAGTTGGCGCAGACACGAGGGGTGAGAAAACTCGCACGAAAGAGGGCGGTTCGTGGCACAAGTGTATGCACCAGCAGCGAAGAGCAGCATGTCGACGACGTTCCTCATACATACACGAGCCTTTTGCTCTCTCTCTCGGTCTCTCTGCCTCGAGCTCGTAGTGCGTAATTTACGCCGAGTACTCGAGCCTCGGTTATGCACTCGTTTCGCATTCGCTCTCGCTCTCAGCCTCTCCTCATATTCCCCTCCGTTTCGAGTCTCTTTATACTCCCCCGGTTGTCCTCCTCGCAACCCAGAACCACTTTTTTATTCGTCAACGTCCCAACTTGTAAAATTTTCAAATTGCACGAGTTCTTCACAAATTTCGATTAAAAACCATCTAAATTGGCAGCCCCATCGATGTTTCACGAAATCAAATTTTTTTTTGGTCCAAATAAACGAAAAAATTCATAAATTTCGGACGATCGAATGCGATGACCTTAAGAAAGGCGAGAATTATTGTTGGCGTCCTCGAGCTTGCGAGGTGTCGCAATTACACACAGAGTTTGAATGGCTGTCAATCCGAGCGATCTCGCACACTCGGTTGCAACAGAATATCAAGAGCATGGACCAGAAGACGCTGCAACAACGTGAGAGTCAGTTGAAGCGTTCTGGAATTACTCGAATGTTCATTAATCTTTGTTCGACATTAACGAGAGCTGATTGCCCGACGAAGCGGAGTAAACTGCTGTGGCCAGTACAGGCATGACCTAAATACCGAACTTGCTGACAGCGAATGCGAATGAGCGGTTGGGGTGTGTGGCTTTGATCAAATCGCAGGTACGGCAGCCTCGGGCGAGGCCAGTACTTGGTTGGGCGATCGCTGAGCCACCGACGAGCAATTCGGGAGAATAAAATTAAAAAATTCAAATGAAAATCTCACGCCTAAAAATTGGGAGTTTCGCAAGAAACAGTAATTGAGCGCGGGCAACTGCTCAATTACGTTGACAAGTTTTAAAGCTGCTGCGATATGCAAAAATTGGAGGGTGAAAAGTTGAATGTAGAGAGATTTCTCTGGGAACTGCTTTAATTTCATCTGTTTTTGAACGGTCTCTGCTGTGTGTCTATACGCGTATATATCTGTATTGTTCTAGCTTTTAGTTTCTCGGCGTTCTCTGTTGAGCGTCCCAGAAACCACACCACGCTCGTATATTTTCGTGGCTCTTTCTCCGTCTCCTGCTGCTCGGTCTTTCTCGATCCTCCGCGTTTCACCGCACGTAGAACGCGCGCGGTCCTCTTGCATTATTTAGTCAATATCGCACCCCCATCCCTGGCAGTGGCTCGACGTCTCTTGTTCCGACGACGACGACGACGACGACGACGACGACGAGAAAGCTCTATAGTTAGGCTAAAGCTCGGCTAAGGGTTGGGCTAAGGCAGCTCAACATAACCTCCTATAACGCAACGCGAAGCTTCTCTCTCGAGTTTCACAACCGCACCACTTTCTCAAGCCTCTCCCTTTACCCTTTACATTTATGAATATATATATATAAGTAAGCTTTGCAGACGACACCACGAGAGGTTGGACCTTCAGAAATTTCACTGACTCCAAGAAGATTCTATGTACCCATCTTCATTCTCTCTTTCTCTCCTCTGCTTCTCTTCCTTCCCATCTATTTCTCCATTTCTCTCTCCTCCCGAATAACACAGCATCAACCAGTCCCATCAAGAACAACCAGAAGCTTTCTAGAATCCCATCTCACCTCCTCATTCGACCGAGACTCGCACGTCTTCCGAGCTTCCCTACTGGAAAATTCATTGCACCAGTCTTCTCTCGTTCAACCGTCGTCTCATTAATTGCCCCAACTACCGTTGATTAAAATTTTCACGCTTAAAAAAAAAAAAATCATGTCAAGGAGCGACGTTACAGTTGCGAAAAATTTCAACCAAAAAGACTGTGTCAACAAAACTTTGCGGAGTACGACGATTAATTCTTTATTGTTGAAATCCTTGATAAGCTTAGAATCGATCAAAGTCCATCAGGATATTTTGCAGGAGTCTATTAGAGCAACGGGTTAAAAGGCAAAATGGACCAGAAGAAATGGGAGCCGGAGGAAAGGGAGAAGAAGAAAAAAAAAGGAGAGTGAGAATAAACCACGAAGAAAGAAACATGGTTGAGCAGCTAAAGAACGTAAAATCAGAATAAGCTGCTCAGCAAAGTCGCGGGTCTGCTTCTTGCCAGTGCAGCTTTTTCTTCCTCATCGTTCTCGTTTTGCCTTATTTTTATTCCTCAGCAGCGAAGCTTGAGCCAGAAAGAGACGGAGAAAAGGAGAAAAGGACTCGGACGGGATTGTTCCGCGTCTGCTGTCGTTGGGAAGGGGGTTGAAAAGTTTTATAAGTGTTCCTGCGGTGCGCCTCTTTCGTCTTTTCAGTGAAGAAATAATAATAAAAATGATAAAAAGAGCAAATCAAGAAAAACAACAAAGTCCGTCAATGGGAAAAAGGAGACAGCGGGAAGGTTAATCAGTTTCGCGTGATTTATCCCTGGAATTGAATTCTCAGACGAGCATTTCAAATGATATAGCGACGATTCTCCTTCTCTTAGAAAATAAATAATATTAAGGCGTTCGAAATAACGAAAAGCATAAAAAAATTTCAAAAGACTTTTGATATTTTTCCTTCCAGCAACGATTCATTATTTTCCTCGACAATTCATACAAATTATCGGAAAGTCTAAAAACTCCGCGAGACAAAAAGAGAATATACCGAGGAACGTTTGTTTCCTCCCTCAAGAAATAATAATAATTATTATTTTCTTGAAAATTGTTCATTTTAGTGAGGGCCCGGCGGCGCTGCCAATTTTAAATTCAATTTGAATGCGTCTGGACTCGGGCGGCAAACGAGTTCTTATTTCATTTACACACGTCTGTTTGTACAGGGCGATGCTCGGTGGAGAGTGAGCGACGAGATTGTCCGGGGGGAGCAGGAGGGTAAAGCAGAAAGCTGAAAGAACTGAAAGAGGGATTGCGACAAAAAAAAACATACTATGACACCCTTTCTTTACGCGCATCTCTATAAATACGTTTGTACGTATAAATTTTTCCTTGTCTAGAGTCAATATGTGTGTGTGTGTGTGTGTGTCTTGTTGAATTTTAGAATCGCGGAACGTCTCCGCGAAAACGTCTTTTTCCGTATGTGCGAGAGCAAAGGAAGCGCGAGAGGCGTATAAAGAAAACGGGAGAGAGATAAAGAACAGGAGCAGGGGGCGGGAAGGAGTTAAATCAACAGCTCGAGTCAGATGCTGTGTTCACGGTCCGTTTTTCAACGGGAAAAGCTCAAAGGGACAAAACTCCCTTTTCACGGGTCACCGACTGCTCTATTACCTCTCGACGATTTTCCATCTTCAGACTCGCCGGCTCTCTCTCTCGCTCACTCGAACACAAAAATTTTCTCGCACCGAAACTCACTGACGTGCAATCCAGTGTTGAAAATTCATATTATATCCGAATAAACCCAGCTCAAAGGGCTTTCCCTTTCCCCTTCATTTTCTACCTTTTATATTTCATATTATTTTCCTCTCTGCGTCAATTTTTTTCAAAAACATTTCACCGACAATGACAATTCCCTCTTGTATTCTTCGTCGCCGCCGGATTTTTCCCAAGTACAATCATGTGATAAATAAAAAATTCATCATTTTATAAGAGCTCGATCAGAGCTGATTGTCGAAAGTCAAAAAAACTCGCACGCCGCTAAATATGCTTTCGATCCAACGACAGTAAAGAATTTTTTCGAGAGTAAAATTGCATCAAATATTTTATCAACACACAGACACACCGGGGAAAGAGAATCTGCCAAATGTTAATTAGCTTTGGTAATTTTTTGAGATTTTCAATGGAGCACATACTCATCTTGATGAATTCGTTGAAAACGTTATATTTTGCAATGCACATCAGAATGGCATTTTTTTGCCAGATACAAACAGCACAGACGCACGCAGTAATGTATGAAAATTTAGGCGTGTAATAAGCTCCGAAACGCATATTGCACAAAAACGATTGATATATAATTTTCATAGGTTCGTGGATAAAACGCGCGGGGATCGTGACATCACGCGTGAAACATTGAGCCCTGGAGGGTTCAGGGGGTTGGAAGGCGGGAAGAGGAAGGCTCTGACTTCGGAGCCACGGTGCGGCTGGTTTGGCGACCGCGAGTGTGACGTGTGTGTCGGCTGGTGCCACTGACGGTGGTGGTCACGTCACGTACCAGGATTACTCCGCTTTCTCTCATCTACATACTCTTATATATGCAACACTCGCATGGCTGTGTGTGTGAGTGTGTGTGTGTGGACGTGAAATGGTTGCAAATTTTCCAACGGACCAGTGAACCGAATTAAATGAAAATCGGGTCTGAACGATAGGATTTTTGACAGGCACCTCTCAGGAGGAAGAACCCACAGGAATTTTAAGCCGCAACGCAGCTCTGTTTTTCCTACTTTTTGTACTGATTATTCAAGCCGTAAATGGGCTGATTAGCGTAATTACAATTAGCGCCAGAGAGCAATGAATAATTAGTGAGTTTCGTAACTGGGAATAATTTTCAATGCGCGGACCAAACGAATGCATTTGATGCAATTATTGATTGCATAATGAGAAACGTATATAGATGTGCATGTTGCGTAATCGAGAAGGTCATTGGACTGCGGAGAATCCTGCTACATGGATCTACGGTATTGATTACGTCAAAGTATCGCGCGCTTTGGTCAATTATAAAGATTAATTCTGTGTTGACGTCCTGGGTCATTAGGACCAGAACTTTAGCTCTCAGAGCTAATGATCCCTGGGCCAATAAATATTATGCAGGGCTGTCGGTCCCTGCGAAATATTTATTCAATATATTTCGAGAAGAAGCTTTTTTACAAAAGCATATGAAAAATACAAAAAAATAAGATTTTTTCGGTATAATCCTCAATCCTCGGTGATTTTTCAGGCATATCGAGACGATAAACTCTCTCGTTGCGTCGCGTTTCCATACACGAAAGAAATGAATTTTTTGATCTGTCAAAAAACGTGTGTACGTATATATGAAACCCGGAGAAATTTCGTGCTGCTCGCGTGAGCAAAGCGAACACCCGTTATTGTAGTATATCGCTTTTCGCGTTTGTTTTTATGTCTCGTTATTCGTTGTAGCGCGATTAAAATCCAGGGGGAAAAAAAACTCGCATGGATTTGCCTGAGGCGCCAAAGAGCATCGAATGTTGAAGAAAGGAAAGAAAAAGTGGGAGGACGAAGCAATAAGAGCGAGGGAGAGAGATAAAGTGCGATGAAAAAGATGAAAAAGAGAGAAAAAAAATTTGGTATACGCGGAGACAAGAATGAAAAGAACGTGAAATAAAAATATACACGCCGTGCGTGGATAAAAATATGTGAGAAGTGGGTTTTGCGAAGTAAAATGGGAAAAATGGCAAGATATGAAGTCGAGGAGCCAAAGAATTTCAATCGAGCCAATAGAAAAATAACAAACGAGAAAGTGAATTTTGACTGCGTCAGCTTCAAAAATGCGAGAAATAAATTAAAAATAATAAAAAAAAATTGCCGATGGATCGCTCGAATTAATTCTCTGATACTTTTTTTTTTCAAGCCACGCATGACTGCGAGAAATTTTAATAATGAAAGAGTGCGATATTGAGTCCGTACTAGTTGATCGATATAAAATCGAAAAGCGCGAAATTGCTATCGCGTGATAAAGAAACGCGTGGTCGTCGGTATGAGAGGAAAAAGAGGGGGAGATAAAGAAGAAAAAAAAGGTTGAATCGTGCCGGTGAAACGGAAGATATTAAAAATCTTGAATAATGCAATATTCGAGGCTCGTATAGCGGAACAGAACGGCAAAAAGAGCTGAGATATCACGCTTTTTTCCCCAGCAGCAGTTCACTCATTCTTTTATGTATATGCGCGTGAAAGCTTTGCAATAAAAACAGCTTAAATTTTCTTTCCCCTCGAGATGTATTTTTATCGAGTACGGATGGAGAGTTCAAGCGAACGTTTTAATTATTATGACTGATTATGGTTCATAATAATGAATATAGACTTTGGCGTAAGAAGAAAAAAAAAACAAAACGCGAGACGAGACAAAAATAATCTTTCGCCAATTTGACATTTGAAAAAAATTGTAGACGAAATTCAAAATCCTAAAATTCGTCATTTCATGAATTATTCACTTAATTATCGAAGTGGAATGGAAGGAGGAAAAGCATCTGCAATTTACATACATGATTGTGAAGCCTGAATATTCCGAATCGCATGTTCACGGTCGATCGGCGATATCGTCGTCACGTGCAGCCAGTGTCTGTCCTCGACGCGGATGTTAAATATTTGAATTCCTAGTGCTTCAGTTTCGATGTCAGAATGATGAATCGTATGCACGAAATGCTGCCAATTCTCAACGATGTGAATTAACAGCAGCAGCAACAACAACAACAACAACGACGAAAAACCATAACGTCGAACTTATTGATACGAGGGAACGAACGAAACAATCAAAAAGAAAAATTCACGAGTTGTCGTTGCGAGAAAAATCATAGAAAAGATAATGAAAAAATCTAAAGATTGATTTTCGGTTAAAACGGGAACGACGATTTAGACACTCGGTGATTTGGGTTAGAACATTAAAGTGCGTTAATGTGTGGCCGCACTTGTAAACGCATTTCGGTGAGAGACATTCAGCACAATACTCAAAGTGTCTGTCAACTTTTATCTTTTTTTCTCTCTTTCTCACCCTCGTTCGTACGTTTTTCTCTCCCGTTTTTTTTTTTTTTATTTCTTTCTCTCTCTCTCCCTCTCTCGCTCTTTCGTTCTCTGTTCCCTTCCTCGCACCCTTTTTCCGGGTCTCGTGTGACACCTGCTCCGTGGAAATCGCGCGGAGAACTAACACCTAAGAGAGGAAGCGGTCCACAGCATCCCTCAGCATCCGTTGCTCGTACAGAGTGGAGCCGAGCACGCGCGAAATTCCAACCCCCACCCCTTGCGAGAGAGTGAACGAAGCGGGGGTGGATTTTCTCCTCCATCCATCTCATATTCCCTTACTCGTTCTCTTTACCCCTTTCAACCCCCTATTTCCTGAATTTCTCTCTCTCTTTCGCCCTCGTTCTCCCTCTCTCTCTGCTATTTCGTTTTCCCTGACACTTCATCCTTCTCTCTTTCGTTTGTGCCGAAATTCACCCCCGCGCAGTAGCTGACGCACGTCACGTAGCATTGCCGAAGCGCGTACAGCGGCCCTTTTCACTCTTCCAGCCTTTTTGCACCTCCCCGCCCTACTCTCTCCCTCTATTTCCACCCTTTCGAGCTCGCTTCTCCTCTCCTACCATAATTCTTGTATATTTCGCGATGCCTCGCGTCTCTCCGCGTACAAGCCAGCCACGCAGCTTCGCGGCTCTCATTTTTGCCCGCTTCCTCACTGCTGCTCTGCCTCTTTCTTTCTCTCTGACGGCGAATCTCTTTCTCTCTCTCTCTCTCTCTCTCGACGCTCTCGCGCGCGCGAAGTGAACGAAAAAAGGGTGTCAAGGGGTGAAGCGCTCGCGCGTCACAGCACACGGCAACGGAACCTTTACTCTTTCTTTTTTTCTCTTTTTCCCCCCTCTCTCTCTTTCTTGTTCTAAATTCCTCAATCTTTCTTCTTTACTTAAAACGAAAATGGGTGTCCTAAAAAAATCATCCATTCCCATTAAATTGCACAGCAAGAAACTTATAAATTATAAATGACGACAATTGACGAGATTCCGATGCCATCAAGCTACGGTATCGTAAAACAATTCCAAACAATTACAAACTTCTACGAAACACGTACATGAGAAAAAAGAGAAAAAAAACGGTGAGTACGAAAAAAAACAAATATTTTGGCACGCTCGATGAAAAGTCAAAGAAAACACAAACAAAATCTAAACCGACAGAATTGTATGTTGGGATTCGATACTCTCGGAGCAGTCCCCGTAAAGTGGATGCAAATTAATTTCACCTCGCGAAAAGAGGAGGCGCGAGGAGGAGGAGGAGGAGGTTGAAGGGTTCGACGTCGCGAGACGACATTTTGTCTCTGTGTGTATCTCCACTCATTCACTCCTCTCGCTTTTTCTCTCTTCCGCTTCCGCATTCTCGATTATCGATTTTTGCATAAAAATTCACAAGGGAGTCGCCCATCTCCCCCCCCCCCCCCGTTGGCATTCGCACACAAAGTCATCGCGATCAGAAGAGAAAAGGAGAAAAGATGTCTCGTCGGCAAGTATAACGACTGTACAATTACCGCGAGTCTGCAGGCTTCTCCAAGGAAAAAGAAACTCTGCGGAAGAATAAAGAGCGAGCAGGGAGAAGGGGGTTACGACATCAGAGAAAATGCTGTACCGATTGTCTGGAACGGAAGAAAACGCGAATGGTAAAAAAAAAAAACATCCCCAGAGACACGCGGAACAGCGACCAAGGAAATAAACGCAGAAAAAGGAAAAGAGAAGCGAATATCCCAACGATCCACGAATCACAATACATATGCGGATGAGTTGAGAGATAGAATGGGAAAACAAAGATGAAGGATTACATGCGAGTCGGTGATTGACCGGAGATTCGAAAACAAACAGAGGCTTGAAAATGCGAAAACCGTAAATTTGTAAAGCAGCGACGTTCATCGATGATTCCTAGAGAGTTTTGACATAGAATATTCCATGATTTCAAAACTCGTGTTCATTGAGAAAATAAAATTTTAAAAAGTCACAAATTTTCAATAAATCGATCGTTCCAATAAAACGAACAATTTCACGTTTGTGTCGTCCAGACATTTTCACTTTTTTCACTCGGAACCTGTGCGCGGGTACACAGACCTGTTGACTCCCTAAGGAGAGCAGAATCCACGCGGGTCTCAGCCAAAGAATGTGTAAGAAGGAGACGAAAGAATCGAGGCAAGAAAGAGAGAGAAGGGGATAATCGACTCAAGAAGAAGTTTTCCTCTCACAGCAGGACCGCCAGGACCTCTGGTACTTTCTCTCTCTCTCTCCCGAGCTATTTCTTCAGAGCGAGAGGCGCGCCACAAGTGAATCTCATAGAAAATAATCTCGCTCACGAATTGTGCCAAAATGGAAAAAATTCTTACTGACGCGATAATATTCTTCACATTAGAATTTCCAAAGTGTGTGGGCGCGGCGCATTGAAAAAAAAAGTACAAAACTCGGTGTGCATCGAGTATAAATATAATTTGAAATATTTCCTGCTTCACGATGACCAAGTTTCGCCGAGAAAATTTGTTGCTATCAGTGAATTTTATTTCATACACATAAATAGCCGCGTGGGCAAGCAATGAACTTTTCATCATTCTCTATGTCTATGGATATATATTCGTGGCACTGCTGTTAACCACTAGATTTTCCGAGGGTCTGAGAAACTCCGGGTCTTTGACGACTTGGCTCTTAGAAAGCGAGAATGAAGTTTCCAAGTGGGCTCGTAAGGCCGGAGATTAAACCGGGAGTGGCTTAACGAACCCGCAGCTATTTAGAGCCCATTCTGCGCGATACATTCTACAACGGGGTGTATATCTGTACGGTATGGCGATCATGATAAATCTCTAAAATTGCGTATCATTGTCCACTGACCAATAACTTTTCCTGTTTCCCTTCGAAATCAAAGGGAAAGGCGAAAAGTCGTTTAATCAAACTCTGGGCTAAACTATGCAAATTCGATAGCAGTTCCGTGAATATATCTCGATTCGTAAATGTTGCACGAATTCATGCTAAAAACAACAAATGTTAAATGTTGTTAAATTTAAATGAAGCCCGATAACTCGATAATAGTGCGGGTTTTGGTGTTGAGGCTTAATTGACGTTAACGAGGGTCTATTAAATAATGAACTATTTACATTAAATATGGATTCGATGTGTGTACACGCGTTTTCTCGCAAATTTGAATACGAGACTGCGAGACCTAAGTAAATTTGTAATTAACAAGGTTATTAAGCTTGGCGAGAGTTGCCAAGGTGACGGAGTCGAGAGAATGAAAGTAAATGGGGATGTTGGAAAAAGGAGAAGCGAGAGAGAGAGAAAAGGAGGCAAAGTGCGCAAGGTGGTTTAATTGTTATTAACAGTCTGTATTAGGTATGTATATACAACGGACTGTGGACGCATAGAGCAAAAGCGAGAAAAGCACATTAAGAAGAGAGCGGAGGAACGAGTGAGTAAAGTCGAAAAGCTGCTGGGCAAAGCTTAAAGCTGGGTCGAACCGGGAGGCAGCGGGTCTGCGCCATTCGTTTAGCACGAAAGTTTGCGGAAGGTTCAACTTCGGCAAGGGAAAACCTTCTTGTTATATTCTCGTCGTACGTATAAGCTATGGCATTTACAAAAGCCACCCTCGGCACTACATCACATTAATATATGAAACAACGTGTGAGCTTGAAGGAGGAAAAATGATGAATAAAGTCAACACCAGTTTACCCAGAAAAATTTCGATCGAGACCGCATATTTTCAGGTATAAATATAAATCAATCGTTTTATTTCAAATTCAAGCAGCGAATGGTGATATTTTGTGCAATTTGACTTGGACATGCAAAACCCTGTATTTCAGCCTGCGCAAGAGGATTTTGCTCCAGATCAATATTTATATTTTGATGAATAAATTAATTGTATTTTGGGGATTGAATAAATCAAAGGTTTTATTTCAAATTCAAGCTACCAATGATATTCTTTTGTGCAATTTGACTTCGACCTTCAAAACCCTGTGTATTTCAACCAGCGTAAGAGGATTTTGTTCGAGAAGAATCTCCGGGTAAGCGACACGCGGTGAGCACATATTGCAATTAATTATAATTGGTGCACTGGGGAATTATTTGCCAACGAGGATCTCTCTCAATAGGAAGTTCCAGCAATGTTCTCGATGCAATACACAGAGACTAGAAGGGAGAGAGAGAGAGAGAGAGAGAGAGAGAGAGAGAGAGAGAGAGAGAGAGAGAGCCAGGGAGAATATAGTGGATCGCGAGGGAAAGAGAGGGACAAAGAAAGCGAGGAAGAGGGAGAGAAGAATGAAGGAAGGCTTTTGCTCGTTCGACATTCCATTCAGGTGGATTGTTCGAGCCAGAAATTGCCATACCTGAAAAATTCCAATTGCTCCTTAGAAGTGGATGAGGAATGTTGCATAACTATTTAATGCTTGGCCAGTTCATAATGAGCTCTCGAAAGGTATGGCGAGTAATACGCAAGCAGAAGAGACATCGTGAGAATATTTCAAAAAGCAGGTACCAAATTTGACGATGTTCAAGTTCGCATCGTTAGAGTGCAACAAAAACTGATTGATTTTTTAATTATAGCGCAAAATTTTCATACAAAAACCGTCAAAAACCGTGGGTCAGCCTTTTTTGCAATTCAAAAACCGAAATTACTAAAAAGAAAACATTTAAATTGAATTCATTATTGAAGTGATGCTTCGGTATCATCCAAACGTCTCAGAGATATTTTGGAATTATTTTCTCATAATGAGAACGCCTGATGAACGGCGAGCCTTGACGGGAGTTCGATGTCGAGGACTTTCGGTTTTCTCTGTCACGGATAATCGATGAATTCTCGAATGAAGCAGAAAATTTGATAAACAAACTCGTCCATTTATATCAAAGATAGGCCGAGAGACGATGAAAAAGAGTGAATTACATGTGTATGAAAAAGCTTCTTGGCACATGGAGCACCGCCACAGGGGTGTGTGCTCTTTGCTCTTATGATAATTACATATCACGCTTACTAATAGACGTTTCGAGCCCAGTCAGCCGAGGTTAATTGGATTGACCTCGACTCGATGTTGAACGTAGGGAATAATGGTGGGTCTCATACACGAAGAAAGGGCGAGAGGCAGCAAGAGAGACGATGCTCTCTGCTGCTTCTTTTATCCCGTGCAAACGTGGCCTGCTCTTCCATCCCTTCTGTGCGAATTAAAACACTTTCGTGATGCAAAGCCGATTAGGAAACCTATCGACGGTGGCATTTTCTTTGGGACTCACTGACGCGTTAGAATCTCGAGAGTGGAGAGAGAAAAAAACTCAAAACTACACACGATGTTGGATCTGTACGAGTTGGAGCAGGAGATATTTTTGAGGATCGGAAATTGTGCCTCGATCACGTGGTTAGCGGCACGGCATCGGGTTAAAAGGTTAAAGCGAGCAAATTAGTTCGAACGGAACCTGCTCGCGCAATTGAATGAGTGGCGAGTGAAGAAAAGTGAGAGGGAGGGATGAGGGTGATGGTAATTGCAATAACGAGAGGCAGACGCAAATTGACGATGCAAAGCACGGAAACGAATATCGTCGATTGCAATTCGTAGAATGCGCGCGTGCAGGTGGAAAATTCAACGCTGCATTAAATGAAGTAAATAGATTTCAATCGTGGACCGTACGTGATTGTCATCTGAGGGGAAAATTAACGGTGGACAAAAAAGACGCGCACGTATAATGGGAAAAATAAGAAATAAATCGCCCGAAGCTTTATAAAAGTTATTCGATGCGAATAACTTTTGCGTGCGAGATTAGGTCGCACGGCGGCGAGCGAGACAAAAAAACAAATGACGAGGGAGCGTTAAGGGCCTGAGAAAATGCGACGAAGGGAAAAAGAATCAGAAGAGAAAAAGAGTCCCGTTGCGGCAGTGAAGGTAAACTCGTCGACGAGTTGGATTATACGATGACGGGAGGAGAAAAAGAATCCCGCACGCGCCCAGACTTTTCAACCCTCCCGCGGGAACACTTAGGCTTACTTTGCGAGTTTTCCCACGTCCCCCCTGCTGCTTTCTTCCTCAACATTTTACGGATATAAATAAAGTACACCGTGTCAGTAAGCCCCAGGCTCATATTTTTAGTCCGAGATACTGGCGCGGCTGTCTTCGCCTTCCTTACCGATTCATCGTTTCCTTTGGAGGCGTCAAGATTAAGAATTAAAAAAAAAAAAAGTAAAATTAGTCTAGAAATTGAAATTTTTGAAAAAATAAAATTTGCATCATATCCAGATGATCCGATCGAAATGCGCGCGTGAGAATAAAATAATCGGATGATTTGCTTTCGAGCAAGAGAGATGAAAGTATCGACGAGAAGCATCTGTTCGTAATGGTGAGACGTAACAAAGTTTAGAGTCTGATTATCTGGAAGTTGCCGATGGGGATGAGCGTCGATTGAAAGAAAATAAAAGTTTGGTGCGACGTTGAGCGAGAAGCTCAGAGAGATAAAGGAAAACATAAGACAAAAGAGCAGGTTCGATTAGTTTTTTCGAAGCGGCGAGTGAAAAATGGGAATAAAAACAGATTGCTTTTTGTAGAGAATTAAAGGGATTGTGAAGCGGAGAAAAATTGGCAATATTTTTCGACCCCGCATGGAGGAACAATGTGCGGCGGTCGATATAACGAGTCGGGAGGATACGAATGGATGGGACAACGCGGAGAGAAGTTTATTTCGCACGAGAAGTCTCTTCTGGTGCTTGCATATAAACACGACCAGCAGCAGCAGCCACATGCAGTCTCTGTCGCTGTCGTGGACAGATCGTTGCACGATTTAGTGAGAAAGGAGCGAGAGAATAAGAGAATATAGGTAAATTGAGGTTCGGTGTGAGAGAAAACAAGAATCAGAAGCAGAGCACATAGAAGCTGCTCTCTATCTTTGTCTCTGGCTTGTCGTATACCCCGAAGTTGTTATCACTAATGGCCACCTGTTATCAGGACCATTCGATTTCAACTTCTTCCCTCTCTCTACAGGCTCTTTCTCTTTTCTCTCTCTGCATCCTGGCGTCAGTGCTCTCGCCGGTCTCGTTCGATTTCAAGCCATGCAGTTGCCCCACTGCAGCAGTTGCCGTACAGCGCACCCTGTACCCTTCACCAGAGCTTGACAACGGAATACCCAGCAGGTCTCTCCGTTTCGATAAACAAATAGAGAGCCAGCAGAGAACGTGAGGCGTGAACAGACTCGAGAGTCTTTCACAATACGATGGTCCGCTTCGCACCCATTTTCCTTACTTAACGATAAAGAAAAAACTGTTATCGCGTATCCATTAGGAAGATTCTGCATCCGTTTATCTGCGCGATGCAGAAAACGAACGATAACGCGGTGGGCGAAACGAATCTTAGCCAGTCGCAAAGGGAGCTCTCTTACCAAAATATTGACTGGTTGATGAAAAAAAATGTTAATTTCCGGGGGGTAGAGTTTGTTAATTCGTTATTCCGGACAATAGGGATTTGACCTTCGCAGATCAAGAGAGAGTGAGAAAAAAGGGAATAAAGGATGAAAAGTTGCGAAGGCAAGGACTGGAAATCCAAGTTTAGCTCGATTGCAAAGTGGCCCCGAGTTTATGAACTCCATTTTACGTGGATGGAGCAAAGTCGGGGGAGAAGGGGATGAGAGTTATATGAAATAAGCGGCGGAGCTTTCGGGCTCTTCGTGCCTTGTGCCACTTTGAGATAAACTTCGACTCATTCTCTGCCTCTTTTTTCACATCTCAGCGGCCACAATGATAGAAAAGGCAAAGAGAGGTCACACAAACATACACCACGCGCGCGCACGAAAAGTGTCGAAACGCACGTGCATAGATATAGGCGAAGGAAGAAAGGGCGGAAATTACTTCTCCAGAGCAGGATTTTGAGTTTTCCCCAGTTATTCGTGGAGAACTCTCGCGGCTCTTTCCCTTTTTTCATCCTCTCGTCTTGAGCTCCGCGTATAAATATAGTTCACCTCTACGTGACTCGTTTTGTATGAAAGTTCAAAAAGAAAAAAAACGAAAGAAAAAAGGGCAACTTGTACGACTCGGAAAAAATGGATAATCGCTCGTGCGATATATCGAGTCTCTGGGTCCATGCCAAGGTCATTTGTATCGAGAATTACAGTTCCGATTAACCTTGAGAATGAAAAATCCCAAAAGTAACAATTTTTCATTAACCGATTTGTCTTTCCGAGCAGAAAATTGCTTTCGTTATTTCAGCATGGCACAAGAAATTGCAGTTCCGACGGATCCATGCACACGAGTCTTGTGTCCCTCGTATCAGTCTCTCCGCACATCTGACGTTCGATCTTTATTCCAAAACTCCTTTCCCAGAACATCCAGTGACGGTGTTCAATAACCCGTTCCACAAAGCCACACACCGCAGACCCAGGACGAGCAGAGCACAGCAACAGAAACGACAGAAACGACAGAAACCTCGCATTTTGTAGATATACACACATACAAGCTTTGGTGGAAGAACACTGTCCGTTCCGTTCCGCCTGGTCGTATACTGATTCGACCGGTAGCCGCGCGGACACTTGATTGGATACTCGAGAGACTACGTTTTTGATGCGCTTCTGCCCGCAGCCTGCTGCGATCGGCCCAGGCAGTTCACGGTTACACACAAACACATGTAAATACAGATGGTTCCAAAAGCTCACGACGAACCTATAGTAGCGGGAGGATATGGATTTCGGAATGTTCGAGACAAAAGTCTCCGTTGACGTTGGCGTGCGCGATGAACCGTTCAGGAAAACCGCCTGACGTGGCAAATTGTCAAGATGAAAGATAGGACCGCGAGGGTCTCAGACTCCTTGGCCGCTCAAACTGACGAGATTCAAACTGGAAAATTTTTTCGGATACGCAACAGACTAGGACACTTCACGAGTATACGCAGAGAGACTTTTTCCACCATCTAGAATTGCTGCAACTATTCGCGAGAACTCGCCAAGGAACCGCAGCATCTCATGGTTGGAAAGATTTTTCATAAAAAATGGTGGTTCAACATTTTCCGACTAGGACTCTTCACGAGTAGGCTCAAGCATGACTTTTAAATCGGCCTGTACAGCGGGATGTATACGAACATAAACGGTCAGGTTATACCTTGAACGATATGCCCCATTTATTCGTACATAATGCATTCGGTTATCCGTACATAGGCGATAGCCTATATTGCGAATGTGGCTAGCCCTAGGACATGCACACATAACTCCGATAATGGACATCGATTATCCGGAAATGAAAAAAAGCGAGTGCCTGCGATTTTTCTCTTTATTTTCGCTGCTTCCTGCTCCGCGAGTTAAACTCGCGCGGTCTGCATGCCGAGCGGCTCCTATTTCGCGATGGGATCGCGCGCGACCCGGAAAGTGGGTCGGAAAAGTAGTTAAAGAGAAGGGAGATCGAGGAAAGAAGTTGGAGAAGACACGCAGCAGGTGATTGTTTTGTTGATCGAGCGAGACGGAGTCTATGGGGGGTGAACTATAGGGGGAAATAATATTTTCAAAGCTTTACAAATTGCAATTGAAATCTCTAGGAAACAGGGGAAATGACGATGAAACATGAAAGACCCGAAGCCGATGGGCATTGCTGCTGCTCCTGATCGGTTTTGTTGACTCGTTTTGTGTTTAATTTAGCGTGTAAAAATGAGAAAGAGGTTGACAAAAAGGGAGCAAGTAGACGCGAGA
Organism: Diadegma fenestrale; assembly: GCA_037043255.1. Classification (NCBI taxonomy): domain Eukaryota; kingdom Metazoa; phylum Arthropoda; class Insecta; order Hymenoptera; family Ichneumonidae; genus Diadegma; species Diadegma fenestrale. The sequence continues at coordinate 13,982,864 of CM073312.1, forward strand.
GGAAAGGAGAAGGAACTCTCGCGACTCGTTTGCCGTTGCACGAGTCTCATTATCGCAGACAGGATCATCGCTATTCGTTCTATAGGTTGGGTTTTGGGTGGCTCATCCACAACGACACAGTCGACAACTACGACGACTAGACTCGACAAGGATCGCGCGCGTCAACTCGAGGAGTGTTTCCTCGCGAGAGCGAAAAGCCCTGCTCCGCTCCCATGAATCTCTCGCGCTCGTTTCACTCTCCTTTTCTCCTCTCATCTCTCCCACCCATGCATCATATACAACCAACTACGAAGCAGCAAGCGAGAGAGACTAAATCCTTGCTGCCTGTTCCTCAATCCCCGAGTCTTTCCCCGTCGTTCAACACCTAGACGTGCCCTCATACGGAGCGAGGATTCCACTCAGGACGCGAATATTGGAAATAGCAAACGGAGGCAGAACCGTCTGGCTGATCATCCGATTATCAGAATCCCTCCGGAACCTGCGCAATTTACCGCTTTTTAAAACTTTCAACCCGTTCGAATCTATCGCCGCTCAAGCTCGAATTAACGTGGCCAATCGAGTAAATAAGCCTCCGAAAACTCCCACGAGTTCATCAACGAATGAAAATCTGGACGAAAAATAAAGGAGCAAAATTGAAATTCGAACGTTCTCAATGTTCCTGCATGAGCGCCCGAATAAAAATCTTAATCCGAAAAACCGAGAAAAAATCACAGCGTTCTCGATAACCGAATATTCCGTATCGAAAATTTCCCCGATTTGATTCCTTCCTGCCGCGTAAGACAACGCAAGCCACCGAACGAACGGTGCTTCATTGACAGACACACGTCGAATGTCTCACCTTTCTTTTCTATCGCGTATTCATTCCCGAAGCCGGGAATCCCCGGCACACCCTCAAACATATAGATATCTATAAATACACACGTAATCCTCGAGAGGGATGTTCGTTCCTGTGCTCTCATGGGGATTCAGGTCACACCCCCACACCCGGTTCTCTCTCTACCAGTCTTTCTTTTCCTCTCCATCTCGCTCTCGGTTTTACCCGCAAGCCTGATGTCACTCAGCCCCGCGACAGACAGAAATATATTTTGCGCTGATGCTCCGTGTGTTCAGTGGAACACATTGCCGCTTGGACGTCGTATTATCGATGACAGCTTCGCGTCGTGGCTGGATTCCGTAAATATATTTAGTACCATTGATACGATCCATTGGGATGATGGAAGGAAAAATCATGTTGTCGCGGTGTCGTTTCAAATTTGATAGGATTTCATCATCATCATCTCGATTATTTATCAAGAAAATCTTTTCAGCAAAAAATCGGTTGATTTTCTATGGAGTCTGCTGCATTATTTTTCGACAGAATCCATAAAGACGATGTGTTCCGAGGCACGAATTCGCGATAATGCCTCGAGGCAACGCATCCCTTCCTCTTTCTCTCTCTCTTTCGCTCCATCTCCACCCTGCGACGATTGTTAACCTTGCAACTTAGCACCGGTGCCTCGGTGATTATTCATCACCGCAACTGCAGAAGCCACAACGGAATAGCGAGAGGCGGAGGGACCGGAGCACGGAACGAGAAGGTCTGAAGCCCTCTAGAGCGACCGCCTTTCAAATGGGGGTTTGAGGGAGGCCCTTCCCCAGAGTTCGCCGTACACGTTGTGACGCCAAGCGACAGAAACACAGGTCGTGTGTGTACCCAACGTATTCTACACTTATTCAGCCGTCCTGCCTCTCTATCTCACCGCTGACTCGTGTCACTGATTATTCCATTTGGAAAGCAACGTCAGGCATTACTCCGAGTAGGTTTACTCAACGAATAGGGAGCCCGATTGTTCCGGACTGTTTGTTTTTTCATTTCTTTGGACATTTTTTTTTCCTCCAAGATATACAGAAACTCATGATGTTTCCCGTGACCGTGAAGCGTGGGAAAACGAGAACAGAGCCAAAAAGCAAGAAACTTTTGGTTCTTAATTAACCACGAGGAAGATTTAATTGTGCCCAGGAGATTATTTACGAGACTCATCGAAAGGCGCAAAACGTTCCAAGTTATTGCTAGGGGGCGCGGCTTGAATATTCAAATATTTACCATAAACACCCTTTCGCTCTTTCGGAATTTCCACCTGCAAGGGACGTGCATGAGCACCAACGACCAAAAGGGATTCGCCATTGGCGACGCCTGGTTATACGGCACATCAGTTATCGGAACCATTACCCGTACGATAGTCAATTTCGTATACATCCCGCCCTCGAAATCACCAGGCCCCGCTTCAACAAGCAAGCTTTAACAACCCATTTCTCCATTCCTCTATATTGCACTGCTCCGATACAAAATTGGCCAGATAAAAGTTTACAAGGTTCCAGCCACATTTGCACGATATATTCCCAATTTTTTCGCAATTTACAGTCGCGTCGACAGTTTTGGGGGCGCCGTGCCGGTTGCTCCATTTTATTTATTAACGTAAGATCGATAAACATCCGATACTCGCAAATGAACTGTCGCACGACTAATTCAGCCGTTCCACTTCGATATCTCGATGTTCATTGAGTCTACATTGATAATTGGAAAGTTTTATTCAACACTCTTCGAATTCAACTGACAAACTAATTAACTTCTGTTGTAGCAAATTCGAAAATTCTTTCACTATATAATCGTCCCGCCTTTACAACGGAAGTAAATTGATCGAAATCACGTCAAAACAAGTTTTACGTAACTTGAAGGCTCCTAATCGACTTCTGTTTTTGTACACTCAAAAGTTCTTCCATTTTGCTGACCTTCGCAAACTTTTCTGATTCATGTTCAGCGTTACCAGTAATCGCGTACGTGTTTTGATTCATTTTTTGTTGCAATGAGCCTGAAGTTTGCATTGACGCAATGCCGCGAAATTTGTAAAAAATTCCACCCCCTGGACGAAGGTGTTCCGGAACGAATTTTTTATTTATTTTTATTGATTTTTTCTTTACGTTTTTTGGACCTCACGAATCGATTCGGCGAATAAAAAAGTGACGAATGACTTTTTTTTTTCCATTTCCTGGCATCGCGTCGATGCAAAGTTCAGGCTTATATATTGCAAATATCGTTTGAGAAAAATGACTCAAAAATAAAAACATTGATAAATGATTATTATGTTTTACTACAGATGCAAAAAATTGCACTACAATCTACTGCTGAGATTTTCCGATAAGAGACAGCCGAAATAGTCATTTTTTTGCAATTTCGGGGGATGCTACTTTTTCTGTTGTCCATATTTTTTTCTATCTCTAATACTAACGAAGTTAGTGTTACTGCGATCAAATACTCATCGAAACCTTTCAAACCAGTAGAAAAAAAAAAAACAAAATAATCAGCGACACAAAATTGTTGGGGTCAAAACGACCCAGTATGCACTCGAAGGGTTCAGATTCAATAGCCCGAAAGTTTCATTCAAATTTTAGCACTTCCAAGAAAATATTTTCGATACATTTTGTCAGAAACGTTAAGGAGCAAGTCGAAATATTTGAAAGACCCTAGAAGAAGGAAAGAATCTGATGATTATTACCGACTGTGTTTACGTGGATTTCGTGTCACATCCCTCGAAAATCCGTCGTTTGTATCGCTCATCGCTCGTACATACTTACCGGGACACGATTGCAGATCTCGAGGTTTCATGTTTCACGGTGAACGACAGTGAAACGGAATAAAAGAGCGTGCTAACGAGGCGAAAGGTACTTTTTTTTTTGCGCAGCTTAAAAAATTGTTACATCGCGATGCAATGGAAAGAGGACGAGGGGGAAAAAAAGGGAAAGATGTCAGGCGCGTTGGGAAAGCGTCGTTTTGGCGTCAAAGCGTCTGTCAGTTCAATGGACCGCTCGACACGAAACCACCTCGATGTTTTTTCTTTTTTTAAATACAAAGACACGCGCGACTTTTGATTCAACGAATTCAAATATATCCCAAGACACTTTGAGGCTAAAAAAAGTTGATACGATCGCGATTTTCATTTTTCACTATAAAAACAATAATCCGAGGCTATGAGTAACTTTATTTTTCAGGAAATAAAACGCGAATAGAAAATAACTAAACTATAAAAAAATCTTTCCTAATTTCTCGAGCTATAAGGAATCCCTCAATGGCAATTGGCTCGTTAATAGCTGCCGGAATAGACAGGAAAACGCGATGTATCACGTCCAAACGTATCCGAGTGATTGGAGTAAAGTATCGATAAAATTCAAGCACCAGTTTTCCAATAAAAAAACAGTAAGAGTAACGTAGCAAAAGCGAGAACGGAGAGAAAAAGAAATAGATATTGAATTTCGCGAAGTTTGTACAACTCTCGACGGTTCTAACGCGGGGACGTTGGTTCTCACTGCGTCCCTATAGAGGGCTACCGCGTTGCGGATCCTCAAAGAGGTGGGAGGGTGAAACTTGAAGTGAAAGTGTTGAGGATGTACGAGAGAAAGAACGAAGGGAAGGAGAGGGAGCGAGTGTTGGCCACGAGAATCGTGCCTTGGGATATAATGGAGCAGCTCACACGTAAGGCCACGTGACAGAGCTCCAGGGGGCCTTTCTGTAGGTAAGCGTTACTTTTAACGTCTAACACTCGCGTCCCAGACCTCTCATATTCAAACTCTCGAAAATGTATCAACGATACACACATACACGTGCATGAAGAGGCTGTATAAACGTTATAGAGGGAGCAGGGTAAGGGGCGGGATGGAGAGAGGACGATCGCCATAGTGTTTTTGTGGAGAGCGCGACCCCGCACAGTTCTCCCATTCAACATCAACGAGTCTAACAAACACCCATTTTCCAAGACAATGAATATTTTAGTGGCAGGACGAGAAGTGCAAGCAAAACATGAACCGAGGCGCCGAGGCTCACGCCTTATCCACGCACTCAGGATACACTTCTTTCTCCACTTTCTTTCAATTTTTTTTGTTTTCGCTTTACTCCTTCGCCAGGCGCTTCCTCTCCATCAAGTACTTCCCACTACCATATTTCTTTTCTGTTGACCAATAATGCCAATAAAAAAAGCTCAATCACGCGCGAAAAAAAAGACAGCTGGTCGCTGGTTCTGTGGAGTGAGCATTTTAACCTTGAAATCGATCGAACGTTTCATGAAACTCGTCGAAAACTTTCAGTTGTGTCTAAGATTTTATCTGGAGAGAATTTTCTCGTGAAACGAAGCACAGAATTTTGTATAAGCCAGCAATCAATTTCCTTCGTCTCGATGATTTCATTCGAAAAGTTCCTATGATTCTTAACCGAGTCAATAACGTTCTATATGCGAATGTTTTTCAATCCCTGAACAATTCGTGATCAATTAGTACATTCTGTGACCTTGTTCATCACTTACCATGCCGAATTCTTGAACAACGAACCGCCTGTCATCGTTTAATTGCGTCTGGAATTTCTTCTTTCCTTGTTTATGCGTCGACACTAATCGCGTATACAGCTATATAGATAAGCAACGACGCGAACACGGAATTTCCATACGTTCGCGAATAAGAGAACTCCCGGGGAAAAAAACCCTGGACAAGTACATTTGTTGGTGACCCCCGTTTCCATTTGTCTTTATATAAAAATCGAACGCCCCTAAACAAAAAACCTCCAATATAATGAAGAATGGAAAGAAGCCCTCGAAAAAAAGTTGATGATTTTCGCTCAGCACCAAAAATTCTGATATCTATAAAAGGACAAGCATTCCATTGATGTCTGAAAATAAATTAACGACACAAAAGAAAAAATCTTCCAAAAAGACACGTCTTAAAATAAAAGAACGCCTAAATACAAAATGGCAAATCGACAGAAAAACTTCATACAAAAAATACAAAACTCAAGTTTGCCATCGTATGTTGAACGGATGAGCGGATGCGCACAGAGTACTTGTCCGGCCCGAAATTTTTTATTAAAAGTGCTCTCATAAGTTGAACTTGATATGATATAACGTATTTTTTGGTCTCATCTCAGAAATCTTCTTAGAAAAGACACGCGAAAGGTCAGTGAAAATCTCGAGTCAATCAAGGTTCTTTCCTAAGACGATTTAACACGTCTCAAAAAACTTCATACAAAAAATACAAAACTAAAGTTTGCCATCGCATGTTGCACGGATGCGCACATGGTACTTGTCCAGCCCGAAATTTTGAATTAGAGTGCTCACATTACTTGAACTTGACATAACGTAATTGTTTGGTCTCAGAAATCTTCTTAGAAAAGACATGCGAAAGCTTAGTGCAAATCTCGAGTCAATCGAGGTTCCCTCCTAAAGTGATTTATATTTCAAGTTAATACAAAAAATTTCGGGCCGGACAAGTACTCTGTGCGCATCCGCTCATCCGTTCAACATACGATGGCAAACTTGAGTTTTGTATTTTTTGTATGAAGTTTTTCTGTCGATTTGCCATTTTGTATTTAGGCGTTCTTTTATTTTAAGACGTGTCTTTTTGGAAGATTTTTTCTTTTGTGTCGTTAATTTATTTTCAGACATCAATGGAATGCTTGTCCTTTTATAGATATCAGAATTTTTGGTGCTGAGCGAAAATCATCAACTTTTTTTCGAGGGCTTCTTTCCATTCTTCATTATATTGGAGGTTTTTTGTTTAGGGGCGTTCGATTTTTATATAAAGACAAATGGAAACGGGGGTCACCAACAAATGTACTTGTCCAGGGTTTTTTTCCCCGGGAGGGGATTTTTTCCGCGGATATCATTTCTTTTTTCTGAACACTCTCAAAACCTAGAGTTTTCACATATTTGCTATCATTATATCTAATAGATCTCTGGAAATACTTGAAAGAAATTGAGAAAATTGTTCATTCCTCCCCAATTGGAAAAAAACCGTTAAAAAAATAATTTGAAAAACGGTATAAACGACCGAAACAAAGATAAAATGAAAGTTGATGACGGGAAAGAAATTCTGCTTACGTTTTTTTCTTTCTCTCATTCAACAACGGTAACAATCAACAAATTTTCGGTGAGACTCTTAGTCAATCCCTTAACGAATGCTGTCCAGACTCTTCGTCAATCCCTCAAAAGAGTCTCGAAAAGACTTTGAGCCGATCCCTTGAAGAACTTTCGTAGAGACCCCCAACAATCCTTTAAAAAATCCCGTTCAAACTCTTGAGTGATCCCTTATAAAAGGCCCGGCAAAAGTCTTGATTAATTCCATAAAAACTTCAATTGAGATACTATTGTCAACCCTTTTTGAAAATTCCTGTCAAGACTCTCGGTTGATCCCTGAGAAACATCACGATCAAACCCTTCAAGTCAGTCCCTTAAAGAACTTTCATCAGGACCCCTGGTCGAGCCCTGAAAAAGACATCGCGAACCATTGAGCCGTCGACCTAGATAGCGAAAACCATGGAAAATCATACCTAGACAACGAAAACCATGGAGCCGTTGACCTAGATAGCGAAAACTATGGAGAAATATACCCAGACAACGAAAACCATGGCGCCGTCGACCTGGAGAGCGAAAACCATAGAGAAATATACCTAGACATCGAAAATCATGGAGAAATATACCTGGACAACGAAAACCTTGGAGAAACATACCTAGACATCGAAAACCATGGAGAAATATACCTAGACATCGAAAACCATGGAGCCGTCGACCTAGACACCGAAAACCTTGGAGAAATGTACGCCGACAACGAAAACCATGGAGCCATCGACCTGGAGAGCGAAACCCATGGAGAAATATACCTGGATGACGAGAACCATGGAGCCGTTGACCTGGAGAGCGAAAACCATAGAGAAATATACCTAGACATGGAAAATCATGGAGAAATATACCTGGACAACGAAAATGATGGAGCCGTCGACCTAGACACCGAAAACCTTGGAGAAATGTACGCCGACAACGAAAACCATGAAGCCGTCGACCTGGAGAGCGAAAACCATAGAGAAATATACCTAGACATTAATTAAGATTTAATAATAAAAACAATTTTAAAACATTATGTTCAACGTTTCTCGTCGTCTTTGGACTCTCATTTTTAACAAATTTGTGGTCTTCTGTTTTTATTATTTTTTCGCGAAACTCATTTTATCGCGTTCTTATTTGAGGAATGACCGAGGGTCGATAAAGATTATTCCTCACTTTTCGATATCACCGTACCAGACTTCACTCGTATAACGCTCGTAACCAAACCTTTCTGTCAAATGACAGCACAGGGCGATGTCGTCAGTCGCGACCAATCAGAAACGCGACAGCGACGTTCGCCCTTTCTCTGTGTCGTATACATACACGCACGCACACTCCGATCATTGCATAGATTTTGCCTGTGCAAACTTTTATCTCAGCAATTACAGCATCAATCGTGATGATTTATGGCTCAATCGACGGACAGTAATTTCATTAGTCTTAGTTTCAATTTTCAGATCCTGACATTACTCCTGTGCTTTGTAATTAAAAATATGTCTCCCCCCACCACCAGATTTTGCTTTATTCAGAGATAATATACTCGGCCGAGTCTCGGGCTAGCAGACGACAGCAGAGCTGTCAAATGTACTTGTCCCGAGACTCTACCGAGTCTCTTGATAAAAACAGGCGTCGAGCGAGAAATACTCGATTGTGGGTAAAAACTCGCGAAATTGTTTTCTTTTGTGAGAACAATGTACAATTTCAAATGCACAATTTTTACAGTTCACGAAGTGAAATGGGCTAACCACGCGCCGCACTATGTGGAAAAAACGTCAAATAGAGGAACCTCGTGCGTGCGCACACACGATAATAAAATACATCACGGCGGTCGGTAAAAACAAAAAAAAAACTAGATACTGAAATAGTTTCCGAAATAGCGAAACTTTTTTCTGGACCTTTGCTTTTTAGTCCATGGCGTAGGCCAGTTTCACTATTGTGAGCAACAAATATAATATACAAATGAAAAAAAGCAAATATATAGATCGCGAATCTATCGCGGGTGTCACGATTCAGTATGAAGATTTACAAGCTTATTTTTATTCGATTTAAAAATAAATTCAACATCTGAAAAGGAGATTATATTTAATTCGTCGTTTTATTCACTGAAGATCGAGTAGAATATTCTTCTCATTTTGAGCATTCTGTTCACTTCACAATCAGCAGCTGCAAGTCGACGATCGGTAAAGACCTGCCCAAGCACCAACACACTGAGGCTAGTCGGTACGACAGACCGACCGACGAGTCGAGGTGCGACAAGTCGCCGCCTCAGCTGTGGCGGTCGCATTTCTTATCATTATCATTATTATTTGCGGGCTAATTTTTTACGAGTTTTTTTATCACCTGTAAACAATATAAAAAGTACTGAGAGTACGGAAGGCGTCCAACCCTGATCCTCTGGCGTGGCCCAAAAAATGTCGGGCAAAGTTAGTTCCTCCAAGCAGCGTTGCTGTTTGAGGGACGTCTCGGGCATGCGCATAACGTATACAGCTGATCACGCGTCGATAAGTAACAGCTGATGAGAGTCGTATTTTCAACGTATATATATGTAAACAATTTAGTACACTGAAAAAAAAAATTTTGGTGAGTTAACCAAATTTTGTTCATCCAACAAATGGTACGGTCAAATACGTTCAAATAAATGTTTTAGTTGTACTGATTAGTTGATAGATTGAATCAAGCAAAACAAGCTTGATTTGATCTAACAACTAATCAGTACAACTAAATTATTTTTCAATCAACAAAATATTTATTTGAACGCATTCGACCGTACCATTTGTTGGATGACAACATTTTTTTTTTCAGTGTAGATTTGATGTACTTCGAAATTAAAGCGTTTTGTTACCTTAAGGGGATCTAGCAGACGCGTGAGTGCGAGAGAGACAAAAAAAAGTAGATACACGTTTTTCTCAGAAATCCTTCGTATTTCGAGAAAAATAAAAGTTACACCTTCTTCTCTGGTGAAATGGGAACAACGTGTAACTAATAGTTTTCTTTAAATATTGAGTCTCGCCAAGAAAAACGTGTAGGGGGTTTTTTACCGACCGAGCAAGTGATAGACCCTCTTAAGAGGTTCAGGATATTATTAATGAATACGAGATAAGTAAAAGGTTATCAAGAGACTCGGTAGAGTCTCGGGACAAGTACATTTGACAGCTCTGCTGTCGTCTGCTAGCCCGAGACTCGGCCGAGTATATTATCTCTGAATAAAGCAAAATCTGGTGGTGGGGGGAGACATATTTTTAATTACAAAGCACAGGAGTAATGTCAGGATCTGAAAATTGAAACTAAGACTAATGAAATTACTGTCCGTCGATTGAGCCATAAATCATCACGATTGATGCTGTAATTGCTGAGATAAAAGTTTGCACAGGCAAAATCTATGCAATGATCGGAGTGTGCGTGCGTGTATGTATACGACACAGAGAAAGGGCGAACGTCGCTGTCGCGTTTCTGATTGGTCGCGACTGACGACATCGCCCTGTGCTGTCATTTGACAGAAAGGTTTGGTTACGAGCGTTATACGAGTGAAGTCTGGTACGGTGATATCGAAAAGTAAGGAATAATCTTTATCGACCCTCGGTTATTCCTCAAATAAGAACGCGATAAAATGAGTTTCGCGAAAAAATAATAAAAACAGAAGACCACAAATTTGTTAAAAATGAGAGCCCAAAGACGACGAGAAACGTTGAACATGATGTTTTAAAATTGTTTTTATTATTAAATCTTAATTATTGTCTAGGTATATTTCTCTATGGTTTTCGCTCTCCAGGTCGACGGCTTCATGGTTTTCGTTATCCAGGTATATTTCTCCATGGGTTTCGTTCTCCAGGTCGATGGCTCCATGGTTTTCGTTGTCAGCGTACATTTCTCCAAGGTTTTCGGTGTCTAGGTCGACGGCTCCATCATTTTCGTTGTCCAGGTATATTTCTCCATGATTTTCCATGTCTAGGTATATTTCTCTATGGTTTTCGCTCTCCAGGTCAACGGCTCCATGGTTCTCGTCATCCAGGTATATTTCTCCATGGGTTTCGCTCTCCAGGTCGATGGCTCCATGGTTTTCGATGTCTAGGTATATTTCTCTATGGTTTTCGCTCTCCAGGTCAACGGCTCCATGGTTCTCGTCATCCAGGTATATTTCTCCATGGGTTTCGCTTTCCAGGTCGATGGCTCCATGGTTTTCGTTGTCGGCGTACATTTCTCCAAGGTTTTCGGTGTCTAGGTCGACGGCTCCATCATTTTCGTTGTCTAGGTATATTTCTCCATGATTTTCGATGTCTAGGTATATTTCTCTATGGTTTTCGCTCTCCAGGTCAACGGCTCCATGGTTCTCGTGATCCAGGTATATTTCTCCATGGGTTTCGCTCTCCAGATCGATGGCTCCATGGTTTTCGATGTCTAGGTATATTTCGCCATGGTTTTCGATGTCTAGGTATGTTTCTCTATGGTTTTCGCTCTCCAGGTCAATAGCTCCATGGTTTTCGTTGTCTAGGTATATTTCTCCAAGGTTTTCGTTGTCCAGGTATATTTCTCCATGATTTTCGATGTCTAGGTATATTTCTCTATGGTTTTCGCTCTCCAGGTCGACGGCGCCATGGTTTTCGTTGTCTGGGTATATTTTTTCATAGTTTTCGCTATCTAGGTCAACGGCTCCATGGTTTTCGTTGTCTAGGTATGATTTTCCATGGTTTTCGCTATCTAGGTCGACGGCTCAATGGTTCGCGATGTCTTTTTCAGGGCTCGACCAGGGGTCCTGATGGAAGTTCTTTAAGGGACTGACTTGAAGGGTTTGATCGTGATGTTTCTCAGGGATCAACCGAGAGTCTTGACGGGAATTTTCAAAAAGGGTTGACAATAGTATCTCAATTGAAGTTTTTATGGAATTAATCAAGAATTTTGCCGGGCCTTTTATAAGGGATCACTCAAGAGTTTGAACGGGATTTTTTAAAGGATTGTTGGGGGTGTCTACGAAAGTTCTTCAAGGGATCGGCTCAAAGTCTTTTCGAGACGCTTTTGAGGGATTGACGAAGAGTCTGGACAGCATTCGTTAAGGGATTGACTAAGAGTCTCACCGAAAATTTGTTGATTGTTACCGTTGTTGAATAAGAGAAAGAAAAAAACGTAAGCAGAATTTCTTTCCCGTCATCAACTTTCATTTTATCTTTGTTTCGGTCGTTTATACCGTTTTTCAAATTATTTTTTTAACGGTTTTTTTCCAATTGGGGAGGAATGAACAATTTTCTCAATTTCTTTCAAGTATTTCCAGAGATCTATTAGATATAATGATAGCAAATATGTGAAAACTCTAGGTTCTGAGAGTGTTCAGAAAAAAGAAATGATATCCGCGGAAAAAATCCCCTCCCGGGGAAAAAAACCCTGGACAAGTACATTTGTTGGTGACCCCCGTTTCCATTTGTCTTTATAGAAAAATCTAACGCCCCTAAACAAAAAACCTCCAATATAATGAAGAATGGAAAGAAGCCCTCGAAAAAAAGTTGATGATTTTCGCTCAGCACCAAAAATTCTGATATCTATAAAAGGACAAGCATTCCATTGATGTCTGAAAATAAATTAACGACACAAAAGAAAAAATCTTCCAAAAAGACACGTCTTAAAATAAAGGAACGCCTAAATACAAAATGGCAAATCGACAGAAAAACTTCATACAAAAAATACAAAACTCAAGTTTGCCATCGTATGTTGAACGGATGAGCGGATGCGCACAGAGTACTTGTCCGGCCCGAAATTTTTTGTATTAACTTGAAATATAAATCACTTTAGGAGGGAACCTCGATTGACTCGAGATTTGCACTAAGCTTTCGCATGTCTTTTCTAAGAAGATTTCTGAGACCAAACAATTACGTTATGTCAAGTTCAAGTAATGTGAGCACTCTAATTCAAAATTTCGGGCTGGACAAGTACCATGTGCGCATCCGTGCAACATGCGATGGCAAACTTTAGTTTTGTATTTTTTGTATGAAGTTTTTTGAGACGTGTTAAATCGTCTTAGGAAAGAACCTTGATTGACTCGAGATTTTCACTGACCTTTCGCGTGTCTTTTCTAAGAAGATTTCTGAGATGAGACCAAAAAATACGTTATATCATATCAAGTTCAACTTATGAGAGCACTTTTAATAAAAAATTTCGGGCCGGACAAGTACTCTGTGCGCATCCGCTCATCCGTTCAACATACGATGGCAAACTTGAGTTTTGTATTTTTTGTATGAAGTTTTTCTGTCGATTTGCCATTTTGTATTTAGGCGTTCCTTTATTTTAAGACGTGTCTTTTTGGAAGATTTTTTCTTTTGTGTCGTTAATTTATTTTCAGACATCAATGGAATGCTTGTCCTTTTATAGATATCAGAATTTTTGGTGCTGAGCGAAAATCATCAACTTTTTTTCGAGGGCTTCTTTCCATTCTTCATTATATTGGAGGTTTTTTGTTTAGGGGCGTTAGATTTTTCTATAAAGACAAATGGAAACGGGGGTCACCAACAAATGTACTTGTCCAGGGTTTTTTTCCCCGGGATAATAAAATATCAAAATAAATATCAAGCACAGTTGAACAACTTAAATATTATTTCAATGGCTTTATCACGCAAAGTGATTCGTGGTTCCCGTGCAGAGTAGTGGACTCGTGATTGCGGGTATTTGGCATCGATTCCCTGGGGGATACATTTTTTTTCTCAAATCGTTGTTTTAGTTGTTTATTTTACTGCGACGAGATGATTCAAAATAAATTCCGTGTTATATTTGAATATTCATTTTCACGTTTATTTTCGTATTCACTTGCTAAAATTAATTTATACTACAAACCACAATTTTTCAAGACGCTGAAGTTCGCAACGTTGGGCTCCGACGAAAAATCCGTTTTTCTATTTATTTTTTCTTCAATTAAAAAAATCATCACAATTTTCGTATCGATTTTGTCTTTAGATTTAAAGAAAACGTCGTTTTATTGTCTTGACTAAATATTTAATAAAAATAGTGAGATCTGCTGAAAAAAACAAAATTTCGTTCCATGATAACGATCCGAATTTCAGCATCGTCATTTTTCGCAGCATTTTTGGGAGCGACTTGGCTTTGGCTTGGAACATTTCGAGGAATTACAAGGAATATTTCGTCAATGTTGTCCAGTAGGGACCAGCAAAAGAATTAGAAAATAATCAACTCGTCCAGGATGCAGTTTTTTTTTCAGAGGATTTTTATTGTTCAACAGCAAATTGCTACTGGGCTAGTCTTATTATATTATGCGTAGGCATTGTTAGGGAAAGGCGATAGGAAATACAGGAGATATTGGAAAATGCGCAAATTAACCCATTAGCGCCTTGAGGATGAAATTTTGACATCTGAGTTCAAGCTGTTGGCGTATGATAAATGCGGAAAGAAAATAAAAACGGGAACGACTGTTTCCTATTCTTTCGAGTGTGCTCGTTCAAATGGTGATAGTTAAAATAGCGTCGAACATAATTATATCATAGACAATTTGAGAATACGCCAAAAAGACGACATTTTTCGATGACGGTGTTTTTTAAATGTTTTTTTCGGTCTCTGTCGATTTTTTTCACGCTTAAAACTAATTAATATCGTGACCTCGATATGTCAACTAAAGATCCGTGGGGTGATTTTTATATTTCGCGATATTCATTGGCTTTAGGCATGAAAAAAAATCGTCAAGGAACAAGAAATTTTTTTTTTACATGTCATCGAGAAGTTATGTCTTTTTGTTGCCTATTTTCAAGTTTTCTATGATATACTTTTGTCCGCCCAATTGTAAACATCACCATTGGAAAGAGAAAACCCTAAAACTTGAGGAACAGTTGTTCCCGATGTTTTTTGTTCGAATTTATCACATAGCAAGAACTCAAACACGGATGTCGAAATTGCGTCCTCTAGGTGCTAATGGGTTAATATGATCGTTAAAGAGAATGATTCAAACTTATTTATTTCGGGGAAATGGGGTAAAACAAACAAATGGAGAAATTATATTTATGTTCAACCTTTTATTTTTTCAGGTACTTTTGGTAATGTCTGAAGCATATCCTGCATTTTTAATTTTCATGATTGATGCTGATCATGTACAGATATGTACTAAGTTTCAAAAAATTTGTAGCCCTGAAAAAGGGCTGGAGCTTAAGTGGGTACGGACCCATTGTTCCAGCAATGGGTCCGTACCGTGAAAAATGGCAGAGTTTGATGATCCCGAATGTGATCGTACAATCCGCTGTTCTTCATGCGCAATCAACAGGCATTCATAAATCCAATCGATTGTGTACCTGCGGCCTGACTTGTTCTTCACCTTCGCGGTTTCGAAACAAGTTCGCACGGCCTGTTGTTGTGCTTCTGGTGGAGAAGAGATGTTATCCTCAAGCGCTTTTTCCTCGATTCTCCAGCAAAAGTTTGTTTTAGATCCGCCACGTCGGCCAGAACCTTTTGAGTCTGGAAATTGAAATAATTCGAAAACATTATAGAATATCCTTGAAACTACAAATGAAAAATGCACAAATCGTAAACTTATCATCAATTAAATTTCATTTGTGAGCGGAGTTCTTTATTTGTAAACATACCTTCCGTTGAAGACGTTTGAACTTCTTCCGTTCTAATTTTGCCTTTTTTTTTGCTTGATCTCGTTGAAGCACAAATTGACTGCGTCGTTGATTCTTCCTTTGCAGCGTTTGACGGAGGCGTTGACAAGTCTTGCATCTCCAGGTTCGTAGACATTTGTCATTTCGATCGGGATACGACATCCCTGTACACTGGGAATGTCGACTGTAACATATAAGTCGATAAACATGAAAAATTTAAATATATTAAAATTTTTAAGGCCAAACGTTTTTACCTTTTGCTTTCCATGCCTGTTCCGCTGCAAATTAAAGCGCGGTTCAAAATTTCCAGGTGGCGACGAATGTCTCCCATCGATATTGCCCGATCATCCAACCGTACGATGGTATCCGCGATGGTCCGAATCTATTATCAAAGTATAAAGTATAAAGTATAAAGTAAGTTTAATATCTCCGTTGGTGTAAAACGAAAAAAATACTGAACTGAATAAACAACTGAAAATCCGAATAACATCCGAGCAACTATACCTGTAACGTAAGATCTAGGGCCACCTCCAAATGAAGCTGTGGATGAAAATTTACCCGACCCAACAGAGTAAAAACCACTCCTGATGGAATGAGAGTCCACGCCCACGACTCTGGTAGAAGTCCTGCACTCAACTCCTCCTTGATGACGTCCACGCTGAATGGAGTCGTAATCGTCTCCACATCGTCTGGGACTTTTTCCTTTGACAGTTCGGTAGGCGGACATGGTGGTGAATGCTGGGTCTCGTCGAGAACGATGGGGTGTCTCTCCTGTTCGTTTTCGACAGCGGTTGCATTGTCGTTGTGAATGATTCTTTCTCCATCGTTATTGTTGCTCTAAAAAATTTAGAAATGCCAATACACATTAGTTACTAAGACTAAAACAGCATGGGACAATAATTCAACGCTCAGGCGGACAGAAAATAGGCACACTTTGAATTATTTTTCTCCACTACCAATATATTTTTTTTATTCGATAATACATTTTTTTTTTATTCCGGTAACATCAATTATTGACCAGGGAATTGGTGAATTTCATGTGCAGCTTTGGTTTCATAATTTTATTGATTTATATTTAGAGACGCGGTAGCGTCTTGACGCCAAGTATTAAAAAAGACAGTTCGAATCGATTAGGCAAGTTGCACTGCGTGTTCATATATATATATATATCTATATATACACTGCCGCTTAAAAGTTTAGATACACTATACCCAGTATTTTTTGCGGCAGTAAAAGTTAAATAACTCTGTGAAAAAAAATGTTTCCAATTTTTGTATAGCAGCGTTTCGAAGGGGACAAATCGAGCTTCAGTTTGCTCCATTTAAATATTTTTTATGATTTTTTTCGACCCAGTACAGACATTGGTCCGTGACTGTTTTTAGGCTTTTTTTTGACCATGGCGAATCAGGCGCACAGCTTCAGAATTTTCTTAAATTTTTTTTTTTTATGATGACAAACTTGACACTGGATGCAATAGCTCTATCTTTGTTTTTAAGAAAAATTTTTGCGATTTTTTTTCGAAAAGTTATCTGATTTTTACCTAAAATCAATAAATTTTGAAAAATTCTAGATAATCGGAGAACTATAGGGTTCAAGAGAAAATGTTAATAATGCAAAAATTTGTGTATTTCGATCCTGAATCGCGTTGAATTTTTTTGGAATTATTCTTTGAATTTTTTTTTTTTTTTAGTATTTTTTCCGAAACTTATCAGTGAAAGTTTTTTTTAATGCCGATAAAGTAATGATTCAAGGCACTCACCCCACTGAGATAAGTTTCTCATCGGAAAAGCCGCCTTTAGCTTTCAGCACCGCGTTCATGCACGACTCGCGGCATTCGTTCGATGAGCTTGTCGATTTGATCCCGGTGAAGACTCATCGTCCATGCACCTTGTAATTTTTCCCAGCAGAGATCCCGAGTCGAAGATGGACAATATTGTCTGATTTTCCGATCGAGCTCTTCCCACAGAAGCTCGATCGGATTGAAGTCCGGTGATTGCGGCGGCCGAATCATGTTCGTGATTATCCCCTTTTTTTCTTTTGTGCTCGCGTTCGAAAGATTCGCAAAGAACTAACGTTGACATCGACGACACTAGACGATCACATCGACGATCTAGTGAAAATGTAAACAAATGTGAGGTCTTTGTTTCGCGGCAATCTGGTCACCGTCCTTTGTTTATATTTTTACTAGATCGTCGATGTGTTCGATCGAAGTGTTTTGTGGACCGACGAATCGAAGTTTATGGTATTTGGATCTAGTCGACGAGTGTTCGTGAGAAGGCTTCCAAGAGAAAAAATGGCACCGCAGTGTTTGGTGCCCACGGTTAAACATGGGGGTGGCTCTGTGATGGTGCGGGGCTGTTTTTCGGGCCATGGTACCGGGAACTTGATAAAAATCGAAGGAATTTTGAAAAAAGAGGGCTACAAGCAAATCCTCGTTCGACACGCTCTTCCATCCGGTCTCCGTATCATCGGGCGTGGTTTTATCATGCAATGATAAAATCGGACAATGATCCGAAGCAAAGCTCAAAGCTCTGCCGAGGATACCTAGAAAATAATGAAAAAAGGGCATGATCACGAACATGATTTGGCCGCCGCAATCACCCGACCTCAATCCGATCGAACTTCTGTGGGAAGAGCTCGATCGGAAAATCAGACAATGTTGTCCATCTTCAACTCAGGATCTCTGCTGGGAAAAATTAGAAGGTGCATGGACGATGAGTCTTCACCGGGATCAAATCGACAAGCTCATCGAACGAATGCCGTGAGTCGTGCATGAACGCGGTGCTGAAAGCTGAAGGCGGCTTTTTCGATGAGAAACTTATCTAAGTGGGGTGAGTGCCTTGAATCATTACTGTATCGGCTTTATAAAAAACTTTCACTGGTATGTTTTGAAAAAAATACTCCAAAAAAAAAAAATTTCAAATAATAATTCCAAAAAAATTCAACGCGATTCAGGATCGAAATACACAACTTTTCTCATCGCTAACATGTTCTCTTGAACCCTATAGTTCTCGGCTTATTGAGAATTGTTCAAAATTTATTGATTTTAGGCAAAAATCACATAACTTTTTGAAAAATAATCGCAAAATTTGTTCTAAAAACCAAAGATGGAGCAATTGCATCTAGTTTCAAGTTTATCATCATTAAAAAAAAAAAAAAAAAATCCTGAAGCTGTGCGCCTGATTTGCCATGGTCAAAAAAAGCCTAAAAACAGTTACGAACCGAAGTCTGTACTGGGACGAAAAAAATCATAAAAAATACTTAAATGGAGCAAACTGAAGCTTGATTTGTCCCCTTCGAAACGCCGCTTCAAAAATTGGAAAATCTTTTTTTTTTTTTAACAGAGTTATTTTACTTTCAGTGCCACAAGAAATATTGGGTAGTGTGTCTAAACTTTTGAGCGGCAGATTTGAATCTTTGAAATGTGACTTTTGCATCTTTCGAAATGAAATATCAGTAAATAAATGCGAGTTCGAGTAATATACAGTTTTAGAAATAATAAATTTGTAAAAACATGAACTTTTATATTCTTGAAAATTCTAGGATAAATACAAAGAAAAGTTTCCCCACGACGGGACTAGGCTTAAAATTCATGTACTAAGAAGTAATATTTATGAGAATTTTTCGAAAAAAATCGAAAGACCCAAACAATGAAAGAAAAATAGGTTTCGATGCAAAAATCATAAAACTCGAGACAATTAATTCTACGAAATTTTTTTACATCAAAGTTTTGAAAAGTTCATTCAAAAACACGCAACTTAAAAAAAAAAACATCCAATTTGATGTATTTTCAAACAAGTTATTGGCATTTAAAAAAAAAACCACTCTAATTTTGAAAAATCCATATCTCGTGAGCGGCTCAATAAAAGATTTCGAAAAAAATCATGAGCCTCTTTTACACAGAGTATGAAATGGTGAAAAAATTTGAGCCAAATCAAAAATATGAATATCCAACGTAGGTTGAATTGGCATGGAATGCCCCATATATATATATATATATTAGGGTGGCTGCAATTTAGGTCGAACTTGAATTTTCAAAGTCCCCACGTGAAAACACAATCAACATATTAAAAAAAAAAATGTGTTCAAAGTTTGAAGGCGTTAAAAAAATTTTCAATGGTGCCTGCGAGCAGTTGAATTTTAGATGGGAAAACACATGTATTTTGCCGAGATATAACTAATTCATTACTCAAACCCGTAATAGTGGTGGAAAAAATCTAAAACTAGGCACACATATTGTACATAAATCAATGTTCAAAACATATTTTTTTAAGATTTTTGCAGTAATAATTTCCACAATTTCACGCTTCATGAAGACAGGCTCGATTTCACATTTTCGAACAATTTTCGTGAAATATTATTATTGATTTTGTGATGTAATTTTCAACTTAACTAGAGCCTAAATTAGACTAGACTAGACTGGACTAGACTAGGCTAGACGATTAGAACCAAAAATTCAGCGGAAGAAGTTTTTTTCCTATCGATAGTAAAATATTAACTTAAAATTGAATTTAAACTTTAAATTGCTTGCGAGACATAAATTCGTTGCACTGAAATAAATCGTCATAATATCTAATATAATTATCGAATGAAAAACGATTAAAAATCTAATTCAATCGAAACAAAATGGATAGAAAATCACGAAGTAATTTTTTATGAGTGGAGACGGTCGAAGGAAAGTATTTTTATCAAGTATTATTAAAGTAATATTCGGATTGTGATATTCACGGACAATTTAAATTATATATTGTTTTTGCTCCTCGTTGTACGTTAATCTATTGTTGTACTCCGTAATACGCTTGATTCCCCTTTCTGCGACATCAATTAACGACGCTTAACTTTTTGACAATTTGCAAGTCAAACTGATAATTTTTGTTCAAGTTCCACTCTGATACGTCGTTATCGAGAAAGCTGTGATCGATTTGGAATCATTCGGAAAACTTGAGCGATTGTGGGCTTACGAAAAAATCAATGTTTGGACCCAACAGAGAAGCGACGTTCGATTGATGAACTTCATAGCGTTTGGACACTCTGATTTCTGTTACATGTTCCAGCTGCTTGCTCGTGATACAAGCCCCCGATCGCTCGAGTTTTTCGAAAGTTTCCAAATCGATCACAGCTTAGGGAAATCAAGCTTATTACGGAGTACAATAATAGATTGACGTACAACGAGGAAGAAAAACAATATATTATCCAGATTGTCCGTGAATATCACAAAAAGTATCCGAACATCAATAAAAATACTTTGCTTCGACAGCTCCACCAATAAAAATTTACCGCATTATTTTCCATCGAATTTTTTTCAATGGAATTCGATTTTCAATCGATTTTCCATTCAATAATTATATTAGATATCATGACGATTTATTTCAGTGCAATAAATTTATGGCTTTGAAGCAATTGAAAGTTTAAATTTAATTCTAAGTCAATATTTTACTATCGATAGGAAAAAAAACTTCTTCTGCTGAATTTTTGGTTCTAATCGTCTAGCCTAGTCTAGTACAGTCTAGTCTAGTCTAATTTAGGCTCTAGTTAAGTTGAAAATTACATCACAAAATCAATAATAATATTTCACGAAAATTGTTCGAAAATGTGAAATCGAGCCTGTCTTCATGAAGCGTGAAATTGTGGAAATTATTACTGCAAAAATCTTAAAAAATTATGTTTTGAACATTGATATATGTACAATATGTGTGCCTAGTTTTAGATTTCTTCCACCACTATTACGGGTTTGAGTAATGAATTAGTTATATCTCGGCAAAATACATGTGTTTTCCCATCTAAAATTCAACTGCTCACAGGCACCATTGAAATTTTTTTTAATGCCTTCAAACTTTGCACACATTTTTTTTTTTAATATGTTGATTGTGTTTTTACGTGGGGACTTCGAAAATTCAAGTTCGACCGAAATTGCAGCCACCCTAATATATATTTATACACATTGTATAGATATTTTAACGTTTAAACATTGTATTATTATATTTTTCGTAAAAATATAGATAGTATTAATATGCAAAGTTGATTGAATTTAGAAAAATCGCTCATAAAACAAAGAGAATTATTTAAATTAAAAAAAGAATGCTTGTGAGTGAGCCGTCTTTCAGCTATTCAAGGTTCTTCGAAACAAATCTCGATATTTGTATAAACAAATATTTAGTTTTGTATCGAAGAATAACTGAATATAGGCTCACTCACAAACATTTCTTTTAAATTGAAATAATTCTTTTTATTCTATATGCGGTTTTTCTAAATTCAATAAACTTTAAATATTAATAGTATCTATATTTTTACAGAAGATATGTATGAATATGAATGAATAAAATACAGAATTTAATTATTTGTTGAATTATATAACTTTACTCCGGAGTGTTGCAAAAAATGGATCTGTTCTCTCGATACCTGAAAATGGAGGTATCGCGGGGTCAGATCTTATTCGCAGACTCCATATTGTTGCCAAAAATAAAACTGCATCGGTTCAGGTTTGTCGCCACAGCCAATTTCATAAGAATTCTTACCTCGCAAGTCATCGGTTGCTCTTGGTCAGATTTTGGTACAGCATCCCTTTCCAAACGCCACCTGACCAGAGGCGACTCGTAGACAGTACCATCCAGCAAAACCGTCCTCTCACATTTCTTGATGTCATCCTCGGAGAAATGGAACTCACACACAAACTGATTGATGTCCAACTCGCAGTTGAGGATGTTTTTCCATTGTATGCGCCGGTCATCGCTCTGTAAAAACACAAGTAATGTGTTATATAAGCAGGAATACATTGCGAAGAAAATAGTGGAGCAGCGGTAACAATTGCTGTTAATCGGTTAATTGCAAAAAGAGCGATGGCTTATTTGCATGGTGCGTGTGCGAGCACCATGCAGTGGCGAGCACCATGCATTCCTGTATATGTGCAAAAATATAGATATTGCTTAAAAAATAATACATTACCTTTGGAACCGAAAAGAGTGAGATATTATGGAGTCCTAGCTTCTTTCGCTGTTTTGGCCCATGGGTATTCCGGCTGCGACATCCTGGCACTGCGCAGATCTTTCCCATCCTGTAAAATGGATCAACGCAATGGAATAATTTCATCTTCCACATTATTCTTGTCACATTTATTAATATTCGAAATGGAGATCAAGGTTTTTTACCTCGTAGTGCCTTTGTAAATAATTGTGACAGCTAACCTATAGATCCTGAAAGGAACATACAAACAAAAAGAAAAAATTTATCGTCGCAACAATTTTCACTGTTTTCCCGTATTTAAACAAAATTAGACGAGAACAGATAGTTTATCACACGGATTCACTGTTTTGTCACTGTTTTTTTACACCATGAGGTTTAAATATTTTGATCGGCGTGAAAACCCTTTAATCGCCGCCATGACAGTCAGTTTCATTGCGAAGCACCCGTAATATCACTATATATTGACGTTCCTAACTACAATGCGACGCCTGTCGGCCGTACTTGACACCACCGTTTTCCGACTAATTTGGGACGCTATTAATACTAGCGCAGTACAGGAATAAGCTGGACTCCTTCCGTATAGTCTCGATGATAAAAAGGTTTTTTGTTTAGGCGCATGATGTTTTTTTAGGTAGAAAATAATGATTTTCTAATTTTTTTATCCAACTTTCACGCGCTTCTGGTGCGTGTACTTCCGAATAGCTGTTACCTTCGGTTGGTCTCAAATTTGGTACAGATCTTTTTTCGACGAGACAAGAAATAAGTGTGCCAAGGGATTTTTGGCGCATCTCAATATTTCCCAGGAAATCGAATTTGGAAATTAAAAAAAAAAAAAATAATTTCTGAGTAACTGTTACCTCCGATTTGACTCAAATTTGGTACAGTACTTTCTTTTTCGACGATACGAGAATACAAATACCTGTCCCACCCTCTATCCGAGATGCCCCGCACTCACCCCACTATGTCCCACACACCATCCGAGATACCCCGTAAAATGCCCCCGTGTCAAATCCGTAAAACGACTAAAAATTTTTTATTTTATTTTTTTTAAACTGCCGCTCAAAAGTTTAGACACACTACCCAATATTTCTTGCGGCACTAAAAGTTAGATAACTCTGTCGAAAAAAAAGATTTTCCAATTTTCGAAGCGGCGTTTTGAAGGGGACAAATCAAGCTTCAGTTTTCTCTTTTTAAATATTTTTTATGATTTTTTTTCGACCCAGTACAGACTTTGGTTCATGACTGTTTTTAGGCTTTTTTTTTACCATGGCAAATCAGGCGCACAGCTTCGGGATTGAAATTTTTTTTTAAATGATGACAAACTTGAAACTGGATGCAATAGCTCCATCTTCTTCTTTTAAAGAATGTTTTTTAGAGTCTTTTAGAAAATGTTTTGCGATTTTTTTTCGAAAAATATCTAATTTTTGCCTAAAATCAATAAATCTTGAAAAATTCTAAATAACCCGAGAACTATAGGGTTCAAGAGAAAATGTTAGGAATGAAAAAAATTGTGTATTTCGATCCTGAATCGCGTTGAATTTTTTTGGAATTATTGTTTAACATTTTTTTTTGGAGTATTTTTTTCGAAACTTGGTTTTTTTTTTAAGGCCGATAAAGTAATGATTTAAGGCACTCACTTCACTTAGATAAGTTAGAGAATTGTTGACAAACTTGAAACTGGATGCAATAGCTCCATCTTCGTTTTTTAGAAAAATTTTTGAGATTTTTTTTCGAAAAGTTATCCGATTTTACCCTAAAATCAATAAATTTTGAAAAATTCTAAATAACCCGAGAACTATAGGGTTCAAGAGAAAATATTAAAATTAAAAAAGTTGTGTATTTCGATCCTGAGTCGCGTTGAATTTTTTTGGAATTATTGTTTGAAATTTTGTTTTTTGAGTAATTTTTTCGAAACTTGGTTTTTTTTAAGGTCGATAAAGTAATGATTCAAGGCACTCACCCCACTTACATAAGTTTCTCTACCTTATCTAAGTGAAGTGAGTGCCTTAAATCATTACTTTATCGGCCTTAAATAAAACCAAGTTTCGAAAAATATACTCAAAAAAAAAATTCTAACAATAATTCCAAAAAAATTCAACGCGATTCAGGATCGAAATACACAACTTTTTTCATTCTCAACATTTTCTCTTCAACCCCATAGTTCTCAGGATTTTTCAAAATTTATTGATTTTAGGCAGAAATCAGATAACTTTTCGAAAAAAAATCGCAAAAAATTTTATAAAAAACGAAGATGGAGTTATTGCATCCAGTTTCAAGTTTGTCATCATTAAAAAAAAATATATATAAAAATCCTGAAGCTGTGCGCCTGATTTGCCATGGTCAAAAAAAGCCTAAAAACATTCACGAGCCAAAGTCGGTACTGGGACGAAGAAAAATCATAAAAAATATTTAAACAGAGCAAACTGAAGCTTGATTTGTCCCCTTCAAAACGCCGCTTCGAAAATTGGAAAATCTTTTTTTTCGACAGAGTTATCGAACTTTTAGTGCCGCAAGAAATATTGGGTAGTGTATCTAAACTTTTGAGCGGCAGTGTATACCGTGTGCTTGCATTATATAACTGGCTATGGTGTAATCAAGTCATTAGGGAGCGTGAAAAAAAGTTATCCCGAAAATCGCTGGTGCCGCGATATGGAATATTTACCCAATTAAATAAAGTTCATTATTAGTTATTGTACTAAAATGTGTTTTCCACCTTTTCCTCCATCCTTCCGGGACGAACGGATAAACATACGAACATATTGATAAGCTCTGTCTCCCGTCCGTTTGCCCCTCCCTACCAGCCCGCCCCTCCATTGCGCTTCTCCCGAGCGGCGAACCAGTCCAGCCATCGCCCTCTTCCACCCTTCTGCCAACAGACTGCAACCGATCGCGTCAAATACTCAAGACCGCAGAGAAAGGGCTTAAAGAAATAATAAAGAACCTGAAAGACCGCTCAGCGGCTGGTAATGATCTCATAAGCAACGAAACAATTAAAGTTCTTCCGAGCAACGTGGTGGAATTCATGAGAATTCTAGCTGTTTAATAAAATTATGTTTAATGGATTAATTCCTCCGGAGTAGAATGAATATGCTAGATGCTTAATTCCAAGACCCAAGGGGGGATATAGACCGACCTCTCTCGCATCTTACTTTATAAAATTGTTCCAGAGGGTGAATAAAAAAACCAGGCTAGAATTCTTCCTTGAAACAGATTTAATAGTTCCTAACTCCCAATGTGGCTTTAGAAAACAACGATCCTTTACCGATAACATCAACATACTGACCACGGACATAATAAATTCGTTCGCAAGAAAAGAGAACACAATCGCTATATTGGGTAAAATACCCAGTTCCCAGCCCCTAACCGGTAGTCAGCCTTTTACAGCTTTGTATGTTTGGGAATGGCGTGAAAGTGGTTTGTGACTCATGGGGATTTTTCACTAGCATCTCTTATATTTGATTGATGAGTATACAAAATTTTAATGTACTAACCGTTCAAACAAGGGAGGAAAAAAAATGCATTCGGAGCGTTGCGATCAACGCGTTGCGATCACGCGCGTCATTTATCAGGTAAGTCATTTATGTTTTTGAGAACCTTGGTGTTCTTGAATGGATTTCCGGAAAACCTTTCAGGAAAACCGATTTTAGTTCGTTTCAACAAACATAAGGCTGAAAAAATCGTTTAAAATACGTAAAAAAACGTATTTTTTTCATGGCTGACTACTGGTTATACATTTTAACCGATTGCCTGGTATTGTATCATATATGTACAAAAAAAAAGTCGGGCCCATTCTGGTTTTGTATCATATATGTACAAATTGAAATAACTTTTTCAATTTTCAACCGATTTGGACAAAAAATGGAATACACTGGTTTTTTGGATCGCTCAGTCGATTTTCGAACTTAATTTTCACCTCACTACCCTTGGAAAGGGTGAAAATCGAAGGTTGAGGGTGAAATTTTTCGATGTTTCAATGGGTTTTCATACTATATGACATGAAATTTTTTAGTTTTTTAGCACACTTTTGTTGAAATCAAACAAAATTTGCCACGCCCAAAAATGTGGAAAATAAGGGTTCAGGGGAAAATTTGTTAATTTTTCACTGCGAAAATTTCATGCTTTATCACATGGAAATTCCAAGTTTTCAAGAACACAAGACGCTTTTATCGAAAAAATAAAAAATTCACTGCCCCAAAGGGGTGAAAAATAAGGGTCGCGGGTGAATTTTTCATATTTTCCGATGAGAAGTTGTCCTACTACGTAACATAAAAACTGTACGTTTTTTGGGGCATCCGACTTTTTTTCGAAAAGACAAAATTTGCCACGCCTAAGGGAGTGGAAAAAAGGTTCGAGGGTGGAATTTTGAGATTTTTAATGGGAAGATTTTATGCTGCATTGCATGAGAACTATAAGCCAAGACACCCTGAAAAATCTTCAAAGGTCACCCCAACCCTCATTTTTTACCCCTTTGTAGCCAGCGAATTTTGATTTATGTCGCTGAAAGGTGCCCGAAAAAACATACAGTTTTCATGTTATTTAGCATAAAAGATTCCCATCGGAGAATCTGAATTTTTCACCCCCAGCCCTTATTTTTCGCTCCGTGGGGGGGTAGTGAATTTAATTTAATTTACGTAAAAGGTATTCTGAAAAACTTGGAATTTTCATGTCATATAGCATGAAAACATATCATTGAAAGATAAAAAAATTTTCACATTCAACACTCACTTTCACCCTTTTTGAGGGTAGCTAAGTGGTAGCTGAAATTGGAAATGGAATCAGCGACCTCGAAAACCCTTAGAAATAAATTTTTGGGAATTTCAGTAACACATTGGCTCGTACCAGTTTTGGCACAAAAACTGGAAAAAAGCTCACCAGTCAACCGGTTAATATTGTCACCCTCCCCCGGCCGACTACTGGTTATTCAATGAAATTTTTTTATCGCGCTGCACATTAAAATACACGCAAAGGAAATATATGGAAACATTTTTCATTTCAGAAAAAACGAGATTGAATGTAATTTCACCACTAGTCAGGGACGACTACAGGAAAGGTTCTCTGCAGCAAGTAAACCGACGAAGACTGGCCAGTCCTCTACGATAATTGAAATAGAGAGAATAGTCACATTTTCTCCACCGAACCCGGATCCTAGTCCCAGGGCCGGAGCCAACGCGGGAGACCTCGATAAGAAGATAAGTCTCCGAATTTGTTCTATTGTTCAAAAAAAATTTATATACGCAAAAAGGGGAAACGAAAGACAAAATAAAACTGTATAAATTAGAGTGTGTGTGCGTGCGTGTACAAATGTGTGAATGCGTTTTATTGTATGTGTGAAATAATGATCGGATGTCCAGCGTATATCGACGCGAAATAAACGGAGCCAAATTTATTGAAAGTAAATCATTTTAATTCTTTTTATTGTTATTTTCTGTTATTTGAATTTTCTCACCGAAAATAAATTTTGATATATTACAGATGGAATGAAGATTAGAGCAGCGAAAATATACCAATTATATTTTCGGAAAATTCGGGGCCTATTGATGTTTCCAAAATATCGGAAAAACGTTACTGTAAATAAAATTGAAGATAACGAAGCTTTATTTGTGGTCTTGGTGCAATCCGGAAGAATTTCACAGTCTTTGCAAAAGATTTAAAAAGTTCCGTTTCCATTAAAAAAAAAGCTCGAAAAGGAAAGCGATCAATAGAATTAGTGCTGTATCTTCGGACGGATGGAGGAGAATCGAACCGGAAAAAGAAGACGAAACAACAAGAAGAAAGCCAGAATCTTGATGCGAAAGATGCGGAGAGCAGCAATTAAAGAAAAAAAAGAAGAAGCGCGCAAGCGAAAAATGGAGAAGGAATCAGCATTTGAACACAAAAGGAAGAAGATAGCCACTAGGCCGGGGAAAAAACAAGGAAAAAGTGTAACGGGTGTGATGGAGGGATGATATCCGAAACAGAAGAAAACGATTTAAAAAATATTGTTTGCGATGTCGGTCCCTCGTCGTATCACTTAAAATGCACCGAGTTCATCGGTCGAGCCTTCGAAGAAGTTACTAATTTGTATTTTGTATGCCAAAAGTGCCCTCTAAATGAATAGGCTCACTACAAGGTCTTGTAGGGCCGACTACTGGTTTTGACCGGTTGACCACTGGTGAAAGTGACATTTTTCAAATAACTTTTATTCTCTCCGTTTTCAGATGACTTTTTTCAGTTCTTTGTAACAATTATTTTTCTTTGGTCGAATAAAAGAAAAGAAAAATTATTGACAAAAATATGAACGGAACGAAAACGAGAGACTTATCGTCCCGATGAGTCGGTGGTCGGCTGCACCCGTCGTGGCGGTGATGACGGCCCTCGAGGAGCGACGTCGGAAGGCGGATCTGGGCCCTTCTGGGTTGACCTCAGGGCGTCTCCTCGAAAATCCAGGCGAGGACGATGGTGCAGTCAGGTCCGTGGTCTTCCTCCGGTGGTATTGTTCGTTATTTTGTATGGTTGGGTTTTTCACAAATAACTCGATGTGCGACAATCGTATGGCGAAGAAATACACGATTTTACTGGATTTATGCCGATGTATAAATATATTGATAATATATTTATAGATATATATGGGGAATTCCACGCCAAATCGGACACCATTCTGCTTTAGCATCTCCGATTTTTTCGTTAATTTTTTATATTATAGTACCCATTGAGAGAGATTTTCTTGATTTTTTTCAATTTTTTTCGTCCAGCCGTTTTCGAGATATCGATTTTTCAAAAAAATCGTTTTTTTTTTAAACACCCGTAACTTTTCGGAAGATGGGTCGATTGGGACGTTTTTTTTTTGAATTTTTTGTTTTTCACGGAACTTCGAGAGTACACTATCAAAAAAAAATCCAAAACCGTCTTTCTTCAATGTTTTGAATTTTTTCTATAAAATGTTGATTTCCAAAAAACACGTAGCGATCGATTTTCTTGAATTTTTCTCGCAAAAAACTATACCTCATACCGCAATTTTTAAGCCTAGTTCCGTGATGGGAAAATGATGGGATCCATTTTTTTCGAATTTCTGAAATTTCATGTTTTTTTTTTAAACCACGTAGCAACCGATTTTCTTTAAATTTTCCGGTGAAATACTGCCATGCATCATGCAACGTTGGAATCCATCTTTTTTCGAATGTTGAAATTTTCTGTTTCACTTACACCACCAACGAAAATTTTCCGGACAAAAATTTAGAAGAGTGCTGGAACGGTTTTTCGTGCCATTTCGCCGGTAGTTAGCCTAGACCGATTTAACCAACGCCGTTTTGAAGAGGAAGGTTTCACCTTTAATTAGATTTTTTTAAAATATCTACGATTTTTTTTACACTCAGCACTAAGTTTTGAAAACAACAATTTTTTGTCGATTTTTATCACTGTTTAGAGTGGACCCCGTTGGAGTCAAAATGTTTTTTAGGCTCTTACGATTTTTTTAGGCAATAAAGGGTTCAAAAATTGCCACATCGTGAAGCGAATGAAAATAGCCAAACCAATAGTCGAAGATGTGATGAATAGCTTTTGAGAGACACAAAATCCGACATTGAACGAAAGCGTTCCCGGAGGCGCTGTGTTACTTGCAAAGCTTAAGATCAATGCAATCAGATCCTTCGATCAATCAAGCTGCAGTCTCAAATAGAGATGAGAAAAAATTTCCACAAGAAAAATCTAAAAAAGTTCTGGTCAACTTGACATAATCTAACAGAACTCTTTAGCGTCCTGAGGTTTTAATGGAAACCTCATCGTTTTCGTACTACGGAGCAATTTCGAACTCATCCATTTTTCCTGAAAAACGAAAAAATTTTGAAAAAAAAAATCGTAGAAAATTAAAAAAAAAATGCAATTGAAGTGTCGACTTCTACCGTTATGACTTCATCCACAGAAATGCCTAAAAATCGTTTTGACTCTAAACGGGGTCCACTCGAAACAGTGATTGAAAACGACAAAAAATGGTCGTTTTCAAAACTGAGTGCTAAGTGTAAAAAAAAATCGTGGACATTAAAAAAAAAACCAAATTGAAGGTGGAACCGTCCTCTTAAAAACGGCGTTGGTTGAATAGGTCTGGGCCAACCGTTCAGGCACTCTTTTAAATATTTGTCCGGAAACTTTTCGCTGGTAGTGTAATTGAAACAAAAAATGTTAACATTCGAAAAAACATGGATGCCACGTTGCATGATGCATGACAGTATTTCAACGGAAAATTTGAAGAAAATCGGTTGCTACGTGGTTTAAAAAAAAAAACATAAAATTTCAGAAATTCGAAAAAAATGGATCCCATCATTTTCCCATCACGGGACTAGGCTTAAAAATTGCGGTATGAGGTATAGTTTTTTGGGAGAAAAATTCAAGAAAATCGATCGCTACATGTTTTTTGGAAATCAACATTTTATAGAAAAAAATTCAAAATATTGAAGAATGACGGTTTTGGATTTTTTTTGATAGTGTACTCTCGAAGTTCCGTGAAAAACAAAAAATTCAAAACAAAAAAAACGTCCCAATCGACCCATTTTCCGAAAAGTTACGGGTGTTTGAAAAAAAAGAACGATTTTTTTTAAAAATCGATATCTCGAAAACGGCTGGACGAAAAAAATTGAAAAAAATCGAGAAAATCTCTCTCAATAGGTACTATAATTTAAAAAATTAACGAAAAAATCGGAGATGCTAAAGCAGAATGGTGTCCGATTTGCCGTGGAATTCCCCATATATATATAGAGAGAGAGAGACTCCCGCTCAAAAGTATGGGTTCACTTCTCGAAATTTTCAGCTTCGGTATAAGTTCCATATCTTGGTGGAAAAAGGTCGCAAGAGAATTTAATGAGCACCATTTTGAAGGGGACAGTTTTAGCTTCATGTTGCCATTTTTTATAATTCTTTACATTTTTTTTTATAGTCCCCACGCGCTTTTGAACATGGCAGTTTTTTTTGCGCTCTAGAAACAGGCTCTCTGGCTATTAGAAAATTTTCCTTGCAATTTTATTCATGGCAGTTTCAAAGAGGATATCAAACACTTCATTTTCGTTTTTGAAAAAGTATCGTGCGATTTTTTTGACCAAAAATATTCCAATTTTTGACAAAAATTGATAATTTTATTCAATTCGGCGTATCTTGAAAACGGCGGGTGATCGAAGAAAATAGCAAGAGGGTGAAAAGTTGCAATAGATTATGATGGACCTGGTAGATTTATTTCAGAATTTTTTTCCGACATTTGTTTTTTCATACTCGTGGAGTCAAAATAATTTCAATTTTCTCATGATTTTTTCTTTTTTTTAAACGGCGGAGGCATTTCTTTTATTGGTTTTATCAGCATCTTGTTGTAATTGGAACTAAAAATTTAATTTTGCACAATTTTTTGTACGTTTTTTTCGTGAAAAAAATTAATTTTTAGTTCAAATTACGTCAAGATAAAGATCAAAGCGATAAAAGAAATGGCTCAGCCGTTTAAAAAAAAGAAAAAATCATGAGAAAATTAAAATAATTTTGACTCCACGAGTATGAAAAAACAAATGTCGGAAAAAAATTCTGAAATAAATTTACCAGGTCCATCATGATCTATTGCAACTTTTCACCCTCTTGCTTTTTTCTTCGATCACCCGCCGTTTTCAAGATACGCCGAATTGAATAAAATTATCAATTTTTGTGAAAAATTGGAATATTTTTGGTAAAAAAAATCGCACGATACTTTTTCAAAAACGAAAATGCAGTGTTTGATATCCTCTTTGAAACTGCGATGAATAAAATTGCAAGGGAAATTTTCTAATAGCCAGAGAGCCCGTTTCCAGAGCGCAAAAAAACATCAAAAAACTGCCATGTTCAAAAGCGCGTGGGGACTATAAAAAAAAAATGTAAAAAATTATAAGAAATGGCAAAGTGAAGCTAAAACTGTCTCCTTCAAAACGGTGCCCATTAAATTCTCTTACGACCTTTTTCCACCAAGATATAGAACTTATACCGAAGCTGAAAATTTCGTGAAGTGAACCCATACTTTTGAGCGGGAGTGTATATATATATATATATAAAGAAACAAATTTACGTAGATTTAAATGACGACGAGATTGACACAAAAATATGCAATTTAACAAAAATGACACAGTTCGTCGATTGACCAGAAAAGGCTGTTTCCTGGCCAAGCGACAGAATACGAATGAATATTTTATTTCTCTTCGAGCAGTACCTCGACAATTAATTGTGGAGAGGGCATCAATTTCGAATCCCCCACTATTCTCGTATCTCACATCTTATAATTGTATCGTTGAATTTTGATAAATAATATTTTATTTGAGACTAGTTGCGTGTCGTTATCTTTTGTCATTTTCGTTAGACTGTATTTTAAAGTTGAAGAATAAATTAAAAGGCTGACTACGGGGTGTTTCACCCTTGATCTAAAAGGAGCACATGACAATGTACTCCCGAAAATATTAATAGATAATCTGAACGAATTGAGAATCCCGAATTTTGTAACGACACTTGTAGCTACGTTGATAACTCGACGAAAAACACGATTCTTCGCCAATGGCACAGAGATAGTACGCCGCTCGTGGCAGTTTCGGGAATTTTTTGGCAGTACGTGATGCCGTCCATCGTTTATATGGGGAATTTTTACACTGAGTAGCGAAAGTTGACGAATGAAGATAATTGGATGTTATAAATATTATTAATTCTGAAAAAAAGAAGCTGAGGCTTTTACGCCCAACGGTAAGTACTTTTTTTATTTTTAAAGTGCTGTGTACTTATTTTTTTTTGGCATGGAAAATTGATTAATCATATAAACTCAACATCTCTTCGCAACGGTTTAGATATGAATATATGCATAATACGGACGGGGTTTCAAGCAGTGACACATTCGATAAATTTCAATTCCAGAATCAATAAAAAAGGGTTACGGCCTCGCCACAACGCACGTAGTTCAAGTAGAATAATGTTTTTTTTTTTAACGAAATACGTTCATCTGTAATAAGATGCAGTGTAATTCGTCAGACTTCCGTTACGTTACCTCCATATAAAGTGCAATTAGAAGTAATTTTTTTTTTACAAATGTGTGATTAATTAAAAACAATACTGGTATGGGAAAATGTGATAACTAATGTTATTGCTATGTACTTATGTATTCACATTCCGTCAAGTAAAATGTATTCATGATTGGTTGAGTATTTTAAAATACGCAACGTTTAGTAATCACCCATTTATTTTCTAGATTGACGGCAATTGCTAAAACGGCTGTGAAAGGCGATTGCGTATCAGGTACTGGGGGAAAATGCAAGCATATTTGCGCCCTAATATGCTACAACAATTCCGATCGAAGTGCAACACAAACGAGCATAGACCAAAAATGGGGAAGGCCCTCACGGAATCAACTCGGAAAAGAAATGTATGCGAAAGGAATTCTCATCACGGAACACTTTAGAAATAAAAGTGTCACACACCCAATAAATGTTCCTCCGTATACACTACCGCTCAAAAGTTTAGATACAAGAAAGTGAATTTCTTGTTTTACTCAAAGTTATATAACTCAGCTAAAAAAAAGGAATTGCAATTTTCAAAGCGTCGCCCCATTAAAAAATGTTTTTATATTTTTTTTCGCCCCGGTATTGACTTTGGATCGTGACCGTTTTTGGGGTGCGTCACATCGGATAATTGCACAGCATATACACTCCCGCTCAAAATTTTGGATACAAGAGAATGAATTTCTTGTTTTACTCAAAGTTGCATAACTCAGCTCAAAAAAAGATATCGCAATTTTCGAAGCTTCGTTTTTAAGAGGACAAACGAGGCTTCAATTTGCCTCATTAAATAGTATATTACGCACCTAGGGAGGAAAAGTAGACTACTTCAAACCGCGGGCAGAACTGTCACCCGAGCCGAAGGCGAGGTTGACAAGCACGCGGTTTGAGGTAGTCTGCTTTAACTCCCGTGGTGCGTATACGATTTTTCAGTCCGACGTAGGCGGAATGCGGCCCGCGCAGCGGGCCGAAAGTTGCCACTTTCCGCCCGGAGGGCTGAAAAAATGTTTTCTCCATACCTCGGTCGAAAGTACGCACTTTCGGCATCGATTTCGAGGCAGAAAGTTCGACTTTCATGCATTGGAAAAAAAAAACACGATCGCTCCTGTTACAGCGGGAGCAAAATTTTTTTTCATGCATATCTGTCACGACTACTGTCAGTGACTGGTCTCTAATCGTATTTTCGTTATTAACGTCGAAGCTGCTTTTTCTTTGCTTGAAAGCAATCGATATTGTGCGCGCAATAATGACTGAAATGATCTCAAGTGATGAAACGATGGATGAGGAAGATATGTTGAGGGATTTTGAGGCTGAAGCGGAGTTGATAATCCGGACGGAAACGCTACCGAAGAAATCTGCGGATCGGTATAAACTCGTGTACGAGGCCTACAAGAAATGGCAGTTGGAACATGAAAGTTCGCTATCCAAGTCCGAAGAAATTAATTTGATCGTCTATTTCAAAGAGTTGACGAAAAGGCTGAGACCTTCAACTTTATGGTGCATATGGTCGATGTTGAAAAAAACTTTAAATACAAGCGACAACATTGATCTAAACAACTTTCACAATTTGAAAAGCATGATCAAAAATAATTCCAAAGGCTACAAACCGAAAAAGTCTTTGGTATTCAAGTGGAGTGAAGTCATGAAATTTGTGAACGACGCATCAGACCACACACATTTAGGTTCAAAAGTGAGCACTGACATGACCTTCTATTGTTTTTTCAATTTATTTATATAAATGAATTTGTAAAATAAATATCTTTGTAATGATTCACGGTTATCCTTATCCTTGGAATTTGTGGGGCTCTCAGATGCGACGAGCTCACGAAACTTACCGTCCAAGACGTGGAGGATCTTGGCAATAATAAATTTTTTCTCTGTCGGCGACACGAAAAATGATTGTCCTCGTCAATTTATTATTGGAGACCTTTTTTATCAAAAAGTGAAGAAATACACCTCGATGAGACTTCAGCTGACATTTACCGACCGA
The DNA here is from genome assembly GCA_037043255.1 of Diadegma fenestrale. NCBI lineage: Eukaryota > Metazoa > Arthropoda > Insecta > Hymenoptera > Ichneumonidae > Diadegma > Diadegma fenestrale. The sequence goes on from CM073312.1 coordinate 14,018,304, forward strand.
TTTTTCCTTCAATATCAGAATGGACAATTTCACCAGCAAGCCATCGGTCGAAATAAAATTGGGGAAACCCCTCAAATGATTGCAACCTTTTTGAATCTACCGAAAGCGAAATCATTCACTGGGCATTGTTTCCGCAGAACTGCCGCAACGCTTCTGGCAAACTCAGGTGCCAGTACAACAATGCTAAAGCAGCTAGGAGGGTGGAAATCAACGGCAATTGCTCAGGGTAACTCTTTTATTTATTTATTTCGATTTTATTGGAACTTATGCAAATGAGTTGATCGTATTTAGGGTTTTATTCAATTAAAAAAACACTCTTTATTCATAAATAATCCACTTATTTGTAGGATATGTGGAAAATTCCCTGAAGAACAGGGAACCAATGAGCGCATAACCCATGCATCCGAACCCGACAAAACGCAGCCACAACCGTCGACCACTTCGACTGCAAGCGACTCCAGGGCTGAACAAATTATTCCAAAAAATGATGGATAGTCGGCAGATGCAGCAACAGACTCAATCAACTTCTGTGAGGAATTTGAAATCAATGAAGAGGATCTAGTGAAAATTGATGAGCTGGATCGGATTGAAGTTTTGAATATATCACCGACACCTTGTTTTAAAATCGCAAGCAATGGAAAAACCCTATCACATAGTAAACAACCGACACCGCCGACCCATTTCCTAAAAAAACCACCTATTAAAGTTTTTCCAAAAAAATCAGAAGAGCAACCACTTCTAAATGGATACAAAGAAAGTGAAACTGCAAATCCCCATAGTGTAAACCAACCTACACCAAAATCTTTGCCAAAAAATCGAACCGTCAACGAAAATCCGTCAAATATCTATGAAAACTGTGTATTTCACGGAAATATTATCAACAACTTTCATTACTCGTGTCATCATGAAAAAAAATGATGAGAACAAAAAAAAAGCAATAAAATCCTTTGAAAAAATAAAATAATTTTATTGTTTAATTATTTAATATTATTTTTTAAATAAGTTTAATTAATTAATTAGTTAATTAATTAATTAATTAATTAGTTAATTAATTAATTAATTAATTAATTAATGAAGTTTAATTATTTGATATATCATACTTCTTGCGTTATTCATAACCTACATTTAAACAAAAATGGTTCCAGTTGAGATTATTGTAATTTTAGTATTTTTATTTGCTTTTCTTTTGTATTTGATGCCTGCCCCCGACCAGCTGGCACTCGCTTCGCTCGTGCCGCAAACGTCGGGGCAGGCATCAATACATGAATTTGTCGTGAATCTGCCGAAAATCGAGCGTACTTTCGACCGGCTATGGAGAAAAATAGTATACACCACACGGGCAGAAGTTTGGGAGCCCTGAACTGCGCAGGAATCCCAAACTTTCTGCCCTTGTAGTGTAATATACTATTTTATATTTTTTTTCGCCCCGGTACTGACTTTGGATCGTGACCGTTTTTGGGTCTTTTTTCAACCGTCGTGAATCGGGCGCACAATTGAACGAAGTATGGATATTTCTTTTTTACCATAAAAATCTTAGACGGGAGTGCAGAACCTCCATCTCCTTCTTTGGAAAAATTTTTTGCGATTTTTTTTCGAAAAGTTATCCTATTTTTTGCTGAAAACGATACATTTGGACAAATTGAAAATAACTCAAGAACGATAGTGCTCAAGAAAAAATGTTACGGGTACAAAAAGTTGTAGATCTTCGTACCCAATCGTTCGAAATTTTTTCAGAATTTTTCGAGAAATTTTTTTTTTTGTAAACTTCCAAGTAAAATTTTGTTTTCTCTCAATAAAATGTTTTACGGTACTCACCGCGTCTACACGAGTTTTTCGTCGATTCATTTTATTGAGAGAAAAGAAAAATTTTACACGCAAGTTTTGAAAAAAATACTCCAAAAAAAACAAAATTTTCTCAAAAAATTCTGAAAAAATTCCGCACAATAAGGTACAAAGATCTGCAATGTTTTGTACCAGTAACATTTTTTCTTGAACGCTATCGTTCTTAAGTTATTTTCAATTTGTCAAAATGTATCGTTTTCAGCCAAAAATAGGATAACTTTTCGAAAAAAAATCGCAAAAAATTTTTCCAAAGAGGGAGATAGAGGTTCTCCATTCCCATCTAAGATTTTCACGGTAAAAAAGAAATATCCATACTTCGTTCAATTGTGCGCCCGATTCGCGACGGTCGAAAAAAGACCCAAAAACGGTCACGATCTAAAGTCAGTACCGGGGCGAAAAAAAAAAATGAAAACATTTTTTAATGTAGCAAATTGAAGCCTCGTTTGTCCTCTTGAAAACGAAGCTTCGAAAATTGCAATATCTTTTTTTTTTAGCTGAGTTATGCAACTTTGAGTAAAACAAGAAATTCATTATTTTGTATCCAAAATTTTGAGCGGTAGTGTATATGCTGTGCAATTATCCGATGTGACGCATTCCTGTGCTCTTGGTTTAATGTTAGGTGCTCAGGAGCGTCTGAAAAACGATACGAGCGATGAACGCTCGAAAAAAACTGAAGCAACTCAATTAAATTCATTTAATAATGCGGGAATTCATTTTATAATCTTGGGAAACCTGCATTATGAACTTAATCATATTTGCAGAAGAGATCGAATTATACTTGTAGGAATCTCACTTTTTAAGCATTGCTGCGAAACGTTTTTACGGAAAATATGTTCAATTGAGCCGACAAAGAATTATCGCACTGTGCATTAAAACTGTAAGTCAAAGTGATTGCTTTGATTGATTTGAAGCTAGAAAGTGCAAGTAGTACTAATAACTGCAAGTAGTACAGCCCACGCAATTAGAATGAGAACAAAACGCAATCTTACAAAAATGATAGAAACTTTTTTGAATGTCGTTCAAACGAAGTCATTTTCCGCGACGCAAGATGGCAAAAAATGGAAAAAATCGCCTGAGAGCAATATGAAACATTATTGAATGTTCAGGTTTTGACCACTGGTACAGTCGTTTTACAAGCTCAGCCATGGTTAAGTGCGTCTCCTGACGGAGTCGTGATAGAAGATGGATGCATAACGAAATCAGTAGAGATCAAATGTCCTTATTCGTCTTAAAACGTACGTGTTTACGATGCAATCGAGAAAACTTTCAACGTCCCATATTTAGTTGATTCAATTAATAACGTACATTTGAAGTCAACGCATCAGTATTACACGCAGTGTCAAATGCCGATGTATATGTAACGGAATTGTCACAGTGTGATTCATTTATGTGATCACCAAAAGGAAACTGCGTCATCACTCTGTCACGAGATGATTTCTTTTTTAAAAGTCTGATACTGAAATTACATGCATTTTACTTCGATCACTATTTGCAAGCTCTATGCGGAGGCGATAAAGAAAATATTGTGCTTAAATAACTTTTATTCTCGTCGTAAGGCTCCGAATGTTGTTAAGACAGAGAAAAGCGTTATGTGACCAAAGAATGTCCCTAAGAGGTTTGGGAATGCACTAACTGAGCTATTATACGATTTAGCAGAACGTTGTGAATCAGTCATCCGATGTTTTATTTAAAACTGTGATTTAACAACAAAAAAAGTGTAACATAAACATGTGAAATAAAATATGAGAACCAGTTTGGTACAAAGAATGTATTTGCAGTTGATATGATAATACTTTGTTTTTAAAATGAATATATTTGCAATTCTTATTGAAATTGAACATGTTTAAGAGCTATTAACGAGTTTTCAGGAGGTATTTAACAGTGGACGTTGAGGTCGTGGCCACGCGAGAAGGACTTGAATTCAACGTCCACTGTTTACATTTTTGCTAGAAGAATAGAGGAATGCTATAAGCCTTGTCGATTACAACGTTAGTTCTCCGTGAATGCCCCAAAAGCGAGCACAATATAAAATAAAACTGACAAATTGACACACAGGAAAATTCGAAATAATATCTTAAAAATGGCACAAAAAGAAACAGATTTCTCTAGATAAGAGAGGTGCAATAGTGGCCCCAGGGAAAAATGGATTTTCGTATCGGAATATTGCGAAAGAAATTGAGTGTCCCTGAAAGGAATCCAGACCACGATAGTGAGCTGGAAATTAACGGGCTCCCATCAGGATCGTCGTCGATTCGACCGGCCAAAAATTACGACTCCTCAAGGCGATAAGAAAATAATTCTTGCCAGTAAGAGAAATCGAAGATTGACAGCCACGGAAATTCGAGCCGAGTACAATAATACACACGAAACGCCGGTATCACTCGCGACAGTAAAACGTCAGCTCTTCGATTCCGGACTCCGAGGCTGCGTTGGAGCAAAAAACCCACTGCTGCGCCTCGTTAAAAAAAAAAAACGATACCAGTGGGCAATGAAGCATCGCAATTGGAGCGTGGACCAATGGAAAAATGTTTTGTGTGGACCGATGAATCGAAGTTCATCGTATTTGGTTCTCGTCGACGAGCGTTTGTGAGAAGAAATCCGGGAGAAAGAATGGCACCTCAATGTCTAGTTTCACTCAAAAATTATCCAATCTGGCTTATGAGCTACAGACGTGATGTGTACATGAATGTATTATGAAACCTAAGAGGTATTTGCAGCCACATGTAGGTAGAAAATTTGTCGGGCCGGACAAGTACTCTGTGACTAACATTTGGCGAAGTTTCAAATTGTGCGAGGATTTGAGTTGTCACCTTTTTCAAGTGAAATATTACAAAGCTCTGCGTACTTGATCGTGTACGTTTCAGTTCATCTTAGTTTATCTGGCAACTTTTTGTGAGAAACGAACTGTTTTTTGCAAAGATTTTATTGGTTTTAATTTTTTAGTAATGCACTTTTTGAAATTTTTCTAGTAAATTCAGTTTTCGAATGGTAGAAAAGACTGGCCCATCATCGTTAAGAAATATGCTGTAAGCAAATTTTGTGCTCCGCTCTGAAGATTAATCATTTTTAGCTGCATTCCAACAATCGGGATTGGGAAAGACATTAGAGCGACTTTAGATGAAATTACTTACGTCTTCAGAACTGTTCCTGCGCTCTTATATAGCGCGGTTCAGTACTTCCCCGAATTCATTATATTCGAAATGAAATTGACATTTAATAAAAATGCATGCGACCAAAAATGAATATAAATGAAAAATGAAAAATACTAACAGATTTTTAACTGTTTCTTCCAGTAGATATACAAGGAGAGTACTGGATACAGATTCCTACTACCGTCACTTATCGACTCTGCAGTCGAGACACGAACCCCCTTCCAGAACCTTCCAGAACGTTCTCGAAGGTTCCACGATGACGTCATCATGATGACACGTTGCGAGGGGGGTGAGAGGGGGGTCGTGACCTTGATGATGACACGTGCGACGTTGGGAGAGGGGGTATCACAGTGATCAGAGGGGTGAGAGGAGGGTATTTTTTCAGTGATGACGTTGGGAGCCAGAGGAGTGAGAGGGGGGTATTTTTTCAGTGATGACGTAGAGGAGTTGACATCATCAAGGTCGGTCGTGTGAGGTCTTGACGAGGGGGGTGAGAAATTCTGGAACGTTCTCGTTCAAGGTCAAGATGCTGACGTGTGCGATCCTTCTAAAAGGATGTTTTTGAACACGTGCGATGTTTTTCCAGTGAAGACGTTGGGAGGGGCGAGAGGGGGGTATTTGTTCAGTGATGACGTTGGGAGGCAGAGGGGTGGAGGGGGGTATTTTTTCAGTGATGACGTAGAGGAGTTGACATCATCAAGGTCCGTCGTGTGAGGTCTCGACAAACAAAAAGACTTGCACGAGGTGATCCTGGAATTTATGCGCTTGACGCTGCGTGCAAAGAACACGATATAGCATACTCAAAAAGTCGAGATATAACCTCATCGCTCGACACGAGGCAGGTAGAATCCTTGCGGAGAAAGCTTGGAAACGTGTTCTGGCGAAAGACGCTAGTCTTGGTGAAAAAGCAACAGCGTGGACTGTAGAAAATACCATGAAGGTTAAAAGGAAACTCGGTATGGGTGTAAAAAGGAAGTTGAAGAAGAAAGTGACACTTAAACACATAATTAAAGCGGCAAAAGCTTCGATGCTTCCGAGTGCAAATACAGTAGATTCAGCTCTAAAAGGTGCCCGTGCAGCTGTAAAAAATCCTGGTGGTAAGAAGAATATTCAGTCACCAAGGATGCTGCCTGTACCTGCTAAAATCGGAGGTTTTCTACCCTTTCTCATACCGATTTTTGCCCGACTCAGTGCAACTGGAGCTCTCGCCGGTGGAGTAGCGGGTATTGCTAAAGCTGTAAATAATGCTAATTCTGCGAAACGAGCTCTTGAGGAGAGTAAACGTCACAATAATGCGATGGAGACAATTGCTCTCGGTAAAGGACTGTATCTCAAACCCTACAAAAATGGTATGGGTCTTCGTTTAAAAAACGGATAAGGCTACCACATCGAGCTCTTACTGATTACGATTTATTAAAGTTCGCCAAAGACATGGAAATTCCACATTTTCGTGGTGTTTTTATGAAAAATGCTATGCCCAAAAATGGACCTCGAAAATACGAATCAGCTATTGTAAACCTGGACGATAAAGAAGGTCCTGGCACGCATTGGGTGGCGTACAAGAAAAAAAATAATCAAGTAATTTATTTCGACAGTTTCGGCAATCTCCAACCACCGCTCGATCTGATAAAATATCTTGGTGTTGGTAGCATCGTACATTATAATCATAAGCAGTATCAGGATTATGACACAGTAATATGTGGACACTTGTGTCTCAAGTTTCTAAACGGAGAACTATAAAACAATGTCACCCATTATTTGGTGTATCAGTTAAGCATTAGACACGATGGGTGATTCGTTTACGCTAACGCTGTCAGGCACATCATCGACATTCGAGGCTCATTATTTTCCTCCCATTGAATTGTCACCATTTAAAAATTATACTTTGGGTCTCATTGAACTGTTGACCTTCAACTCCATTCCCAATATTGATGTAGATAATAACAAGTTTTATGTTGATAGAGAGATTATCACAATCCCCACAGGAAACTACGAAATTTCAGATATTGAAAATTATTTGCAAAAAGCGCTCTCTGATCGTGACATCGTCATTAATCTGAGACCTAATAATAACACTTTATGCAGCGAACTCAAGTTCAATCGACCTGTAAATTTTAAACCGAGCGATTCTATTGGACGATTCCTAGGATTCACACCACGCGTTCTCCCAGCCAATATTACCCATACATCTGACTTGCCAGTTGCTATCCTCAAAATCAACTCACTACGAGTAGAGTGTAACATAACGGCAGGGGCGTATATCAACGGACAACGAGGACATACTATTCACGAATTTTTCCCTGTTGTCCCACCAGTATATAAGATCGTTGAGGTACTATCTCACATCACTTACCTTCCTATCACTGTACAGTCCATACATAATCTCCAGCTGAAACTCGTAGATCAAAACGGAGAATTGGTTAATTTTGGAGGCAAAGTAATTACGATTAGACTGCATGTGAAATCATAAAAAAATGGGCATTGTTTTTGAAACAAGATTTTGAAACCTTATAAAATCGAAAAGACATGTTCAGATCGAAACAGTCGTCAAGCACCTCTCAAGGAGCTAACACCACAAAACATTCGTTTCCTTAAGAGTCTGGGTCTGAAACTTCGAGCAAAGTAAAAGTATGGTTGTGTTGTGTTACAATTTTTTGCTTCGTACCATGGGGGAAATCTTGAGAATACAAAAGCCAATCATTCTCGATGAATCTATCGCGAGGTTCATGGACACCAACCATTCGCATCAGCAACCTTCAACAACAACGATGAGATTCGTATCGCTGTTCAACATCAAGATTTATTTTTACTACCAGGCAAAAGCTCATTACATATATCTGGTAGATTAACTAAAGCTGATGGACAATCTCCCGTCACTGCAACGAAATTGGTCAACAATGCTATTTGTCATTTATTTGAGGAAATTCGATATGAGCTGAATGCTGTTGAGATCGGTCGAAGTAAAAATGTTGGTCTCATAACTCTTATAAAAACTTATATTATTCAGAATCCTAATCATAAATCTGCTATGGAAAATGCTGGTTGGGTAAATGATGAAGAAGAAATATCGATTGCCGATCGCAATGGTTACTGTAACATCTCCATACCTTCGAGTATGCTGCTCGGCTTTGCTGAGTATTATCGCAGAATTATTGTCAATGCTAAGCATGAGTTGATTATTACTCGGGCAAACACCGATACGAATGCTATTGTACAACCAATTGGGGATGCTGCAGCGGAGCAATTCAAAATTGCTATTTGAAAAATCGAATGGATGGTACCGTACGTGAAGGTCGCCGATCACCAAAAAATTCAATTGTTGAAGTTCATCGCGAAAGATCCCCCAGTTCCCATCGTTTTCGCGCGTGGGAATTGTACGAGTATTCGTTACTACCTGCATCGTCAAAACATGTATGGGTCGTAAAAACCTCTACACAACTTGAAAAACCTCGATATATCATTGTAGGATTCCAAACAGCACGAAAAAATATCGCGACTAACAATGCGAGCCATTTTTATCATTGTAACATCAGAGATGTCAAACTCTTTCTCAACTCACAGAGTTATCCCTATGAGAATTTAAATCTGGACATTGACCACAATCAATACGCTTTACTCTACGATATGTACGTAAATTTTCAGGGTTTCTACTATGGAACAGATCCTGAACCGTTAATGAGCAAATCTGACTTTATAAAGTACGCACCACTAATTGTTATCGATTGTTCAAAGCAGAACGAGTCTTTGAAATCAGGACCGGTTGATATTCGACTAGAATTTGAGTCAATGACACCTTTCCCAGCCCAAACCTCAGCTTATTGCTTAATAATACACGATCGTATAATGGAATACAATCCAATCAGCGGTCATGTTAAAAAATTGACGTGAAAGATGTCGCATATGGTGGGAGGTGTGTTATAAAGATGTTGTTCGGTGCTACTCTAACCAGTCGTGTTTGAATAATGGAGTATGCGGTTGATCTGCAGGGTTTTCGGAAACCCAACAACGAATTTGTGCTCAAAGAATTTTCAGTCATTTCCTTAACCGATTCCACACCATTGACATTGCTGTTCGAAACACCATGTTCGTGGAATGATTTACCAGCAAAATACAAATGTACGAATGCATGGCTAACACGCAATTTCCATGGAATACCTTGGCATTTTGGTTCTGTGCCCTACTTTGCTGCAACTGGAATCATCAGAAGCATTTTACAGAATGCTAAAACTATCTACGTGAAGGGTTCAGAGAAGAAAGGATGGTTGGCAAACTTTTTGGCGGAAGGATCTGAACGCATTGTTAATCTTGAAGTGTTCGATTGTCCTTCACTGAAAAAGTTGTCGAAAAAGCCGATTCTGGATGTCCTTATCACAAAAATGTTCTTAGTTGTGCTCACCGAAATGTTCAGTTACTAAAAAAATGGATACTTGAACCCTATGAAGGAGAATAATAATAATTTTTTCACATGTATCGTGATGTATGAATAAAACAAAATTTATTCGAAAAAATCAACTTGATGTTTACATTATTCCTCCGTCTTAGGAATTTTTATTATTTCTACAAATTCTTCCAAATTTTCACATGATTACGCAAGTTTTGAACTGAATGTAATATGTTAGAGAGTTCGTCCTCTGAAGAGAGACATGCTTCAATTTTGCATTTTAGTTTAAATAAATGCATCATTAATCTAACAGTATGATCATCAAAACATTGAACGTGTTTATCAATAATATTAATTATTTCATGTGTTTTTTTGCACTGTGCACAAAGTAGTTGGTCGTTACAGTGGGTCTCGTCTCGTTCTACTTTTTAAACATTTTCTTGGAATACTTTTCTGTCGTTGATGAAATCGTAGATACAATTTGGTGGATCATCCCCGAAATGCTTATCTACAACATCTTCGTAGCAACAGAAGTATGGAGGCAAACTGCACAATTTCTTGAACTGATCCGGTGTTAGCTCATCCATGATGGCAACTGACTGTTATTCAATTAAAAACTTTTCTTTTATAGTCTGTTACCCGTATCTCAACTGCGCAAAACCTTGACCATTCTAGAACATTCGTTTCCCCACCAGACACCCGAAATATCCCCCTATCGGATATCGCGATATCGGACATCGCACGTGTTCAAAAACATCCTTTTAGAAGGATCGCACACGTCAGCATCTTGACCTTGAACGAGAACGTTCCAGAATTTCTCACCCCCTCGTCGAGACCTCACACGACGGACCTTGATGATGTCAACTCCTCTACGTCATCACTGAAAAAATACCCCCCTCTCACCCCTCGGCCTCCCAACGTCATCACTGAAAAAATACCCTCCTCTCACCTCTCTGATCACTGTAATACCCCCTCTCCCAACGTCGCACGTGTCATCATCAAGGTCACGACCCCCCTCTCCCCCCCCCCGCAACGTGTCATCATGATGACGTCATCGTGGAACCTTCGAGAACGTTCTAGAAGGTTCTGGAAGGGGGTTCGTGTCTCGACTGCAGAGTCGGTGAGTGTCGGTAGTAGGAATCTGTATCCAGTACTCTCCTTGTATATCTACTCCTTCCTACTCCCGCATATTATGCTGTTCAGCAACCCTCTGAACTTTAATTTGAAAACCGAGATTTTTCGATTCATGCTGTTCATAACTGCGATTTTTTTTGTACAGCTGTTAGAAATAACCACAATTTGCACATTCGCGATCTTTCTAACCACACTATTCATAATAATCGCGATCTTCATAACCGTTATCTTTCACATTCGCAGCAGCTGTCACTGTAACAACCTTCAAACGCTTCATTCAATGAAATCAACGAACATACTCTCACGCATAATAATTTTGAGTTACAACTAGTGTCACTAGACCGAAAAACGTCAAAAATTGTTTGCGTCGAAAAATGCCACCTTTTTTTTTGATGTTTTTGATGTGTGAGATATTGAAATCTTAGAAGTGCGGGAGTTGATCGAGTTGTGAAAAAAAAGTAAAAAATACGTGAACCCGTGTAATGTTTCAAATATCTGTGGATAATAAAATATCAGTGGAATAATTTTTGAAAAGTGTTCGAAACCACTCTCTTTGCTGTCAAGAGTGTCGTAGCGACAAGAGACGTGAATGTACTTGTCTCGAGTCGCTGCCGCGACTCTAGATTTCCCCACTTTGACGCCCCGATGCATAGAGCGAATACGCGGATGACATCGTACTATGTATATTAGGGTGCTTAAAAAAAAATCGACTTTTTTTTTCTTGACGGTGCAATCGAATACGTTGGTATTCCATGCAAGAATGATTCTCCCAAAATTTGGGACCTGTAAAAAAATTTTTAGAGGTCGCGCAAATCACCTTTATATATTTTTGCTAGAATCATGATTTAACTCTGTATATTTTTCATTGTCGCAACAAAATATATTAATGCTTGAACGAAAAGTCATTTTCCTAAAATTTGAGTTTAAAACAAAAAAATTCAGCGCTGCCGCAAACGTCTTTAAGAATTTTTTTTTCTATTTCAGCATAAAATCGCGGAATAAAAGTTTCAGGTTTTCAGTGCGGTAACAAAAAATGTTAGTAATTGATGTGCAAAAGTTAAGAACGTTGTATGACGACGGACAAATCTGAATTTTTTGTTTTCAGTTTTTCTTACATACAAAATGGTTTGCGAGCCTCATTTTATTGGACAAAGTTGTTACGAATCGAAAAAAGAACAACGTACTCTGAATTCAAATTGTCCGAGTTAATCTATATTCGTTATATAATGGAGAAAATTTCAAAAAAAAAAAAAATTACGACTCATTTGGAAAAAAAAAACTAAATAAAGCTTCTTCGATGTTATATAAAACTGTATGCAAAGTTTAAAGAGGCTCCACCATTCAGGAATCGAAATATTTGATGTTGAGAATTGGAATTTTTAACATACGCTCTTATGAGAAACTACTAAAAATTGTGATTTTTATAAATAAATATCTCGACTTCTACATGGTGAAACCTTTCAAAACTGCGCGAGCTATTAGACATCACTATTCTCTTTGTGTGGTGCAAATTTGAAGGAATTCTATCGATAGAAAATCCGGCATAAAACGTCGTTAATTTCCCAAAATTTTGTTATTTATTTTTATTTTTTATCTGAAGACCGTCGTAATGATTTCCTGTATTTTTGTCTACTTGACGAGAAATACATAACGATGTGGTTTCCTTTTGGAATCACAAGTAAGTACTTCGAGTGTTCCATAAAAAATCAATATGCTTAATATTGAAGCCTGTCAAAAAAAAAATTTAGTGGTCATCCGCAGCGAGTTCTCCATTTTTTAAATGGTTATTATAGCGTATGTTAAAAATTCAAATTCTCAACATGAAATATTTCGATTTCTGAATGGCAGAGCCTCTTTGAACTTTGCATACCGTTTTATGTAACATCGAAGAAGCTTTATTTAGTTTTTTTTTCAAATGGGTCGTAATTTTTTTTTTAATTTTCTTCATTATATAACAAATACAGATTAACTCGGACAATTTTGAATTTAGAGTACGTTGTTCTTTTTTCGATTCGTAACAACTTTGTCCAATAGAATTAGGCTCGCAAACCATTTTGTATGTAAGAAAAACTGAAAAAAAAACACATTTGTCCGACGTCATACAACGTTCTTAACTTCTATACATCAATGACTAACATTTTTTGTTACCGCACTGAAAACCTGAAACTTTTATTCCGTTATTTTATGCTGAAATAGAAAAAAAATTCTTAAAGACGTTTGAGGCAGCGCTGAATTTTTTTGTTTTAAACTCAAATTTTAGGAAAATGACTTTTCGTTCAAGCATTAATATATTTTGTTGCGACAATGAAAAATAAGCAGAGTTAAATCATGATTCTAGCAAAAATGTATAAAAGTGATTTGTGCGACCTCTAAAAATTTTTTTACAGGTCCCAAATTTTGGGAGAATCATTCTTGCATGGAATACCAACGTATTCGATTGCACCGTCAAGAAAAAAAAAGTCGATTTTTTTTTGAAGCACCCTAATGTATATGAGAAAAAAACATAGAATCAGGTTAACAAAAAATATAAAGGAGCATCATAACACTCTCATTATGACCGAACGATATAGGTTTGATCATAAACCCAAGAAAAAGCAAGCTTATAGTTTTTTCGAAACAGAAGACACAACTAGATAATATGTTTATAACCCTAAATGGAAGCAGGATTCCGAATAACAAGTGTGCAAATTTCTTATGAGTCACCATGGAACATAGGCTGAACTGGAAAGCCTTTATCTCTGACATCAAAAACAAAGCTCAGAAAGCGGTGAATATAATCAAAATCTTGGCAAAAAAAGCATGGGGAGCACACCCTTCCACCCTCCTAACAATCTATAAAGGCTTAATTAGAGCCAGATTGGAGTGGGCAATCTCTTGCTCCAGTTCAGCCCCGTCTAACTATTTCAAATCTATCAACACAGTTCAATTCGTTGCACTACGTACTATCTTAGGTTGCTTCCGATCTACTCCCACAAACACTTTATTGGACCTTGCGAACGAACAAACGATGGAGTATAGGGCCCACCTATTGCCTGCAAGATATTTAACAAGAGCTCAATCATTCCAGGGACACCCACTAATTCCAAAACTTCAACTCCTGGACACCTTAGCGTCGCGAGGTAGAATCCCCGCGGAATGCCATAGATTCATAATTTACGGGATCTCGTTCAAATTTAAATTTCACTTGGAAAAAATTGAGATATATGCTCCAATTCCATGTTTCAACACTCCAATTGTAGCTCAATTATCCCCAATCGACATATAAGCACCGAAATCCGCATGAAAATAAACACCCACAGCCACAACCAAGAAAACAAAATGTTTGAACAAGAGCTCACAGAAAAACACAACCGAAACTTTAAAAATAACTGAACTCTGATCTACACCGACGGATCCAATACAAAAGATGCGGAACACGTATGCTTCACTTTGTTTATTCCTCAATTGGAAGCCCGATTACTCTTCAGGACTTCGAAATTAGCTACTATATTCGAAGAAGAAGCAAGCGCAAATTGTAGAGGTTCTGAAACTTATGAAACTTAGAGTATAGTCAACAAAAATATATCAATTATCTCAGACTCTCTTAGCATAATAACAGCCTTAGACTATACAGGAATAAATGCCAAGGCGCACCCCCTAATAGCGGAAATAGAATCTATTTCGTTTCGTATCTAACAGAAAGGTCGAAACCGAGGGATGAGAGGCAACGACATAGTTGACGACTTAGCAAAAGCGGCAATAAAAAAAGGTACAGACAGAAATATCGACTTAACTCCTAGAAAAATGGCCAAAGAGATTCAGAAACAAATAATGATTGAAGAAACGTCTAATTTGAAAGAAACGTTCGCAAATAAAGGAATTCTTTATTACAAATACAGGAATCCCAACATGAAGGCTCCTTGGTGGAAAGAATTGAAATTTGAACGTAGATCAATTACGTTAATCAATAAACTGCGAACAGGACATATAGGGATTAAGAACCACCTATATAGGATAAGACTCGCAGAATCCAAGGAGTGCGGATATCCGGAGCAAACCATAAAC